>CAWUFW010006245.1:0-600000 GCA_963921515.1 Calotriton arnoldi | reverse complement strand
CTCCCGAAGTAAGGGCAGTTCAGGAAATTAACCTTCCTGAAGAAGAAGAGCAAGCCACTCTTTCAAAAGATCCATTGTCTTCCAGATCCCCTGCAAGGAAAAGGAGGGTTAGTCCATCAACTTCTTCTTCAAGCCCCCTTCTGATGATCTAGATGCCACTTGGAAGCACCCAGCTCAGTCTGAGTGAGGCACGCCACGTGACAAGGCTAGGGAAATGGAAGGTTCGAGAAAGCCTTAGAGTTATGGAGGTTGATGACGAGCCAGTCATCATGAACATCACTCCTGCCCCAGTGGAGATGGAGACCGACACTATTACCCCATCCCAAGTTGCTGTGAGGGATGTGGCACGGATACCACCAATACAGGTAACACCAACACCACCTCCAGCTTCCTTATTTGCATTTGCAAATGCCCGGCAGGGACCTACATCCAGCACAACCACCACCTCAGTAGGTAGTGGTACTGCACGGAGTCAAATTCCACACACACCCTCCAGTTCATCCGGCATTGCAAGTGGCACCTCCAGCAGTGCAAGAAAGTACACCTTCCCAGTTTGGGACTTCTTTTCGGTTAGCAGTAAGGAGGAGAATGTTGCTATATGCTCAATTTGTCAATTAGGTGTTAGTCGGGGTAAGCTTGGTACAAAATATGGTACCGGAGGCCAAACAACCCATATGAAAAAGCACCACTTGATCCAGTGGGAGGTGCACCATAGCGGCCAAAAAAGTAAAAATGTACCCATTGCTGTTGGTGGGGATGAAGAACTAGAAGAAGATATGATCGCGGTGGAAGGTGAACACAAGTGAGACATTTTCTCTGGTACACAAAGTAGCCCTGATCCCAGCAGTGCAGTAGTACAGCCCACATCCTCATCAGCCTCAGCAACATCTCAGTGGTACCATAGTAAGAGTCAGGCTGAGACACCAAGGCAACAGAGTACCACAATGCAACAAAAAGTGAGTCGTTGAGCCTAACTGGGTTCAAGAAGTCACCTGCATCAGCGGCACCAGAAAGGAAAAAATTCCAGCCTACCATTGTCAGCATATTTAGGTCGGAGGGGCAGTACGAACGCAACCACCCAATGGCACGTTTGTACAATGCAAAGCTGGTGAAAATGTTAGTGCTGGACCCTCTCCCTTTTTCTTTTGTGGAAGGGGTGGGTGTTCTGGAATTTGTGACAGCCATCTGCCCAAAATGGAAGGTTCCCAGCCGGTCCTATTTTGCCAGAGTTGCTGTTCCAGCACTACATCACGACGTGCTGGAATTGCTTGGACAAGCTTTGGCGCAGAGTGCTGTTCACAATATCCACCTGACAACAGACATGTGGACCAGTTGCTAAACCACTGATTACATGTGCATCACTGCACACTGGATCTCTTTTGCGGGGGTTAGAGAAAAGATAACTGCAGCAGGTGTTGTTGACACTGATGAGATTTTTAATGCTACTCGTAAACATGCAACTGTAGCCATGTTCGCCATGGAGAAATATCATACTGCTGCAAACATTTTGGAACAGTTTAACAGCAAGGTCTTTGAATGGCTGCACCCAAGAGGGCTTAACATTGATTTTGCTGCCACGGACAATGGCAGTAATATAGTTAAGGCCATGCGCACTGGTGGCTATTTCAGGGTCCTGTGTTTGGTGCACTGCATTAACATTATTGTTCAAGACTTTCTGAAAAAAGAAGACTGAGTCAGCAACTTACTGACCACCTGCAGAAGAATATGCACACATTTCAGCCATTCTTTTAAAGCCCAGAAGCAGCTGAGGATCATTCAATGTGAGCATAGAATGCCAGTCAAAGCACTCATCCAGGAGGTGCCAACATGTTGGAACTCAACTTATTACATGCTTGATCGACTGTTTAATCAGTACAGACCAAGCAATCCCTATGTCATGCAAAGAGGGGATGCTACTGTGAAAGGCATGACCGTTCAGAAGGACCAATGGGGCCTAGTTAAATGCCTGACAGAGATGCTACTTCCTTTCGAGCTCTTCACACATGAAGTCAGCAAGGAGGACTGTACTATGGGCCAAGCTATCCCATTGTTGCACATGCTAGAGCAACAGCTGAAGGAGGTGTCTGATTCGTACGCAGGTGTGGAGGAAAAAGAAGACGTATATGAGTTGGTGCAGAGCTTAGCCTATCGCTTAGCTGAAAATACAAGGGTGCAAACTAGCATTGTGTCAGAGAAACATTACATTTGTGCCACAATTCTGGATCCACGGTACAAATCAGCAGTGAACACTAAGCCATTAATTCCTTTTTCAGAAGTGGATGTTGTCCAGTACAAAACTTGGATAGCTAAGGCAGCCAGTGACTTGGAAAAGGAACGGCTGGTAATTAAAGGGAAAGGCCCGCTACTCCAGCCCACAACAAGTACTGCAGCAGGGCATCGGGCGTCAAGTTCAACTTCAGAGCCTGAGGGCAGTGCGTTTGTCTCACAGCAGTGACCAACACTATCAACAACAGCAAGAACCGGATCATCAGCCCCAGTAAATTTGGCACAGGATTGCTATCTACAGCAAGGGCTTGTTAGGTCCAGTGCTGATGCAAAGGCAAAAGGGTCCCAGCAAAGTGGATCACCCCTGAGCATTGAGCAGATGGTCCAGGCCTATATGGATGACCCAACAGAGGTCTACATTGATCAAAACCCATTGGTGTGTTGGTATGGGAAAATGCGCCATTTGCCAGTGCTCAGCAGGCTGTCAATAAACTATCTGGCTTGCCCTATCACAAGTGTCTCTTCTGAGCGTGTTTTCAGTGCTGCTGATGCCATTGTAACAGTGAAAAGGAGCAGTCTCTCGCCCACAAACGTGGAGATGTTAACCATAATCAAAATGAATCAGCACTTTATACCACCGAATTACAAAATACGTGAATCACAGTAGAAAGATGAGGACAGCAGCTTAGGTGACGGAAGTAGTGTGTTGGATGATTCCCTACTTCTGGTTGAACACCAGAGTTTGAGGACAAGCTATACTTTCCTGACAACTAGGCTTTGAACTTGTTAATTTCTTTCTTCCTTATTTACTTTTTTTATTTGTGTGTGTCTCTGTCTTTCTGGTTTGAATCACAACAAATCCATCACCACAGTCTTCTCTTTTTATTGCCATATTGGAGTTGCAGCTGTGTGCATTTAAGTCCACTCCTCCGAGTCCTGCTCCATCCTCCTGACTCGCCCTAAATCCATTTCCCTCAAGCCAGATGATTGGATGGAGAATAGTACAAGAAATGTTGCCTCGTCAAGTCCCTCCAAAAGAAGTGGAACATGATGACTAAAGCTATCCTCCTTTCTGAGTCGAGAGAGATTGCGCCTTAACTTAAGATGAGAAGGAACAGGTAATGATGATGGCATGCATTGGACGCGCTGACTCTGAGTGATTGGTGTTTGTGTTGTTGTTGTTTGTTATGCATGAAGTGAAGTCAAAGTGTACTAGTATTTAATCTACACACTAAAAGTGACTCAAGTCAATGTTACCCTTCTTGTTGTTTAATAACAAAATTGTACTTCTACTGCAGGCCGATCCATTGCATTTTTGAATATGCAATCTGGACTCACTCGGTACACTGCAGACTGAGTTGGACAACACCATGATGATGATGACCACAGTGACATAGTATCTTCGCAGTCAGTCAGTAGGATCGGAGATGATTGATGGAATAACGCAGGGCATTTTTCATGAGTGGCATAAAAGGTAAACAAGTCAATGACAACCACAGCAGACCTACATGTCTGTGTAGTGGTGGAGTCGAGTCACGACTCATGACTCACAAGTATAGTAGTGGTATGACTGACAGCTGTGCATTGATTTAGTTACTTACTTTGGAAAATGCTATGTTGCTGTACATGTATGCTCTGTCTGGCTCAGTCAAAATCTAAGCTAAGTGGAGGTTGGATGGGCACTGTGGGCCTGCTCTGTCCTGTTGCTGTTGTAGGTTAATGCTGGAAACAGACAACAGAGTAGACATGATTTAGCCATGCCGCCTCTGAAAGTGTTTTCACTCCTCCGTAATTAATGCTTTTTTTTCTCCTTGATTTTTCAATATCCCTTTTGTTTTTCCATCTACACTTACGGGCCGGCCTTTACCCTGTGCTAAACAGAGAAAAACAACTCACACTCACCTATGAATCCACATCCGCAAGGCAGGCAGTGGCACCCAAGATTGACGGACGCAGCGTCCATGGACAGGAGGACCAAGAGGAATGCCGAAATGCAACTCCCCAATTTGACCAGGATAACATACAGAAACTTTAGTATTGTCATCTTTTAAATAATTTGATTATTTTTTTCTCTTCAATCATTACGACTGTGTGTTGTTGTTATTGAACTTATTGTTGCTCTTTGCTTATAATTGATCACTACAGCTATTTTTTAATTTTCTTTGCTAGCTTTAAAAGGAAGCCCGGTACAACAGAACATAAAATGTATGTAATTTGGGTCTCTCTGACAGGCAAGGCAAATTGCATAATAATAATTAATAATGTACTGCTGCCCTGTACTGTCTACTAGTCTAGTTAGTAAGTACTACTTATCATTAACCATCGAGTCATCATCATGCATGCATTTCCTTTTTGTCCCTTAACAGATTTATCAATATGATGGTCGTCTGCCAATATTGTGTGTTGTTGTTGTCCATGTGTAGTGTTTGTCTTTGTCAAACCTTTCCCTCAAATACCCCTTCCCAACCATTCATCAAACCATAAAGTTTGTGTGAGTGTGACTAAATTAAATTTACACCAATAATTGATCACACACTTGCTGGGGTGGATGTGGTGAGAGCAACACTAATTCAATTTGAAGGCAGGGGGAGGATCTTCTTCTGCTTGCCCATCCATGCTCAGTATATTTGCAAGTAATTTTTTTTTCCAAAAGAACTTAATCCATCATTAATTGCCATCATCGATTGGATTCATCATCCTCCTTTTACAGCACTAAAGGTTACGCTTGTGTCGAGTGACTCGACACAACTACAGTTTGTAACTTGTTGTACTAGGATATCACCGCCACCATTATGTTTTATTTTACTTTAGCATTACTAATCAGTTTTCTTGTGTACTGTTACTGTACTGTACTTAGTTCTACTACTCCTTCCAGAGTCTCTTTCAGGCCACTGACTGTCTCATTTTCTTTTTTTGCAAATGCTACTGCCAGCCCACAACAAATGTAATAATATAAGTTATAATAACACTAACAAGTGTGACCACCGCACACTAAGTTACATATTATATTTGTTTGTTTGTAGTAGTAGTAATTGAACCACAACAACAAATGCAACATTTCACTGATGTTCTTCTGGCTTCTTTGCTTTTAGGTGCACAAAAGATTGAGGAGGAGGTGTCATCATCATCACCCGTTGTACTGCCAGACAGAAGTCCTGCTGTGCATGATGTCACGTGACGTGTGACCACAGACATCTCTGCAACTCGTGCAACTGCATCCTGCTGACATCTGAAGAAGATGGCTGCCAAGAAAGGTATCAGGTCCTCCAGTACCAAGAAAGTTGCCAGTGAGAAGAAGGAACAGAAGAAGGAAGAAGTGGCACTTACCAAGACTGGTGTGCCTCCCAGGTTGTTTTTTGGGAAACAAAAAATTAAGCCTGCAGCAGCGGTGTCCGGGGAGCAAGCTTGGAGCAGCACCTCCGCATCAGTGGGCCCACCCCACCAACCTAGGCCCAAGCCCATGAGTGTCGCAGATGTAGCCAGTCTAATTGTGCAAACGCAGTGTCTGCTACTACCACCACAACCATGGCATGTTCGGAACCCATACCATCATCACCATGCAGCCATCGCTGTGCCTAAGTTTAAACATCAATCACAGGTAAGAGAAGTTTGGGGGAGGCATAATTAATAATGGAAATTAATTGATTCATTATTTCACACACCCTTGAGTCCAGTTGCAGACTACATAGACTAGGAGGAGAAACTGACAGTATTAGTAGGACAAGTCACTCAGTGAGGGTACCGCATCTAAATGTTTGTGTCTTACAAAATTGGCAGATTATTTAAATCAAAAACTGGCTGCGGCCCTGCAGCAGCAAAGGAAGGAAACTGTGTGACGTAAAAGAGTAATCCCCCATGAAACATTTACATCATATGTAAAGTTTAAGTATAAATATCATTTAATCCCCTAACAAATTAAACTATTGTAAAAAATCCCACAACACCTGACCCACTACCTCTCCCAAACCCCAACCAATGTCCAAAAAGATAGTCCAAACAATGTCCGTTGAATTAAAAAATTGTCCATAATAAATAATAAATATAAATGCAAACTTTTCCCCAAACGTAGCCCAATGCCCACCCACCCAAAAAAAGAATAAAAAAGGGCAATGCAACGGGATCTCAGTCTATCGGCGGGCTCGCTGTCTCTTAAGGCCCTCTTTTACCTGCTCCTCTAGGCACCCCATTCGGAGGAGCACGCGGTGCTTAAAAGCTCGGCAATTGCATACACAGGGGGGGCAGCAGTGCTGGATGTAGTGCCGCAGGCTGCTGCCAGACCACTGCGCCGTGCCACTCGAGGGGCCTGGCTGGGTCCCGGGGCATTGGAGGAGTCTGCAGCTGCTGCGGCCTCCTCCTCCCCTTCCGCCAGAGCCACCAGCCGCCGATATTCGTTTCAGATGGACTCAAGCTTCCGGCGCTGGGCCATGGCTGCCAACTCCTTCCAGTCTGGTCTTACTTTTGGTTGGGAAGGAGTAGCTATATCAAAAAAGAAAAAAGACTATTGTAATACTGTTAGCAAAACAGTAACACAAAATTAATTCTACACATAGTGGCACAGTAGCACTAGCAAGCACATGACATAACATTTGTGGTAGTATGGACTCGAGTATACCAGTTTTCTTCTTCTCTCTTGTTTAGCTAAATTAAGTAACCTTGTTGCAGCCGGCATGCCAGCTCAGACAGCTTGTGCCCAAGACAAACATACTCGTGATGCAGACTTCCATTATTTTTATTTACTACTGTCTGCAGGTGGGGAAGCTGACTACGCAATCATCTTATTTTTTCTATTATGGGTGGCACTGGCCATACTCTCTGTTACATCAAGGCCAGGGCAACTGCTAAATTTCACTTTCACTCTGCCTACTACAACAAGACAGATGATATCTTATCCAAATGATCATTGCTTATATATATGTATGAAACGACATGAGGTGCTTTGTTTTGATTGATTGTGTAACCTGTTAGTAACTAACAATCCATGCAGCCGATAGGCCACCCATGGCAGGCTGAAACAGTCAAAAATAAATTCACATCGGTACTGAGTGGGCATCGGAGTCCGAGGGAGGCGCTTGATAACATACATACACAAATATGCTGTGCTTGCAAACTACTGTGAGTCAAGGGAGTATTCTGATCATACAACTTCTATTCTCCTTGGCTTTGCTTGCTACTCTGGCGCGGTTCCTTTTACATTCTCTTCAAAGACTCGTCTTCATCCAGTGACAGTCTCCACCTATGCTATGATGAATATCATCCAGCGATCCATCCATTCAAAGTAAACATGTCTATCATTCTTCTTAACCTCTCAACAAACCTTAGTTTGTTTTAACAACAACAAACATTTTTTTTTAAACCACCACTCATGCATCCTTCCTTCCTTTCTTTCCTTTGAGTTTAACCCATGCAACACCCCGGAGGATTCTTGCTATCACCCATACAGTTTCATCTTCCCAGGCAGGCATCTTTTCTTCTTTCACCTTCCACCCATCCTTCAACCACCCATGCATCTGTATCCTTCTCTGCCAGTCATATATATTTACATTTCTCCCGTACTTCCTCCTTCCATCCTTCTTTCCCTTTTCGTTCAACCCATCCATCAAGGTCGTCTGACTCTTAGTCTTCTCCATAAAACTTTCCCAGCTGAGTTGAAGTCAGATTGAAGAGGCCATTAGTTACTCAACTACTTCCACCGCTAATGCTATTGCTCTAATGCTAAGTAAAGGGTGTCTTCTTCTTCAACCATTGTTCACAACAACTTAGTCTCTCTCAACATACAGTGTACACCCTTGCAGCGAGTGTGTAACTATTGTCAATAAGTAAGGAATATAAGTATAACTTACCACCGCCCGCATCTGCTGCTGCCTCACCCACACCTGTGGCAGCTGCCGCATCCGCTGCTCCCTCCTGGCTGGCCCCGGCACTGGTGGTCGGTACACCTAGAAAAAACATTACACATTTTTTAGATGCCATATATGCCTCCCCCTATTTATTCTCTTTCACTAGCAAGATTGAAAAAATAGTTAAATTACATATATATTCCACATACATCACTACAAATCACTAGTACAAACCGGGTACCAGAGTAGAGTAGACACTAGTAGGAGTATGTCCTATCCTAACAAAAATAGTAAAATATCTCATTGGGTATTTTGTTGGTGGGAATTGTCAAAGCCTATCAAGATTAAGAACACTAGAAGAGGACAACCCAAAGGACTGGACTAAGTGGCTAGAGCTATTGGTGAATCTGAGTTTTAAAACCTTTTGAATAAAAATAAAGAGTGGCCAACTGGGCAAGCTTAGCTACAGATAGACTAATAGTAGTAGTACTAGTACAGAGAGTCAGAGCAGAGGCAGTTAGAGGCAGGGATAACAAGAGTTTAGAAACAGATAGTCTAGATCGAAGAAGATTTGGTAAAATAGAATTAGGAAATGGAAATAATAGTTAAAAAAATAAGGTGCAGTAAAAGTTAAGTAAATATAATTATTAATAATAACAGGAGGAAGACTTACTGGGGACAGCAACAGAGCCCTTGGTAGAGAAGCGGTCCTGGTCCTGGCCCATGCGTTCTCCAGCTGCTCCCGCCGACTCCGACCCTGTCTTCTTGCCCCTGGGTGCTGATCATGTAAGATATAATAAAGAAAGAGACAAACATTGATGATTGGTGTGAAACCAATAAAATATTTTAAAAATGCTCAAAAAAACATTTTTGGAAACAAGTGCAATAAAATTGACCTATCTAATCTGGTCGACTAGTAGTATTGCGGCGGGATTCGCGGACCGTCTAGTTAATATTTATGAACACAAATCCAGTGTTCCATTCTGATTCCAGAATACTACGCCTAAGTATCACCTGACCTAGCCCAACTATTCATACGGGCCAATTGTTCACTAAGTCTGCATTTCCATTTATTTTAGTCCTCAAAAATGCATTTATGGAGGACACATGCATACATTTTTGCATACACCAAATTGTTGGTTGGTTGCTGCTGATGTTGTGCTAAGCCTATTACTCACTCAATAAACAAACTACAAAAGGTTCTGCTTAGAACTGGAGTTAGCAGCACTCAGCAGCATGTGACAGAGGATGTGTCAGGCAGACCACTTAAAAATTACCAACTAATACTAAGTTACTAAGTAACTAAACTACCTATCCACCACTGTATTAGTGACAGGAGGACAAAGGAAGGACTAGAGTCTCTAGCATTACCTAACTTAAGTTCTCTAAAGTAAACTCTTACACAATCAGCCCAAGCAAGCGCAAAGTTGAAAACAAGTGAGATTAGTAGTGCCGAGCACCTGTGTTTAGAAGAATAACAATCACAGAAGATTTTTAAACTTAATTTACCTGCAATGTAAGCAGCAGCATTCTTGCTATTCGGAAAAGAATTATATGTGCAATAACAGTAACACAGTCTAGAGAACACACAATAGTATTAGCTACTCACCAAGCCCCACAACCTCAACACCTAGCAGGTCCAGCAGGTCCTGCTCCCGGTCCAAGATGTCTGACCACCGGTGGGTCAGCTGGTTATGGGTGCGCTGGACCCCAGAGCAGCGAAACACTGCCCAGCCCACCCTCGCCCACCGGCGGTGATGCTCCTGGGTAGCATACCAGGAGCCAGGCCTGCCACCTGCTGCCAATGTCAAGGGGAGGTGGCGCTGCACAAAAAAAACCAAGGGCGGCCACCTCCGCCTTGCTGAATAGGGACCAGGCCCGCACCCCTGCAGGGCGCAGACTGCCGCAAGGCAGGCGGCTCTTGGGCACAGGCTCGTTGCCCTTGGAGCCGGTTCCCTTTCCCTTAGCCATGGTTCTGGGGAGGGAGGGGTGGAAAAGAAAATTTAGCAGGAAAAAATAAAGTTAGGGGAAGAAGTAGAAGAGTATAGAAGGAAGTGATATAAAACAGTAGAAAAGTAAAATAACGCAGTAAAACTAGAAATAAAACACAAAATATAGATTTAGGGACAGAGAGGGATAGATAATAAATAAAAAAGATCAGAAAAACAGTGTAAAAAACAAAGGATTGAAAATATTGGCTAGGGATTGAAAAACAGGCCCCAGAACCATGTAAAAGATAGGAAAACAAGATGGCCATGCCCATTGGTGACCGCGTGGTGAAGTTTGCGCGATATTACCCCCGAACACGTCATCCGCGTTGCCGAACTTCAACTACACCTCGCGAGCACACAGAAGCATGCGGAAACAAGCAACTCTGCATGCTCATGTAGCTACGTGAAGCGATGTGGAGAGTTTATGCAACTTCTCGTAGCCTTGCCTTCACCCAGGGTTACTAATATTACACTTGTACAGTTAGTTATTCAGCCACACAACTTCTCACACTGTCAGTCACCGACTTATACAGTCTCTTATACATCCTATCAGTCACTTATAGTACTCATTACATAACCAGTGAATGGCTTATACATACACCTACCTAACCACTTCCTCATCCCTACAGCCACTAACATACCCAGTCACTCACTTATATAAATACTCTTCCACCCAGTCACTAACTCCTACAGGCACAACACATGCATTGTCTTATCTACATAGTCAGTCACACACCAACTCACTAAATCATTTAGGCACTCACATACATAATTACTCATCCATATAGCCACTCACATAGGCAATAACATCCCCTCTATTTCACTCTTACTGTGGGTTACACACCCCTTGTTGACTAAAACAGCAATTGATAAAGGCAATCATTCACTCATGCAGCTACTTACTTAAGCAGACTCTCACTCAAAGTGCCACTCACAGCCAGTCACTCACCCCTACAGCTACAAACATACCCAGTTACTAACTTATACAGATGCTCAAACACCCACTCATGTGCTCATGCAAGCACTCAGATATATGTTCACTCCCATATATAGCCACTTATACCCTTATGCTCTCACCTATGCAGCCACTTACACAGTCACTCATTCACACATAGAGACAATCATGCATTCATGCAGTCATACATCCTCTCATGTACCCTCTCACTCACTCATACAAACACTCACATACTCACTCACTAACTCACTCACTCATACTGCCACTTATATACCCTCTACTTCACTCATAGAGCAGCTTGTCCACCCACTTGTTCACTCATAAACTAAATCAGTCACTCATACAATTATTCTAATATTACTACAGGCACTTACCCACCCAGTCACTCACTCACACAGTCACTCATTTATGCAGGCAATAACACAATCAGTCACTTACCCATACAGCCTTTCACACAACCATTCACTAAGCCATACAACCACTCACATACCTACTATTTTACTCATTGAGTGGTCACACCCCCACTCATTGACTCAAACAGGAAATTACAGAGATATTGACTCACTCATGCAACCAATTACACATGCAGATACTCACTCAAAGAGCCACTTACACTCAGTCACTGATCCCTAGAGGTACACACATACCCAGTCACAAACTTATATAAACACCCACCCAGCAAAGTACTCAGTCATGCAGCCAACCACATAGTCACTCACTCACCCATAGAGTCAGTCATATATTCATTCAGTCACACACACCCTCTCATTTACTCATACTCATAGGAGCACTCACACACTATAGCACTCATACTGCCAATTACACACTCAATAATTCACTCATATAGCAACTCATATACTCACTCATTCACTCACAAAACAGCACCTACACTAACTCACTCATACAGTCACTCACAGACTAATATAGGCACTCACCTACCCAGTCACTTACTCATACAGCCAGTCACTCACCTATATGGACACTTACTGTCAGGATTCCTGCCACAGCTCACCTCTCATGACTATAACAATATACCAGCATGACCTCATATCGTTCCTCCCAACACTTATGAATGAATAAATGTCTTGTACCCTGATTATTTACCATATTAAATGCTGTTAGTAATAGCTAGCTTCAGCTCGTGTTCCCCGGTTTGTTTGAAAAGGTGTTAAAGCTTTTAAAAATGTTTTGCCATGCAAATGCAAGGTCAGGTTTCAGGTGCCACATAAAATTTCAGAAAATCCACCATAATAAGCATCAAGCAACCAGCACAGATGACTTCAACGTGAACCTTCTAGAAGACAGCCCTCATCAAATTAATTATCTGCACCTGTTCCTTGCTATAAGCAGTTAGACTGCCACCATTGTGAACATTCTAAAGCATCTTCTAGTAGGCAGCCTCCTCAAGTTATTTATCTGCCCCTGTTCCTTGGTACAAACAATTAGAATGCGACCTTTATGAATGTATTAAAGCACTCTTTATTTAAAGACTGTCTACACTCCTCTCCTTTGCTTAACCTCTTTGCCTGCCACTTACCTGATTCTCGGCTTCCAGAACTCTGTCTTGCCAGCTCTCTTGATCCTCCCGCTTCAACCTCACCACAAAGAACATCCCACATTAGTCTCACACCTGGATGGAAAACAGAACAAGAAGAAAAGGAGAGATGCATTAACATACTTGATTTTACTATGTGTTGAGCTCAGTTGCAACATCTTGCTGCAAACAAAGGTAACCAGCGTTTTTGTTCAACTTGTACATATTGTTGGCAGGGCTCTGCCAGAGAGGGCTTGGGTGAAGCTAACCCCATCCAAATTTGCTTGTGGGTTTGATGCTGAAATCATAATCACTACAGTTTTGAATTTGTTGATAAATGAACTTCTACTGACAATCTAAATGAACAAAGAACAAAAGGAAAACTAAAGGTTGGTTGAAAAGCTTTCTTGAGGTGATACCTTAAGATATAGAGTTAATACTAGACTAAAGCCTTATTATGTGCATGTTTATAGGTACCATATCTGCCAGCACCATTCATCAGACTGGTGTGAATGCCTGCTGCAGTGTTGCTGTTGAGTAGACAAGCCACAGCATCTTTGATTCTACACGCTCTCTCCATGCCAACCCCCTTCCCCCTGTGATTTGCCACCAAAACAGTGTCTCATCCTGTAAACCGAGGGCAAGACTTTTTTTTTTTGGCCTCATATCAACATGGCTACTGCACTCTGGGCCTTTTGTAAACACACTCGGTCCGTCTGTGGTCCATTGCAGTTTCATGCCCTTAACCTCCCCGGCACTGGTCTTTTTACGGGGGGCAAAAATCCCGCCCTGAAGTCCATGGCCTGGTGTAATCATAGGACCATATATCGATGTTTCCAACTGCCCTAGGGATTATCCTGGGCCCTGACCTGACCACTTAAGAAAGTCCCCCCAAATTTCTCCTGACCGCCGTGGGTTGCATTTGATATCTATATTGCATGTCCACTTGACTATACTTAACCATCCAGTGGGGTGTGGGGGAAGAGGATCTAACCAACGTTTACAGATCTCCCGCCTGGCCAAGAGCAGCAGATAGAATACTAAGCCCCTTTGCTTACTGTTTAAGGAGTGTTGTGTGACACTATCCACCCCCAAAAGCACCAGGGTTTCCATCAAAACTACATGTTCTTCTAAAATAGCCCTCACAGTGGCTTCCACAGTCTTCCAGAATTCTTTCATCACTGGGCATGTGAAGAAAACATGAACATCATTGGCACTTAGATGATTACATCTCTTGCATTTGGGGACCGACTGTGACACAAACTTGGCCAATCTTTGCGGAGTCCAATACAACCTATGAATGACAATGAAATGATGACGTTTAAAGTTGGCAGGTATTACTGTAACATATAGTAATTTCAATGAATCTGTCCAAAGAGTTTGTATGTTTCCTTCCTTAAGTGAATCTGCCCAGATCTCAAAGGGAGCCTTCAATTTCTCTTCCTCTGCCTCCAGAAATTGACCATACCACTTTGCCACTTCTTTACCTTACGGGCTGACTTCCTGGAGTGAAGCCTCGAAATCCCATGGACCCCCTACTTCCTGTAAAACAGTTGAAAACCAAGAAGTAAGATGCAAATACTTAAACCTAGAAAGTCTGTTACCAGTCCTAACATTCAATACCTCCCAGGGTGTCACGCCTCCTGTTGATATCAAATCTCCCCATTTAGTTATCGTTGCCTGCTTTAAGGGCAGACTTAGAGCATCTTTCAGGCATTCTGGCATCCCCAGGGATTCCCAGATTGGGGCAAATTCTGAAAAATAACCAATATTTAGTAACCTCCTTACTGCAAGCCAAAGGCTCAATGCAGATTTTAAAACCTTTAGCCTTACTTTGTTAAAGAATTGTTGGGCTCCGAATTTATATAAGAAGGCTACTGGGCCCAACATACAAATATTTTTAAATTGAAAGGCCATGCAATAGAGCCTGAGATCTGGCAATGCTAACCCCCCCTTCTTAAGGCTACTTCTTAGTTTTTTCCAAGAGAGGCGAACCCCCCGGAAAGCCCAGATAAAACTAGATATTTTCCCCTGTATTTTGTTGATTTCATCCTTAGGGAAGTTGAGTGGAATACAGTTGAAGAGGTATGTTAGCTTCGGCAGAACGGACATTTTTACTAAGTTAACCCTCACGTAAATGGTCAAAGGTAGGTTCTTCCACCTAGCTAATAACCTATCCGCCTCCTTTACCACCCTCTTCAGATTACGTGTAGGAATCTCATCAATTTTATCTACTATGACTATCGCACGATATTTCATCTCTGTTCACACTCTACCACCCCACTCCTCCATATTCCAACACATTACTTCTGTATTTGATAGGGATTTTTCAAAAATCGGCGTGTAGAAGAACTCTATTCTACTGCTGAATAAATGAAACAGAATACTTTCTAACACTACTCTGAGCTACCACGAAACTTTACGCTCACACTGCTGTTCGCCCAACTGTCCAGGTGAAGTGCACACAGCTGAGGGAGAACGCGAGCCTCAGGTGTGCTGGAATCCTCGCGCTCACAATTGAAAGGCTGCAGCGCTAACCTTAGCGCTTGCAGCCATCTTAGAGGACCACACTTTTACTAAAGCAGTCCAGGACTGGTCGTGTGGTTCCCAGAGGTAATATGAGGAATAGAATCTCCTTCTTTTACAATAAATGATCGTAGCCCCCACTGACTGGCATTTATTCTTAGGCGGAGGACGTATGTTCCTGACAGTACCCCTCCGCAAGGGGGGTCCCCAGGCTTCACCTTAAGGGGATATTAATCATGAAATGCCTTCACTAATCTTGGTGCATGCACATTAGAATATGGCTCCCAGGATCTCTCCTCGGGTCCATAACCTTTCCAATCGACCAAATAAAACAGCTTCCTATTCTTCCACTTGGAATCTAGGATCCTTTTTACTTCAAACTCATCACCGTCTGCAGTTGGAATTGGTTTGGGAAGTGTTCTGGGCCTGAAATATGGTGAAGATTTCTTTAGTAAGGAGACATGAAATACTGGGTGAATTTTCATTTGTGCAGGCAATTTTAACCTATAAGTCACTGGATTCAACTTCTTCTCAACTTCAAAGGGACCTATAAAGCAAGGTTGGAATTTCCTATTCCCTTTTAGTTTTAAATTCTTGGTGCTAAGCCAAACCTTG
This sequence comes from Calotriton arnoldi, assembly GCA_963921515.1. Lineage (NCBI taxonomy): Eukaryota > Metazoa > Chordata > Amphibia > Caudata > Salamandridae > Calotriton > Calotriton arnoldi. Next base: position 584,316 of record CAWUFW010006245.1, on the reverse strand, counting down.
CTCCCTATTGAATAATCATCTTCTAATCTTCTCTTCTTGTCTGCGTAACCTTTGTACAATTCTTTAGATTTTTTCAACTTTTCCCTAGCTACTTCATGGGTTTCACTTAAATGTCTGACCAAATCTGTTGCTGCTGGGACAAAAACTTCATTAGTACTGATCAACAGGTTTGGGTGTCGGCCGTAATTTAAATAGAATGGAGAGTAACCTGTAGAGCTATGTTTGGAGTTATTGTGTGCAAATTCAGCTGCCCAGAGGAGGTCTGGCCAATCCCCTTCCTGATCTAACAAAAATCGTCTTAGATACTGCTCTAGCACCTGATTTGCTCTCTCAGTCTGCCCATCAGTCGCTCGGTGGTAGCTACTAGAGAATCTATTTTCAATATTCAACCCCTGGGATAAGGCATTCCAGAAATGAGATAGGAGCTGAGTGCCAAGGTCTGAAATAAGAACCTTAGGGATTCCATGTAACCTCACTACATGTAAACCAAACTGTGTGGCCAATTCTTTAGCACTAGGGGTGTCTTTTAGTGGAACAAAGTGGGCCATTTTGGTAAAGGCATCCACAAAAACCAAGATCGCACCGTAGCCTCGACTGGAAAGTAGGTCTACAATTAGATCCATGGTCACCGTGTGCCACGGGTGAGGGGGTGTTGGCATTGGTTGTAGTAGCCCCTGAGGTGATTGTCGTGTCGGTTTTCGCTGAGCACAGATCCCACAACCTAATACATATTGTTTGATGTCTTTAGTCATTCCTGGCCACCAGAATTGTCTTTTAACCAGATCTTCAGTCTTATTTATTCCCTTATGACCTGTCATAGGGTGATCATAACATTCATGCAAAATTCGTTCTTGCAATTCCAAGGTTGGTATGTACAAGGCTCCATCATGATAGGGCAAACCATTTTGGATTTCTCGAGACGGATCTGCCAAAACCCATTGCTGAAGCTCTTCCGGAGTAAGAAACTCTCTTATCTTCTCATCCAGAGTTTCACTGGTAATTGCTCCCACTATTTTCGACTCAGGAATGATCTTTTGGTCATCAATAACTGTCTTTTGTTCATCCGTATCCAACCTGGATAAGGCGTCTACCTTGCCGTTCTTGCTTCCAGGACGATAGGTGATCACAAAGTTGCAGTCCGCAAAATATAGGGACCATCTGAGCTGACGCGGAGTCAGAGTTCTTGCCGATTTCAGGAATTGCAGATTCTTATGGTCCGTATAAACTGTCACAGAATGTCAGGCTCCCATTAGATAGTGCCTCCACTCCTTGAAAGCATCCTTAATAGCTAGAAGCTTCTTCTCTGTGATTGTATAGTTGATCTCAGCAGGGAGAAGTTTTCGGGTGTGGTACGCTACAGGATGCAGTTGACCGGTCTCCTTATGTCTCTGGGATAGAACTCCTCCAATAGCTTGGTCTGACGCATCTGTTTCCACATAGAAGGGCTCAGTAGGATCAGCATGGAGAAGGATGGGCGCCCAGGTAAAACTCTTTTTTAAGGACTGAAAAGCAGCCTCCGCTTCTTCCGACCAGAAAAAAGGAACGCCTTTTCTTAACAGACGAGTTATTGGAACCACCTTAAAAATATCCTATAAAAATTTGTGAATCCAATAAATCGCTGTATCTCCTTTACAGTCGTAGGAGATGGTCAATCCAACACTGCCTTGATTTTTTGTGTATCCATGGTAATTCCTTCTGGAAATAGAACAAAAACAAGGAAATCCACTGAGCGGACATTGAATGCACATTTTTCAAGCTTGACATATAAGCTGTTTTCCCGGAGCTTCTCCAGGATCCCTTTGACGTGCTCTTGATGCTCACCTTCTGACGCTGAGTAAATCAAAATGTCATCAATATAAACAATGGCACAAATATATTTATTGACTCAAAACGTTGTTTATAAAATACCGGAAAGCTGCTGGTGCATTTCAAAGACCATAGGGCATCACCTGGTACTCGTACAAACCGAACTTGGTCCTGAATGCGGTCTTCCATTCATTGCCCTCTCTAATCCGGATTAGGTGATATGCCCTTCTGAGATCGAGTTTTGTATAGATCTGGGCCCCCTTAACCTGGTCTAGGAGCACAGAAATCAACGGCAATGGATACCTGTTCTTAATGGTGATTCTGTTCAGGGCACGGTAATCTATACAGGTTCTTAGATTGCCCTCTTCCTTCTTTGGCACAAAAAATAACGGCGAAGAGACTGGGGACTGAGAAGGCCTGATGAAACCGTTCTTTAAATAAGTCTGAATATATTCTTTCAAATATGGGTCATCTTTTTCAGTCAGGGCGTAGATTCTACTGCACGGAAGGTTCGCTCCAGGTTCCAGCTCTATATTGGAGTCATAAGGCCTATGAGGGGGAAGTTTCTCAGAATTGACTTCACTAAAAACATCCTCATATTCCCGGTACATTTCTGATACTTCTTCGGTACGTATCACGCACACAGACGCTCCGTTCTCACACAGACGGCCAGCTAAACTAGACTCCTTCACTTGCTCTTTGCCGTGATAACAAGACTCCTTGCAGTATTCTGAGTTCATCCTAATCATTCTTTTCTCCCAATCGATTTGAGGGTTGTGTTCCGTTAACCATGGAAGTCCAAGTATCAATTGGAACTGTGGCGCATCAATCAAGTTAAACTGTAGGCTTTCACGATGGCCATCTGATAGAACAAGTTCCACTTCCTCAGTGTGACTAACGATTGGACCAAAAGAAAGATTCAATCTGTCAACCGCTCTCACTGCTTCACTCTTGGTTTTTCGTATGGCTTGCAGTCCTATCTTAGAGGCAAATTTTATGTCACAGAAATTTCCGGTGGCTCCGGAGTCTGTCATCACCGGTATGTCAGGCTGGATACATGTTCTGAACTTCAAGGTAACTGGAAGAGTTAAATGCGGAGCCGATGATTGTAGCATATTCGCCAACAGATGGGAATCTGGAGTTGTGATTTCTTTAGCATCCACCAGTCCAACCCCTCCTACTGGTGGTGCCGCAAGTTTTCCTTCAATGAAGTTTTTGGTTTCTTCGGACAGACCTTAACAAAGTGGCCACTGACCCCACAGTACAAGCAAAGGTTATTCAATCTACTCTTCTCCTTTTCTTCCTTTGAAAGAGGACCCATCACTGCACCAATCTGCATAGGTTCTACCGTCTGGGTGTTCTCTGCCGACCTAGTTCCTTCTGATCTCATGCGATCGAATCTAGGTATACTCGGGCGAAACTCCCTTCTTTCCTCGCCTCTTCTCTCAGACTGTCTATAATCCAATTCTAGGACCAAATCAACAAGGGCGGAAACTTCAGTGGGTCTATTGGATATTTGAGACAGGGCATCTTTGAGATCGTCCTTCAAGCCCCTGTAAAACAATGCAGCTCTTTTATTCTCTGGCCAATCTGTTTCTACTATAAGCTTATTAAATTGGGCCAGGTAGGCAACTAATTCCTTATTTCCTTGTCTTAACTCCAGCAACTCGTTGTCAGTGGCTTGAGAAACTCTTCTCTGATCGAAGATCTGCAGAAATTCTTTTTTAAATTCACCAAAATCATACAGGATAGCCGATTCTTTGGAGACCAGAGGCAAAGACCAAGCCGCTGCGTCTCCACTTAAGTACGAAAGAATAAAGGCTACTCAGGACTGGGTATCAGGGAAAATGGCGGGACGACACATGAAGTGAAGGGAACATTGTATAAGAAAAATATGAGCCTTTTGGGGGTCACCACTAAAACGTTCTGGCAAGCGGGATAACTGGAGACAAAGAGTGTATTACCTGTGTAGTACTCCTAGGGTGTGATAACGGGGTGGTACTACTAGTTTGTGCATCCTGAGATTGGGCTGTAAAACTGGTGCCTGAGAAATAACCATCCACCTTGCTAGCTAAATCTGTCGTTTCTCTCCTGGAGGCCAATAAGTCTTGTCTTAAGGTTCTATTCTCTGCTCTGACAGCTAGCAACTCTTTTTGAATGACTTCTAAAATTCCCCCTAAACTCTTCAGATCTAATCCCTCGGCCATTCTGCTCAGGTGAGTAAAAATTTGTGGGCACTTCACTCTGTCAATTGTCTTACTTGAAGTTTCCCAGATACTTCACAGGAGCAGAATGATGATTATTCCCAATGCCACTCTGAGTCTCTCTCCACGCTCCCAAAGGAAAATTTCTGAGAGTATGAAGAAATTCCCAGGGGGCAAAGGGGTAGGGGACGGACTGAGAAGAGACAGCTTCGTCTTCTTCAATCTGGTGTCTTCTAGGCTGCTACTTCTATCTTGCTTCTTGCGTCGTTTTTTCAGTTTTAAGACACTGGAACACAAAAAACACAATTACTTAGATCTAAACCTGTTTTAACAGCTTCAATACATATGTATTTAATACCCTCATATCACGTACCCCGAAATGAAAGAGCTAATGCCTCTCTTCTATTGATTTTGATGCTTTTATGATATAAACGTATTTCCCAATGGTTTTACAGGAAGCGCTGCATTTTTCTGTTGAAAGCAATGACAGTTTTTAGTTTCTCTTAATCTAACTACTCACTCTAAAATCTATTAGGGTCGGTATAATTCTAATAACCTTTCTTTGCCTTTTTCTACAGGTTGAATTGAACTTGGAGACTCACAGGAACAGTAATTTCTGGTAAGTTCTATTTTGCTATTAATATTCAATTTCTTGTTAACTTGAAATATTGTATTAGCCTTTAAGCCCAGCGAGAACGAATAAACGAATGAACAACTGATACAAGGAACACTTTTCTTCGAAAATTAGAATTCTTAATGGCTTTCCCTGAAAAGGGTACTTTGTTGTCTGTAAGCTTTCCTGACAGAGACACGAGCTCCGAAAGCGTCTGGGATTCTGAACAGCCAAATTCCAGGAAACAACCTTAACATTCACCTTGAAGGGATTTTTCAACAACGTAGAAGAACGTAGAATAACTCTATTCTACCGCCGAATAAACAAAATGGAATACTTTCTAACACTAAACTACTCTGAGCTACCACAAACGTTTACACTCACACTGCTGTTCATCCAACGGTCCAGGTGAAGTGCGCACAGCTGAGGGAGAGCGCGAGCCTCAGCTGTGCTGTGATCCTCTTGCTCACAATTGAAAGGCTGCAGCACTAACCTTAGTGCTTGCAGCCATCTTAGAAGACCACGCTTTTACTAAAGCAGTCCAGGACTGGTCGTGTGGTTCCCAGAGGCAACATGGGGAATAGAATCTCCTTCTTTTACAATAAATGATCGTAGCCCCCACTGACTGGCATTTATCCTTAGGCGGAGGACGCAAGTTCCTGACACTTTCTGATTGATATGTATCAGTTGGGGGGCCACCTTTGCCAATCTCCCTGACAAAATACCCGTATAAATGTTATGGTCTACATTCAGCAGGGAGATTGGCCGACATGAATCAGCCTTCCTTGGGTCCTTAGCCAGTTTTAAGATCAAGGTAATTATGGCCTCTCTCCAAGAATTTGGGATCGGTACTACCCCCTTATAAACTGAATTAAAGAGTGACTTCATTTCCGGCACTATCTCATCGGCTATTAGCTTGTAAACCTCGGCCGGTAAAGAGTCTGGGCCTGCCGCCTTTCCGTTCTTCATATGCTGGAGCTACTCTCTTATTTCCCCCTCTGTAATAGGGGCATCTACACTGTTCCTACCCTCTATCGTTAGAGCTGATAGGCCCATGTTATTTAACCAACACTTTAAGGTCTCCTCATCTGGGCTCTCTTCTTCTGCATAGAGATCCGAGAAGAGTGAAACCAGACTGGCCTGTATTTCCTCATCCTTGTTCGTAATGTCACCTTCGGGTTGATGACCAACTCGCCAATATGGTTTTGCACACTCTCGGCCCTCGAATTCCAAGCTAACAGTGCTCTAGCTTTTTCACCATATTCAAAATTTTGCATACGTTCCGTAGTCCACCTTTCTCTACATTTTATCTCTAACTTAATCTTATAATTTTTTCTGGCTTCCTCAGACGTTTCAGGACCCCGTCCCTGTTTTGTATATTTTGTGTCTCTTGCTGCGTCATGACTTCTAATATCCCAATTTCCCCCTCCAATTTCCTTAACCCAGCCCTATCCACCTTGTTCCTGTATGAGATCTGACTTTGTAAGATTCCTCATGCATAAGCCTTAAAAGTATCCCAATTGACTCCAATTGGAGCTGAATGGGCATTGTCCTGGAAGAACTCTAGGGTTGTTTTTTTCAAGAGGACGGAGACATCAGGATCTAATAAGATAGTTATTTTCAATGTCCATCTCGCATTATGCCTTACACTGATTCCCTTTAATGTAAAGCTGACCATTGCATGATCAGAAATATGTCCTGGTGATATATGGACCTCTTTTAATTTCTCGGCCCACACTCTACCCACTAGCAAATAGTCCAGTCTTGAAAAATGACAGTAATTTTTGCTATGGAAGGTGTAGCCTCGCTTGTCCTTCATTAAAAATGTCGACCAGTCCCATTTCATGTATCATATGCTTGAGGGCCTGTCTAGTCTTTGGCGCTTTGGCTTGGGTTCCCCTCCTACTAGTAGACCTGTCCAGTATTGGATCTAAAAGATAATTGAAGTCGCCCCCTATTATTATAGGTGCGGTTACCCCGCCTAAAGTCAATTGCAAATCCACAATATACTGAGGGTCGTCCACATTTGGACCATAAAAACCAGCACAAACAAACTCTGTACCAGAGCATTTAAGAGTTGCTAAAGCCCACCTACCTGAGCTGTCAGTTTTAGTGAGATCAGCTCAACCCCTGACCCATTCCTTATGAGTATTGCAACTCCCTTACAATATTCTAATTGATCAGATGCTACGTAACTCCCTACCCATCATTGTTTTACACATAGCCCCCTACTTTCGCTCGGCGTTAGGTGGCTCCCTTGTAAAATGATAACGTGGACTTTGGAGTCCTCTAAGTATTTCATTACCAGTCTATGCCTATTTTTTGATCTTAAACCATTTACATTCCAGGTTGCGATTTGTAACTTATTATCAACCCCAACCATTTGCCTTGAAATGCACCAACTTTATTGGACCCGGGGATCTCTGATTATCTGGTTTAAAAGTAGACCCTAGGAATATAGCTATTGAGGACTGATTTTTTTCTCCCACTGCTCCCCACCCAGTGCCCTTCCCTGCACCCATTTACCCCTTACCCCTCCCATAGGAACCCTCCCTAGACTATCAGGCATAAAGCCTGTTGGGCCAACAGAGAGAGGGGGCTTACCTCACAAAAAACAAAGAATTAAACCATGCCTCCCCCATCCCACCCCCCCAACCCCACCCCAGTGTATATATCTATATACATCTGTGTTTTATTTATTTTTTACATTTTATTTTACATTTGAATTAGAACTCTTGCTCCGGATACCCCGCCTTTCCTTTTACTATCTATCAAGCTGTCAGCTTCTTCTATTGACCGTATATTGCACATCTGATTATTCCACATGACACGGAGCATTGCTGGAAATTTTAATTGGGCCTTAGCGCCAAGGTTATTTAGCTCCCCCATTCTTTTGCCCAGTTCCCATTGTTTCTGGTCCGTCGCATGGCATACATCCAACCTGATGGTAAACGTGAGATTCTGGACAGTATATGGACCATTTCTCAGTGCTGCCAACAAGATAGTTTCTATAACTGTGTATGAAAGGAAGTTTAGCAAGATTTTTCTTGGCTTCTGCTGCTGTGGATTCCGCTTGAAAGGATCCCTATGTACCCGCTATCTCATGGTCCAGATTAATGTCCGGTCTATCCTTCAGAACTGTCTCCTTTGGCAGTTTGATCACTAAAGCTTTGATGTTCGTTCCCTCCTCCGCTTCTGGGATATTTAGAATCCTGAGGTTATTTCTCCAAGAATGGTTTTCTATTCTTTCCAGGTCATCCCTGAGGCTTAAGTTTTCTTTAACTAATGTCTCTAAGCCTTCGGTATTTTTAGTAATGTCTTTCCTCATCAAGCCTACTTCCTCCTCTAGCATCCCTGTCTGTGATGCGATGTCATCTAGTTTTTGTGCAAGTGGCCTGCAGGAAGCTTGGATGTCAGCTTGATTCGCCTCTGATGTTTTAAACCTATTTCTCAATTCCTCCTTAAGATCAAGGAGGATAGAGGCCAATGGGACTTCTGGATTAGACCAAGGAAATGATAGAGATTCAGGTTGAACCGGCGGGCTCGAGGGAGCCAACAGGGCTTCTGGTTGTAGATTGGGGCCCCTTGGTTTGCTTCTTTCATCAGCATGCTGCAACCCCTCCTCATTCTCCTCTTCATCTCTAAGTGCCAAAACGCTAAACGTGTTCTGCGTTGATACCTGGAAACGTATCTCATCTACTCCATAATTATTTTCTACTTCTGAACCCCTTTTAGCCTCCTGTCCTACATTCATTTCAGACATAGTAGGGTTAACCTCCATTCTCTCAAGCTCTTTCTGCGAATTCTGGGACTCAGCTGCTATTTTACCACCCGTCTCTCAGATGCCATTACGTGTGTCAAAACGCTATAGTATGATTTGAGAGATGGGGTGACTTTGACTTGCAGGGGTGAGATTTTTTTCCCCCTTCCACGTGGGCTCTTCACCGACTGCCTTGCAGATTTCCCTGCCCTTACAACCTTTGAAGGGATGGGGCCCCCAACCATGCCAGTAGTGATATCACCGAGGACCACCTTGGCTAAAGGCAATTTAAAGTCGAGACTTATCCCAGTGGATTTCCCAAGTGTACCGAGAGTCCTAGTGCGCAGGGTGTACCTTGATATCTTCTCAGGAATTACACCAGCTTTCTCTGCAGGGAGGAAACTCTCCTTCTCCATAGGGGGATAATACCGTGTTGGCAAACCCTTTATCAAGCCCTTCCAGCGTTCCCTAGCATGCTGGGGGCCAGCTACCCAGTACAGTCCGGTAGAGCCCCCTCTCCAGCTGATCAAAACTGCTGAATGCTCCTCCAGGGATCTTGTGCTGGCTCTTCCCCTCAGCACTCGTGCTGTTCATATGCGACGCAGCAGTCCCGCTGCCCTCTGACACGTTAGAGCTTCCCCTGCTTCGCTGGAGCCAGAGCCGCTCACAGAGCTCACCCAACGCGGATGCATCCGATGCTGGTAAGCAGATTTTCTAATTCTTTATCTTAAAAGAGAACAATCCATCATACTTTGAATGGGTGGGGAGGGCGGGAGAGATGCCCAGACCCTCATTCACTCGCCTCCCTCTCCCGGCAGTCCGCGACCGTTTACCTCACAGCCGCCATGTTCCCCAACCGAGGGCAAGCCTTGAGAGGATTCAGGAACTAGCACCTCCACCCCATTGGAATCATCTTGAATCCAGGTAGCTGGCTTATGACAGTCACCCATGTCTTCATCCAATTTTATAAAAAAAAATATATATTGTTTATTGTAATCATAGCCAAATAAATATAAAAATATCCATACACATCACAAAACAAGACATTCCAAGAGTTCATAAATATGAAAAGAGATTACCACAGACTCAGGAGTACCCATAGAAATAGCCACTTTGATGCTCAGCTCAGCACCCATATCACTCACACCACATCAGTTCTATGGACCACCCTTAAATATTCCAACAACCCACAGACAAACAAGACAGCAAAGAGAGAAATGGTAACACATCGCAATGATATATACAGTATACCATGTAAAGAGAGTGAGCAATGTTTTGCTATTCACTTATTTTGCATACAAAAATGTAATGAAATTGTTTCTTAAAAATCATCACTAAATGTATTGTCCAGTCATTTTCCTAATTATCGCATCTTGTTTCCTGGTAGTGTGCCAACGCGCGGTTCGAGGAAGACCCAAAATTCTTGGTCACACCTTCTTCATCCGCTAACATTATAGATAACAGGGCAACAGTGGATAAATCCTGAGAGAAATCTTGATGGTTGCAAATCGTTCTGAACTATAGGGGAACTCCCCTGCACAAGAATCTGTATATAGATTATGCTGTAGCCACAACTCCAGGAAATAAAGTTTGTTAATTAAAATGACAGGTTCCCATATGAAATAACACAAGAAATGAAAAAAGAATGCGGTACAGGGGAGGAAAGCCACTCCGAAATCACACCAACAGACTGCTCACCAGTAGTGAGTATAGTGTTGCAGTCAAGGCAATATGTCATAATGCGTTTTAACTCAGAAGAAATTTCTAGAAGTTGAATCTCCACTTCGGCTGGCACTCTCTCTCCTGGAGCAGGTGGTACAGTCCTCAAGGTAGACAGCCCCTCTCCAGCTCTCTCCTTCTATGCCCTCTTCAGATTTGTCTTGTGGTAGGTTTTAATGTGGTACAACATACTTGTTGGACCACAAGAATATTTTTTGGTAGTGCCCTTTGATAGGGTGTTATTGCACAAGTGGCATTGTGCAAATTTAGCAACATTTTTGGATTCCACAGATGTAATAGTGTCAGGACTCATGGGAGGTTTCCTCCTTCTAACTCAAGCTGGCTACTATTTTCCCTCTACAAACTTACCAAAAGGCAGTTAATCCCTCAAGCTGGAGTGCCAGTTGGCACCGCTGGAACTCCAAGATGGCTGCCAACTTTCTGTCACTGCCACAGCACACCGCTGTTAGCAGTCTAGCCTTTTAGATTTGATGACAGCTGGTGTAGTGCACTTCAACATTCCACTGCGCACTTCACTGAAGAAACAATTGGAAGAGCCTCTGTTTTCCCCAGCGTCGTGGAAGTCAGTTAGGGTAGTTGCGATAAAATCGGGGTTAGCTTCATCGGAACATTAAAACTCCTCACAGAATCAGGTTAGTGTTGAAAACGTTGCTAAAGTAAAATAATTCTGAGAGAAAAGGTTGTTTAGTCTAATGTTAATTTCTACAAGTCAAAGGGCAATGAAGACAGAATAATTCCCAACGCCAGCTGACTAAATAATTTCTTTTAGTATTTGCTTTACCTCGCAGTGAGCATTAAGCAAAAAGCTTTCAGTTCAGCTGTTATCTTCAGTTACTACAGAACCTGTCTGACACGGGCGTGACCTTTCAACACGCCGTGTCTTCAGTAAATACACTTTGGAAGCCTTTCAAGGATTAATTGAGTTGTGAACCCAGAGTTAAACCCGGGCATAATTCTTTCACATGTCACGCACTACAGCTGCAGCCAGAATAAATGGTGAAAGGAATTAAAAGAACACTTCCCAGTAAACTCTTCTCCGAAGTCCAGAGATATTGTTAAACTAAATTAACAGACGAAAGGCTTGTCATTAATAACTCCAGACCCCAGTACAAGGCATCACTGCAGTCTCTAAATAGTGAGTTCAGTATAGAGAAAAAGAAACCCAGGCAATATTTAAATAAGGAATAAAAGAAACATATACTTACCTTATTTTTCTTGCGTTAAGGAATAGCAGGATCAAGAGCAGATTGTACCTGTGAGCAAAAAGAAAGAGAACTGAGTGAAGACTTCTCGTAGCAACATAGCAAAGAATATATGAGAAGTAAGAAGAGAAGTAGGCTTCAAAAAGAATTCTGGTAAGATAAGAAATTTACATGTAATTGAAAAGTAAGTTAAAGGCACAGTTAATTTAAAGAAAAGAAAAAGTGATAAATGTTAATGTTTGCAGTCCTGTAAGAAGAAGAAGAAGAAGATGCAGCAGAACAGGCAGATTTTGGAGCTGTCTCTTCTCTGTCCCCAACCCCTTTCCCCCCTTAGAACTTACCTGCAATGGAACACTAAAGACCTAGCAGGGAAGGTTCTGAGAAGCGCATTGGGACTTAGCGTCATACTGCTCCTGTGCGGTTCAGGGGGTTATAAGGTATCCAGCCTCTGACAGAGTGAAGTGCCCACGTTGGTATAAGCACCCGAGCAGAATGACAGAAGGACTTGATTTAAAAAATGTATGCAAGATTTTGAGTAATATACAAAGGGACTTGGAGGCAGTCAGACGGGAAAATAAAATATTAAGACAAGAGATAATAACCTTTAAAATGGGAGCACCGGTTTTGGGGTCAAGGCAAAGCACCACATCCTTTGAAACCCAGAGTCCTAACACCAGCACCTCGTCCTTTGCCCCCACACAAGTCATCCACTCATTATCCCCAGTAATTCCTCTTGCCCCTCCAGAGCGATTCAATGGAGACCCGCAGAAAGCACAATTTTTTTTAACACAATGCTCTCTGCATTTTATGTGCCGCCCCACAATCTTCCCCGATGCTCAATCCCGAGTGGCATTTATCTTGTCCTACCTTAGTGGGGACGCTGCCTCATGGTCCATGCCACTAGTGACCAAGGATGACCCAATTTTGTACAGCTTAGACGACTTCAAGAAGGAGTTTCTCCGAATTTTTGATAGGAGAACAGCATCCCAGGCTTCAGACAACAAACTGTTAGAGCTAAAACAGGGTAACCGAGAACTCGTGGCTTACCTAGTCCAATTTAACAAAACTAGTAGTCGAGACCAACTGGCCCGAGGATAAAAGAGCAGCAGTATTCTACAGACGATTGCGAGAGGAACTGAAGTATGCTCTATCTCAAATCCCTAAACGTCCCACCGACATCTCTGCATTAGTGGATTTAACCTTAGAGATTGATTATCGTCAAAATGAGCGGAAAGGGGAACGGAGGAGGGAGTATAGATCAAGTGTTCCTCGTTTTGACCATGTCAAAACAGAATTCACACGGACTGCAGAGAGTTCTTCGGGTATTGAACCTATGCAAATCGGTGTAGTCAGAGGTCCACTCTCAAAAGAGGAAAAAGAAAAGAGGAGACTGATCAGACTGTGCATGTATTGTGGAGGAAGTGGACATTTTGTCAAGAATTGTTAAAAAAGACCAAAGTTGCCTGCAAAGGAGAAGGAAAACTACAGGCACCACAGGTTAGCGGAGTTGGACCTGTGGATGCGACTGGAGAAACAACTCCAATAAATCACCAATTGGCAAACACGCTACAAGTCTCCTCACCCCATTTGGTTATGACTGTGACTTTAAGGTTTAGGGGTGTGGTTTTGGCAGGAATCATCGTCATGGTGGATTCAGGGGCAACAGGTAATTTCTGCAACCACAAATTCGCTAGCCTGATCAGTTTATAAGCTATCAAGAAGGAGAAAAGTGAGAAGGTCAGAGCAGTAGATGGTACGGATTTAACTTCAGGGCCCATAACAAGCCATACTGAATTGGTACACATGACAACTGTCGAAGGACACCAAGAGACTTTGCAATTTAATTTAATAGATGCCCCCAATTTCAACTGATTTTAGGTCTACCATGGCTAACGGAACACAACCCATTAATTGATTGGGAGCCCGAACTATTCAATTAAATTCCGACTATTGTACCAACTGTTCGACACATTCATCTGTGACTAGTGCAGCCACCCAGTTGTGTGAAGGTGGAGGTTCGGTGTGTGTGATCCAAACATCCACGATACCAGATGAATACCAAGACTTTGCAGACGTTTTTGATGAGATTAAGGCTGAGACGTTACCCCCCCACAGGCCCCATGACTGCAAAATCGACTTAGAACCAGGGGCTAATCTACCATGCAGCAGAGTCTATGCCTTAACAGAGAAATAAAACATCCATTTGAAGGAATATATAGCTAAGAATTTGGAGAACGGATTTATCAGACCGTCTCAGTCCCCTGTCTCTTCCCCACTTTTTTTCGTACCGAAGAAAGGAGGGGATCTCAGGACTAGTATTGACTTTAGGGCAATTAAAAGGATAACTATTAAGAATCGTTATCCTTTGCCCCTCATTTCAGTATTAATTGATCAGGTGAAGGAAGCAAAGATATACACTCGCCTAGATCTACGAGGAGCGTACCACCTGATTAGACTCCGGGAAGGCGACGAGTGGAAGACCGCGTTCAGGACCAAATTCGTCCTATACGAGTATCTTGTGATGCCGTATGGTCTCTGTAATGCACCAGCGGCCTTCCAGTACTTTATCAATGATGTTTTAAGTTAATTCATTGACCGATGCGCTATAGTCTACATAGATGACATCCTGATTTATTCCAACATGGCAGAAGAACATCACGATCAGGTCAGAGCCGTATTACAACGTTTACGAGAGAACTCTCTATATGTAAAATTGGAGAAATGCCTCTTTAACACCGATACAGTGGAATTCCTAGGCTTTGTGTTATCACCTGCAGGAGTTCGTATAGATGAACAGAAGGTGAAGGCGATAACGGATTGGAAATCTCCTACCAGTGTCAAAGAGGTTCAAAGCTTTATCGGATTCTCTAATTTTTACAGACGATTCATTCATGGATTCTCCCATAAGATACTACCTCTGACCCATCTTCTGAAGAAAGGAGTTCCGTTCCAATGGTCATAAGAAGCAGAAGAGGCTTTTAAGTTGATGAAGGACAGTTTCACCACAGCACCAGTGTTACTTCATGCAGATCCCTCCGAGCCTTTTTATTTGGAGACAGACGCTTCGGACCTAGCCATCGGAGGTATACTCTCTCAGAGGAACAAGGACACGGGACAGTTACACCCGGTGGCTTATCGGTCCCGTAAACTAAACCCTGCGGAATGCAACTATACGATTACAGAAAAAGAACTCCTGGCGATCAAAGATGCCTTCAAAGATTGGAGGCATTACTTAATGGGGTCTAAACACACCGTAACGGTGTTTACGGACCACCGCAACCTAAACTTTTTGCGATCTGCTCGTACTCTCACACCACGTCAGCCGAGTTGGTCTCTTTACTTCGCGGACTTTGATTTTGTTATCACTTTTTGTCCTGGATATAAAAACGGAAAGGCTGACATCCTCTCTAGACTAGACACAGAAAATCAAACTTCAGTCATTGAAAACCAACAAATCATACCTGATGAAAAATTAATTGGAGCTATTTCTCTTGAACCCTTTGAGCATCACGTTCGGAATTTGATGTCTGACCTTGAAATGGAGAATTGGGCCACAGAAGATCCACAACGTTTCATTTGCAATGGCCTCCCCTATCAAGGCACCATCCTGTATTTACCCACCAAAGAGCTTTAGCTGAAGGCAATGCAGGAATGTCATGACAACCCTCTGGCTGGCCACAAAGGTATCTTAAAAACCGAAGAACTACTCAAACATCGTTTCTGGTGGCCATACCTGTGCCGAGATGTTTGTCAATATGTTTTGGGCTGTGAAATTTGTGCACGGGGAAAATCGGACAGGCAGGCTCCTAAAGGTCTCCTACAACCCATACCAACTCCCCCATATCCTTGGCGCACGGTCTCCTTAGATTTGATTGTTGATCTACCTTCTTCCCATGATTATAATACCATTCTTGTAGTTGTTGACACCTTTAGCAAAATGGCACATTTTGTACCCTACAAAGGCACACCCACTGCTAAACAACTGTCCCAACTTTTCAATCAACATGTTATTCGTCCTCATGGGATTCCTAGGGTACTCATTTCAGACAGGGGCTCTCAGTTTCTATCACGATTTTGGAAGGCTTACATCAAGGGGCTTAATATTGACCATCATTATTCCACCAGTTTTCACCCAGAAACTGATGGTCAGACTGAACGCATTAACCAAGAACTACAGCAACACCTCAGACTTTATCTGTTAGATGATGTTGGTGACTTGCCTGACCATTTATGGACTGCAGAGTATGCTCATAATAACGCTCTCAATGTATCTACTGGCCACTCCCCTTTCTTTATAAACTCAGGCAGACACCCCAATTCTCATGCTAATTTTGATAACGTTAACGTTCCTGCTGTCCAAGATATTGCCCGACAGTTAACCAAAATCCATCACTCAGTAACCCAGAATTTTTCGATCGCGAAGGATCATTACAAACACTTTGTTGACCGAAAACGTAAAAAGGAACCTGAACTTCATGTAGGAGACTTAGTCTGGTTGTCTACTAAAAATCTCAGACTCAAAGGTCCCTGTAAATTTCATTAATCCAATCACTTATCGATTATCCCTTCCTGGCACTACCAAAATTCATCCAGTCTTTCATGTTTCTCTCCTTAAACCAAATCAACCAGGGTTGTGTAGGATTTCCCCTCCTGACCCTCTGATTGTTAATGGTGAGGTGGAGTATGAAGTTAAACGAATCTTGGATTCAAAACTCATCCATAATGAACTTTTCTACCTCATTTATTGGCAGGGTTATGGACCTGATGAATGTTCCTGGGAAAAGAGTACTGATGTCCATGCCCCTCGATTAATTAGAGCTTTTCATGTGAAATTCCCAGCCAAACCACGACCGGAGGAAACCCCATTGGGTGGGGGTACTGTCAGGACTCACGGGAGGTTTCCTCCTTCTAACTCAACGCTGGCTACTATTTTCCCTCTACAAACTTACCAAAAGGCAGTTAATCCCACAAGCTGGAGTGCCAGTTGGCACCGCTGGAACTCCAAGATGGCTGCCAACTTTCTGTCACTGCCACAGCACACCGCTGTTAGCAGTCTAGCCTTTTAGATTTGATGACAGCTGGTGAACATTCCACTGCACACTTCACTGAAGAAACAATTGGAAGAGCACCTGTTTTCCCCAGCGTCGTGGAAGTCAGTTAGGGTAGTTGCGATAAAATCGGGGTTAGCTTCATCGGAACATTAAAACTCCTCACAGAATCAGGTTAGTGTTAAAAACGTTGCTAAATTAAAATAATTCTGAGAGAAAAGGTTGTTTAATCTAATGTTAATTTCTACAAGTGAAAGGGCAATGAAGACAGAATAGTTCCCAACGCCAGCTGACTAAATAATTTCTTTTAGTATTTGCTTTCCCTCGCAGTGAGCATTAAACAAAAAGCTTTCAGTTCAGCTGTTTTCTTCAGCTGCTACAGAACCTGTCTGACACGGGCGTGACCTTTCAACACGCCGTGTCTTCAGTAAATACACTTTGGAAGCCTTTCAAGGATTAATTGAGTTGTGAACCCAGAGTTAGTGAGTTCAGTATAGAGAAAAAGAAACCCAGGCAATATTTAAATAAGGAATAAAAGAAACATATACTTACCTTATTTTTCTTGCGTTAAGGAATAGCAGGATCAAGCGCAGATTGTACATGTGAGCAAAAAGAAAGAGAACTGAGTGAAGACTTCTCGTAGCAACATAGCAAACAATATATGAGAAGTAAGAAGAGAAGTAGGCTTCAAAAAGCATTCTGGTAAGATAAGTTATTTATATGTAATTGAAAAGTAAGTTAAAGGCACAGTTAATTTAAAGAAAAGAAAAAGTGATAAATGTTAATGTTTGCAGTCCTGTAAGAAGAAGAAGAAGAAGAAGAAGAAGACGCAGCAGAACAGGCAGATTTTGGAGCAGTCTCTTCTTTGTCCCCAACCCCTTTCCCCCCTTAGAACTTACCTGCAATGGAACACTAAAGACCTAGCAGGGAAGGTTCTGAGAAGGACATTGGGACTTAGCGTCATACTGCTCCTGTGTGATTCAGGGGGTTATAAGGTATCCAGCCTCTGACAGAGAGTGAAGAAATCCCAGGCAATACTTTGTCTTTTAGGGACTGGTTCCTCGTTGCCAGAGTCTTCCTGAAGTTCTTGTGCCTCCTGGTCTTCTGGTTGCTGTGGCACCTCCTGCTGCTCACTGCCTACTGTTGCCATATTTAATGACAAAAAAATACCCAAACAGAGTTCTGCACAAGTAGTACAGCACACCTTCAAGAACAAAAAACAAACACCAACTGAAACCTTCAAGAAGGAAAAAATAAATGAAAACTTACTTTGGAGGTTACTGAAAAGTACCTTCTCCAATTATATCTCTTTGTTATGAGGTTACATAATCTTTGTGAACGCAAACATCATCAGGAAGACTGGCATCATTGTGACGACATAAAATACAATAAAAAGATGCTGTACATGAATATTAATAACAGAAATACAAGTTTAAACACTATATTAGAAAACAGCTGTGGTGTTTTACACTTTCTCAAAAACACGCTATTTTCCCGACATTTCTGCGAAACCGGAACATATGTGCAGCGATATTATGCGACGAATTAGAGACAAATAGTAAAAAAATGTACATAAAAAAGTTTTACCCAGTTAAATTAATGACAAGGAGTGACTCAGAGAAATACATTAATGGTTGGTCCATTATGCAGGTGTTGTGTACCATATGCAGTTAACATTTATACAATGACAATATAATAGCTCATTTCCCAGTACAAAGTAATGTAGTTGAGTGGACATTTTTCACAAAACTGTGGACTCTTCTTAGAAAAAATAAGATTCCACTATGATCCTGATGTTAATTTCAGATAAATTACTCCTTAATGAGAAACACCAGTAGGTGCCCCAGGTAAATCTCCACTTGAGTGAAAATGGAAGTGATTCTAACTTCTTGGCTTGACGAAATGAAAGCAAAAACATTTCCTCTAATATTCCATAGTGAAAGATGATCTGAAACACTTAACATAAGTGAATGCATCATAAATATATTGGAGCACAATCTAAACTACGGTGAGTATCTACACTTGAACCTTGCGATTTGTGACATTGGGATCTGCTTTTGCTAGACATACACTAGTAGGATATGTACAAAGCATCTATCAATCTGCTTATGGCTAAGTATTCCGCATCACTTCTGTTTGGTAATTAATGAATTTCATATCTTTAGCCATTGCACCATTCACTAGCCTTTCTTCAACATTTAAATTACGACAGAATATTACACTACAATTTTTACAGATATGTAACTGATTTTCTAATCCTGCAGTTTTCGACAAAGACTTTTCTAAACTATCCAATTTCGATTGCACTTTTTCTGTTAGTAGCATTGTAACTCCTTGATGTTCCATTTTATCATCTGCTCTAATTTTGATGATCTTTTCTTTTTCCAGTAACAATAATTGTTCATTTAATCTACAACAATAATCAAAGGTTGGCATCAAACAAACAATAGACTTCGCTTACTTAACAAAATTATACATTATTTCAGCAGCTGAATCATTACTTGGAAACACATTTTTGATGAGACGGGTTTGTAAAACTGGCTTTCCCTTTTTTGTTAGGACTCCCACTCTTATATCCTTTAATATATCTGCATAATGCATATCTGATGCTCAACACATATTTTGATTAAACTCTTTGCATTGATTGTTTTCCCAAATGTTTACATTTCCAATACTTCCTAGTCAATTCCTTGTTTCAGAATTTAGTAGTATCTTGAATGCAGATTGTCCTTTTACAGGTGAAGAACCGGGCCTTTGGGCCTGGCGGCGCAGGGCACGCCTGAAATCTTCGGGTTCACCTGCCTTGTTGCACAGAGACACGGAATACTCTGTTGGCGTAGAAAACCAAGTTTATTAGCTGCAGCTAAGCACAGTTGTCCAAGAAGTACATCAAGTAGGTTCTCAGGAGACTGCCACTTGACTCCTTGGCTCACAAGCTTTTATCGTTGAAATACATCTGTACAAACATTCACCCATCGCACAACTTTTTAGCCAATCAGGAGAGTTTGAAAACAAGATATTGTGTCACCAAAATGCTCTCTGCTTACATGTTGTGTGTTATCCAGCCCCCACAGTTAATCAATACTGGTACCCATAGTTCGGTGTTTGCAATGGCAGGACATATCTGTATGCTTCAAGAGGAAGGTTACAAAGTAGGAAAACACAGGGAGAGAATAGCGAAGGCCAGAAGATAAGATATGGCGAGAGGAGAATACTAAAGGCTAACAGATAGTTGATACGGGGATTAGGTAGTCCAGACAATGATTAGTTAGGCCGGCTGGTGTTTGAGATTGCTTTAAGGACAAGGACGGAGGGGGTTTTGACACGTTGCAGTCCAAAAGGGCAGAGACACTTCGCTCATCGAGCAGCCTGTGTAAAGGCAACACAAAAATGGCGGTGACTGTAAGATGGGGTCAAAATTAAAGAACCTCAGACCCTCCTTTTGCCATTACGCAGGCAATACACAAAGACTCACGCTAATCTGAATCAATGTCGATGGTCATGAAGTCGTCAAGTTGTTGCTGCAACATCATCTTCATCTTCATATTCTCCGTTTTCTGTGGCATGGGTCTTGGGACACACATAATAGCACAAAGACCACATATTGCGGGGCCACATTGTAAACAAAGGCAACACGAGAAGATGATGGCCAAAACTACTCCAACAAAGGTCAATACCTTCCATCCCCATGTGGACAGTAGTTCCCAAAACCATCCCATCAGAGACCAATTTCCTTCGTCCTGGTGGATGGACTCAGCAATGTGGTGCAATTTAGAGATGGCCTGGTATACTGTAGGGGCATTATCAGGTATATAAATGCAACAACTCGATCCAATCAATGTACAGACTCCACCACGATCTGCGAGAATGATGTCTAACACCATTCTGTTCTGTAATGTCATAAGGCGATCTGCCTGAAGCTCAGCAGTGATATTACTCAGTGCTCCGACAGTTTCATTTATTGTTGCCTCAACTACCCGAATGAGATGTCTGATATTTCTACTATTGGCCATAGGGCCCCAAAATGGGAGGAATCCTTTAAGGAAGTCACCTCCTTCTTGTCCTGCTGTGTCCTCCAAAGCAATAACCCCTCTGCCGTACCTTGTCTTGTGATGTCCCGAAGGAGCTGTATATGTTGGAGGGAGGAGAAAAGCCATATAACAAGTCCCTGAGAAATCGGGTGGTAACCATGTATAGGCTCTGTCATAGCAGACGAAATATGTTCCTTGAGATGCTACCAATGGTGGAGACGTTCGGGATGTATAGATATATGTAATATTACAAGTGCTCTTTCCAAATTGAGCCTTAGGATTTTGACCATTGGCTTGGAGACATAGGTGACCTTGGTGGGGTACAGTATATATAGGTGGGGATCCTTTCCTTTTGGCTCTGTCTGTAAGGCTAGTGACATAATGTGTCACATTCCAGTCAATGTATGCTTGTCGCTCGTCGGTGGGGAATTCACTAAATGTTTTATAATGTTTTGACATAGCCACTATTCCCTTTATTAGTGAATTATGACTAACGTCAATTCCATCCCTATACGGACCAACAGGATGTCGATGTTGGTTCTCATAGGCATTGGCAAACATAGAGGTGTAAGCCCAAGCAGATCCTTTTAGGGAGAAGGGTAGAACTAAATATGGCATTCCTTTATCTGTATTATGGGGTAAAAGTCCACAAACCCAACAATCGGTGGTATTGATTACTAATTGATGCTGGTGTAATAGCTGGATGAATGAATTGTTGAGATATTCCATTCTCCTAATTTGTTCATGCCCTGGTAGCGTATAGAATTGGTGTGGGGAAATAGTAGTGCGAAAAGGTATGGGCTGAGAGGTAGATATAGGTACAGATGCTGGCTGCAAAGTGTGAATAACCCAACCCACACAAGCTAATAAAACACATGACATAGTTAAAACACATAATACTACGCCACATCTATTAAATAGTAATTTACAATATTTTTCCTTCATTTTGTTTTTTTATCAATTTCTGATTCACCGGAAGTCATCCCCTAAAGTGTTGCTCGTGGCAATCTTCCTATCTCACTCAGTTGTGGTTATTGGCCGTCCTATGACACTGCAAGTCCTGCAGACCTAGTGCCACTACTCAGGTCACAAACCAAGTCTCCTACCACGACCCTGCAAAAATGGGATGAGTCCAGTATCACATAAGGAAGAAAATATATACAATTCAAAAATTCAAAAATGCAGTCTAAGAAAATAAAAAAATTGCAGTTTAGGAACGAAGGGGAGAAAAAATAAAAATAAATGTCAAATGTCTTTGGCCACTCTAGGCCTCAGATTGTATCTATCCTTGTTTGGCACAGTCTGGTCTTGAAAAAGTGTCTCTGGATCAGTTGTATCTATTCTGAGATGCAATGGTACAGCTTCTTGCAAAACATCATCGTCCTCTTTCTCAGTCCGAGTCCATTCTAGGTGTGCATCGCCAAAAGGTACAAACCGGGAACTCTCTCTCCTTCACAATCACCTATACCTTCGCGGACCCACTGATCAAAAGGCAAAGGCAAGGGTACCCTTTTGCAGTGCACACCATGGATCCAGTTCTTTTTCCCAACGACTTTTACGGCTGTACGTGTCGTCAGCAGGACCTGTCTTGGCTCCCGCCAGCGAGGCTCCAAATTCCTCTTCCTCTGAAAATTCTTAAGGCACACCCAGTCGCCAGGTTGGAGGGTGTGCCCAGGATCCGAGGAAGCCTGTGGCAAGGTGTCTTGTACCTGCTGATGGAGAACACGCAATTTAGTAGTGAGGTCATGCAAATAGTCAATTAACATTGGGTATTCTATGCCAGAGTACTTCTTGGGTCTAGGGACACCAAAGACATTAGCCGGGCGTCCGAACACAATCTCATATGGGCTAAGTCCCACACGAAAATGAACAGTTGTTCGAGTTGACAAGAGGGCTAAAGGTAAAGCGTCGGGCCAGGCAAGACCTGTGCTGGCTTGTATCTTTGCAAGTTTAAGCTTGAGAGTGCCATTATAGCACTCTACCAAACCCGCTGACTGAGGGTGGTTTGCCGCGTGGAATTTTTGCTTAATCCCAAGACCTGCACATACTTTCTGCATGATTTGACCCACAAATTCACTTCCATTGTCACTCCAGACAATTCGAGGTAAACCAAACCTCGGGAAGTATTCTTTCAGAAGGACCTTAGCTGTAGACAAGGCAGTATTATCCTTTAGGGGGTAGGCCTCTATCCATCTGGAAAAGGCACATACCACCACAAGGACATACTTTAGGTTTCTGCATCTCTCCATATGAATGTAGTCTATCTGCACTACCTCAAAAGGATACGTTGGGGGAGAAAAATGGCCTGCTGGGGTTGGTGTCCCTCTCCCTGGGTTGTGCATCAAACAAACAATGCAATGTTTAACAAGATTGTCTGCACATTTAGGAATCCCTGCATTCTGCCATACCGGAGCCAAAAGCTTGCATATTCCTTTCGCACTGATGTGGGCTGGACCATGCGCCATAGTCACTACTGGAAGTACATAGGCGTCTGGTAACAGCCAACGTTGGTGTTCTGATAATTCTATCCAACATCCTGTCGCATCCAACATTCCCGTACTATCTCTCCACTTACTCAATTCTTTCTCTGTAGCCTCTTCCTGAATCATTTTCACACTTTCTATTGTGTCCTCACACATTCCTCCTTGACTGACCCATCTAGCAGGTCCAGCAACATACATATGACTCGTCACATCTCTCGCTGTCTCTTTCGCTATCTGATCCGCAAAAGCGTTTCCTTCACCCACATCATCAGTGATTCTTTTATGCGCACTACACTTCACAATTGCTATCTGAGTGGGTAAAGCAAGTGATTCCAAAAGGTCGTTCACTAACTGACCATGCTGTATTTTAGTACCATGTGAGGTAAAGAATCCTCTTTCCCTCCAAAGGCGGCCAAAACTGTGGGCCACCCCAAATGCATATTGGCTGTCGGTGAACACATTCACTCTCTTCCCTTCAGCCAATACACAAGCTCTAGTCAGAGCTATCAATTCAGCTGCTTGGGCTGAATTCTGCCTAATGCGTGCTGTCTCCACAATCATATGCAAAGTGGTAACAGCATAGTCTGCAGTCGTTTCACCATTGGGGAGCTTAAAACACGAACCATCCACCCATAGGATCCCATCCGGGTCCAGGAGCGGCGTATCTTTTAAATCAATCCTACCTTTTGTCTCCTCCTCTGTACGGAGAAAACAATCATGTTGCTCTTGAATGTCTTTCTCTACTGGGATTGGTAACAATGTAGCTGTATTTAGGGTATTACATCGCTTGATGTGCACGTGACTAGCCAAGAGCGTCAGCTCATACCCCGATAAACGGGCGCTCGTAAGATGCTGGGTTTTTGTCCTGTTTAAAAGTGTATCCACTGCATGTGGCACCATGACAATAAGCGTATTGTCTAGCACCAATCCAGCAGATTGGCGAATAGAAACTGCTGCTGCTGCTGTAGCTTTCAGACAACTAGGTAATGCTTTAGCTACAGGGTCTAACGTAGCCGAAAAATAAGCACACAGGCGTTGTTTGTCACCAAATTGTTGTGTCAAAACTGACAACGCTCAACCTTCTCTCTCATGCACATAAAGTGTGAAAGGTTTGCTGTAATCCGGAGTACCCAACACAGGAGCAGAACACAAGGAAGTACGCAAATCAGTAAAACTTTTCTGGCATTCCTCTGTCCAAGGAAGAGGTTGGGGGTATCTTTAAGGGTAAGTGCTAACAAAGGTTTTGCTAACAAAGAAAAATTCGGAATCCATTGTCTGCAGTAAGAGGTAATACCTAAAAGGCACGCACCTCTCTCTGTGTGCATGGTACAGACATTTGTGCAATTGCTTGGATTCTTTCTGGGGTCAACCGCCGTCCCTCCTTCGACAAGAGATGACCTAAGTAGGTAACCTCTTGGCGACAATATTGTAATTTAGAGGGTGAAACCTTATGATGAAGGTCAGACAAGTGATGCAACAGTGAAACAGTAACTCGTTTACAAATTTCCTCAGAATCAGCAGCAACTAGCAGATCATCTACGTACTGAATAAGGATGGCACCTGGAGGCAAAGTGAAAGCATCGAGCTGAGTTTTCAAAGCCTGACTATAAATGGAGGGACTTTCACAATAGCCTTGAGGTGCGCGCTTGAACCGGAAGCTTCGGCCTCCCAAAGAGAAGCCAAAAATATCCCTACTTTCCTCAGCAATGGGAATGCTAAAGAAAGCATTCTTAAGGTCAATGACCGAAAACCAGGCAGCTGAGGCAGGTATCACTGTCAATAAAGCAGTGATATCTGGGACAACAGGAAACTGGGGTACAACGATCTTGTTGACCTCCCGGAGATCGATTACAAAATGATAAACCGGTGGCTGGGAAGAGTCAGTACGTTTAAGGACAGGCAGAACAGGACTATTGCACACATTTCCTCTAGTCTCTTCAACCACACCTTTCTCAACCAAATCATAAATGATAGCCATCAGCGCTCTCTCACCAGCACTCGAAATTCTATACTGAGGAATGCGAGGTAACCTAACATTGGACTTGAGGGTGACAACATAGGGTGGAATCTGCAAGAGACCAACATCATTGGGGCCTGTAGCCCAAAGAGTAGTAGGCAGGGAACGTAATTCAGAAGGGAGTTGGTCTCTAGACAAATATGTCGGGGAAATTAATCTCTTGCCTAAAGTAAGATGTACACCAGAAGGAGAACAATGCAGTGTCGCATACAGTCTCTTTAACAAGTCCAACCCCAACAAATTCTCACCACAACCAGTTGTCAAAATAAGAGGAGCCTCCAAATCATAAGGGCCAATGGAGATAGGTAAAAGACAAGAAACTGGATTACGAACCGGGGCGCCAGAAAATCCTACAGAAACATTTGTTAAGCCAGACAAAGGTGCCCCAGGGAGTTTAGAGTGGATGATAGAACTCTTCGTTGCACCAGTATCCAAGAGAAATGGTTCTGATACACCAAGCGCAACGACATCAACATAAGGCCCATTTTGGTCCACTGGAACTGAAATGACTCCCTCACTTTGTCCACGGCTGTCCTAGCTAGAGAAACCCTGATTCTCATCTTCCATATAATAATCGTCATTATAATAATGGGCAGACTGAGTATTTTGCTGATCAAAATAATTCATGGAATTTTGCGGCGGAAAGGAACGTTGATCCTGGGACATGATACTTCGCCCCCTCCCCTAGGTGTTGACTGGAAGCCACCTCGGCCTCGCGGCCCAGGCGTACCACCAGCACGCTGCAATAATATCGGGCAATTATTCTTGAAGTGACCTTCTTCCTTACAATAGGCACATTGATTAGGACCCAGTGGTGGCCGTGGAACAAAAGGCTCAGGTTTCTGAAACACCTTCTGAAACTGGGGAGTCGGCTGAAACTGGCGCTGAGCAGGACGAGGAGGATAAGCCTGTTGTAAAAGAGCCTTCGTCTTTAAATCTTTAGTCTTTTTATCCAATTTGTCCTTCTCCTCCTTATCTCTATTTTCGTAATATTGGGCAGTAGCCAATATCTGGGCTGAAGAAGAAACAGCCCATGAACTTTCGGAATCCTTTAATTTATTAGAGAGCTCGGGAAGCAAATTAAATACAAATTTATCTACGAACAATCGCTGTCCCCCTCTGTGCTCATATCCTGACCACTGTGATCAAGAAACGTTTCTTCAAAACGAGTGAAGAAGTCAGAGACACTCTCATCCTTCTTCTGCTTACAGGCAGCTAACTTATCACAATTAACTCGCAGAGCGTGGCATCATAGTTTTCATTAAGGTAATTATTCTACCAGGAAGTTCTGCAATTAAATTATCGGGTTTAGCGCCACCCACTTGGAGCCCATCAGCAGCTAGTATAGCATTCCAATCACCTCCTAATTCTTGGGCGTGGTCCTCCTTCCGAATCCTAGCCCACAATGGTTGTGGGACAACATTTCCCATTAACATATCTATGTCAGCCAAATTCATAATACAAGCGTGAACAGTCTGAGATAATTCCTTGTAGTAACCAGCAGGGTTTTTACGGGGTCAGGTAAAGACTGTTTAAGGGCCAGCACCTCAGATCTCTTCCAAGGTACATGTACCCATATACGTTGGAAGTGAGCTGGTATAAGCGGATTATTACCCTGGGCTGCAACCTCTTCTCTCCAGACTGGGGGAACCTCTCGCATAGGGTAGTGTTTCAGTTTGCGCCTAACAGAAGGATCAGGTTCAGACAAAGACCGGGAAAAGAACATTGATCTAAAAGTAATAAGTGTCCGTATAGCATTCTCAACCTCAGGACCCACAATAATTCCTTTATCAAAATCAGTCCTAATATCCAGCAAACCCTTGGGAGCTAAACCCAATCCCGTGGCCTCCCATTCCTGACCTAGGATTTCACACATGGCATTGAAAACGAATCTTTGTACAGGGGCATCCCACTGTTCAAAAGTATCCATGATATCTTGAACAGTATATTCGAGATCACTCAGGATCCACCTGCGAGCAAGACCCATGAACGTATCTCGTTCTTGGGAGTCAGGAAGTAAACTACGGGTCTGCCTACGGGGAAGAACAGGAGTCAGACTTACTGACCCAAAGAGAGGAGAAAAGAGACCAGAAACAGTCTCAACCATCCGCTGACGGATAGAAGGGGAAGTTGACAGAAAAACAGGAGATAATGTATGGGACGGAGCAGGAGAAGAGGCAACAGGTAGAGCGGAGGTCGAAGGCAAAGAATACTGAGGCAAAGAAGTCGGAGGCAGAGGAGCTGGAAACAAGGGAGCTGAAGGCAAAGGAAATGGCGGGAGTGGCAGTGCCACAAAGGGCTGTGTTGGAGGTGCAGGAGGTGGATCTGGTGGGAGAATAACAGGTTGTTGGACGGGTAACAAAAGCGGGGGTGCATTAGCGCCTAGTACATAGGGCGGGGGCGATCGTAATAAGTGAGACATTAAAGGATCCTTCTCAGGATCAGCATCGCGATTTGGGGAAGAAGTTGGCAGCACTGGGTAACATTTGTCAATCGCCATGTGATGTTGCCTATCTAAGATCTGTATCGCATGATCTATTTCATTATCTTTAAACTGTTGGGCAGCCTGTATGACAGTGATATCTTTTTCTTTCCTATCTCTTTTTGCCTGTTTAATTTCTTTCTGTTTGGCTTCCTTGCGCCAAAGGCGAAAAAGAGTCAAACATAGCCAGCCGGGCTTTTCTTTTAAACAAAGTAGCTTCTAAATTGTCTAAAATATCAGGCTCAAAACTACCATTATGTGGCCACTGTAAAACACCATCTTTCTTCGTATAGCGGACCCATATGTCATTAAAGGTGATGGGGCCCATACCATGTTTAGAGTAAAGCTCATAAGTAGGAGTTCCAGCCGGAGGAATTGGACAAGAGTCCTCCAGTCGGGAGTCCATATCGCAACAAAAACAACACCATTTTTTAAACTTACTGAAACCAGGCATCGTTACTTTCACTGGCTTCCTACAAACAACAAGGCGCTAATCAAAACAGCACAAACGTACTCACCCCTTGGCTTCGACAATTGCAATTTTCGAATCTAAGAACCCAAAAACAAACAACAACAAAAAAAGGGGGGGGTGGGAGCTACCCACCAGTACTTAACAAATGTCTTCTTCACGCCAACAGAGGTCCGTCTAACGTCTCGCAATACCAGTCATCACCAAAAGAGGGACCAAGGCAGGGCAGCAGTCAGGGCAGCAGTCACCAGCAGCCATTGGAAAGGAGAAGCCACACTTCAAAAGACCATCGGCCCACTCTTCGACATACAGGGGTCGCTGGTGTGGGGGCGCCTCCTCTGGAATTTTCCTGCGGGGCTCCTCACGATCCTTGGGCTCAACCGCTACCTCTGAAGCCGCCCCACGTTCGGGCGCCAATTGAAGAACCGGGCCTTTGGGCCTGGCGGCGCAGGGCACGCCTGAAATCTTCGGGTTCACCTGCCTTGTTGCACAGAGACACGGAATACTCTGTTGGCGTAGAAAACCAAGTTTATTAGCTGCAGCTAAGCACAGTTGTCCAAGAAGTACATCAAGTAGGTTCTCAGGAGACTGCCACTTGACTCCGTGGCTCACAAGCTTTTATCGTTGAAATACATCTGTACAAACATACACCCATCGCACAACTTTTTAGCCAATCAGGAGAGTTTGAAAACAAGATATTGTGTCACTAAAATGCTCTCTGCTTACATGTTGTGTGTTATCCAGCCCCCACAGTTAATCAATACTGGTACCCATAGTTCGGTGTTTGCAATGGCAGGACATATCTGTATGCTTCAAGAGGAAGGTTACAAAGTAGGAAAACACAGGGAGAGAATAGCGAAGGCCAGAAGATAAGATATGGCGAGAGGAGAATACTAAAGGCTAACAGATAGTTGATACGGGGATTAGGTAGTCCAGACAAGGATTAGTTAGGCCGGCTGGTGTTTGAGATTGCTTTAAGGACAAGGACGGAGGGGTTTTTGACACGTTGCAGTCCAAAAGGGCAGAGACACTTCGCTCATCGAGCAGCCTGTGTAAAGGCAACACAAAAATGGCGGTGACTGTAAGATGGGGTCAAAATTAAAGAACCTCACAGGAGTTAGTTATAGCAGGTCTCCAAAGACTAATAAGGGCCAGATTTGCGACCCTTTTTTGTAGTCGCGAACGGGAGATCGGCCCATTTGCGACCCCAAAAAAAGTTTGCAGGCATGTACAAATGCTATTTTGTGATTCACTGATTTGCAAAATAGCATTTGTGACACTCGTTATTAGGATGGGACGTCCCTTCCTAATAGTGAGTCTCAATGCCATGTATTTTTGTTTTCTGACCACTTTTGCGGTCTCAAAACACTCGCAGTTTACCACCGTCTTCAAGTAGGTGGTACACCATTTGCAAATTGAAAGGGACCCCTTCCCCTTTGTGAGTGTGTGCGGAAATATTTTTTAAGAGCAGGTAGTGGTACCAGTGATCATTTGTTGTATTGTAATTTGTTGCCATGTTCAACAGGCAGCATTATGAATCAATGAAGGGTAACTCCTTTATCATTATGAGCAGCTAAGCCATACAGTGAATATACACAATAAATTAGAATCTGTTGTCTACTAAAATTAACTTGACAGTACTTTAATCAAAAACCTTTTCCAGTTCTAGTATGACCACTTAAGTACAATAGAATTGGTTTGCATATAGAACAAGCATACTTTTTATTCTCATGGAGAAACCCATGTTCTACTTTACCTTTTTCCTCTTTAAAAACACCTTTCTGATCTGCATCCAATTGTATTAGTTCTAGATCCACAGTTTCCCATCTTACTTGCTGCATTGCATTCTCCACTTAATTCATAGCTATTGCATTGTCATTTCAATGATTTGCTGTCCAAGAGGAGCTTGACTTCCAGGTGCTGACTGCTCTGAGAACTCTCTCTTGCTATCTCAGCAGCAATTGTATCTGCTTGTTCAATCTGTTCTCTCAACATTTGAAGAAACACGGGAAACACACAACACTCAATGCCGTCTTTCACAGTGTAAAATGAGTCTTCATAATAGTCAAATTCTCCAAGTAGCTTACTTTCAGTTCACCATGGCTTAAAAACTGTAACAAGGCTAAATAGAAAAACTCTCTTTTGTCTGGAGTTTGGCAACGTAGCTTTTGATGGTTGATTGAATTCCTTTGGTATGTCTCACCAAATATCCTTCACAACCAGCCACAGCAAATTTAAGTTCATCTATGTTTTCACTGACATTACTTCTGAATGTATAATATTGAAGTATTTCATAGAGATGTTGAAGTATTTCATAGAGACCATAGGTCCAGGGGAGGTGGCCCTACGTAGCTTGCTTAGTGCTGGATTTAGTAAAGACATTCCATATGGTCGATTGGGAATACCTGTTTACCACAAGTCAGCTTTTAAAAAGACATGTCACCCTCTTTTAGATTGGGCAGGGGGCGTCATCAGGGATATCCCTTTTCCCCACTGCTCTTTGCACTGGCAAGTAGTTGCTAGCCCAGAAGCCAGTCACAGATCCAGTTATAGAGACATAGACACACTTAACCATACAGCTACAGACAGACTGAACTAGTTAATCATATACCTACTCACACACCTACTCACTCACCTATGCAGTCACACAGCCAACAACTTACCCATAAAATTACTCTCACAGCCACTAGTTATTTATACATATACCAATACATATACTCACTCACCTATACAGTGACTGAGAGAGCCACACACTTTCCCATACAAACTCTGTCACATTTGCTTACTCACCCATGCAACCCCTCAAACACCCATTTTCTCACACATACACCCCCTCATACACCCACTAACTCACCCATACACCCACTTCCACACCCATTGATGCACTGAGACAGCCACTCATGTACCATGTCACTTGCCCATACAGACACTTATGTATGTGCTTAAACACCCATTCACCTGCCACTCATTCACCCCCTCATTCACCATTTACAATCACTGATACACCAACTCATTCAACTGCATAGATACTCATACAACCACTCATTAAATCATACATGCACTGCCACACCCACTCGCTCACCTTTACAAAAACTCACACACTCACTAGCTCATGTATACAGTCTCTTGTATACCAAGCCAGTCTTCTATACATCAGTTCCACAGCGAGTTACCTTAGTATACATGTTTAACACTCAGAAACATTTAGAAAACACTCACAATCACTGGATGATGTCATCTGTGATGTCATTTCAGATGTAATCAGTGATGTCATTAGTGATGCAATTTGAGATGTCATCAATGAATTAATCAGTGATGGTACTGACCATGTCATGAGTGATGTAATATGTGAGGTCATAAGCAGTGCATTACGAAGGCGCGGGTTATAATCAATTGCTGAATGTCTATAGTTTTGTATGATTGAAGTGTAAGACTAACTATGTAAGCCAAACTTTAACGCCCCTGTAACCGTTTTTTTTTCAGCAAAATATATATGTTTGGCGAGGTGATGCAATTTCGGCAGAGGCTTTTGTCAAGAGGCTCAACCTGAATGACCTAAATTTACATTTTACATCCCATGCGAGTGAGGAAGAAGTACAGTTCTTAGACCTCATGGTGTACATATAAAATGGAGAGATGAATACCAAAACCTATAGGAAAGACACTGCGGGCAACACAGTACTTCATGCCCGAAGCTTTCACCCCCCCAAGTTAGTTAACAGCATTCCATACACTGAAAATTTGTGCATGAGATGCAATTGCAGCTGTCCAAACCAACTGTATCAAGCACAAACCAAGCGGTTTGAGCAAAGAGGGTACAGCAAAACAGTGTTAGAGTCAGTCAGAAAGAAAGCCAATTCCAAACCAAGGGAACAACTAATTTTTGGAAACAAATTAGATATGAAGGAATCCAATGAACAAACAGGGTCCAAATTTTGCTTTATCACAGGGTATAATAGACAACATCGTGATATCAGAGCCATTATGCAGAAGCACTGGCATGTGCTACGAGGTGATCCCTTTCTTAGACAAAGATTTGATAAAGGGCCCCTAATAACCTTTCGCAGGGTGAAACATTGTGACAGGAAGTAGCAACAAACAGTCCAGGTACTACCCCATTGACAACATGGCTAAGTGGCAGTAAAGGATTCAGGAGATGCCAAAAATGTAAGGCCTGTAGAATTGGAGCGAATACCACAGAGGTGCCCCTGCCCTTCACTGATAGGAAGTGGAGGATTATGAAACCACTAAATTGCAGGAGCCAGTACGTGGTATATGCCATCAGATGCACCTGTCAAAACTATACATAGGTAGCACCATCTTACCAGTTTACCAACGTATCCTACAGCACCTATGAGCTATTAACAACGGGGATCAATCATATCCAGTGGCTCGACACTTTGAGCAGTACCATGGTAACAAAGTAGAAGATCTAGTATATTTTGTACTGGATCAGGTACCCCAAAGAGAAGTGGCAACAGGGAAAGGTGCCTGGGGCAATTAGAATCCAGATACATCTTACGGTTCAACACTAAAATTCCAAAGGGCCATAACACAGAAGAGGAATTGCATGTGCACCTGTGATTAGTTCATTCTAGTCATTTGCTGCTTGATACAGTGGATGTTTTTAGTTTAATTTTAGTTCAATTTGGATCAAAGCTGTATGGTGAATTGCATAGGAAGCTGCGTAATGGATACTGAAATATTTGAACACAATTTATAAACAGCTCCATTGAATATTTAGATTTGCCATTCACACATTTTAGTTTTCACTGCACACTGTTTTATTTTAAACTGTTTACTTTGAAATAAGTGACTTAATTTTGTTATTGTAGTTAGCGAGGAACTGACATTAGTACGATACATTTGAGGAAAAGGAAAAAAAAAAAGAAACTATGTGATTGTAGCAGTTTATGATTAAGCACTTTTGCACATTGTACGAAGTCACTTTATCCTGTAGGGGGAGATTTCACATGTCACTTTATGCAGAGGAGTTGATCTATGATGTGCTCCTTACAGCATGTAGAGATGTTGGGCACTGGCCCTTGATCACTGTTAACATTGAAACAGCTGCTATGTCTTAGATACTGATTTATAAGGTATCAAAACCATGTAATTGCAATTATATCTGTCAAAGTATGTTGCATAAAAAATGGGCAACATATTTTAAAGGCAAAGGTAACAATCATGCACTTTGTAATAATGCGAACTTTGCACATGGTGCAAGTCTTCTGTCCCTCCAACAGGAATTGCACTTGTCACTTTAAATGTTAAAAAATGCATTGTCACTTTAAAGATAAACACAAAAAATGGCTACAACCTCAGGTTTTACAAAGACTGGTTGGCAGTTGAAACGCGTTACCTGGTTGAGAAGTGGTCACAATAAAGAACTCAAAATATCTAACCCGAGCATGCTGGAGTCTGTTTGGATGTTAAAACAGGCCGTTGGAGTGATATATATATATATGTATACCTGCTGGCAGTCGCCAGTAGGTAGTTATAGTTATGACCTTGTTTCTATTCAAATATCGTTTTTTGTTTTGCCAATATCTTTGCGCTGTTTGACGAATCATCGCAAAATTTTCAAAACTGATGCCCTGCTCCAGTCAGCACCTGACTTGAAATTTCCGGGGTGATTCGTCAAGCAGGGGACGAGAAAAAAGCAGGTCCCAAAACGCGTTTTCTCCACGTTGATTTCCATAGGAAACTTTAGACATAGCTACAGCCCGAACTGCTGATCAGAATTACCCCAAATTTGGCAAAGCGGTAGCTCTTGGTTCAGAACGCATTCTTTTTTTAAATGGTGTAAATCCATTTAGTAGTTCCTGAGAAATTCAAACATCAAATGTATCGGTATCTGGTAACCGCGGTGGATCCGCGAACCCTCCCAAGAACAAGATCTATTCTGATTGGCTGCCAACACTCTAAACCAAAAAGTGTTAGCAGCCATCTTATGACTCGGTTGAACCTAGTCACAAGTAAAAAGGTCATATAACAAGAAAAGGGGGCAGAGTAGAAACACCCTGACCCCCTAGGTCTGGTCAGGGGGTCCACCGTGACCTCCAGGGCCCAAAAAGGATTTAAAAAAAACAATTAGAGGGATTCGCGTAGTGTTCACAAATCTGGGTGAAAAAAAGAAGCTCGGACTCCCGCGCTTTGCTTGTTTTAAGCACCCAGGTGGGTCAGGTCATGGGGCAATGGTTTAATATATAGCGGGGGCCTGCGTGGGCCCAAGCATCCCCGGGGACTGCCACCTCCCTGGGCCTTTTTCTAAATAGTAAGTGTGGGGGGGCTTGAGCCCCCCACACTGCCCTGGGGACCACCACCTCCCCGAGGCTATATATACGTTGGTAGGGGTCCATGCGTTCTCACTCCTGGATCCTTCCATGGCCCTGGGGACCACCATTCCTGCATGTTATGCATGTTAGCAGCTCCCCTTGTCCAAAAGAAATGCCGGCTCCTGCATGTGGCGGGGAGCTGGCTGGGACCACAGGGGCATTGGGGTTCCCCCCGCCATCCCCAATGTAATAGCATGCCCTGGGGGATGGGGTTCCGGGGGTGGATACCAAATAATGGAAGTGAGGCGTTTTTTTCTTTCGGTTTTGGAGTCGCGACCCCATCGCGGCTCTCAGCGCCCCCCGTGTCATGTCGCAATTGGATTCGCGGTTCCACCTCAAATAAATAATTTAATAGTATATAATTTAGAAGGTAATGTTGCATTTGTGAACTTGCTTTATAGAGGTAGTATGCTTGATGTTAATAAGATTAACTTTAATAGAGTTAGTAAAAATGTATAAAATTGAAAATTAAAATTTAAACCTGAAAAGTTTATTGTGTTGTAGTACATTGAATGCATGCTTTTGCAGATTTGCGATGGGTGCGCAGATCCACAACAAATTAATAAAGAGTATGTATGTGTAAAAAAATAGATTCACTATTGTGTTATAGGGTGGCTCTAAAAAGAGCCCTGGTTTTCATTATGAGTTTGTTGTAGCTACATATAAGTGCAGTTGCACAGCTTTAGGTTGTTGAGAAAGACTCTGGTTCCTTGGTCTGTGAAGTGTACTCCATCACTTCTGTAGATGTCATCCATATCAAAATGTAGACTGTTTTTATAGATGGAGCCCATCCTATGGTCTCTGAGGTAAGCAGAAACAGCTTTAGTGACATTCGTTCTAGCTTTCTCAATCTGTGGACAGAATTGATTTGACCACTTCCATTTCTGTCTTTGGCATATATTTGAGTATACAAAGACAGTTTGGGGGAAAAGCAACATCAATTGTGCAAAGGTATCATTCATGAGCATTTCCAGTCCTACTCCAGTCAATGTGCCTATGTCATTGCCACCACGGTGCACAATCATGAGGTCAGGGGGTTGGATATGCAAAAAGGTTTTAACCAAAGGCATCAATTTGTGCCACTTTAATCCACTCTGTGCAATCCATTTAATATCCACATTTTGCAAACCTAGGTCTTTGTCAACATCTCTGTGTTCAGCATACCTTGTATACCAGAAAACATAGCTGTGCCCTACAATCCATATTGTAAGCATGTTGAAGGGATGTCTGGAAGTAATGAGAAGATGTCTGTAGCTGAGGTAGTCAGTTGGTGAAATGGGAGGCATCTAAAATGGTGGAGAAAATGCTGTTTTTTTAAAAAGCAGATACCTGATTGGCTGTTCATGGACATTGTACACTCAAAAATAGTATGCATGTTACTTTCTTAAATAAGCATGTTTCTTATTGGTTATTAAAAAATGTTTGACAGGTACAGTAGATGGGATAAGGTAATATTTCGCAAAAGTCAACCACACATGCTATTTGAATTTGTAAGCTTGTGTGCTAATCTTGAAAATATGGTGAACTTCTCACCTGCCAGTTCAGTTGAATGTTGCAAAAACTGTTACTATTGAAACTGGGATTAAGCAGAATGGGGGAAGGGTTGAAAGTCAACTGTGGTTTTAAAATATGAACTTGTAATTTGTATATAAGTGATATGTTTTTAAAGTAAGATTTCCCAAATCAGTAGTATGTTTAATAGTGGTGTGTTCTTAAAAAATAATACTAGAAGTATTAGTAATAGGTTTTTGAACTCCCATATGGATTTGTGGCTCCATCGCGACATTTCACTAAGGCACGGCGGTGGAGTCGAAACTCCAGAAAATTACAGAACCAGTTTGGACACTTTTAGAAGGCAGTTGGAAAGGGTTAAGATGTCTAACCAATAGAAATGTGTTTCACTATTTGAAATAATGTAGGTAGCAATGTGATTTGTTACTTGCATTTATTTGTTTGGAGAAAGAGAGGGAAAGTTTACCATTACAGGTTTTTCCTTGTTGCGAGTGGTGCATTACATTGATTGTGTGCATAAGAAAATCTTTCATGAGTTTCTGATATTTCATATTCTACAATACTATTTGGAAGGTGAGTTATAAATTTGTGAGGTGCATTATGTATTAGCTTTATTTTCAAACTTTAAAAATTATTCAAGAACTATTATGTTTGAAATATATTACTAAATGTACAGTTGTGTATTGTAGTTTGTTTTTTTGTACTTAAATGTTGTTTGAAATAGATTGTGTATAGAAATATGTGTATATTGGAAGATGGATTAGCGATTATGGTAGTTTGTATTAGTGTGCAGAAATGTACAATTGAAGTATACCGCATAATTTTAGGTGTTGCTTTCAAATTGGAAGTGCAGTCTGTCAAGTTTTAAGGTATGACTTGTGACTGAAGTATGTCTCTACTTGTATATGTATTCTCATGTGTCTTATACATTTGAGGATGAAAGATGTATAACAAAGAGGTGTTGTTGCTTTGTATGTGGCTAGGCTCAACACTGTGAGTAGTTTTAGAATGATGAAGCTGCAGCACAAAAGTGAGGTTTACAACATGTTGATATAAGGTATTAGTGATTAGGCTACTTTTTATAAGTCTCTAGAGAGGTACAGTTGAAATATGCCACATCATTTTTGGTGTTTGCTTGAAATGGGAAGTGTGTTCTGTGAAGTTTTAAGGTCTGAATTGTGTTGTGATTGAAGAAAGCCTCTACTAGGAGATATATTCTGGTATGTGTTATTCATCTGAAGATGCTAGACATGTAAAACACAGGTATATGGACCCTTCTACTGCCGAAGCTGCAGCTTCACCAGCCAGCGAACACCGGCATGCCCCCCCCACCAGGGCAGGCCGCAACCATCTCAGATGCATACTACTCAACACCCGCTCCGTACACAAGCACGCCATCGAACTCTGGGACCTTCTCGACTCATCATCCCCGGACGTCGCCTTCCTGACGGAGACCTGGATGAACCCCTCCTCAGTGCCCGACATTGCCATAGTCATCCCGGAGGGCTACAAGATCACCCGCAGGGACCGCACCAACAGACCGGGCGGAGGAATCGCCATCGCCCACAGTAATACCCTCAGAATTTCGACCAGCACCGAAGACACCCTCAGCGCAGCTGAACACCTGCACTTCCAGCTACACACTGACCCCAACACCACCCTCAGAGGAACCCTCGTCTACAGACCCCCCGGACCCTGGGCTCTGTTCAGCGACGCCATCACCGACATCGTCAGCACGCACGCCCTAGCATCCACAGACTACATCCTCCTTGGAGACCTGAACTTCCACCTCGATAACACCAACGACAGCAACACCACCACCTTGCTCGATAACCTCGCCAACCTCGGACTCAAACAGCTCGTCACGACACCCACCCACTCTGCGAGACACACTCTCGACCCCATCTTCTCCGCAAGCAACCACGTCACCTTCAGCCACACCTCTGAACTCCACTGACCGACCACTAGAGGATCCACTTCTCCTTCGAGAAACTCACCACGCACAACCACCCGCAACGAATCCCCCACCGCAGCTGGAACAAGGTCACCGAAGACCAGCTAATCACCACCCTCACCCGAGACCCAATCAATCAATCAATCAATCAATCATTTGTATAGCGCGCTACTCACCCGGAGGGTCTTAAGGTGCTTGGGGGAGGGGGGTCCGCTACTGTTCGAACAGCCAGGTCTTGAGTTGCTTCCTGAAGGAGAGGTGGTCTTGGGTAAGGCGGAGGTGGATGGGTAGGGAGTTCCACGTCTTGGCAGCCAGGTAGGAGAAGGATCTTCCTCCCGTTGTGGCTCTTCGGATGCGGGGGACGGCGGCGAGGGCGTGGTTGGTCGATCGTAGCTGGCAGGTGGGAGTGTAGAAGGTCAGACGGTCGTTGACGTATCTGTGGCCTTGGTTGTGGAGGGCTTTGTGTGCGTGGGTGAGGAGTCGGAACGTGATTCTCTTGCTGACGGGGAGCCAGTGCAGGTCTCTCAGGTGTCTGGCGATGTGGCTGTGTCGGGGGATGTCCAGGATGAGTCGAGCTGCAGCGTTCTGGATGCGTTGGAGTCTTTTTGAAGTTTGGCTGTGGTTCCGGCGTAGAGGGAGTTGCCGTAGTCCAGTCGGCTGGTGACGAGGGCCTGGGTGACCGTCTTCCTGGTTTCGGTGGGGATCCACCGGAAGATCTTGCGCAGCATGCGTAGGATGTTGAAGCAAGACGAGGAGACGGCGTTGACTTGTCGGGTCATTGAGAGGGAGGAGTCCAGGATGAAGCCCAGGTTGCGTGCGTGGTCCGTTGGTTTGGGTGCATTGCCCAGGGCAGGGGGCCACCAGGAGTCGTCCCAGGCGGAGGGTGATGATCCTAGGATGAGGACTTCCGTCTTATCTGAGTTCAGTTTCAGGCGGCTGTTCCTCATCCACTCGGCTACGTCCTTCATCCCTTCATGTAGGTTGGTTCTGGCGGTTGTGGGGTCGTTGGTGAGGGAGAGGATCAGCTGGGTGTCGTCGGCGTAGGAGATGATGTTGAGGTTGTGTTGGCGTGCGATGGCTGCGAGGGGGCTCATGTAGACGTTGAAGAGGGTGGGGCTGAGTGATGATCCTTGTGGTACGCCGCAGATGACTTCGGTGGCCTCGGAACTGAACGGGGGAGGCGGACTCTCTGGGTTCTTCCGGCGAGGAAGGAGATGATCCACTCCAGTGCCTTCTCTTGGATTCCGACGTTGTTCAGGCGTTGCACTAGGGTGCGGTGGCAGACTGTGTCGAACGCTGCGGAGAGGTCCAGGAGGATGAGGGCCGCTGTTTCCCGTTGTCGAGCAGGGCTCGGATGTCGTCGGTGGCTGCGATGAGGGCGGTCTCAGTGCTGTGGTTGGCCCGGAAGCCGGACTGCGAGTGGTCGAGGGATCCATTCATCTCAAGGAAGGCGGCCAGTTGTCTGTTGACGGTCTTCTCGATGACTTTGGCAGGAAAAGGAAGGAGCGAGATGGGGCGGTAGTTTTTGAGGTCGGTGGGGTCCGCTGACGGTTTCTTCAGTAGGGCGCTGAGTTCGGCGTGCTTCCAGCTCTCTGGGAAGGTGGCGGTGTCGAAGGAGGTGTTGATGATGTCCCGGAGGTGGGGTGCGATGACGGCGTCGGCCTTGTTGAAGACGTGGTGAGGGCAGGGGTCGGTAGGTGATCCGGAGTGGATGGAGTTCATCGTGCGGATAGTGTCTACGGTGTTGATCGGGGTCCAGGCTCGGAGGGTGGAGGTGGGGGACGTTGGATCGGTCGTAGGGTACTTCGGCTGTGTGCTGAAACTGTTGTGTATGTCTGCGATCTTGCTGTGGAAGAACGAGGCGAGCGAGTTGCAGAGGTCTTGCGAGGGAGTGATGTCGTTGTTTCCGGCGCTGGGGTTGGAGAGCTCTTTGACGATGATGAAGAGTTCCTTGCTGTTGTGGGCGTTGTTGTCCAGTCGTTCCTTGAATGCGGTTTTCTTGGTGGTGTGGATCAGCTGGTGGTGTTTTCGGGTGGCGTGCTTGAGGGTGGTCATGTTGTCTGCAGTCGGGTCTCTGCGCCATGCTTTCTCGAGGGCCCGGCAGTTCTTCTTGGATTTCTTGAGTTCGTCGGTGAACCAGGATGCTTTCTTGTTGCCGTGTCTGACTGGGGGGTCTTCAATGGGGCGAGGTCGTCTGCGCAGTTGGTGATCCATCTTGTGAGGTTGCTGGTGGCTTGGTTGGGGTTCGTTGAGCTGGCGGGAGGGTTCTGGCTCAGGGATGTGGTGAGTTGGTCGGTGGTGATCTTGTTCCAGCTTCTGCGCGGAAACTGTTGCGTGTGGTGGTGCGTGGTGGTCCTGCTGAAGCTGAAGTGGATGCAGCTGTGGTCTGTCCAGTGGAGTCCGGTGGTGTGGCTGAAGGAGATGTCCTTACTGGAGGAGAAGACGGGGTCAAGCGTGTGGCCGGCGTGGTGTGTGGGGGTGGTCACCAGTTGCTTGAGTCCGAGGTTGGCGAGGTTGTCCAGCAGGGTGGTGGTGTTGCGATCGTTGTTGTTCTCTAGGTGGAAGTTGAGGTCCCCAAGGAGGATGTAGTCAGCCGAGGGGAGGGCATGCGGGCTGATGAGGTAGGCGATGTGTTCGCTGAATTGTGTGCGTGGTCCTGGGGGTCTGTAGATGAGGGTGCCTCTGAGGGTGGTCTTGGGGTCGGTGTGTATCTGGAAGTGCAGGTGTTCGCCGGCTGTGAAGGTGTCGTCGGAGTTGGTCGTGATGCGGATGGTGTTCTTGTGGACGATGGCGATGCCTCCTCCGGTCTGGTTGGCGCGGTCCCTTCGGGTGATCTTGTATCCGTCCGGGATGGCGATGGCGATGTCGGGCGCTGAGGAGGCGTTCATCCATGTTTCCGTGAGGAAAGCGACGTCTGGTGATGTGGAGTCGAGCAGGTTCCAGAGTTCCACGGCGTGTCTGTGGATGGAGCGGGTGTTGAGCAGGATGCACTTCAGGTGGTTGCTGCTGGTGCTTGGCTTGGCGGGTGCGGTGCAGGTCCGGAGGCAGGAGAACTTGCAGGATTGGCAGGCGAAGGGTCCGTGGGTGCGACCTGGGGTGGCACGGTGGCAGCCGGGGATACGGCCGGTGTTGAGTGCGTTGAGGGTGGCGGTGTCGTAAGTCCGGTGGGTGGGTTGGCTGCTGCGGGGGCCAGGGGGTTTGGCTCTGGGCGCGGTCCAGGCACGGACGGGCGCAGACGAGCTTGCCTTAGGCGCGCCAGCGGCGCGCCAGCGGCGCGCCCGCTGCGCACGTCCTCTGCGCGGCGCGCAGCGGCCGC
The DNA here is from genome assembly GCA_963921515.1 of Calotriton arnoldi. Lineage (NCBI taxonomy): Eukaryota > Metazoa > Chordata > Amphibia > Caudata > Salamandridae > Calotriton > Calotriton arnoldi. The sequence continues at coordinate 543,341 of CAWUFW010006245.1, read as the reverse complement.
CATTTATGGGGAGGTGGGAGGGAGGAGCAGCTGGGAGGCGGGAGGCAGGGGCAGCGAATGGGCAGTCAGGGGCGGGGCCGCAGGGACGCAGCGGCGGGAATGGCGAGAGGCAGCGGGGGCACAAAAGGAAAATGGGGAGAGAAAACAGACAAAAATACAGGCACAACGCAAATGGGGCAGCGAGGGGCACAGAAAGGAAAATGGGGGAGAAAACAGACAAAAATACAGGCACAACGCAAATGGGGCAGCGAGGGGCACAGAAAGGAAAATGGGGGAGAAAACAGACAAAAATACAGGCACAACGCAAATGGGGCAGCGAGGGGCACAGAAAGGAAAATGGGGGAGAAAACAGACAAAAATACAGGCACAACGCAAATGGGGCAGCGAGGGGCACAGAAAGGAAAATGGGGGAGAAAACAGACAAAAATACAGGCACAACGCAAATGGGGCAGCGAGGGGCACAGAAAGGAAAATGGGGAGAGAAAACAGACAAAAATACAGGCACAACGCAAATGGGGCAGCGAGGGGCACAGAAAGGAAAATGGGGGAGAAAACAGACAAAAATACAGGCACAACGCAAATGGGGCAGCGAGGGGCACAGAAAGGAAAATGGGGAGAGAAAACAGACAAAAATACAGGCACAACGCAAATGGGGCAGCGAGGGGCACAGAAAGGAAAATGGGGGAGAAAACAGACAAAAATACAGGCACAACGCAAATGGGGCAGCGAGGGGCACAGAAAGGAAAATGGGGGAGAAAACAGACAAAAATACAGGCACAACGCAAATGGGGCAGCGAGGGGCACAGAAAGGAAAATGGGGGAGAAAACAGACAAAAATACAGGCACAACGCAAATGGGGCAGCGAGGGGCACAGAAAGGAAAATGGGGGAGAAAACAGACAAAAATACAGGCACAACGCAAATGGGGCAGCGAGGGGCACAGAAAGGAAAATGGGGAGAGAAAACAGACAAAAATACAGGCACAACGCAAATGGGGCAGCGAGGGGCACAGAAAGGAAAATGGGGGAGAAAACAGACAAAAATACAGGCACAACGCAAATGGGGCAGCGAGGGGCACAGAAAGGAAAATTGGGGGAGAAAACAGACAAAAATACAGGCACAACGCAAATGGGGCAGCGAGGGGCACAGAAAGGAAAATGGGGGAGAAAACAGACAAAAATACAGGCACAACGCAAATGGGGCAGCGAGGGGCACAGAAAGGAAAATGGGGAGAGAAAACAGACAAAAATACAGGCACAACGCAAATGGGGCAGCGAGGGGCACAGAAAGGAAAATGGGGGAGAAAACAGACAAAAATACAGGCACAACGCAAATGGGGCAGCGAGGGGCACAGAAAGGAAAATGGGGGAGAAAACAGACAAAAATACAGGCACAACGCAAATGGGGCAGCGAGGGGCACAGAAAGGAAAATGGGGGAGAAAACAGACAAAAATACAGGCACAACGCAAATGGGGCAGCGAGGGGCACAGAAAGGAAAATGGGGGAGAAAACAGACAAAAATACAGGCACAACGCAAATGGGGCAGCGAGGGGCACAGAAAGGAAAATGGGGGGAGAAAACAGACAAAAATACAGGCACAACGCAAATGGGGCAGCGAGGGGCACAGAAAGGAAAATGGGGAGAAAACAGACAAAAATACAGGCACAACGCAAATGGGGCAGCGAGGGGCACAGAAAGGAAAATGGGGGAGAAAACAGACAAAAATACAGGCACAACGCAAATGGGGCAGCGAGGGGCACAGAAAGGAAAATGGGGGAGAAAACAGACAAAAATACAGGCACAACGCAAATGGGGCAGCGAGGGGCACAGAAAGGAAAATGGGGAGAGAAAACAGACAAAAATACAGGCACAACGCAAATGGGGCAGCGAGGGGCACAGAAAGGAAAATGGGGGAGAAAACAGACAAAAATACAGGCACAACGCAAATGGGGCAGCGAGGGGCACAGAAAGGAAAATGGGGGAGAAAACAGACAAAAATACAGGCACAACGCAAATGGGGCAGCGAGGGGCACAGAAAGGAAAATGGGGAGACAAGCAAAGAAATACGGGCACCGAGGCCACAAGCGGAAGGGCGATCTTACCAGCAGCAGCAGCGGGCGGACAACACAGGCGGAGCTGTGTGGTGGGGGAGTGACCTACCTGGCAAGACCCACCAACCGACCCCACCAACACCAACACAGCCGCACGCAACTTCAGACAATGGATCGACGACAGCGCCAACACTCTCGCCCCGATCAAGAAACCCTCAAACAGATGCACTGACAGAAGGGCCATCTGGTTCACCACCGACCTCCAGGCATCCAAGCAGACTTGCCGAAGACTCGAGAAGAAGTGGCGCCATAAGCAGACACCGGACAACCACTCAGCCCTCAAGAACGCCAGCTGCAAGCACCACCAACTCATTCGAACCGCCAAAAGGACCTCCTTCAAAGAACGCATCAACAACAAAGCGCACAACAGCAAAGAGCTCTTCAACATCATGAAGGATCTCGCCAACCCCAGCTCCAGCTCCAACAACATCCCACCGTCGCAAGACCTCTGCGACTCCCTAGCCACCTTCTTCCACCGCAAGATCGCAGACATCCACAACAACTTCAACACCCAGACCCCCCCAACAGCCGCCGACACCCCACACTCACCACCCTCCAGCCACAGCAGCCTCCTGCTCTCCTGGGACTATGTCAACAATGACAACACCATCAAAATCATGAAGACCATCCACTCCGGCTCACCCTCCGACCCCTGCCCTCACCACGTCTTCAACAAAGCGAGCTTCATGATCGCACCCAAACTCCAGAAGATCATCAACAGCTCCTTTGACACCGGCACCTTCCCGGGAGCTGGAAACACGCTGAGATCAATGCCCTACTCAAGAAACCCAAGGCGGACCCAAAGGACCTCAAGAACTTCCGGCCCATCTCCCTGCTCCCGTTCCCGGCGAAAGTCATCGAGAAGATTGTCAACAGGCAACTGTCCCGCTTCCTCGAGGAGAACAACACCCTGGACCCATCTCAATCCGGATTCCGCAGCAACCACAGCACAGAAACTGCCCTCATCGCCGCCACCGACGACATCAGGACCCTGCTGGACAATGGCAAAACCATGGCCCTCATCCTCCTGGACCTCTCTGCTGCCTTCGACACCGTCTGACACCACACCTTACGCACGCACCTCCACGACGCAGGGATCCGCGACAAAGCCCTGGACTGGATCACCTACTTCCTCACCGGCAGAACCCAGAGAGTCCACCTCCCTCCATTCTGATCCGAAGCCACCAAGATCACTTGCGGCGTACCCCAAGGATCATCCCTCAGCCCGACCCTTTTCAACATCTACATGGCACCGCTCGCCAACATCGTCCGATAGCATGACCTCAACATCATCTCATATGCCGACGATACCCAACTGATCCTCTCCCTCACCAAGGACCCGGCCACCACCAAAACCAACCTCCGCGAAGGAATGAAGGCCGTCGCCGAATGGATGAAGAACAGTCACCTGAAACTGAACTCTGACAAGACGGAGGTCCTCATCCTTGGCTCCACCCCCTCTGCCTGGGATGACTCCTGGTGGCTGGCCATGCTGGGAGCTGCCCCGACTCCCACCGACCACGCACGCAACCTGGGCTTCATCCTGGACTTATCACTATCAATGACCCAGCAAGTGAATGCCGTCTCCTCCTCCTGCTTCAACACCCTCCGCATGCTTCGCAAGATCTACAGATGGATCCCCACTGGAACCAGAAGGACAGTCACCCAAGCCCTCGTCAGCAGCAGGTTGGACTACGTCAACGCCCTCTACGCAGGAACCACGGCCAAACTACAGAAAAGACTTCAACAGATACAGAACGCCTCAGCACGCCTCATCCTCACCATCCCCCACCACAGCCTCATCGCTGCCCACCTGAGAGACCTGCACTGGCTCCCCGTCAACAAGAGGATCACCTTCAAGCTCCTCACCCACGCTCACAAAGCACTCCACAATGCCGGACCAACATACCTCAACAAACGACTCACCTTCTACACCCGAACTGCCAGCTTGGCTCTGCTGATCTCGCCCTCGCCGCTGTTCCACACATCCACTGAACGACCTCTGGTGACAGATCATTCTACCACTTCGCCGCCAAGACATGGAACACCCACCCCATCTACCTGCGATAGACCCAGGACCTGCTGACCTTCAGGAGACTTCTCAAAACCTGGCTGTTCGAGCAGTAGCAGCCCCCCCCCCCTGAGTGCCTTGAGACCCTTACAGGTGAGTAGTGTGCTCTACAAATGATTGATTGATTGATTGAATGATTGATATGAGTCTGTGGAAAGGTACACTTCAAATATACCGCATAAATGTCAGTGTCTGCTTGAAATGTTAAGTGCAGACTGTAACATTTTAAGATCTGGATGGTCTTGTGACTGAGGTATGTCTCTACTTGCCCATGCATTCTCATATGTGTTATGTATTTGAAGTTGCTAGATGTATAAAACACAGGTATACATCTTTTTTATGTTTATTTTATATATGATGCCATTAGAAAAAGGTAGAGACACATGCATGCATGCTTTCAGGAATATGGTGACACTTATAACAGAGACATGTGAAGGGTAGCTGGTTTGTATTTGGCTAAGATCAACACTCTGAGTAGTAGTAAAATGGTGAAGCAGCAGCAGAAGAGTGAGGTTTAAGACATGTTGGCAGATGGATTAGTGATTAGGTTACTTTGTAAGAGTCTGTGGAAAGTTACACTTGTAGTATGCTGCATAAATCTAGGTGTCTGAAATATGAAGTGCAGTCTCTCAAGCTTTAAGGTCTGCATGCTGTTGTAACTGAGGCATGTCTTTACTTGCATATGCATTCTGATATGCGTTATGCATCTGAAGATGCTAGATGGATAAAACACAGGTGTGAGAAGTTGGCCTGGTATATGCTGTTCACTAATTAAAGTGGACACCTTGCACCAGTCCAAATCGACTCTTATGGTAGATAGGTTTAAGACAACCTTTATAGAAAGCTATCCTAGTGGTAGCTGTGGAGAGCAGCCTTCAGGCTAAGTCTTGAAGGAATGTAAAGCAGCTTGTTTTACCACACAATCTCTTGAATCACCAAATGAAAAGACACCACACAGGTATATATATCAAATATATATGTATTTATTAATAAACAACTCTCTACAAATCTCTTTATGAGATTAGAAGTCAGGAACATATGCACAAATCAACGTTTCACAATAAATTAAGCACAATATGGCTGGGGGCCCTAGGGGCGTACCAGACCATATACTAAGAAAGAGACTTAGAAGCAACGACTTGCAGGGAGACAAGGCCTAGGGCCTTCAGAAGTGCTGGGGCCTCACAAAACCACCCAAGGCAGGTAAGTAAAGGACCCACGGGGGACGCAGGCAGTGTGGATACACAGGGGCGGATCGCCGTTGACTTCAATGGGGCAAGTCGCGGTTGGAAATGAAGAGTTTTAGGATACTTCGGGTGGACCTACAAGCAAGGCACTTACAGGGTAAGTAGTTCTAGGGCCCACACCCACAGGAGCACCGTAGTGCTGGAGTTACCTCACCCAGGGAAGCCGGGTGCATAGGTGTCCTTTGGTGTCGGGTCGCGGCGTCGTTTTCAATGGCGAACAAAGAAGACTTGCTGCTTGTGATGTCCGAAGAAGTGTCCGGTGGAATCCAAGCCTGGATTCGGAAGAAGGATGACCTGAAAGCAGAGGGGACAGTGTTCAAAGTCACTTGGCAGTGACTCGGGGCAAGGAAGATGGATGCCCACCGTCATCGCAGGGTTCAGGTCAATCACGGTTGCCTTGACTCTTCAGCCACGAGGTCCAGGAGGTGTCGACAACAACCAGGAGCTGGATTCGGTGTATCCCACGACGTCTGCAGCTTACTGTGGTGTCGGCAACTCGATTAGAGCCAACAAGCCTTGGTAACAGCAAGTCTCATGGAAGGTGTGAAAAGGCAATGGCGCAGACCAGCAAGGTCTGGGGGACTCACCCAACAAAGGTAAGTCAGGGCAGTCCTGTAGAAACCAGGGAAGCCCTTTGGCTTCTTGAAAATGTGTTCAGGGGACCCACGAGCCGGCTGGCAAGGGATCGCAAAGATGCCTCGGGAGGATTTGCTCAACAGGGGCCCACGGTCACTCGGGATGGTGTAGGCCTCTGATCTTCGGAGAGATTCCTGCTGGAGGCTGGGACCACACGTGTTCCAAAGCACAGGTTCTTAGAATGTTGTGGAGGGGTTGCACTTGACAATAGTGCACGGTACCCAGGGGTCGCGGTTCCTCGTCACTAGTGGGGTCCACTTGCCTCAGCTTCGCTGGGGACTCACGATGGCCTTGGAGAAGTCAGGAAATCTACATCTTGGGCTGCAGGGTCTTCAGACTCTGGCGGGAGCGGCGTAGTTTGCGACCGTCGTTTGTAGTTTTTGGTGCCTGCAAAGCAGGGGAGTCACTCCTTGACTCCAAGGGAGATTCTTCTGTCTTCCAAAGGTAGTGGAACGTCGAAGGGCCAGGATTCTTCTTCAGAGCATCGTCCAGGGATATCTAACTTACAAGTTCAAGGGTTCCCTATCTTATACTGTAAAGAAGGGAGGGACTAGCTCTATGACCCCACCTATGGGAGGGTCAGGGGAGTGGGTGGCTACACCCACTTCCCTTTGTCCAGTTTCACACCAGAGCAGGGGCAGGTAGCCCCTGAGCCGGTTTGAACTGGCATATGCACAGAGGAGCCTTCTGCTCCCCCAGTGCAGGACTTCAAAGCACTCTAAGAGTGCACCCACCCAGCCCCAATACACTAAACCCTGTCTGGAAGGTGGTTACACCTCCCTGTGACAGGATACCTTTGTTGGGCTTCCTCCACTGCGAGTTTCGGTCATCAGCAGGAGGGCAGCCCCGTGTCTGTGGCTGGTGGCATCCATTTTGTGATGCCAGGGCTCTTCAGGATTCTACCGTGTTTCCACAGTGGGTACATGTCTATCCCTCTAGAAGGGTAGAATGCTACCCCCGCCGCCAGAACTGGCGGGGGGGGTAGTATTCCAAGATGTTTGACACCAAACACGACATGTTTTGATGCAGCCATTCCACAGTTAGCATTTTACCACGAGGATATAATGCACTTAAGAGTATATGGTTTAACCGCATCCACAAACAGCACCTGAGAATGGACTCTGAGAGCTGCAGCGGGGCCCTGCTCAGGCAGAGGCACCCCCTCACATTAGAAACCAAGCACCCTGCCCTCAGGATTGATAGGGCCTGCCTTAGGGGTGACTGATAAGTTTAAATGTGTGTGCAGGAGAGATATAGGGAACCTATATCTCAGTGAGGAGTGCTAGCACCACCTCACCCAGGCTGCAGTAGCAGGCCTGTGGTGTCAGATTTAGTCTGCTTCCCAGGGGTGGCATAATACATGCTGCAGCCCCTGGTAGGCCTGTGAAGTACCTATGCCCTTGGTACCTAAGGTACCATATACTAGGGACTCATAAGGTACCACAGTATCCAATCACTAGTGCACCTAGAGTGCACTCCAAGTCGTTTAGAGAGAACAGATAGACTGGGGCCCTGAATAGCAGGATCCCAGTCCAACTAAGTCATAAACCAGCAAAACACCAGGAAAAAAGTGGGGGCAACCATATAGTCAGATTCCACCTTCCTACAACAGGTATACATCTATTTGTATATTTCTTATATATATGATGCTGCTAGCAAAAGGTATATACATGTGCATGCATGCTTTCAGGAAGATGTTGAGACTTACAGCAGAGACATATGCATGGTTGCTGCTTTATATTTGGCTAGGTATAACACCCTAAGTAGTCATAGAATGGTGAAGCTGCAGCACAAAAGTGAGGTTTAACACATGTTTGCTGAGGGATTAGTGATTCAGCTAATATGTAAGGGTCTGTGGAAAGCTACACATCAAATATACCACATCATTTTCAGTGTCTGCTTGAAATGTGAAGTGCAGTCTGTCAAGTTTTAAGATGTGGATGGTCTTGTGACTGAGGTATGTCTCTACTTGCAGATGTATTCTGATACGTGTTATGCATCTGAAGATGATAGATGCATAAAACACAGGTATACATCTATCTGTATATTTCTTTCATATATGATGCTGCTAGCAAAAGGTACAGACATATGCATGCATGCTTTCAGGAAGATGGTGAGACTTACAGCAGAGACATGTGAAGGGTTTGCTGCTTTGTTTTTGGCTACGCTCAATACCTGAGTAGTAGTAGAATGGAGAAGCAGCAGCAGCAGAAAAGTGATGTTTAAGATATTTTGGGTGAGAAATTAGTGATTATTGTACTTTGTAAGAGTCTGTGGAAAAGTTCAGTTGAAGTATGCCACATAAATCTAGGTTTCTGTTTGAAATGTGAAGTGCAGTCTGTCAAGTTTTAAAGTCTTTATGGTCTTGTGACTGAGGTACTTGCACAAGTTTTATCACATGTGTTATGAGTATGACGGTTGTATAGGTATAGAAACACAGGTATACATGTATTTGTATGTTTCTTTTATATATGATGTCACTAGTAAAAGGTACAGACACATGCATGCATGCTTTCAGGAATATGGTGAGACTTACAGCAGAGACATGTGATAGGTTGCTGCTTTATATTTGGCTAGGCCCAACATTCTGAGTAGTAGTAAAATGGTGAGGTTTAAGACATGTTGACAGAAGGATTAGTGATTAGGCTTCTTTCTATGAGTCTGGGGAAATGTACACTTGAAGTACACCGCATAAATGTAGGTGTCCTTTTCAAATGTAAAGTGCAGTCTGTCAAATTTTAAGTTTAAGGTCTGCATGGTCTTGTGATTGATGTATGTCTCTACTTGCACATTTATTCTCATATGTGCTATGCATCTGAAGATACTGTTATATTCCATATAGGTACCCAATATAGGCTTAGGTAACATCCTAATCTTTCACCTATATTCTCCCCTACATTACACACATATCGGTTCTTGGGGACTGACCTTTTACCTAGATACAACACTGCACACAGAATGCAGGATTTTCCTAGTAAAAGCCTCATACATTATGCATTAGGATTCTTGGAAACTCAGCAGGACCATCATCTCCTGCATAATAACTATATACAAGGTTCATTTCCAACGTCATCCTAAGTCTGACAATGGTACAGCAAGGTAGAACCCCTGGGGGCACCTTTGGGTATATGAACATCACATCTTGCTGAGATAGACAGAGGAGAACTAGGACTTCCATGCTGACACACTGACGCAAGATGCTGAGGCTCCAGCTCACTGTGGTCTAACATTCCTTGCGGGGTGTCCAGCTCAAGACCAAGAAGGGGTCCCACAGTCTCTCACTTCAGGTAATGGGGTTGACTTTATCCTAGAGAGATTCTTGGCTTAAAACCTACATACATGCTTGGTACACTTAGGTACATCTAGTTAGGATTGCATCGTAGGAGTACGCATTTTTACTGTTATGTATTTTATATACCTGTCTGTATTCATGGTTTTAGCACCATGGTAGAAATCTACCATCCTTTTACTTTTCTAGTGCTTCTGATCATTTATATCTGTTTCTGTCTAGTGGTTGTTTCAGCACAACTATTTTACACTGGAGTAACAACTGTTCACTAAATGCTTATTGAAAAACATTGATATCGCTTATTCTGTATATCTCTCTGAGATAAAGTGAGCATGAGTGACTTAGCGAAAAGTATTGAACTGTTTTCACGGTTCTGAGAGATCAGGGTTGTCATGTTTGAGAGTTGCCAAGAACTATTCTCTCCTTGGTAAGAGGGGTTTCTAGTGGCACTGAGAGCTAGCCAGTATACAGGCTAACACATTCAGTAGGGTGTCTAGAATCAGTCTGACTCCAATCCTACAGTATATGTTGTCTAAACGCGCAGATCCTATATAGGTTTAAAGTAACTACACGACAATACTAGATGTATAAAACACAGGTATACATATATTTGTATGTTTCTTTTATATATGATGTCACTAGAACAAGGTACAGACACATGCATACATGCTTTCAGGAATATGGTGAGATTTACAACAGACTCATGTGAAGGGTTGCTGCTTTATATTTGGGTAAGCCCAACACCTTCAGTAGTCCCAGAATGGTGAAGCTGCAGCACAAAAGTGAAGTTAAAGACATGTTGGCAGATGGTTTAGTGATTAGGGTACTTTGTATGAGTCTGCGAAAAAACACAGCTATACAACTATTTGTATATTTGTTTTATATATGGTGCACTAGCAAAAGGTACAGACACTTGTATGGATGCTTTCAGGAATTTGGTGAGACCTACAACAGAGACATGTGAAGGGTTGCTGTTTTATATTTGGGTAAGCTCAACACGTTAGGTGTTATTTTGAAATGGGAGCACCAGTCTGTGAAGTTTGAGGGACTTTGTGTAGGGCTGGGCGTAGTTGGCGTAGTGCCACTACGAAGAACTTTGGAAAAAATGTGTGGAAAACGAGCGCACGTCCTGAGGGTCCGTGTGCCCGGGACAGGGGTCCCTCGTGCCTGGGCAGACTCCCCGATCTCCCCAGCCTGGCTGGGTTGAGAAGCACGGACCGGCCCCGGGGACTGCGGTTCGGTCAGGGCCTGGGGTTTGGGAGCCCCCGTCCTGCCGCCTGCCAAGTGTCCATCTGCCCGGGACAAGGGTCCCTGGTGCAGAGCCCCGGAGACCTGCAAGGGCATGCGGGAGCCCTACCGCTATGGCTCGGCTCAGGGCGGGCAGATGGCAGTCCTTTCGGTCCCGGCCATCTGGTCGCACGCAATGCTTTCCAATGGGGCGACCAGATGGCCGGGCCGGCCTGGAAGTCCCAATGAGGGCTCATTTGCATCCCGGATGCCAGCCAGGCCTCCAGGAGGTCGGGCACGTTCGCGCCCAGGGTCCCCTGAGCCTCGCGGTGTGCACGGATTCCCAGAAAGCGGGGTAGCTTTCCTCCGGATTACTAGGGGCAGGGTATGCCGGGACCCCCCTCCCGGGCTGGCGGTTCTCTGCCGGGGACCATATGGGCTATGCCCGGACAACACCTCCCGAGGCATCCGGGGCTCCCTCCTCCGGCCCACGGCATGGCAAAGTGCCCGGGACGGGCTCCATGGGTCCCGTGCAGTCCTCCCCCGGGCGCCCGGGCCCGAGAACTCCGGTGGTCCTACCCATGCATGAGGCCCAGCCGGGGCCCCCGAGCCCCTGGGAAGCGGAGCCCCCAAGCCCTACGTGGGCAGGCGGGAGCCCTACCGGGAAGGCTCGGCTCGGGGCAGGCAGATGGGAGTCCTTTTGACCCCGGCCATCCGGTCGCACCTTTCCCCTCGGCCATCTGGTCGCACGCAATGCTTTCCAATGGGGCGACCAGATGGCCGGGTCGCCCTGGAAGTCCCCATGAGGGCTCATTTGTCTCCCGGACCCCAGCCAGGGCTCCAGGAGGTTGGGCATGTTTGCGCCCAGAGTCCCCTGAGCCTTGCGGTGCGCACGGATTCCCAGAAAGCGGGGTAGCCTTCCTCCGGATTACTAGGGGCAGGGCATGCCGGGACACCCCTCCTGGGCTGGCGGTTCTCAGCTGGGGACCAGATGGGCTGGGCCCGGACAACACCTCCCCAGCGTCCGGGGATCCCTCCTCCGGCCTTCGGCGTGGCAAAGTGCCCAGGACGGGCTCCACGGGTCCTGGGCAGTCCTCCCCCGGGCGTCCGGGCCCGAGAGCTCCGGCTGGCCTCCCTGTGCCTAAGGCCCGGCCGGGGGTCCCCCGAGCACCCGGGAAGTGGAGCCCCCGAACCCTGCAAGGGCAGGCGGGAGCCCTACTGCAAAGTGTAGGAAGGTGGAATCTGACTATATGGTTGCCCCCACTTTTTTTATGGTGTTTTGCTGGTTTATGACTTAGTTGGACTGGGATCCTGCTATTCAGGGCCCCAGTCTATCTGCTTTCTCTGTAAAATGGATTCCATGTGCCTTAGGCACATCTCTGATTGGGATCTGGAGTGCCCTTATAAGTCCCTAGTATATGGTATGCTATGTACCAAGGGCATAGGTACCTCAGAGGCCTGCCAGGGGCTGCAGCATGTATTATGCCACCCCTGGAAGGCCATCCAAACTGACACCACAGGTCTGCTACTGCAGCCTGGGTAAGGTGGTGCATGCACCCCTTACTGTGATATAGGTTACCTATATCACGAAATACATACACACCTAGAAACCTATAAGTCACTCCTAAGGCAGGCCTTATCAATCCTAAAGGCAGAGTGCATGGTTCCTATGTGAGAGGGTGCCCCTGCATGAGCAGGGCCCCTCTGCAGCGTTCGGAGACCATCTCTGATGCTGTTTGTAGTGCAGCCTGACCATATACTCTTAGCGCATTATATCCTCGCGGTAAAATGCTAACTTTGGAATGGCTGCACCTAAACATGTCGTGTTTGGTGTCAAACATCTTGGAATACTACCCCCCGCCAATCCTGGCGGCGAGGGTAGCATTCCACCCTTCTAGAGGGAAAGACATGTTAACTCTGGCTTACCCGGTAACTTCTTTCTGAAGCCCTGGCATCACAAAATGGATGCTGCTGCCACAGACACAAGTCTGGCCTCCTGCTGCTGGACGAAACTCCGGCAGGGGAGGCCTGGACAATAGGTTTCCTGTTGCAGGGAGGTGTGACCACCTCCCAGACAGGATAATGTGTATTGGGGCTGGGTGGGTGCACTCTTAGAGTGCTTTGAAGTCCTGCACTGGGGGAGCAAAGGCTCCTCTGTGCATATGCCAGTTCAAACCAGCTCAGGGCTACATGCCCCTGCTCTGGCGCGAAACTGGACAAAGGGAAGTGGGTGTAGCCACCCCCTCCCTTGACCCTCCCATAGGTGGGGTCATAGAGTTAGTCCCTCCCTGTTTTACTGGTTAAAATGGGGAACCCTTGCCACAGCAAGATATCCCTGGACTAAACTTTGAAACTGAATCCTGGACCTTCGACGCTCTACATCACGATTAGAGGACTGAAGAATCTCCCTTGGGGTCAAGGAGTGACTCCCCTGCTTGGCAGGCACCAAAAACGATAACGACGGTCGCAAACTACGCCGCTCCCGCCGGAGTCCGAAGTCCCTGCAGCCCAAGAAGTGGATTTCCTGACTTCTCCAAGGCCATCGTGAGACCCCAGTGAAGCTGAGGCAAGTGGACCCCACGAGTGACGAGGAACCGCGACCCCTGGGTGCCGTGCACTATTGTCGAGTGCAACCCCTTTACAACGTTCTACGAACCTGTGCTTTGGACCACGTGTGGTCCCAACCTCCAGCAGGAATCCCTCCGAAGATCAGAGGCCTACACCGTCCTGAGTGACCGTGGGCCCCTGTTGAGTGATTCCGCCCGAGGTGTCTTTGCGATCCCTTGCCAGCCGGCTCGTGGGTCCCCAGAAGACTTTCAAAAGAAACCAAAGGGCTCCCCTGGTTGCTCTAGGCCTGCCCTGACTTACCCTCGCTAGGTGAGTTCCCCAGACCTTGCTGGTCTGCACCATCGACGATCTTCAGCTACATCGAGACTTGCCGTTGCCAAGGCTTGTTGGGTCCAATCCGGTCGCCGACACCGCAGCACTCGACAGACATCGAGTACCAGCCCGAATCCTGCTCCTGGTCACCAACAACGCCTCCTGGACCTCGTGGCTGCAGAAACGAGACGACCGTCAATGCACCTGAAGCACTCGACATCGGTGGGCATCTGTCCATCGCCTTCCTGGTCACTGGCTAGTGACCCAGACTCTGTCCCCTCTGCTTTCAGGTTCTTCAGAACTCCGATCCACTCTTGGATCCACCCGGACACTTTTCTCCTGGTCGCCAGCAGCACTTTGCAGCAGATCGCCATAAGAAACGACGACGAAACCCGACCCCGAAAGGCACCTATGCACCCGGTTTCCCTGGGTGAGGTAACACGAGTACTCCGGTGCTCCCGTGGGTAGAGACTCTTCAAAGTCCTAGATCTCAAAGGGTTTTGTCCTAGTCCTCTTTTAAGTGTCCCTTTCCTCTATTTTCCCGATCCCGACTTTCTCCATAGAAGTTAACGGCGTATCGCGGTTGTGTATTTACACTGCACGCGTCTCCCGTGGGTCCCCTGTGTCACTACCTTGGGTGGTTCCTTGTGGTCCAAGCACTTCTAGAGGCTCTAGGCCTAGTGTCTAGTTCAGTCGTGGTTCGCATACCACTTTATTGGTATATGGTTTGGTACGCCCCTAGGGCCCAAACGTGTATTTGTGCTATTACTGTGATTTAAGATCTTATAACCTATGTACTTCGAACTCTAGCCTCATAAAGAGACTAGAGGGGTGTGTTTAGTAATAAATACATATATTTTGAATATATACCTGGTGTGGTGCTCTTTCATTTGGTCACTCAAGAGATTATAGACTGGTAAAACAAGCTGCTTTACATTCCTTCAAGACTTAGCCTGAAGGCTGCTCTCCATAGCTACCACTAGGATAGCTTTCAATAAGGTTGTCTTTAACCTACCTACCATAAGAGTCGATTTGGACTGGTGCAAGGTGCCCACTATAATTAGTGGACAGCATATGCCAGGCCAACTTCTCACACAAAGGCTCGGGGGTGGGCAGATGGGCGTCCTTTTGGTCCCGGCCATCTGGTCGCTCCTATCCCCTCGGCCATCTGGTCGCACGCAGTTCTTTCCAATCGGCCTGGAAGTCCCGATGAGGGCTCATTTGCATCCCCGATCCCAGCCAGGGCTCCAGGAGGTCGGGCGCGTCCGTGCCTAGGGTCCCCTCAGTCTCGCGATGCACACGGGTTACCAGAAAGGGGGGTAGCCTTCCTCCGGATTACTAGGGACAAGACACGCCGGAACCCCTCTCAGCCTAGCGGTCCTCAGCTGGACGGGCCAGGATGCTGCCCCAGCCTGGAGTCCGTCCCCGGGCCAGCCGTGTGGCAGGATGCCTGGGACGGGGTCCCGTGGGCCCGGGGAGCCTCCCCCTGCTCGGCTGGGTTCAGGGGCTCCCAGGGGCCTTGGGGAGGGTGGCCTCCCCACCCTGGGCTCCGTCCTCGGTCCTGCCACGTGGCAGGGTGACCGGAACGGGGTCCTGCGGGCCCGGGGAGGCTTCCCCTGCGCCTTTGGGACCGGGAGCTCCGTCCGGGGCGCCTGAGGGTCCCGGGGAGGCCAGCCTCCCCACCCCGGGCTCCGTCCTTGGTCCTGCTGCGTGGCAGGGTGCCCGGGACGGGGTCCCGTGGTCCCGGGGAGGCCTCCCCTGTGCCTCTGGGCCGGGGATCCCCGGCCGGGTCCAGGGGCCCCGGCTGGGTCCAGGGGCCCCTCTGGGCCCCTGGTCGGGTGCTCCAGCCCTGGGCCCCGTCCCCCAGCCTGCAGCTATGCCAAAGGTCCGAGACGGGCTTCCGTCGTGCCCGGGGAGCCCCCCTCGCTTGGCTGGGTTCAGGAGCTCTGTACGGGGCCCCTGAGGGCCCGGGGGAGAAGCGGCCTCCCCACCCCGGGCTCCGTCCTCGGTCCTGCCACGTGGCAGGGTGCCTGGGATGAGGTCCCGTGGTCCTGGGGAGGCTTCCCCTGCGCCTCTGGGCCCGGGAGCTTCGGCTGGCTCCAGGGGCCCTCCGGGCCCCAGGTCAGGTGCTCCAGCCCTGGGCCCTGTCCCCCGGCCTGACGCTATGCCAAAGGTCCGAAATGGGCTTCCGTTGTGCCCGGGGAGCCCCCCTCGCTTGGCTGGGTTCAGGAGCTCATTCCGGGGCCCCTGAGGGCCCCGGGGAGGGCGGCCTCCCCACCCCAGGCTCCGTCCTTGGTCCTGCCGCGCGGCAGGGTGCCCGGGACGGGGTCCCGTGGTCCCGGGGAGGCCTCCCCTGTGCCTCTGGGCCGGGGAGCCCCGGCCGTGTCCAGGGTCCCGGCTGGGTCCAGGGGCCCCTTCCGGGCCCCGGGTCGGGTGCTCCAGCCCTGGGCCCTGTCCCCCGGCCTGACGCTATGCCACAGGTCCGAGACGGGGTTCCGTTGTGCCCGGGGAGCCCCCCTCGCTTGGCTGGGTTCAGGAGCTCAGTCCGGGGCCCCTGAGGGCCCCGGGGAGGGCGGCCTCCCCACCCCGGGCTCCGTCCTCAGTCCTGCCATGTGGCAGGGTGCCCGGGACGGGGTTCCGTGGTCCCGGGGAGGCTTCCCCTGCGCCTCTGGGCCCGGGAGCCTCGGCTGGCTCCAGGGGCCCCTCCGGGCCCCAGGTCAGGTGCTCCAGCCCTGGGCCCTGTCCCCCGGCCTGACGCTATGCCAAAGGTCCGAGACGGGGTTCCGTTGTGCCCGGGGAGCCCCCCTCGCTTGGCTGGGTTCAGGAGCTCAGTCCGGGGCCCCTGAGGGCCCCGGGAGGGCGGCCTCCCACCCCGGGCTCCGTCCTCAGTCCTGCCGCGTGGCAGGGTGCCCGGGACGGGGTTCCGTGGTCCCGGGGAGGCTTCCCCTGCGCCTCTGGGCCCGGGAGCCTCGGCTGGCTCCAGGGGCCCCTCCGGGCCCCAGGTCAGGTGCTCCAGCCCTGGGCCCTGTCCCCCGGCCTGACGCTATGCCAAAGGTCCGAGACGGGGTTCCGTTGTGCCCGGGGAGCCCCCCTCGCTTGGCTGGGTTCAGGAGCTCCGTCCGGGGCCCCTGAGGGCCCCGGGGAGGGCGGCCTCCCCACCCCGGGCTCCATCTTCAGTCCTGCCGCGTGGCAGGGTGCCCGAGACGGGGTCCCGTGGTCCCGGGGATGCCTCCCCTGTGCCTCTGGGCCGGGGAGCCCCGGCTGGGTCCAGGGGCCCCTCCGGGCCCCGGGTCGGGTGCTCCAGCCCTGGGCCCTGTCCCCCGGCCTGACGCTATGCCAAAGGTCCAATACGGAGTTCCATTGTGCCCGGGGAGCCCCCCTCGCTTGGCTGGGTTCAGGAGCTCCGTCCGGGGCCCCTGAGGGCCCCGGGGAGGGCGGCCTCCCCACCCCAGGCTCCGTCCTTGGTCCTGCCGCGTGGCAGGGTGCCCAGGATGGGGACCCGTGGTCCCGGGGAGGCTTCCCCAGCGCCTCTGGGCCCGGAAGCCCCAGCTGGGTCCAGCGGCCCTGGCTGGGTCCAGGGGCCCCTCCAGGCCCCGGGTCAGGTGCTCCAGCCCTGGTCCCTGTCCCCCGGCCTGACGCTATGCCAAAGGTCCGAGACGGGGTTCCGTTGTGCCCGGGGAGCCCCCCTCGCTTGGCTGGGTTCAGGAGCTCATTCCGGGGCCCCTGAGGGCCCCGGGGAGGGCGGCCTCCCCACCCCAGGCTCCGTCCTTGGTCCTGCCGCGCGGCAGGGTGCCCGGGATGGGGTCCCGTGGTCCCAGGGAGGCTTCCCCTGTGCCTCTGGGCCGGGGAGCCCCGGCCGGGTCCAGGGGCCCCGGCTGGGTCCAGGGGCCCCTCTGGGCCCCGGGTCGGGTGCTCCAGCCCTGGGCCCTGTCCCCCGGCCTGACATTATGCCACAGGTCCGAGACACGGTTCCGTTGTGCCCGGGGAGCCCCCCTCGCTTGGCTCGGTTCAGGAGCTCCGTCCGGGGCCCCTGAGGGCCCCGGGGAGGGCGGCCTTCCCACCCCAGGCTCCGTCCTTGGTCCTGCCGCGTGGCAGGGTGCCCAGGACAGGGTCCTGTGGTCCCGGGGAGGCTTCCCCAGCGCCTCTGGGCCCGGGAGCCCCAGCTGGGTCCAAGGGCCCCAGCTGGGTCCAGGGGCCCCTCCGGGCCCCGGGTCAGGTGCTCCAGCCCTGGTCCCTGTCCCCCGGCCTGACGCTATGCCAAAGGTCCGAGACGGGGTTCCGTTGTGCCCGGGGAGCCCCCCTCGCTTGGCTGGGTTCAGGAGCTCAGTCCGGGGCCCCTGAGGGCCCCGGGGAGGGCGGCCTCCCCACCCCGGGCTCCGTCCTCAGTCCTGCCATGTGGCAGGGTGCCCGGGACGGGGTTCCGTGGTCCCGGGGAGGCTTCCCCTGCGCCTCTGGGCCCGGGAGCCTCGGCTGGGTCCAGGGGCCCCTCCGGGCCCCGGGTCGGGTGCTCCAGCCCTGGGCCCTGTCCCCCGGCCTGACGCTATGCCAAAGGTCCGAGACGGGGTTCCGTTGTGCCCGGGGAGCCCCCCTCGCTTGGCTGGGTTCAGGAGCTCCGTCCGGGTCCCCTGAAGGCCCCGGGGAGGGCGGCCTCCCCACCCCGGGCTCCATCTTCAGTCCTGCCACGTGGCAGGGTGCCCGGGACGGGGTCCCGTGGTCCCGGGGAGGCCTCCCCTGTGCCTCTGGGCCGGGGAGCCCCGGCTGGGTCCAGGGGCCCCTCCGGGCCCCGGGTCGGGTGCTCCAGCCCTGGGCCCTGTCCCCCGGCCTGACGCTATGCCAAAGGTCCGAGACGGAGTTCCGTTGTGCCCGGGGAGCCCCCCTCGCTTGGCTGGGTTCAGGAGCTCCGTCCGGGTCCCCTGAAGGCCCCGGGAGGGCGGCCTCCCCACCCCGGGCTCCATCTTCAGTCCTGCCACGTGGCAGGGTGCCCGGGACGGGGTCCCGTGGTCCCGGGAGGCCTCCCCTGTGCCTCTGGGCCGGGGAGCCCCGGCTGGGTCCAGGGGCCCCTCCGGGCCCCGGGTCGGGTGCTCCAGCCCTGGGCCCTGTCCCCCGGCCTGACGCTATGCCAAAGGTCCGAGACGGAGTTCCGTTGTGCCCGGGGAGCCCCCCTCGCTTGGCTGGGTTCAGGAGCTCCGTCCGGGGCCCCTGAGGGCCCCGGGGAGGGCGGCCTCCCCACCCCAGGCTCCGTCCTTGGTCCTGCCGCGTGGCA
Organism: Calotriton arnoldi; assembly: GCA_963921515.1. Classification (NCBI taxonomy): domain Eukaryota; kingdom Metazoa; phylum Chordata; class Amphibia; order Caudata; family Salamandridae; genus Calotriton; species Calotriton arnoldi. Next base: position 524,618 of record CAWUFW010006245.1, on the reverse strand, counting down.
GGGTGCCCAGGACGGGGTCCCGTGGTCCCGGGGAGGCTTCCCCAGCGCCTCTGGGCCCAAAAGCCCCAGCTGGGTCCAGCGGCCCTGGCTGGGTCCAGGAGCCCCTCCGGGCCCCGGGTCAGGTGCTCCAACCCTGGGCCCTGTCCCCCGGCCTGACGCTATGCCAAAGGTCCGAGACGGGGTTCCGTTGTGCCCGGGGAGCCCCCCTCGCTTGGCTGGGTTCAGGAGCTCAGTCCGGGGCCCCTGAATGCCCCGGGGAGGGCGGCCTCCCCACCCCGGGCTACGTCCTCAGTCCTGCCGCGTGGCCGGGTGCCCGGGACGGGGTCCCGTGGTCCCGGGGAGGCTTCCCCTGCGCCTCTGGGCCCGGGAGCCCCGGCTGGGTCTAGGGGCCCCGGCTGGGTCTAGGAGCCCCTCCGGGCCCCGGGTCGGGTGCTCCAGCCCTGGGCCCTGTCCCCCCCAGCCTGCCTCTATGCCAAGGGCCCGGGCCGGGGGTCCGTCGGTCCCGTGCAGACCTTCCCCGCTTCGCATGCTTGTCGAGGTGTCTGCAGGCCCCGGGTTGGAGGGCCCGTCAGCTCCCCCCTCGCAGCCCCCATGGCTGGGGCCCAGCTGGGGCCCTGGGCCTCCGGTCCCCCATGCCCCGGCACCCACTCACTATTTCATTGGGGCACAGAGCGGCCAGATGGCTTCCATTTCGTGCCCGGCCATCTGGTCGCACCTTTCCCCTCGGCCATCTGTTCGCACCCAATGCTTTCCTATGGGGTGACCAGATGGCCGGGCTTCCCTGGAAGTCCCGATGAGGGCTCATTTGCCTCCCCGATCCCAGCGAGGGCTCCGGGAGGTCAGGTACTTTTGCGCCGTGGGTCCCCTCTGTCACCTCGTGTGCACGGATATCAAGAAAGGGGGGTGTTTTTCCTCCGGATTACTAGGGAGAGCGTCAGTCAGACCTCCGTGAGGTCCGGCGATTCTGAAACAGGGGAAGGCAGCACCCGGGCCTGCCTGCCGGGGCCCCCAGGGGCCCGGGTACGCACCTGCCTCTCAGCCCCTTCCCGATGGTCCTTTTTCCCCGAGTTTGTCTGTCAGACCTCCGTGAGGTCCGGGGATGCTGAGACGGGGGAAGGCAGCACCCGGGCCTGCCCGCTGGGGCCCCCAGGGGCCCGGGTATGCACCTGCCTCTCAGCCCCTTCCCGATGGTCCTTTTTCCCCGAGTTTGTCTGTCAGACCTCCGTGAGGTCCGGGGATGCTGAGACGGGGGAAGGCAGCACCCGGGCCTGCCCGCTGGGGCCCCCAGGGGCCCGGGTATGCACCTGCCTCTCAGCCCCTTCCCGATGGTCCTTTTTCTCCGAGTTTGCTCAGTCAGACCTCCGTGAGGCCTGGGGATGCTGAGACGGGGGACGGCAGCACCCGGGCCCGCCCCCCGGGGCCGCCAGGGGCCTGGGTACGCGCCTGCCTCTCAGCCCCTTGCCGATGGTCCTTTATCTCTGAGTCTGCTTGCCCTGGGAGCAGGCAGGGATGCTAAGCCAGCATACCCCCTGTGCGAGGCCCAGCCGGGGTCTCTGAGCCCCCGGGACGCAGAGCCCCCGAGCCCTGTATGGAGAGGCGGGAGCCCTCCGGCGAAGGCTCGGGGCGGGCAGATTGGCCTCCTACGGGCCCGGCCATCAGGTAGCGCTTTTCCACTCGGCCATCTGGTCGCGCGCAATGCTTTCCAATGGGGCGACCAGATGGCCGGGCCGCCCTGGAATTCCCGATGAGGGCTCATTTGCCTTCCCGATCCCAGCGTCCAATCACTCAGACACTATTAATGTACTCATCCATTCCCTCAAACACTACCCATGTACTTATCCATGCACTCGGGCACTCCCCATGCAGGTATGTAATCACCAAGGCACTACCCATACACTCTGGCTCTACCTGTAAATTGCTCCATGTACTCAGGTAGTACCCATGCACTGCTCCAATCACCCATGCACTACCCATGCACTTATTCATGCACTCAGGCACTACCCATTCACTCCTGCAATTGCCCAGGTAGTACTTCTGTACTCATGCAATCACCCAGGCACTACACAAGGAGATAAAGGTTGGAGCACTGAAACTTTTTTAGACACTCACCCCCAGTCACAGATCTGGGATGAATCCATCATCGTTCTTTAGCTCACTTTGTCACCCCAGTTCAGTCTTGACCCTGTGCCTCATGGGAACAGTCCAGCCCGAATTGCCAAGCCATGTCTTCCCTGGACTGTAAACAAGCATCCTGGGACTGATTTTGGGGTAACAGCCCTCATCAGCCAGGCTAGCTTGAATCCAGTGGCAAAGTGAGCAAGGTACCCACGTCTGGGCATACCCTACCAAATTAGGGCGAACAAAGGAAACACAAGATGATGGACGGAGCGCTGAAGCTTTTCAGACACTCCCCTCCAGTCACAGATCTGGGTTGAATCCATCATCGTTCTTTAGCTCACTTCGCCACCCCAGTTCAGACACAGCTATGTGCAAGTCAGTCTTGACCCTGTGCCTCATGGGAACAGTGCAGCCCAAATTGCCAAGCCATGTCTTCCCTGGACTGGAAACAAGCATCCTGGGACTGGTTTCGGGCTTAAAGCTCTCATCAGCCAGGCTAGCATGAATCCATTGGCAAAGTGAGCAAGGGACCCACGTCTGGGCATACCCTGCCAATTTAGGGCAAACAAAGCAAACATAAGGAGATGATGGATGGAGCGTTGAACTTTTTGGCTATACTCCTGTACTCATGCAATCAGGCAGACACTACCCATGCACTCATGCTATCATTCAGATACTACTGTTGCACTCATCCATTTCTTCATAGACTACCCATGCATGCATCCATTCACTCAGGCACTACCTAAATATGCCTCCAATCACCCAGGTACTACCCCTTCAGTCATCCATGCACTCAGGCTCTACCCCTGCACTCATGCAATCACTTAGGCACTTCAGTTGCACTTATCCATTCTCTGAAACACTAGTCCTGCACTACTCATCTATTCCCTGTAACACTACCCATATACTCATCCAGGCACTCAGGCACTACCCAAGCACTGCTCTAATCACTCAAGCACTATCCCTGCACTCATGCAATCAACCAGGCACTACTCATGCACTCCTCCAATCATGCAGGCACTTCTATTGCCCTCATCCATTCCCTCAATCACTACCCATGTACTCATCCATGCACTCAGGCTGTACCCATGGACTGCTCCATGCACCCAGGTACTACACATGCACTCATGCAATCACTCAGGCACTACTGCTGCACTCATGCATTCCATCAAACACTACCTATGCACTCTTCGATACACTCAGGCACTAACCATTCACTGCTCCAATCACCCAGGTACTACCCCTGCACTCATACAATCATCCAAGCACTACTCATGCACTCCTTTAATCATTCAGGCACTTGTATTGCACGCATTAATTCCCTCAAACACAATGCATGCATGTATCCATGTACTCAGGCAATACCCCTGCACTCATGCAATCACTCAGGCACTACCTATGCACTCCTCTAATCACCCAGTCACTACCCTTGCACTCATGCAATCACTCAGACACTACTTATACACTCCTTGAATCACCCAGGCATTACTCATGCACTCATGCAATCAGTCAAGAACTACTCATTCACTCCTTTAATCACTTAGGCACTTCTAGTGCATTCATCCATTCCCTCAAACACCACGCATGCACTCATCTATGTACTCAGGCACTACCCATGCACTCATCCATGCACTCAGGCACTACCCAAGCACTCTTCCAATCATCCAGGCACTACCCTTGCACTCATGCAGTCACCCAGGCACTTCTGCTGCACTTATTCATTCCTACATAACACTAGTCCTGCACTACTCATGCACCCATCTATTCCCTCAAACACTACCCATACACTCTTCTATGCACTCAAGCACTACACAAACATTCCTCCAATCACCAAGGCACTACCCCTACACTTATCCAATAAGCCAGGCACTATCCATAGACTCATGCAATCACTTAGACACTACTGTTGCACTCATCCATTCCCTCAAATACTATCCATGCGTTCATTCAGTTACTAAGACACTACTTATACACAATTCTAACATTATTCATACACACATTCATACAATCATTCACTTTCATTAAGTACAATCTTTCATTTTTTTACCAGTTTAGGTGGTTCCATTAGAACCTTTATTTTTTAGAACAATTGTACATTTTTTGTAATTTCAGATTATTTTTTAATGGCGTTTTTCATTTTTTTTTAAAGAAAAAGAAAAGTTAAATAGTCCAACTCTGCTGTTTCTGTATAACTAGAAACATAAGCAAGAACAAAAAAAATTAAATTAACACTTGTGGTTCTTGATGAGTGTCTTCACAGCATCAATGGATAGCTCTCCAACGCACTGAGTTGTAAGGCAGTGACAACAGATGATTGAAGCATCCGTCAACTCTGGAACTATCATGGTTTGTGGAGTGGTCAAAACTACCCCTGCAGATGTTGATGGTTGTTGTCCATCATTATTGGCTGCTTATTCTTATCTCCTTATTTCTGGCATTCCAGCCGTCATGAGCAAGGGACCCACGTCTGGGCATACCCCCGCCAACTTAGATCAGTTGACTGGGGGTGAGTGTTTGATTGGCTCAAACGTTCCGTCCATCATCCCCTTTTGTATCGCTTTGTTCGCCCTAAGTTGGCGGGGTATGCCCAGACGTGGGTCCCTTGCTCACTTTGCCACTGGATTCAAGCAAGCCTGGCTGATGACGGCTGGAATGCCAGAAACCGGTCCTAGGATGCTTGTTTCCGGTCCAGGGAAGACATTGCTTGGCAGTTCGGGCTGGACTGTTCCCATGAGGCACAGGGTCAGACTGATTTGCATATGGCCATGTCTGAACTGGGGTGGTGGAGTGAGCTAAAGAATGATGATGGATTAAACCCAGATCAGTTGACTGGGGGTGAGTGTTTGATTGGCTCAAACGTTCCGTCCATCATCCCCTTTTGTATCGCTTTGTTCGCCCTAAGTTGGCGGGGTATGCCCAGACGTGGGTCCCTTGCTCACTTTGCCACTGGATTCAAGCAAGCCTGGCTGATGACGGCTGGAATGCCAGAAACCGGTCCTAGGATGCTTGTTTCCGATCCAGGGAAGACATGGCTTGGCAGTGCGGGCTGGACTGTTCCCATGAGGCACAGGGTCAGACTGATTTGCATATGGCCATGTCTGAACTGGGGTGGTGGAGTGAGCTAAAGAATGATGATGGATTAAACCCAGATCAGTTGACTGGGGGTGAGTGTTTGATTGGCTCAAACGTTCCGTCCATCATCCCCTTTTGTATCGCTTTGTTCGCCCTAAGTTGGCGGGGGTATGCCCAGACGTGGGTCCCTTGCTCACTTTGCCACTGGATTCAAGCAAGCCTGGCTGATGACGGCTGGAATGCCAGAAACCGGTCCTAGGATGCTTGTTTCCAGTCCAGGGAAGACATGGCTTGGCAGTTCGGGCTGGACTGTTCCCATGAGGCACAGGGTCAGACTGATTTGCATATGGCCATGTCTGAACTGGGGTGGTGGAGTGAGCTAAAGAATGATGATGGATTAAACCCAGATCAGTTGACTGGGGGTGAGTGTTTGATTGGCTCAAACGTTCCGTCCATCATCCCCTTTTGTATCGCTTTGTTCGCCCTAAGTTGGCGGGGGTATGCCCAGACGTGGGTCCCTTGCTCACTTTGCCACTGGATGCAAGCAAGCCTGGCTGATGACGGCTGGAATGCCAGAAACCGGTCCTAGGATGCTTGTTTCCGGTCCAGGGAAGACATGGCTTGGCAGTTCGGGCTGGACTGTTCCCATGAGGCACAGGGTCAGACTGATTTGCATATGGCCATGTCTGAACTGGGGTGGTGGAGTGAGCTAAAGAATGATGATGGATTAAACCCAGATCAGTTGACTGGGGGTGAGTGTTTGATTGGCTCAAACGTTCCGTCCATCATCCCCTTTTGTATCTCAATGTTGGGGACTGCAGGGGCAGCCCCACTGCCCCATACAGTCCCTGGCAGCTCCCAGCTTCCTGCTGGAGCCGGCATTGCTTGTGGGCAAAGAGACCTGCAAACATGCAGCTCCCTTTGCCCAAAAGCAATTCTGCTTTGCTTCATGGAAGCGGAGCAGGTTTCCTGCTCTCGCTTTCATGAAGCAAAGCAGTGTTTGCTATGACCCGCCCTGCCACAGCAAACTGTAATGTCTCGGGGTGGGAACCCCAGGACATTGCTGGAACTGGCCCTAGGGCTGGTGGTCCAGAGGGCCATGGAGGGCTCCAGGAGGGGGGTTGCATGGCCCCCCTCCCATCATAATCAACACCCCGGGGAGGTGGTGGTCCCCAGGGCCGCGGGTCCACAACAGACCCCCGCCCATAATTAAACTTTGCCCTGGGGAGGTGGTGGTCCCCGGGGCAGTGTGGGGAGGGGAAGCAGGTCCCCTGGGCTGCAGGGTGGGTGTGCCCCCACATTTTATTTAAAAAAAGCCCCGGGTAGGCCTCGCGGGTCGGCCCGTTGTGGCTGGGACCGCAGGGTTAGTACGGGCTGGGGCTTGGCTTGGGGTAGGCGGCCGCATCGATCCCTGGTGCACGGGCCCCTGCAAATTTTAATCACATTGCCCCTGTGACTTGGCCCACCCGGGGGCTTATTAAAATGGAGCACGGGACACCGCTCTTCATTTTTTTTTAAATGCTCTTTTTGACCCTGGGGGTCCCTGTGGGACCCCTGAGCAGGCCTAGGGGGTCAGGGTGTGTCTACCCTGCCGCCTCATCTTGTTTTTTTCACCTTTTTTCTTGTGACTCGGTTCTACCATAAATTCAGCCATTATAGTTAGCTGAGCTAACTATAACTCGTGCCCCCGCAATGCACTGCTGATAAAGTCACATATTACATCACTCAAGACATGGGCAGAGATGACATCTCAGATGACATCACTGATGACATCATCCAGTGACTGAGTGTTTCTAAAAAGTTTAAGAATATATATATATACACACACCAAGGTGTATTGAAGAATGAGTGTGTGTATGAGTGTCTGAATGGATGATTTACTGGGTGCTTGACTGACTGTATAAGTGAGTGATTAAATGTGTCTTAGTGAATGTATGGATGAATGACTAATCTGTGTGAATTTCTGTATCAGTCTATCAGTTGCTGTGTAGGTGGCTGCATGGATTGCTGAGCAGCTACATGAGTGCCTTTATGGGTTAATGTTTGGTTGACTGAGTACCAGTATGGGTGCCTGTAGTGTCTATGTGGGTGGGTGAGGGGTTTTGACTCCCTGCGTAGATGTGTGAGTGGGTTATTCACTGGGTGTATGGGGTTATAAGTACATCTGCAAGGGTCTGTATGGGTGGGTGAGTCTGTGTATGGCTGTGTTGGTGAGTGAATGGATGTCTCAGGGGTACATGTGTGAATAACTGCATATGTGAAAGGTAGTATATGTGAGTGTTGGACGATATAACTAACTATGTGAGAGTGAGTGATTGTGAGAGTGGCTGTATGGATGAGTGTATGCTTGTGTCAGTGATCTGTATGAATAAGTGAGGTGGTGTGTGTATAACTGTATAATGAGTAAATGGCAGTGTGATTGATTCTTTGGGTGACTGAATAGGTGTGTAAGTAACTCTATGGGTGAGTGGCAGTGTGTGAGTATCTGTATGGATATATGAGTGCATACATCAGTGGCTGTATTGATGAGTGACTGTGTGTATGAGTGACTATATGGGTGAGTGGATGTGTGTGTAGACCTATGAATCAGTGAGTAGATATGTACTAGCTTGCATTGGTGTGTCTATTGTTTCGAGAATAGTAGTTTGTATTTTAGAGTAGGTGTATGAATGGTTATATTAGGGTGTGCGGAGGTGCATCAGATATTAAGTAGATGATGTCATCAGTGATGTCATTTCATGTTGTCATGTAGTTCATATAAACCTATATAGGATCTGTGCTTTTAGACAACATACACTATAGGATTAGTGTCCAGACTGATTCTAGACACCCCCACCGGGTATATTAGCCTGTGTACCAGCTTGCTCACAGTGCCACTAGAAATCCCTCTTACCAAGGAGAGAATAGTTCTTGGCAACTATCGAACATGACAACCCCGATCCCTCAGGATCCTGGCAACAGTGCGATACTTTTCGCTCAGTCACTCGTGATGACTTTGTCTCATAGAGATACACAGAATAAACAGTGGGGACGTTTGTCAATAAGCATTTATTGAACCAGCAGCATTCTAGTATAAAAAAGCTGTGCAAAAACATCCATTAGACAGAAACAGATATAAATGAATAGAATCTCTAACAGAGTAAAAGGATGGTAGATTTCTACCATCATGCTTAAACAATGAATACAGACAAGTATATAAAATACATGACTGTAAAATAATGCGTACTCCTACGATGCAACCCTAACTAGATGTACCTATCATGTACGTAGGTGTAAAGCCAAGAGTCCCTCTAGGATAAAGTCAACCCAATTACCTGAAGTAAGAGACTGTGGGACCCTGTCTTAGTCTTGTGATGGATACCCTGCAAGGGATGTCAGAACACTGCGAGTTGGAGTATCTACATGCAGGAACCTCAGCGTCTCATGTCAGTGTGTCGCATGGAAGTCGTTATCTCCTCTGACTACCTCAGAAAGAAATGGTGTTTATATACCCAAAGTGGTACCCTCAGGGGTTCTACCTTGCTGTGTCATGTCAGACTTAGGATGATGGAAGGAATGACCCTTATACATAGTTATTATGCAGGAGATGGTAGTCCTGCTGAGTTTCCAAGAATCCTCATGCATAATGGATGAGGCTAGTTTTCAGGGAAAAACCTACATCCTGTAAGCAGTATCGTAACTAGGTAAAAGGTCAGTCCCGAGAACCGTTATGTGGTGTAATGGTAGGGGAGAATATAGGTGAAAGGTTAGATGACTACCTGAGCCTATAAGTGGGCACCTATATGAAACATAACACCCACTCCTCATCTGACTGGACAACATAATAAAATGTTAACGTACATATAGGCATTTGTACGCAAACAACTAATTAGTTCAAAACATTTAGGGCCATATTATCAAGAACGGCGATAACATTATTGCTGCTTTAGCGGCAGGAAACTGCTGCTAAAGCGGCGATAATGGGCTTGATAATATGCCCTATAGAATTCCAATAGAAGCCCAGGTTCTGGTGTGAAGGACATCAAACAGCGATAATGTTATCGTCGTTCTTGATAATATGGCCCTAAGTGTGTTTATAAAATATAAAAAAAATACCCAAAAATGCTAAAATCGTATTTTAAGTGGTAGAAGTTTTACTAAACTATGTTCATATATATAGTTTGAACAACTATGAGTGACTGAAAACCATGCAGTTTTAGCAAAAGTTTCTGTTTGTTGAAAATTCCAAATTTGGATGTTTTTGAAAAATCCAAATTTTTTCTAGCACACGATGAGCCAAATGTTTATGTGTACTGGCTGGGAGATGCAACATACAGTTGCCTGCAATCACAGATGACGGTCCCTGCACACCTCTCAGATCAGGTCAATCAAGCACAGACGTTCCTCCGTATTCTCCATAGCCACTGCTGGGGATGACTGTATGACAACCAAGGCCTGAGTATTTGATGAGGAGCTGGTGTCTGTTCTGACAGGAGCTGAAGCATCCTGTGGTGGCTCTAAGAATGCAGACATCAACACTGGAATACGCTGAGGACAGAACATGGGCCGTTATCGGGTCTAGTAAAGCATCAATGTCCGGTGGCACAACTGGTGGAAGTGTTAGACAGAGGTCCATCATGCATTTTTGACTGCAGAACAAGCATCGGAGGACAGACAGAATACAGTCAATCCAGACCGGTCTAAATGATAGAAACCAAGATTCACTTAGTTTGTGAAGGCGAGGTGTGCCCTGATGGAGTACCATGCAATTACGGCATCAGCGCTCCAAGAGCGTTTTTTTCGATCTCCTTGGTGACTGAGACGTCCATTGCATATCAGAAAAATGACAATCAGGATACCTGCTATTAGGAACAGGATCAGCGGAAGCCCTCCAAAAATGCTTCCGAATACGGAGTGTATGAAGTTGGGAATAACTCAGAGGTTTGTCTGAAAGGCGCTTAACATCCAGAACCTATGGTCTTACATATGTGTAGTATACCCATTGTATCAGACATGTTAAAGACACCATTTCTGTGAAATGGAAAGTGCAGTTTGTTCATACTAGTGCCTTTATCGCAGCCGAGGACCTTGCAACTTGCAGATCATAAGATTCTCGGGCGGAGGTTAAGGGCACAGTTTGCTGTAAAAGCATGGCTTTCATTCAGCTCAGAGTATCAAATAATATAAAGGAAACAGTCAATGAAGGCCATAACGGCACCTCCCTGACTGTATGGGTCAGTGGAAACAATACTTGCATACAGCAAGTAGCCCTGGAGCTTACAGTGACAAGATGGGCGCTGCTCAGGAGTATCCCACAACAACCTTGATCATTCAGCATCAAGTAACTCCCATTTGAAAGCAACTTGCACACTGGATTAATCACGGCAGCTGGGGATACTTTCAACTGACAGGATAAAACAGCAACTGCACTATTACAGGCCCCGTGAAGCATGATATCCTGGCATTTGAGAGATCCAATTAAAGAATTCTCGCAGTTGGTACCGCTAAGAAACGCATCCATGTCCCCATTCCTGCATCGAAATCTATATGACAATTCCCAAGATTCCTTGAAGAATTCCCTACCCATCGCTTCATATCTGCCCACTTGTTGTTGTTCTAGGAAACACTGAAACTGGAAAGTTGTGACCGGTAATGTTATATGGCCATGGAATAACCACTCTGTGGATGATGACTCTGCCACAGTAAAAAGGTAATTTGTCCAGTTTTTCAATATGCAGCATTGCATATTTTTCTCCCCTTTGTGGCATCATTATCTGCTTCTCAGTTAGATTGTATGCAGAAAATAGGGATGTAATATTGATCAATCGCCAAGGCACATAACCAGTGCGCAATGATTGCAGCATCCAGCTTAATAACATAATGGAACATAGCTGAGTTTGTCCATGTTATAGTGTGAACAAGTCCTGTTTTAGTATATTTATAGCAGAAGATACAATGTTGCCCAGCAAATAAATCCTGGATGTTAATGTAGTCATACCATTGTCAACTACAGCTAATGCCTTTTCTAGGTCAATTCTATCTATTTCACGAAGTCTCTCTGCAACTTCTTGTTGAGAGATCTTCCAGATTTCATTATAGACTGCATATAAGAAGAGTTACTGAGGTGGCGTTTGGGTGTTATGTCCCGTATAGAGGCCCTAATGTAGATTCGTTCATACATGACCTAAAATGGACGTATTGATACTTGCCCATATATGGTCATATTCGAATTTGCCCTATTATGGTCATAGCCGCATATGCCCAATTATGGTCATAACTGTACATGTCCAATTATAGTCATGATTTCTTATATAGGCATGATCTTTCACCTACATTGGTCCTTGCTAGTACACAACGTGCTCTGAGGGCAGAACGTTATCTATCCTGTGGTTTTGAATACAGCAGGGTTTTTCCCAAACACAGGCCCACACTGTACTCATCAATTATGCATGGCTCTCTAGGGAATACACCACCTGCATAATATGTATGTACAAAGTTCACCCCTGACGTCTTCCTCATGTCTAACGACAGACCAATACAATCCATACTAAGGACCGAGACTCTTTAGGGTATAAATACACCACATCTTGCCCCGGTAAGACAAAGGGAACCGAGACTTCCATCCTGACACACTGACCAGAGACACTGAGGCTCCTGCATGCAGTCGGTTCAGCTAACAGCGGTCTGACACAGCCCTTGCGGGGTGTCCAACTAAAGACCAGGACGGGGTCCCACACTCTCTCCATTCAGGTATGGGGGTTCAACTAAATCCTAGGATTCTTGGCTCTTAGGCTTTTAGACCTACACATATGCTAGGTACACTCAGGTACATCTAGTTAGGCTTTGTAGGAGTGCACGCACTTGCATAATGCTTTTATATTCATGTATGTATTCATGATTATCGCAATATGGTAGAACTGTTCTATCCCTTTGCTTTTATCGTACTGCTGATAATATATCTCTGCTATTGTCTGCTGGTTGCCGCAGCACATATATTTTATACTAGAATAATAACTGTTCAATAAATACTTATTGAAACGCCCGACTGTTTATTCTGTGTAACTCTCTGAGACAAACCAAATAAGTAAGCACGAGTGACTGAGCGAAAGGTAGTACATTGTTTCCACGATTCTTAGGAATTTGGGTTGTCATGATCTAAGGTTGCCAGAAACTAATCTCTTCCCGATAAGAGGAGATTCTAGTGACACTGTGAGCTAGCTAATGCAAAACAATCTAACATACGCAGTGGGGGTGCACAGAGTCAGTCTGCCACCAAGCCCACAGCTTCTGTTATACAAACGTGCAGGTCCTGCATGGGTACTATAGTAACTACACGACATGGCTCCACCAACGTTGGTTTGGTACTTATTTAACAGTAGAATCTGAGTAGTTCAGTCGTACTATTCACAGAGAACCTATTCACAAAACCCCAGAGAAGTCTGGAGTGGGTGGGCACAAAATCCGCCGCAACTGAGTAGTACAAGAATACTATTTATCGGCTGTTAGTTATTCAAGCTTGAAGGACATATCGTTTCTATAAATTGTGCAATTACACCTTATCTTAAAATTTCCTTTAACACCCTTCTTCCACTTAAAAATGGTTGAACAAGCAGAAGTAACAAGGAGAGTTGAAACAGACCTCTTCGGTTTAGGAGAAGAAGACCCTGAAGATGCAATACAAATTGCACCAAATTTCAGAAGGGCAGTCAACATAAAACTTCTAGAACATGGCTTAAGAGCCAGGGGTGGTAAAGTAATTTTCGTGATCGAGGCACACAAATCCAATAAAACAGAGGTGTTCTATTCATGGGTTACATTCCCAGCAGCGAATCCAGTTACAGATGTATTTCACTACTACCTAAAAGATGAAACACCAGAGGACTATACTCCTTTTGAGGAGTTAGAGATTCCGCTCACTTACCAGGAGCATAATTACTGGTTTAAAGGTGCCCTACCCCACGTATGAGGATAAGCAAGATTAGGCCCGCTCAGAGGAGCAGGAGCCACAGGGCCCATATTAGCGGTATACACACCGCATCCTGACATTAACACAATGCCACAGCCAGAATTACTCGTACAACACAAAGATTTAATTAAAATCTACAGAAACCTCACACAATTTGTGATGAGGACTTTAACAGTTAAGCCTGCACCAGCTGCAGCACAAGATACTCCAGTCCAGAGTACAGGAAATGAAATTACTCCACAAACATTACACGCAGTAATGGGCAAAATGCCAGCAAAACGCAAACAAATCCCATTCTGGATAGCTCAGAAAAAAACTCAGCTTGAGGCAGTATTCCCGATTACTACCACCTCTGATAAACACAGAATTCTAACAATCTGCTTGCCCATGGGGATCACACCACAACTAGAGGATTGCATCTCTTGGGGTTCAGTCTTTGCTGCCATATATACCAGAACACATGGTATCCCGTCCTTAGCAGTAGTACCTGACGTATTGAGACAGATACAAAATGAGTACGGAGCAGAACCTGCCCTTAACTTAGGAATGAAGTTACTAAATAACTTTGACCAGGTATCAGCCATAATACTAGCTATCAATAAGGGGGAAGCAGCTTCAGTGGCGATCTGCCAACGCCTGAGGGAGTTCGGTCCAGGGGATCAACAACACAAACTACCCAAAATAATTGAAACTGCATATGCAGAACTAGGCAGAGACAGTTTGGGTGGGAAAGCATTAAAACCACAACTGGTGGGCAGTCCTGAAAAGGACACTACAAAGCAGACACCTACTTCTTCTAAAAAAAGTGGGAAAATAAAAAACAACAAAAGTCTAAAGACAGCAGATCTCAGTCCAGAGGTAGGTCTCCTCAACAGGAGCCCTCTGAAAGGAGGTATAATCTCAGGAATAGGGATAATATTAAAAAACCTGACAGGTATCAGGATACTGATACTCGTTCCTCTCGTTCCTTTCAGGGTTCATCAAAAAACTCTGAGAGGGAAGGACGGTCAAAGGAGCGTAGAAAGTCCAGAGACGCGCAACGCGCTCCGGACTACGCACCTAAAAAAGAAGATAAACAAAAATCAAAACCTCAGTTCAAAAAGAAGAAGGTAGCAGGTCTCAAGATCAGACATGCCCAGAATTCTGAGGACACAGCTTCTGAAGGGGGAATGGGCTCTGACGATGCTAGACAGCGCGGCAGAAGTAACGATAGCTCGCCAGAACCTGAAGGAATTTCTGGTGATAGCGGAGTTGAGTGAGTATATCACGGTGGAAACACCTGATACTAGGGTAAGTGTCCCACATAAGTTACATGAGATAACACTCCGGCTGGAGGGGACAAGCCCATAAAAATGAAAGGTCTCTTTTGGAAAAATCTGTCATCTGGTTATGACATTCTATTAGCAGAACAAGACTGGCCACCAGCATTCATCATGGAGTGCCCTAGGGGAGAAACTGTAATTTTTCCAGCCTTTTTCGACCTCGCTCCCATTCACCTACAACATGCATATGCGCAGGAGTGGGCGGTTGCCCTAGCTCCAGCATTGTATAAAAATCATGTTGGTTGGGATGAGGATTCAACCCACCACGTGATCCCGTTAAAAGTTTCCCCAAATGCTCAAAGGCAATACCCTATAAAGCGGAAGCTAAAAAACAAGTCAGGGAGATCCTAGATCAACTTGATTACCAGGGGGTGAGAGAAAATTGCACTTCACCTATGAACAATCCTTTGTTTCCCTTAATGAAACCTGACAGCACATATCGTTTAGTTTTGGATGACATTTAAACACTTGCACAAAGACACTTGCAGTTCAAAATGCACACAGTGCAGCATTAAGGAATAACATTGTGTGGAAAAAATACAAAACAACACTTAATATCTCAAATGGATTTTTCTGCCAAAATATAGCGCCTGAAAGCAGATATCTGACCGCCTTCAGTGCGTTAGGGCCCCAGCCCCCAAGGGTATAAAAACAGCCCGGGGGTATTTTCAGCAAGAGTAACGGAGTTACTCCAAAATTTGAATAAAGAAGCATTGTCCTATGTGAATTATATTTATCTGAAGGACGATGACTTACCGAGGCACTTGATCAGGGTGAGCACCATTATTATCGGTTTCGCCTCTGAGGGCTACAAATTTAATTTAAAAAAATCAAAGATTGCCCACGTCAGTGTCCTGTTTTTAGGATACGAGTTGTCAAGTGAGGGAAAAGCCTAGCAGCTAACTTTTTAGAAAAGTGTGCGCTGCTCCAACCTCCTAAATCATTAAAGAATTTACAATCAATTCTGGGATTCCTAAATTTTGGTTGAACATACATTTTGGATTACGCAGAAAGAGTAAAGCCTTCCTACGACTTAATAAAACCTGATTTTTCAGACAGACAATGGACACAGGAACACACAAATATCCTGCGTTCCCTACAGGAAGACATGATAGCTTCTAAACATTTACAGACACGCGTAAACGTACGCAACTTAATGATCCGAGTAATAGCGGGTCAATGCTGGTACACTTATTTAACTTTTAATGAAGGTGAAACAGTACCAATCACATACAAATCACACCTGTACACAAACGCAGAAATGCGTTTCACTTCAACAGAAAAAATCCTGACAGCAGTGCAGACCGCTGTAGCAAGAGAAAGAGCTCTGGCTCAGGGAAAACGCATAATTGTCGTGACCCCAGTACCAGCTTTAGAAGCTGTTACAAAAGCTAGCATTCCAAATGCAAAAGCCTTACATCCCAGATGGATACAATGAGCTAATTCTCTTTCTGCAACGGATGTTGAATACAGATTTGATCCAAGTTTAAAAACACAGGCATTCCTGCAATACGAACAAGAATATCCTCTACCAAATGAAATTTTGCCTCTAGATCAGTATGAATACATTGTTTACACTGACGGATCTGCTCAACCGGCCATAGGGAGTAAGCAAGCTTACAGCGCAGCGTGTGTGATTGTTAAAGGTCGCATGCACGATGGAAAGTTCCATCCGAGTTGCACTAAAACGCAATCTCTAGGAGACTGCACAGCTCAGTTGGCAGAACTCAAAGCACTTATACTGGCACTTATAAATATGGATCACGAATTCACCACACTTATTGTGTGTGATTTCTTTTACTGTGTACAGTCATACAATGAATATTTACATCATTGGGAACAAAACGGGTTCAAAGATGCAAAAGGTGGCACAATTAAGCATCAAATGCTATGGGAACAGGTAGTGGAGTTGAGAAATGAACTACCAAGGGCTCACGTGATACATACCCTGAGTCATCAGCTTGATGGCATTCACGTTGAAGAGAATTCATTGGCTGATGAAGCCGCAAAGGGGGCTGTTCGCACAGCCGCCATAGCTGCAGTCACTCGTTCAAAGACGAGGGTAGACAGCAAGATAGTGGTAGCTGTCAATGCTTCACGCAAAGGCAGCACAGCAGTACCTAAAAAATGTCCACTCAAGTACTCCTACAAGTTAGATGCACAAAACATTCCATATGCTCAGATTCCTGGAATGGGGGATAGAGTAATACCAAATATGGATCGTAGGCAAGGCTTAATTGTGGCGGCAAACGAAGGGGAAGGTTCTGTACATAAGGGACTTAGGGAGACTGTTTCTTTGTTGAAAGAACGCAACTGGTGGCCCGTGATGAGAACGCAGATTAGAGACTATGGGGTCGATTCCGATTCGGGCCGGAAAAAAAGCCGACTGACTCGGTACGGGAATTTAGTCCGACCGACACAGACCGGCGCCGTCCGACCCGGGTAGTACGATGAAATGAATGTGAATCCCGACCGACTCGGACGGAATACAAAACGACCGACCGACCCGGACAGAAACAAGCTATCCGGCCGGGAAATCACGCGAAATGAACCGACCGACACGCACCCGAATTGAACCCGAACGAAACGTACCCGCGAACTCCGACCCACGCAGTACGATGCAGTGCGTGCAAAACACGACCGACTCGCACGGAGCACAAGCCGTACGACCGACACGCATACAAAAGCGAGCCGAAGCAACCCAATACTCCACGACCGACTCGTACGCCGCATATGAAACCTAGCTGACACACAGCGGCAACGAGTCGGACAAGATCGCACGAGACAACTGCAGCGTCCTACTCGGACACAAGAACGTCTCCTACATGCACCAAAAACACTAAGGACAAAAAATTTTGTAAAAAAAGGGCCAAACAAGCAATCACAAAGCCAATAAATACAGGGGGGAAAAAACATGGAACAAGGACACACCTCCAACTCCACCTACATAAAGGCCACAAATCCCTACCATGATCCTTTGCAAATTCCACTGACCTGCCAGCACAGAACACCATCACAAGGCAACCACAGACACACTCACAGCTCATACATCATACAAGCCACACACCATTACCACACCTACAAATAGCACCCTCACACCTACCCAGCAAAACCTACACTCACACCCCCCACTTGCACACACACACACACACCAATCACTACCACCATCACCATGCCCCTAAAGAAGAATCCAAAGTTCCTAGACAGTGAATTGGAAGTAATGGTAGATGAGATCCTCAGGGTAGAGCCACAGTTGTTTGGTACATTGGTACAACAGACCCCCATGTTGCAGAAAACCAAGATGTGGGAGAGGATTGTCAACAGGGTGAACGCACAATCACCATGTTTGCGCACAAAGGAAGACATCCAGAACAGGTGGTATGATGTGCGCAGGAGGGTCAGGGACCTACTCAAAAAGGACTACCTCCTCAGCCAGCACACCGCTAGTGGCCCTCCTGCAAAACCAGTATACCTCAGGCCCTGGGAGGAGAAGGTGCGGCCCATCCTACCACCAGTGAGCGTATACCCACTAACAAACATCCCAGAGCCTGGTGAGTACACAACTAATATACACAATATGGTGTGACAATACACACACATCACTGTCAAGGGGATAGTCAAACCATGCACCCTTAGCAAATCCACAGCAACCAAAACATCATCACCCCAAGATTTGTCAGTCAGTCAGACAAACACAATACCTGCCATCTCATAGTGATATGTAACTGTGTCATGACATGTACAAACCTAACAACAAATACAGCAAGGCAGTGGCACACATAGAACCAACAAACACTCTCAGATATTTTGCCACCACTAGAACACCACCTCACAGGGAAGCTCAGTGTAGCCAATAGCATGATGGGAGTTGTAGTCACAGATATTGCTCACCCTCACAATGGGCCCATCAACACCACCCTGAACCATGCTCACATCACAGGGAGTGGAAAAGGACTGACAAGATGGCTGACACTGGGTACTGCTGTGGGGAGCACAAGGCCCTGCTGGGAACTGTGCAACAACCAACAGCAGGACACCACTAACTGACATCCTGAAAGACAACTTGCACTCCCTGCAACGGAAGCACATTCCATGGTGGGATATCTGGCTGGGTGGGAAGGAGGACTCACAGCTCTGACCATAGTTACAGGCACTTCTCCTCACACACACCCTCAACACTAACTCCAGCATAACCCACCTGTGAGAATGCAATGCCTCACATCCTAACTGAAGATTCCCACAAAGAACCACCACCCTGGGTTATGCTGTGTGAAGCACAGGGACACTCTTGGGACTTGTAGCCAAACTACCACAAGGATAACACTCTCAGCCATCCTGTCAGCACAGGCACCCCACCCCACAGGGAAGCAGAGTCAAAAGGAAGGAAGGATGGGCATGCTGGGAAGGGGGTTGTAGGCAATAGCATGATGGGAGTGGTAGTCACAGATTTTGCTCACCCTCACAATTGGCCCATCAACACCACCCTGAACCATGCTCACATCACAGGGAGTGGAAAAGGACTGACAAGATGGCTGACACTGGGTACTGCTGTGGGGAGCACAAGGCCCTGCTGGGAACTGTGCAACAACCAACAGCAGGACACCACTGACTGACATCCTGAAAGACAACCTGCACTCCCTGCAATGGAAGCACGCTTCATGGTGGGATAACTGGGCTGGGGGAGAAGGAGTCCCGGATGGCAACCAAATACCACCAATGCTGGTCATGCACACACCTCAACATTCACATTGACATGCCACAGGTTGGCAGGACAATGTGCTACACCAATATCACTCTCTGACTGTCACAATTTAGGAGAATGCAATGTACAGGCCCGCATCCAGAGGAACAGTCACAACTGTCAGGTGTTTTAACAATTGATGCCTATTGAAACATAACATACAATCTGTGTCTCTCCCCAAAACAGTTGATGATGGGAACACAGCAGCAGACGAGGAGGAGTCCCTGTCCCAGGCTCCAGGGGACACTGAGCTCACTGGTGTGGATCAGCCTCTGCACTCCTCGGATGGCGAAGAACCACCTGGACCCTCCGGTGTGAGTCATCATGCAGCACCAGCAGGACCAACATCTGCACCCCCTGCACCCACCCCTCCAACAACTGCCAACACACAGGCCACCCCTGCCAACACAGATAGACCAAGGACCACAGATGACAACAGCGCAGTGACCCAGGCCCAATCTGGAGCTGGTAACAAAGAGCCCAGGAACAACCCCCAAGTGGGCCCACGGTCACCTGTGCGTGCCATCGCAGGTCCTGCATGTATCACCAGGGGTGGTGGGAGGGGTGGTAGACATAGGTCGCTCATTGCAGAGGGGTCTGGACTGCATGATGACCCACAACTGGCACGCATCGCGGATGCGTACCAGACTAGCACCGGAGAGGTCAGCCAGGTAGTGGGGATCCTCAAGGACATACAACAGCAGCAGGCTGCCCATCATGCCCGCTTGGACTCCCACATGTCCCGTGTCGAGACACACATGTCACGTGTCGAGACACACATGTCTGGCATGTAGTCCAAGTGGGACACATTGGAACAACTGACAGCGGTGCATAGGGACATACTGACATGCCTCCACCAGATTAGCACCAACATGGCCTCACCTCCCTGTGTGCCCACAACATCTGCTGCTGCAACAACTGCAAATGCCACAGGGAGGGAGGAGGACTCTGGCAGAGAGTCCCCTGCACCGCCGCAGCCTGCACCTGAGGGTCCCCCCCCCAAGAAGAGGGGCCGTCCGAGGAGGCTAAACTGAGAGGCCGATGGCCATCTACATCCCCCAGGAAGCCAACACCTGTTCTGG
This sequence comes from Calotriton arnoldi, assembly GCA_963921515.1. NCBI lineage: Eukaryota > Metazoa > Chordata > Amphibia > Caudata > Salamandridae > Calotriton > Calotriton arnoldi. The sequence continues at coordinate 504,338 of CAWUFW010006245.1, read as the reverse complement.
AACTTTTCCTCTGTGTGCAAACTGCACGCCCTGTCAAAGACAACCCAACTCTCCCACATGACGTAGGGAGCTCTAGTTGGCCCACTTTATCAGATGACTGTGGACTTTACTCTGGACATTTCAGCTACCAAGACTTCCAACTCACATGGGAACGTTGGATTCCAATTTCTATGTACAGCACCCACCTGCCTGTGCACCATCCTCACACCTGTATGTAAATAAACTCGCTAATACACCATACTTGCCTCTGTTGTGATTCCAACGTGGTCTCGGTCATGGAGATGGTGATCTGATAAATGACACTGTGCATGCTAAATGCTACAGCAAGTCCAACACCATCATGTGAGTCATGGCGATGTGACACATATGAGGGAGACACACCACTAGGGCTACACAACACATACACACCAGGGCCATCAGACTCATCACCTACACTGATGTTGCCAGGAAATACAGTGGAATGCACAGACACCACACCTATTCACAGTCTGTGTCAACTAGACTACAGGTGCAGTAAGCAAATGTCAGTCAGATGTGTGACTACAGACAACGCACATCCCAAAGTGAAGCACAGGTTTATTACACATTTGCAACATGTTGTTTCCACTACAAATGCAAGGTAATCCCACCTGGCTGTGTCCACAACGTCAAAAAGTGCAGAAGATAGAAAGTCTAGGGTTGTGTGGCACATCACCTGTAGGGAAACGACTGCTTCCACCTTGGAAGTTGAATCATGGATTCGGGGGATCCAAGTTGATCAAACAACTCCGTCAGCACCCTGTGAAGGACAGACATGACACACAGTCAAAACCACTGAAGAACAGCACAGAACGGCAATACTCATGTCCAATACATGTCACAAGATAACTACACAAAACCAAGTTAGCATGTCAACACTGTTGGGCAGTACAGACAACCTGCAAGGACACATCACTGCACGCATCCAGTCAAGTAGCACATGGCCACACTCAAACAGCACCAGAGCACCACACACACATATCATCCAAACTCAAATCATTGACATGACAACACTCTGGAGAGTCACATTCAGCTGAAGAAGTTGGTGATGAGCTGTGTGCGGACATCACCCTCATCATCTTCATCATCGCTGGCATCGTGGCCCAGGCCAGGATCCTCCACAGGTGGCGGATGTTGGTCATCGTCATCCAGGATGAGATGCAACTCCTTCCGCACTGCCAGGTTGTGTAGCATACAGCAGACAATGACAATCTTGCACACCTTTGCTGGGGCATATGGGAGGGCCCCTCCTGTCTTGTCCAGGCAGCGGAAGCGGCTCTTCAGGAGACCAAAGGTCCGCTCAATCACCCTCCTCGTCTGACCATGTGCCTCATTGTAGCGCATCTGGGCTGGTGTCACAGGGTTCCTGAGGGGTGTCAGCAACCACGGCATGTTGGGGTATCCCGAGTCACCTACAGACAGACAATTGCACATTAGCCGATTTGGAAAAGTGTGCGGAAAGCAACATAGCAGAACACACACAATGGTACAAAGTCAGTACACACCGACAAGCCAGGCACGCTGGTTCGGCATCTGTGACATCATCCTCAGGATGCGACTACTCCTCATCACGTAGGCATCGTGTGCCAAACCGGGGAACCGGGCACACACATGTGTGATGGTCATATCTGCAAGACATACCACCGGAGCATTGATCGAATGGTAATGTTTACGGTTCCGGTATACCTGCTCATGTGCCTGTGGTGGTATCAAAGCCACATGTGTCCCATCAATGGAGCCAATGACATGTGGCATCCTCCCCAGGGCATAGAAGTCACTCTTGATGTCAGTGAGTCGTTGACGTGTTGGGAAATAGATGTACTGGTTCAGGCATCTCAACATTGCCCCAAAAATATCGCGTAGCACACGGCTGAACATAGTCTGTGACATCCCACCAGTAGATGCCACAGTGTGTTTAAAGGTACCGGTGGCAATGAAGTGTAGGGCTGCCATCACCTTCACCTTGGGGGTCAGCGCTGTAGGATACGGCTGGCCAGGTTGCAAATGTGGGTCCAACCGCACTGCCAAATCCTCAATCAGCTGCCTGGTGAAGCGGTACCGTCGGATGCTGTCACGTTCCACCTTCGTTGCCAGGTCTGGGAATGGTCTATAGACAGCAGGAGCCCTGCAGTGCATAGGTGAAGAAAGCAAGATTGTCAGTCACCCCACATATGTGCCATTCACCATACTCAATTTCACATGATACATCATTACCAAACACAAGTACTTGATGTGTGTGTCGTTCTGTTTGGACATATATGACACCTACATGGACATCATCTAACATCTCTGTTCAACATGTGTTGACAACAGGTTCCAGGGTGTGCTATGGGAAACCATTAGGCTGTGTCACAGTACCCATTTACTGCTGGCACGTTCCATACACATACCACAGTGACATGCCTGGACAGATGCTCCACAGGCATCACAGCTCATTGACATGTAGATTCCCAGGGACCCTGTCTTGCCACATGGACACTGGCATGACATGGCGTATCATGTACACGTCAGAAAAACAAACATGATTCCCACAGGTAGTGGCCCCTGTTGCCTCTGCAGGACAGACATGGACGTCTGTGACACATGCACACACAACATCAAAGTTCATGCACAAACAACGTGGATGTGGAGACTGTCTCCCATTGTGCACATGGAGTCAGAGACATGTGAAACACAACATGCACACTGACTGTGGATGGACATCACTATTGTGGCAATGGGCCACCCTGTGTTGTACATGCCTTCCCACATGTGAGCCTGGGGGTATGTGACATGTCATACACATACACAACCTGGAAATGTGACCATGACACATGCTCCAAAATGAAAAGTTGCACATCACAGTGGTCAGGTGCACAACACACAAAGGACCCTATCCCCATGAACACGTGCACAGCCTCGGTGTGTCTACCCCCAAGTGCCACCCCAAAAACCACATGTTCACCCCCATACACAGATAAGGTTATGCTGCCTCAAATGCTTTAGATACAGTGTGGTCTGGGTGTGGTGTTGTAGGTGTGCCCCTGAGTCCCTGGAAAGTATATGTGCTGGCATAGGTTCACCAGTGACAAGCATGGTGACATATGCGTGTGACCTGTCCAGGGACACGTTGTACAGCAATGGACCGATCGGTGTGCCCGCACGGCCCATTGCATTGGTAGTGAGCGGGTACGCGTTGTATCCCGGGTACGCGTTGTACAGCAATGGACCGATCGGTGTGCCCGCACGGCCCATTGCATGCGCTGTGAGCGGGTACGCATTGTATCCCGGGTACGCGTTGTACAGCAATGGACCGAATGGTGTGCCCGCACGGCCCATTGCATTGGTAGTGAGCGGGTACGCGTTGTATCCAGGGTACGCGTTGTACAGCAATGGACCGATCGGTGTGCCCGTACGGCCCATTGCATGCGTTGTGAGCGGGTACGCGGATGGTATCCCAGGTACGCGTTGTACAGCAATGGACCGATCGGTGTGCCCGCACGGCCCATTGCATTGGTAGTGAGCGGGTACGCGTTGTATCCCCGGTACGCGATGTACAGCAATGGACCAATCGGTGTGTCCGCACGGCCCATTGCATGCGTTGTGAGCGGGTACGCGTTGTATCCCGGGTACGCGTTGTACAGCAATGGACCGATCGGTGTGCCCGCACGGCCCATTGCATTGGGAGTGAGCGGGTACGCGTTGTATCCTGGGTACGCGTTGTACAGCAATGGACCAATCGGTGTCCCCGCACGGCCCATTGCATGCGTTGTGAGCGGGTACGCGTTGTATCCCGGGTACTCGTTGTACAGCAATGGACCGATCGGTGTGCCCGCACGGCCCATTCCATTGGTAGTGAGCGGGTACGCGTTGTATCCCGGGTACGTGTTGTACAGCAATGGACCGATCAGTGTGCCCGCATGGCCCATTGCATTGGTAGTGAGCGGGTACGCGTTGTATCCCGGGTACGCGTTGTACAGCAATGGACCGATCGGTGTGCCCACACGGCCCATTGCATGCGTTGTGAGCGGGTACGCGTTGTATCCCAGGTACGCGTTGTACAGCAATGGACCGATCGGTGTGCCCCCACGGCCCATTGCATTGGTAGTGAGTGGGTACGCGTTGTATCCCGGGTACGCGTTGTACAGCAATGGACCGATCGGTGCGCACGCATTGGCTGGGGCCTGGCATGGCAACGGATGTGTTTTCGAAGCTTCAACGAGTCTGATGCAGTGAATTCAGTTGGCCAGCCACAACAATGTTGCAAATTCATGGGTGTCATGAAGTTGTATTTTTGAAGGATGCTGTGGGCGTGTATTAGTGTTGCTATTCCATGGATTGGTCAGATTCAGAAGATGCAAACGACTTGGACCTATCACTTTGGACACATGGCACAGTATCTGCCTCTGCAGCACACATATAATGCTGGCTGTTCCCCTGAGGGCTCACTTGCCTGCACTACATGCTCCAGGACGACATCTGCCACAACACTGCTGCAGTCTCTGCATCCTCTGGCTACTGCAATGGCACGTACTGTGGAGAGAGCCCCAGCCTTCAGCCTTGAGGAGAACCAGGCCCTGCTGGACAGCCTCCTTCCACAGTACAGCAAGCTGTATGGGACACCAGGGGAGCAGGTGAGTGTGCTGTCCACTGCCTTACTAATTGTGCATGTTGTCTGACTAGCAAGATTTACAGTGTGCACACCACTGGCTAGCATGCTCACTGAGTAGTTCTCACCTTCCAAAGTGTGTAGTCACATGCACTGAATAGGTACAGTGGAGTAACAGTGCATTCCAACAAGGTTCACTTCCCATGCAATGATACCATGTAGTAACTGCTGGTAAACTGTCCATAGCCCTCGTTGCACTGCCTGTGTACATCATATGCCCCTGTGATTGAGACATGTATTTCCAACTGTGTGATGCACGGATATGTTGCATGTGTAGTAATGGCATTTTCACTTTGTCATCCTCACAGGCTGATGCCCACCAGAAGCAGGATATCTGGCTGGCCATCGCCCGGGCAGTAAGATCCGTGGGGGTCTACAAGTGCCGGATCCGCAACTGCCAGAAGAGGTGGCAGGACCTTCGGGGCTGGACCCGGAGGATCGCAAGGGTCCAGCTGAAGCTGTCGCCTCCTCACAGGAGGGGCGGACACCGGACCCTGACCCCCCACATGCTGAGGATCCTGGCGGTGGTCTTCCCTGATCTGGATGGGCAGCTGAAGGCCAGAGAGCAGCAAGGAGGGGGTGAGTCCATGACTGCATTGTGAACTATGTCTGCCATGCTATGTGCCCTCCTCTGGCCTGGTTAAACTTCCACAGTGCATCAGTCTTGTTGTCCAGGAACCATCTCCCTCTATTGTGACATGCCCACTCCTCATTTGATACGCAGGTGTGGTCCTTACGGTCAGGATAATTGTGTCACTCGGGTACAGGGTCCTTGCATTTTGCTTTGGTCAAGGTGGGTGACAGCTTTTGTTCCCGTGACATTGTGGTGGCCTTCATGGGTGGGTCGATTGCTCACACAATGCCTGAGTCGTGGAATGTAGTCTGGGTGTAACTTTGATATGTGGTCCACTTGCTGATCAGAATCACCACATGTCCCTGGGGTATTTGGCACACCCCCATGCTGCGGGTGGGAACAATGTTTGGGCCTCAGGAGTATGTATGTCAAGTGTGTCACACATGCTTAGCCACCTGCCTACTGTCCAGGGCTCATCCCTCTTGCAGGTGGAGCTGGACAGTCATGCCTACTACAGGGCATACAATACACTCTGTACTCCCACTCCCGTGTATCAGCTGACATGTTGTGCTCAGTGAAATGTTCCCTCAGGTGTCTGCCTCTGTGTCGTTGTGCTGTGGCTTCGTTGTCGGGACTACTGGGATGTTTATCGGTTAGGGGTCAGCATGCCATCTGCTATTGGACCATGTGAGACAAGACTTCTGTGACTTATAGGTGTTTGATCACTTGACTGTGCAGACAGGTGTATGCAACTGTGACTTTCAGGCAGCTGTTCATCATTCACAGCACACTGTGAGGTGCTCTGGTTCAGAGAGTTGTGTTTCATGTCTCCCATTTGTCCAATTGGTATGCAGTGGACAAATACGGGTTCAGATGATGTGGTTAGTGGGGGATGGACATGTGCACTTGTCAGTTACATTACTTGCCTTCCCCATGTCCTAGGATTGTGACACAGTGCAGACTGTTGTTTGCTGGCTGCCATGGCAATGTGACTGGAGACAGTGATGTATGACTTTGCAGGCATGCCTGTGTCATGGCATTAAACTTCCTAAGAGTGATCCTGCAGGGGAGTGACATGTGCAACATGCACCCCATTGTGGCATTGACAATCCGGACATGGGTGCTTCATGGTGTGTGGGGCTGGTATGCATCACATGCATTTCTATTTAGACTCTGGCCGTCCATTTATCCAGACACCTGCACTGACTCAGTGGCAAGAGATGTGATGTGGGCATGTTCACATACTTCACCATGTTCTCTGCAATGTCTAACAACTGTGTAGGTGGTGCATGTGTCCACACTGGGGTATTACCATCAGACAGGCACCAGACAGATGGGTGCAAGGGCAGGAGGGGTGTTTGTTCCATGGTTGACCATCAGACTGACAATTGGCTTCTCCTAATCTGTGTGAGGACTTTTGGCAATGTTCAGCTGAGGATGCTCTGTAATGTGCTGTACTCACTGTGGTGTGTGCGGTCAGTGCAGGTGACTGATGTTTGTCTGTTTCCCTAATTGTTTGCAGATACATCCACGGCCACAGGAGGGGACAGCTCCATGGACCAGGAGGAGCGGCAGAGCCAGACTGGGTCAACAGCCGATGAGTGGTCGGAGGGACCCAGTGGCACTGAGGGCGAGGGGAGCCACACTGAGGAGTCCTCAGCACCATCCACCTCAGCTGAGGACCACAGTAGCTCGGAGGATGACTCCCTTGTGGAGGCGGGTGTCAGTAGCCACCAAACACCAGCTAGTCTGTCTGGGCCCGCCACCACCACCACCACCACCGCCCTCCCATTGGCTCCCATTCCAGAGGTCCGTGGAGGCTCCCGTATTCGGGAGCGTGTCTCCTTTGTGCCAGGCACCGCACCCCCTGCCCCTCTGTCCCCTGCTGCCTTGAGTGAGGAGTCTGTGTACCTGCTTCGGCAGCTCCATGTAGGGCAGACAGCAATGCTGAGTGTCCTCCATGCACACACCACTCTGTTGACACAGCTGGTGTCGTTCATGGAGGGCATCTCAACGGGTATGTCTGCCCTACAGAGGAGCAATAGATCCATGGAGTCCTCCCTGACGGCAGCAGTGTCCCTCCTCCAACAGTCCCTCACCCCTCCTACCTCTGCCCCATCCACACTTCCTGGCACCCTACCTGTCCAAAGCACATGCACACATGCACAATCACCCAAACACACAGACACGAGCAGCACAGAAACACCCAAAACCAAGGCAAGACGTGCACACAAGCATCCTCAGGGGACTGATACCACACACACAGGGGATGGGGAACAGACACACACACAGGCAACCACAGTCACTCCGCAATCCTCCAGATCCTCTCCCTCCAAGACCCCTTCCCTTGCCTCACCTGCAACCCCACCTGATAAGCAGCTCTTCCTCTGTGACCTCGGCCTCTTCCCCTCCGATCCCACTGATCCAGCATACTGGGGGAAGAGGAAGTCCACCCACACAGAGGGAGTGCCCCTTGCCCCTGGACACCCTCCCCAGGTGCAGGCAGAGTGAGCCTCCCACCCGCAAGTCCCCCGGTCCCAGAAGAGCAAGACCCCGCCACCGCCCTGCAAGTCAACCACCCAGTCTCTCACCTCCATCCCCCAGGCCACCACTCCACAGGTTCCACCGCCACACCCTGCCCCAGGTTCCCCCACACACCGATACCCATGCCACTTGCTCTTCCACCCCCAGACCAGATGCTCTGCCTGTTTGTGACACTGGTGTGGAGAACGTGTCCCCCCCTCTGTCCTGCCCAGCTCATCTGCCCCCCCTTCCACTCCCTTGGAGTCATGCACTGCGGTGGAGTCCACAACCACCCCGTCTGACTCGGGCACTGCAGTGGGGACCCAGTCCACTCCATCTGACCAGCCCACTGCAGTGGTTGCAGCACCACACCATCTGACTTGAGCACTACGGTGGTGCCGGCTGTGAGAAGTTGGCCTGGTATATGCTGTCCACTAATTATAGTGGGCACCTTGCACCAGTCCAAACAACCCCTTATTGGAGATAGGTTAAAGACAACCTTTATTGAAAGCTATCCTAGTGGTAGCTATGGAGAGCACCCTTCAGGCTAAGTCTTGAAGGAATGTAAAGCAGCTTGTTTTACCAGTCTATAATCTCTAAGAGTGACCAAATGAAAGAGGACCACACCAGGTATATATTCAAAATATATGTATTTATTACTAAACACACCCCTCTAGTCTCTTTATGAGGCTAGAGTTCGAAATACATAAATTATAAGTCAGTTATTCACAGTAATAGCACAAATACATGTTTGAGCCCTAGGGGCGTACCAAACCATATACCAATAAAGTGGTATAAGAACCACGACTGAGCTAGACACAAGGCCTAGAGCCTGTAGAAGTGCTTGGACCACAAGGAACCACCCAAGGTAGTGACACAGGGGACCCACGGGGACGCGTGCAGTGTAGTAACACAGCCGCGAATCGCCGTTAACTTCTATGGGGAAAGTCGCGGTTAGGAATTTAAAGAAAAGGGACACTTAACAGAGGACTTGGAGCAACCCTTTGAGAACTAGGTCGTTCTAGAGTCTATACCCACGGGAGCACCGGAGTACTCGTGTTACCTCACCCAGGGAAGCCGGGTGCATAGGTGCCTTTCGGGGTCGGGTTTCGTCGTCGATTTGAATGGCGATCTGCTGCAAAGTGCTGCTGGCGACCAAGTGAAAAGTGTCCGGGTGGATCCAAAGGTGGATCGGAGATCTGAAGAACCTGAAAGCAGAGGGGACAGAGTCTGGGTCACTAGCCAGTGACCAGGAAGGCGATGAGCAGATGCCCACCGATGTCGGATGCTTCAGGTAGGTTGACAGTCATCTTGACTCTTCAGCCACGAGGTCCAGGAGGCGTTGTCAGTGACCAGGAGCGAGATTCGGACTGTTCCATGACGTCTGTCGATTGCTGAGGTGTCGGCGACCAGATTGGACCCAACAGGCCTTGGCAACGGCAAGTCTTGTGGAAAGTGAAGAAGGACTATGGTGCAGACCAGCAAGGTCTGAGGGACTCACCCAGTGAGGGTAAGTCAGGGCAATCCTGGAGCAACCAGGGAAGCCAAGTAGATAAAGATTGGCCTTCGTGAAGGGCTACTAGGCAACGGACTAGCGACCGCGAAGGAGCCTCGAGACGATGCATGTGGAGCTGGCTCACAGGACACTTGTGGAGTGGAGGCCAGTGATCTTCGGTGCAGTTGGTGCTGGAGGCTAAGGCTACTCGGAGTCCAAAGCACGACTTCGTAGGAGACCCAGAAGAGGATGCACTTGCAAAAACATGCGGTGTCCAGGGGTCACGGTTCCACGTTACCCACGACAGCTACGGGCCTCAGCTTTGCTGGGGACTCAGGGCAGCCTCGGGGAAGTCTGGAAATCCACCTCGGGTGAAGCAAAGACTTCGGTGTCCGACGGGAGCTTCAGCGATGCAGACCGGACAATTACTTCTTTGGTGCCTGCCAAGCAGGGGAGTCACTCCTTGACCCCAAGGGAGATTCTTCTGTCCTCTAATCTTCAAGTAGAGCATCGAAGGTCCAGGATTCTGTGTCAGAGTTTCGTCCAGGGATAATCTAAAGTCCTAAGGACTGGGGTCCCATACTTATACTAAGGTAGGGGGTTGGACTTACTCTGTGGTCCCACCTATGGGTGGGTCAGGGCAGAGGGGTGGCTACACCCCTTTCCCTTTGTCCAGTTCGCGCCAGAGCAGGGGCTGGAAGCCCCTGAACCGGTTTGAACTGGGGTATGCACAGGGACACCAAATGTGCCCCCAGTGCAGGACTTCAAAGCACCAGAGAGTGCTCCCGCCCAGCCCCAATACACACTATCCTGTCTGGGGAGGTGGTTACACCTCCCTGCGACAGGAAACCTATTGTCCAGGCCTCCCCTGCTGGAGTTTCGGTCAGCAGCAGGAGGCCAGACTTGTGTCTGTGGCAGCAGCATCCATTTTGTGATGCCAGGGCTTTGGAAAGAAGTTACCGGGCAAGCCAGTGTGTACATGTCTCTCCCTCTAGAAGGGTGGAATGCTACCCCCGCTGCCAGAATTGGCGGGGGGGTAGTATTCCAAGATGTTTGACACCAAACACGACATGTTTCTGTGCAGCCATCCCAAAGTTAGCATTTAACGCGAGGTTATAATGCGCTTAAGAGTATATGGTCAGGCTGCACTACAGACAGCATCAGAGAAGGGTCTCCGACTGCTGCAGAGGGGCCCTGCTCATGCAGGGGCACCCTCTCACATAGGAACCATGCACTCTGCCTTCAGGATTGACAAGGCCTGCCATAGGAGTGACTTATAGGTTTATATGTGTGTAAGTATGTAGTGATATAGGTAACCTATATCACAGTAAGGGGTGCATGCACCACCTTACCCAGGCTGCAGTAGCAGACCTGTGGTGTCATTTTGGATGGCCTTCCAGGGGTGGCACAATACATGCTGCAGCCCCTGGTAGGCCTCTGAGGTAACTATGCCCTGGGTACATAGTATACCATATACTAGGGACTTATAAGGGCACTCCAGATTCCAATCAGAGATGTGCCTAAGGCACATGGAAGTCATTTTACAGAGAAAGCAGATAGACTGGGGCCCTGAATAGCAGGATCCCAGTCCAACTAAGTCATAAACCAGCAAAACACCAGGAAAAAAGTAGGGGCAACCATATAGTCAGATTCCACCTTCCTACACCGGCCCCCCCTGAGTCAGACACCTCCACTGCAGTTGCCGGTGACACTCCTGCACCCACCTCCCCTTCACTGCCTCCTTCTGGCATCCCCTGATCCTGTCCCTGAGGTGCCTGGCCTGCCCCTCGTATGCCCCTCCAAGGGGGATGTCCCCTGTCCCTACCAGTGCAGGCAAGCAATGGGTGACAAGTTGTCACACATCACCCTGTTGGGACTGTGTATTTGTACTGGCCATTGGCCTTGGTTTCTTTTGGACTTTTGATTTGAGTTAGACTCTTACTGAATAAAGCCTCTTTTGTTTACTTGTGGTTAATCTTTGGATGTACATGATGTAGATGTGTAGAATCATGCATTTGCAGTTGTAATAGTGTTCAGATCAGGAAAATGAAGTGTTGCTGTGATGGGCTCCATGTGGTCCATGGGATATGTGTCCTAATGTAGTCTGGATCTATAGCATCCTTTGCTGCAGTTTGAGGGTGTAATGTTCAGCATTTGACACAGGGATGTACGTTTAGCATTTGTAAATTAACATCTTTGTTTTACACTGATGCACATATGGTGGGCTTGCCACTGTTCAATGTTTCTAGTACCCTGACTGTGTGCCCGTCTCCAATGGACATGTAGTTTAGCACATCAATGTTGGAGGACTCATCTGTGTACACAGTGCAAGTTGCTTGACACGTGTCTTGGGTGTATGCAGATGACTGATGTGACACTCCCGTGCCCAGGCTGATGTGAGCAGAGCCTTCAGTGTGTTGTAGTTGTTGACTCACTGACCGAGTGTTCTGCTGACATGTTTGAGTCGTGCACAGACAAGGTTTGGCACAGCGGACCTTCCACAGGAGTGGAGTGCCCTCATGGCAGTGTGTGATCCAGTGACATTGCCTGAGCCCGTGTTGTGTGTTGTGTAAGCATGTCTGTGCGTGTTCCCTTCCCTTTTCCTACACAGGCTGTGTCCCTACGGATGTTCCTGTTTGTGATGCTTGCTGAGTTGTTCTGTGTTCATCCAGCATCTTGGACCTGGTTTCTCCGGGATGTGGGTGCATGGCAAACTAATGTTCATCAGGTTGTCATCCCTAGTTGTCTTTGTTGTCAGGGCTGGGGATGTGGGCAAAGGCAGATGGGACACAGTCAGGATTCCTCTTGGCACTTGTTGGTTACACAAGTCATGTAATTTGCTGTTTGTGTCTGCTTTCAGTGATTGTGACACGTTGTGTGTGTGACTGCTGCCACTCCTCAGGGTCAGAGCTGCAATGTTAGAAGTTGTCTATGTGTGTCCTTTGTGGGTCACCATGGCTTCTTCATTGGTGTGTGACTATGGGCAGGATCCCATTGATTGGGGTGGATTTCACATCATGCCCATGTACGGCGTACTGTGCAGTGTGTCAGACATTCACGAGTCTTGTTGACTGGCCATGTGTGATGGGTTTCTGCACCTTATTTCCCCGCACCACCCCTGGGATTGTCATAGGTGCATGTGCAATGTCAGCAGTCCATGTGAGCTTCACTGCTGCACATTGGTGGAGATCAAGATGTGTGGAGTTGAGTGTGTGCAAATGTGAGTTGTTGCATGGCTAGGGCACTACCTCCATATTGTCCATGGCTGGCAGGCCGTGCTGATTGCTTTGTGCTTGTATAGGTGTGATGGGGCTTTGGGCCCCATTGCCACACTGTTCAAAATGTGCTTCAGCTATGGAGCCCACACTTACCTTTTGGGCACTGTGGTGATGGGGCTTTGGGCCCCATTGCCACACTGTTCAAAATGTGCTTCAGCTATGGATCCCACACTTACCTTTTGGGCACTGTGGTGATGGGGCTTTGGGCCCCATTGCCACACTGTTCAAAATGTGCTTCAGCTATGGAGCCCACACTTACCTTTTGGGCACTGTGGTGATGGGGCTTTGGGCCCTGATATAATGTTTGGCAGCCTACTCAGCAAACCCCAAAATACAAGACTGTATTCTCTACTGATGACGGTTAATAAACCAGAAACACGTGTCTAGAGATCAGCACTATCTGCGCCAACCTTGGCGAAACACTCGAAAATATCGGAGCAAGTTACAAGAAACTGCATTTACCAGAATGCCAGGGGCGAACCTTGTCTGAGAGGTCAGCGGTGTGCTCCCACATCCTGTTGTCTATTTAAAGTACTCCCATGAGTCATTGAGCTGACGAGCTCGTGGATGAAGCACCTGCGCGCCACTGAGAGGTACCGGACCTGATATAATGTTTGGCAGCCTACTCAGCAAACCCCAAAATACAAGACTGTATTCTCTACTGATGACGGTTAATAAACCAGAAACATGTGTCTAGAGATCAGCACTATCTGCGCCAACCTTGGCGAAACACTCGAAAATATTGGAGCGAGTTACAAGAAACTGCATTTACCAGAATGCCAGGGCTGAATCTTGCCTGAGAGGTCAGCGGTGTGCTCCCACATCCTGTTGTCTATTTAAAGCACTCCTGTGAGTCATTGAGCTGACGAGCTCGTGGATGAAGCACCTGCGCGCCAGTGAGAGGTACCGGACCTGATATAATGTTTGGCAGCCTACTCAGCAAACCCAAAAATACACGACTGTATTCTCTACTGATGACAGTTAATAAACCAGAAACATGTGTCTAGAGATCAGCACTATCTGCACCAACCTTGGCGAAACACTCGAAAATATCGGCGCGAGTTACAAGAAACTGCATTTACCAGAATGCCAGGGGCGAACCTTGCCTGAGAGGTCAGCGGTGTGCTCCCACATCCTGTTGTCTATTTAAAGTACTCCCGTGAGTCATTGAGCTGACGAGCTCATGGATGAAGCACCTGCGCGTCAGTGAGAGGTACCGGACCTGATATAATGTTTGGCAGGATACTCAGCAAACCCCAAAATACAAGACTGTATTCTCTACTGATGACGGTTAATAAACCAGAAACACGTGTCTAGAGATCAGCACTATCTGCGCCAACCTTGGCGAAACACTCAAAAATATCGGAGCGAGTTACAAGAAACTGCATTTACCAGAATGCCAGGGGCGAACCTTGCCTGAGAGGTCAGCAGTGTGCTCCCACATCCTGTTGTCTATTTAAAGTACTCCCGTGAGTCATTGAGCTGACGAGCTCGTGGATGAAGCACCTGCACGCCAGTGAGAGGTACCGGACCTGATATAATGTTTGGCAGCCTACTCAGCAAACCCCAAAATACAAGACTGTATTCTCTATTGTTGACGGTTAATAAACCAGAAACACGTGTCTAGAGATCAGCACTATCTGCGCCAACCTTGGCAAAACACTCGAAAATATCGGAGCGAGTTACAAGAAACTGCATTTACCAGAATGCCAGGGGCGAACGTTGCCTGAGAGGTCAGCGGTGTGCTCCCACATCCTGTTGTCTGTTCAAAATGTGCTTCAGCTATGGAGCCCACACTTACCTTTTGGGCACTGTGGTGATGGGGCTTTGGGCCCCATTGCCACACTGTTCAAAATGTGCTTCAGCTATGGAGGCGACACTTACCTTTTGGGCACTGTGGTGATGGGGATTTGGGCCCCATTGCCACACTGTTCAAAATGTGCTTCAGCTATGGAGACAACACTTACCTTTTGGTCACTGTGATGATGGGGTGTTAGACCCCATTGCCACAGTGGTCATGGTCTGCTTGCATTGTGGAGGCCACACACATTTATGTGTGACACATGTGATAGGGGGTCACATTGTATGTTCAATGTCATGTTCAGTGTTGTATGCATTTGACACAGACTACACACGCTTGTCATGGTGTTGGGGGTGGGATGTAATTTTCAGACAGTCCTTATGTGGGAGTATGCTGGTTGTGTCATGCATTACCCATCCTATGAGTAGGGGTGGGAGTAGTGACAGGCATCCATCCCCCTAATGGTGGGGATGGTGTTGGTGTTAGGCATCCAGGCCCCCATGAGTAGAGGTGGTGTTGGTGGCAGGCATCCATCCCCCTATGGGTGGGGATGGTAGTAGTGGCAGGCATCCATCCCCCTATGGGTGGGGATGGTAGTAGTGACGGGCATCCTTGCCCCCATGAGTAGGGGTGGTGTTAGTGGTAGGCATCCATCCCCCCATGAGTGGGGATGGTAGTAGTGGCAGGCATCCAGCCCCCCCTGAGTAGGGGTGGTGTTAGTGGCAGGCATCCATGCCCCCATCTGTGGGGATGGTAGTAGTGGCAGGCATCCAGCCCCCTTGAGTAGGGGTGGTGTTAGTGGTAGGCATCCATCCCCCCATGAGTGGGGATGGTAGCAGTGGCAGGCATCCAGCCCCCCCTGAGTAGGGGTGGTGTTAGTGGCAGGCATCCATCCCCCTATTGGTGGGGATGGTAGTAGTGACAGGCATCCAGCCCCCCCTGAGCAGGGGTGGTGTTAGTGGCAGGCATCCATCCCCCCATGTGTGGGGGTGATGTTAGTGGTAGGCATCCATCCCCCTATAGGTGGGGATGGTAGTAGTGACAGGCATCCTGCCCCCCCTGAGTAGGGGTGGTGTCAGTGGAAGGCATCCATCCCCCCATGTGTGGGGATGGTAGTAGTGGCAGGCATCCATCCCCTTATGGGTGGGGATGGTAGTAGTGACAGGCATCCATTCCCCATGAGTAGGGGTGGTGTTAGTGGTAGGCATCCATCCCCCCATGAGTGGGGATGGTAGTAGTGGCAGGCATCCAGCCCCCCCTGAGTATGGGTGGTGTTAGTGGTAGGCATCCATCCCCCCATGAGTGGGGATGGTAGTAGTGGTAGGCATCCATCACCCCATGAGTGGGGATGGTAGTAGTGGCAGGCATCCATCCCCCCATGAGTGGGGATGGTAGTAGTGGCAGGCATCCATCCCCCTATGGGTGGGGATGGTAGTAGTGACAGGCATCCAGGCCCCCATGAGTATGGGTGGTGTTTGTGGCAGGCATCCATCCCCCCATGAGTGGGGATGGTAGTAGTGGCAGGCATCCAGCCCCCCTGAGTAGGGGTGGTGAAAGTGGCAGGCATCCATCCCCCCATGTGTGGGGATGGTAGTAGTGGCAGGCATCCATCCCCCTATGGTTTGGGATGGTAGTAGTGACAGGCATCCATCCCCCTATGGGTGGGGATGGTAGTAGTGGTAGGCATCCAGCACCCCCTGAGTAGGGGTGGTGGTAGTGGTAGGCATCCATCCCCCTATGGGTGTGTATGGCATTGGTGATGGCCATCCCACCCCTATGTTTCTGCTGTTGCTAGTGTACATCATTTGTGCATCCCTATGTGTGTGTGACATATTTCGTGTACATGTCGTTTGTTTATGTTGTGGGTGTTTGACTTACCGTCTGCGCCGTAGGCGTCCGTGCCGGTCCTGGTAATAGATGTAGAGTATTGGTAGGACCTGCGCGATGGGATTCATAGTTGGGTCGTCTCGTTCGGGTTTCGCGTGTCTTCGACTCGTACTCGTCGCTGGCTTGTTCATCTCGTAGCCGTGGATCTTCTTGTGGCGCGAATCGGAGCTTATGTGCAGCTCTCCCGGATGCTCAAACGTGCCCGACGTAGCGACGGGTTCGGCGCGTACGGAAGGCGCATCGTACTAGTCTGGCCGGAAGGTGCTGTGTATTTGCTTCCGTGCGACTCGATTCGGTGTTTACGGATCCGGCTCGGACGGGGAACAGGAGCTGGAATGGGTAAGTATGGCTCGCTCGGAATCTGGGCTGTTATGCGCATCGTACTTGTTAGTTCGGAAGAGTGTTCGAGTCGGTCGGAAAACATGCGTTTGGCTGGTATTTTTTCTGGACAAATACTGTTAGGTGCGCTTCCGGCCGAGAACGGAATCGACCCTATGTCTGGAACTGTGACCTCTGCAAGCAGATGGAAGGGTCCACCGCAACACGTCCAGTACAGATACCATTGTTAGACAGCATTAGGTTGTCCGTTCGTGTACGTCCAGCTCAAGTTTCCTCAAGGTCTGGCCTCAGCGCTCGGCTGATGCTCGAACTGTTATAAAAGATTTGCGAGTCTTTATCGGCACATACGCAGTTGACACGTTACATTCTGACTGTGGTCTGGCGTTTAGCTCTTGGTCTTACAAAGAGGCCATGGAAGGAATGGGCGTAGCATTGCTTTACTCCTCTCCGTACCATCCGTTGTGGAGAGGAAAAACCGTGACTTAAAACAATCTTTAACAGCTAGGGTATTAGGCAAGAGCGGTAGATGGGTCGATCACCTTTATGGGGTACAGCGAGCGATCAATAACCAGCCAAGAAACTCTCTAGGGGGTGTCACTCCTTACGAGGTCCTATTTGGGACAAGAATGTGGGTACCTGATCTTGATTGTGAAGGCACAGTGGCGGATAAAAAACCATTTGATATCCATGATCGTTTGGCTGTTTTACAGGATCTAAATGAATCTAGAACACAACAAAGTAACGTGTTCCAAAAACAGACTGCCACTGAGGAAGTCAAGGCAGTAACGGCAAGACCTGTCTGGATCCCAAAAGTCGGGGATCTGGTCAAAGAGAAGATTGCTGACAAGAAAGAATTTGGGACATCCTACAGAAAGCCTGTACCGGTCCTAGCAATCCACGGCACAAGAACTGTACTTCTGCTACCTCTTGCCGGAAAAAAGGAGAAAAGATTTGTCTCCATCGACTTAATCAAACCACACTATGTGGCCGATACAAAACAGTAGGCCGTGTGGACTCCACAGTAGCAGACGCCCTCCTCTCGCTACAATCCAAGAAGTCCAAACAGAAAGACTCATCACGTTTGAAGAGCCACCTGTACGGAATAAAGGACATACAGGAACATGCATCAATGTTGGATTTTGCGATTTCTTAATTGCGATTTTTAAGGAATCGCAATTAAGGAATCGCAAAAGCCTATGCATGTAGAAATCGCTTAAAAATAGCGATTTCTAAACATTCCTTAATTACGACTCGCAAATTGCGAGTCGCAATTAAGGAATACCTCCCATTCATTCCTATGGGCCTAGAGGCCCATAGGAATAAATGGGAAGACATTCTCAATTTGCGATTCTCAATTAGAGAATCGCAAATTGAAATGCAATTTCAGAGTGCCAGGGTGTCAAAAGGACACCCTGTTGCACCCTGAAATCTGCCTATGAGTACATCTTGCACACACACATGCCCCAAGGGCATGTGTGTGTGTAAATGGAACTTTGAAAAATGCACTTTAGTGCATTTTTCAAAGTTTTTGTAAATTACCATGAAGTTCAACTTCATGGTAATTTGCGCCCCTATTAGCGAAATCGCTAATTGTTTTACTTTAATGCATTGCATTTAAGGAATCTCAATTTGCGATTCCTTAAATGCAATCGCAATTTGAGAACTCGCAATTAATTGTGAATTCTCAAATTGCGAGGGCCTTGACCCTTGATGCATCGCAAAAGCTAATTTTGCGATCGCAAACGGCCAATTTTTGCGAATCACACCGTTTGCGATCGCAAAAAGCTTTGATGCATGTGCCTGTAAGCAACAATGCTATGGAACTCGTTCCACTTCAACAAGAAATTAATCTTCAAAATGAAAACCAACTTAACAACCAAGCTGCAATAAAACCGACTACAGACATCTACGTCAACATGCCTCGTCAAGAGCAAAATCCGATTTCAACAAATTCCGATGCAATTCCAACAATTGATCAAACTGCTTCTGGCTATTTCATGAACTTTGATACATTTTCACTGGATCCAAGCGAACCGGAAACAACGCCAGCCCAAAAATCACTCTAACAGAAACTCAATTACTTTTTGAACTTTTTTAGAAAGACTTACCTGCTGTCACCTTGGATAGAACTATGGTATATCACTGGGATTTTATTTTTCATTTTCTGGCTATGTTTAATAATAACTTTTAGTATGCTTATTAATGGACGATACCTCCAGCAAAGCTCTACAGTCCAAAGAGTCAATTTATTTTAAAACCACACCAGTCTTCACATCGTGAACCAAGAGACTTGTCTTCAGTGAACATCACAGCAGTTCCTATACCGGACGGTATAGTATGGGACTAGATTGATTATGATATATTCGGTCTGACTGAACTTTTAAAGCTAAAACATGTATTTAAAATTTCTTTAAGTGATATCATTACCTCCAGTACATTTTCTGATGATTGGGACACTGAAACTATAAATGCTATGATGACTGCTTTAGAAAAAACTGCTGCATTTCCGAACAATGCAATGTTAGAAGGTACTTCAGATTATGAAACATTTTACTGTTACCAGCAATATGGTCATAATTTCTTGCACAAATCTATAACACCTAGAAATGTATTTGAGTACCACCAGTGGGAACACTGCCCAACACCACCGAAAGGTAGTTCACAGGCATTTGCACAGAAATTCACATACTTCTCAGGGTTTAACACATCCGACCCGAAGTCATTTTATTATAAATTGGCGAAACTTTCAGCTCAGAAAATTATGTTACCAAACACCAAACATATTTACTCTGCCTCCTTTATGGCCCAGTTGTCTTCACAGGGTTTCGACCTATGGAAGAGCACTATAGATTTAAAATCAATCTGGGGTTCTAGGGACTGGAAAATCCAGGGAACAGAAGTGCTTTTTAGAGCATGCCTCATTCCACAGCAGATCATATTTCTGAATGAAACTGTGCAACAGACATCCTGTCTTGGACTAGCCAAGAATAAGGAACTGAACTCACCCGGGTTTTCTACACCATCCAGATGGGTGGGGGGCAGAATTCAACTACACAAGGATAGGATTAGATGGCATTATCCAGTACAACAGATCAGATCCTGATTGGACGAAATGGCTGATTTGGCCCATTGACACAAACACCTGTCAACAGAGATTTATGAATACAACCGAAGGGTTTGGTATCCATAGGCCAGATACACGCTATGTACAAAGACAACACCCAGGGGTAATGACATCCTATAGTGTTGGGAAGTTGTGCCTTGACTGGCTAGAGACCTCAACACTCAACAATCACTTGAACTTACTCACACCTGATGTGGACCTGAGGGATTTCTTGTTAGGCCCAAGGAAAACACGTCAGAAACGTTTCATATATGCCGGCATTTATGTCTATTATAATGAAAACTGGAAAATATCCCAACAAGAGGCCACAGAAAGAATACGGGAAATAGACCATATTAACTTAGAAAAGGCATTAGCTGTAGTGGATAATGGGTTAACAACTTTGACCTCCAGGATTTACTCCTTAGGCAACATTGTGTCTTCGGCAATCGACATATTAGAACAAGATCTGGCCTTGTTACAACACGGGCAATCTCAGCTACGTTCTATTATGATGTTAAGCTGGATGCTGCAATCTTTGCGTGCAGGCTATGTGCCATGGCGTTTTATAAACACCACGTCTCTGTTTTCAGAATACAATCTGACTGAGAAACAGACAGAAATGGCACAAAGGGGAGCCAAATATACAATGCTGCGTATTGAGAAACTGGAAAGGTTACCATTCACTGTAGCCGAATTGCCATCAACAGAATGGCTAATTTGTGGCCAAATCACTCTGCCGGTCACTACATTTCAGTTTCAATATTGCCTTGAGCAAAGGCAGGCAGGCAAATATGAAAAGATGGGTAAGGGTTACATTAAGGAAACTTGGGAGTTACCATATAGATATCAATGCCGGAATGGGGATCGAGAAGTGTATATGAGTGGTTCAAACTGCAAGAACGCTTTAAGCGGTTCTCTCATGTGTCAGGATATTTCACTACACGGAGCCTGTAACGGTTCAGTAGCGAACCTATCGTGTCACATGACTGGGACCCCAGCTGCCGTGATCACAAAGTTTTTCGAGCTGCTCTCAAATGGGAGTTACTTGATGCTAAATGATCAAGGTTGCTGTGGGATGCTTCCGGGCGTCGCATATCTGGTCACTGTTAACTCCAGGGCTACTTGCTGTATGCAAGTATTGTTTCCACCACTGAACACAGTCAGGGAGGCGCCATTATCGCCTTCACTGAACATTTATTTCATACAATTTGATACTCTGAGCAGACTGCAAGCCATGCTGTGCCCTTAACCTCCGCTCGAGAAACCTATGAACTTCACGTTGCAAGGACCTCGACTGAGATACAGGCGCTTATACGTACAAACTGCCCATTTCATTTCATAGAAATGGTGGGACGTATCTTCAATATGTCTGATACGAGCGGCATTGTACACCTATTTAAGACCATAGAGTCAGGACTGTTAAGCACCTTTCAGACAGTCCTCGGAGTAATCCAAAATGTTATACACTCCGTATTGCGAAGCGTATTTGGAGGACTCCCGCTTATTCTATTGCTGATTGCAGGGGTCCTATTCATAATACTGCTGCTACGCAATGGACGGCCCAATTCCCGAGTAAATGGTGAACATGCTCCACGAGCGGAAATACCGTGAACGCATGGTACAACTTCTGGGCATTTCTTGCATGCGAGAACTCAGTGCCTCCAGGTTTCTATCGTTTAGACCAGTCTGGGTAGACTGCATCTTACCTGTTCTTCGATGCCTGTTTTGCAGAGAAGAATGCACGTTGGACCTTTGTCTGACATTTCCATCAGATGCGCCTCCGGACACGGATGCAATGCTGGACCCCATAAAGGCCCATGCTCTGCGTTGTCCCCAGCGGCTTCCGATTCTGATGAATGCATTCCTGGAGAATCCACAGGTGCTGTTTGTTCCTGCTGGGTTAGGTGACTCCTCCACAGGCACCCAGGTAACAACTGCCGCACAAGCTGCCACAGCACCGACTGTTGGCAGTGCTACATTCCATTTATGTGCGATTGACGTTCTCTGTGAGGCGTTGGATTTATCGTCTGCAGCAGCTAACACCGATAATGTTGTGCTTCCCAGCCAGGACGCTTAATCTTGAATTGGCTCATCGTGTCCTAGGAAAGAATTCGGCTTCTTCACTCGTTTCAAAACAAACTAGCAAAATTGGAACATTTCCTAAATTGACACTTTCGCTTAAGAAAAGTATGGCGTTCTTCCGCTTTGAATGAGGCAACTTATATGGAGAAACAAAATAGACATTATTTTAGTGCCAATTGAAATTAGCTGAATTATTAACATTTTAGAAGAATTTTTTTAAAAAGATTTTAAAACCATGGGGCATATTAGCAAGACTGGCGATAAAATTATCGCCGTTTTAGCGGCAGGAAACTGCCGCTAAAACGGCGATAATGGGCTTGCTAATAAGCGTTATAGAATTCCAATAGAAGCCCAGGTTAGATGTCCTGCACATCTAACCTGGGCTTCTATTGGAATTCTATAACGCTTATTAGCAAGCCCATTATCGCCGTTTTAGCGGCAGTTTCCTGCCGCTAAAACGGCGATAATTTTATCGCCAGTCTTGCTAATATGCCCCCATGTTTTTACTTGCTTTTAAATATGATTTCAAATTTTCCAGATTTTAAATATGGTCATTGTTATCCAATTTGAAAGAGGAGTGGGTGTTATGTCCCGTATAGAGGGCCTAATGTAGACCCGTTCGTACATGCCATAAAAATGAACGTATTCATATGTGCCCATATATGGTCATATTCGTACTTCCCTATTATGGTCATAGCCGCATATGCCCAATTATGGTCATAACTGTACATGGCAAAACTAAAGGGGATGATGGACGGAGTGTTGAACATTGCAAGCACTCACCCCCAGTCAACTGATCTGGGTTTAATCCATCATCATTCTTTAGCTCACTCCGCCACCCCAGTTCAGAAATTTCCATATGCAAATCAGTCTGACCCTGTGCCTCATGGGAACAGTCCAGCCTGAATTGCCAAGCCATGTCTTCCCTGGACCGGAAACAAGCATCCTGGGACCGGTTTCTGGCTTACAGCCATCATCAGCCAGGTTATCTTGAATCCAGTGGCAAAGTGAGCAAGGGACCCACCTCTGGGCATATCCTGCCAATTTAGGGCGAACATAGCAAAACCAAAGGGGATGATGGACGGAGTATTGAACATTGCAAGCACTCACCCCCAGACAACTGATCTGGGTTCAACCAATCATCATTCTTTAGCTCACTCCGCCACCCCAGTTCAGACATGGCCATATGCAAATCAGTCTGACTCTGTGCCTCATGGGAACAGTCCAGCCCGAATTGCCAAGCCATGTCTTCCCTGGACCGGAAACAAGCATCCTGGGACAGTTTCTGGCTTACAGCCGTCATCAGCCAGGCTATCTTGAATCCAGTGGGAAAGTGAGCAAGGGACCCACGTCTGGGCATACCCTGCCATCTTAGGGCGAACATAGCAAAACCAAAGGGGATGATGGACGGAGTGTTGAACATTGCAAGCACTCACCCCCAGTCAACTGATCTGGGTTTAATCCATCATCATTCTTTAGCTCACTCCGCCACCCCAGTTCAGACATGGCCATATGCAAATCAGTCTGACCCTGTGTCTCATGGGAACAGTCCAGCCTGAATTGCCAAGCCATGTCTTCCCTGGACTGGAAACAAGTATCCTGGGACCAGTTTCTGGCTTACAGCTGTCATCAGCCAGGCTATCTTGAATCCAGTGGCAAAGTGAGCAAGGGAACCACGTCTGGGCATACCCTGCCACCTTAGGGCGAACATAGCAAAACCAAAGGGGATGATGGACGGAGTGTTGAACATTGCAAGCACTCACCCCCAGTCAACTAATCTGGGTTTAATCCATCATCATTCTTTAGCTCACTCCGCCACCCCAGTTCAGACATGGCCATATGCAAATCAGTCTGACCCTGTGCCTCATGGGAACAGTCCAGCCTGAATTGCCAAGCCATGTCTTCCCTGGACTGGAAACAAGTATCCTGGGACCAGTTTCTGGCTTACAGCTGTCATCAGCCAGGCTATCTTGAATCCAGTGGCAAAGTGAGCAAGGGAACCACGTCTGGGCATACCCTGCCACCTTAGGGCGAACATAGCAAAACCAAAGGGGATGATGGACGGAGTGTTGAACATTGCAAGCACTCACCCCCAGTCAACTAATCTGGGTTTAATCCATCATCATTCTTTAGCTCACTCCGCCACCCCAGTTCAGACATGGCCATATTCAAATCAGTCTGACGCTGTGCCTCATGGGAACAGTCCAGCCCGAATTGCCAAGCCATGTCTTCCCTGGACCGGAATTAAGCATCGTGGGACCGGTTTCTGGCTTACAGCCATCATCAGCCAGGCTATCTTGAATCCAGTGGCAAAGTGAGCAAGGGACCCATGTCTGGGCATACCCTGCCAACTTAGGGCGAACATAGCAAAACCAAAGGAGATGATGGACAGAGTGTTGAACATTGCAAGCACTCACCCCCAGTCAACTGATCTGGGTTTAATCCATCATCATTCTTTAGCTCACTCCGCCACCCCAGTTCAGACATGGCCATATTCAAATCAGTCTGACCCTGTGCCTCATGGGAACAGTCCAGCCCAAATTGCCAAACCATGTCTTCCCTGGACCTTAAACAAGCATCCTGGGACCGGTTTCTGGCTTACAGCCATCATCAGCCAGGCTATCTTGAATCCAGTTGCAAAGTGAGCAAGGGACCCACGTCTGGGCATACCCTGCCAACTTAAGGCGAACATAGCAAAACCAAAGGGGATGATGGACGGAGTGTCGAACATTGCAAACACTCACCCCCAGTCAACTGATCTGGGTTTAATCCATCATCATTCTTTAGCTCACTCCACCACCCCAGTTCAGACATGGCCATATGCAAATCAGTCTGACCCTGTGCCTCATGGGAACAGTCCAGCCCGAATTGCCAAGCCATGTCTTCCCTGGACTGGAAACAAGCATCCTGGGACCGGTTTCTGCCTTACAGCCGTCATTGGCCAGGCTATCTTGAATCCAGTGGCAAAGTGAGCAAGGGACCCACGTCTGGGCATACCCTGCCAACTTAGGGCGAACATAGCAAAACCAAAGGGGATGATGGACGGAGTGTTGAACATTGCAAGCACTCACCCTTAGTCAACTGATCTGGTTTTAATCCATCATCATTCTTTAGCTCACTCTGCCACCCCAGTTCAGACATGGCCATATGCAAATCAGTCTGACCCTGTGCCTCATGGGAACAGTCCAGCCCGAATTGCCAAGCCATGTCTTCCCTGGACCGGAAACAAGCATCCTGGGACCGGTTTCTGGCTTACAGCCTTCATCAGCCAGGCTATCTTGAATCCAGTGGCAAAGTGAGCAAGGGATCTACGTCTGGGCATACCCTACAAACTTAGGGTGAATATAGTTTGTTCATACTAGTGCCTTTATCACAGCCGAGGACCTTCCAACTTGCAGATCATAAGATTTTCGGGTGGAGGTTAAGGACACAGTTTGCTGTAAAAGCATGGCTTTCATTCAGCTCAGAGTATCAAATCATATAAAGGAAAAATTCAACGAAGGCCCGGCACCTCCCTGACTGTATGGATTAGTGGAAACAATACTTGCATACAGCAAGTAGCCCTGGAGCTTACAGTGACAAGATGTGTGCTGCCCGGGAGCATTCCACAACAACATTGATCATTCAGCATCAAGTAACTCCCATTTGAAAGCAACTTTCACACTGGATTAATGACGGCAGCTGGGGATCCTTTCAACTGACAGGATAAATTAGCAACTGCACCATTACAGGCCCCGTGAAGCATGATATCCTGGCATTTGAGAGATCCAATTAAAGAATTCTCGCAGTTGGTACCGCTAAGAAACGCATCCATGTCCCCATTCCTGCATCGAAATCTGTATGACAATTCCCAAGATTCCTTGATGAATTCCCTACCCATCGCTTCATATCTGCCCACTTGTTGTTGTTCTAGGAAATACTTAAACTGGAAAGTTGTGACCGGTAATGTTATATGGCTATGGAATAACCACTCTGTGGATGGTGACTCTGCCACAGTAAAAGGTAATTTGTCCAGTTTTTCAATACGCAGCATTGCATATTTTTTTCCCCTTTGTGCCATCATTATCTGCTTCTCAGTTAGATTGTATGCAGAAAATACGGATGTAATATTGATAAATCGCCAAGGCACATAACCAGTGCGCAATGATTGCAGCGTCCAGCTTAATAACATAATGGAACATAGCTGAGTTTGTCCATGTTATAGTGTGAACAAGTCCTGTTTTACTATATTTATAGCAGAAGATACAATTTTGCCCAGCAAATAAATCCTGGATGTAATGTAGTCATACCATTGTCAGCTACAGCTAACGCCTTTTCTAGGTCAATTCTATCTATTTCACAAAGTCTCTCTGCAACTTCTTGTTGAGAGATCTTCCAGATTCCATTATAGACTGCATGTAAGAAGCGTTACTGAGGTGGCGTTTGGGTGTTATGTCCCGTATTGAGGCCCTAATGTAGATCCGTTCGTACATGCACTAAAATGGACGTATTCATATGTGCCCATATATGGTCATATTCGTACTTGCCCTATTATGGTCATAGCCGCATATGCCCAATTATGGTCATAACTGTACATGTCCAATTATAGTCATGATTCCTTATATAGGCATGATCTTTCACCTACATTGGTCCTTGCTAGTACACAACGTGCTCTGAGGGCTGAACATTATCTATCCTGTGGTTTTGAATACAGCAGGGTTTTCCCAAACACAGGCCCACACTGTACTCATCAATTATGCATGGCTCTCTAGGGAATACACCACCTGCATAATATGTATGTACAAATTTCACCCCTGACGTCTTCCTCATGTCTAACGACAGAGCAATACAATCCATACTAAGGACTGAGACTCTTTAGGGTATAAATACACCACATCTTGCCCCGGTAAGACAGAGGGAACCAAGACTTCCATGCTGACATACTGACCAGAGACGCTGAGGCTCCTGCATGCAGTCGCTCCAGCTAACAGCGGTCTGACACAGCCCTTGCGGGGTGTCCAACTCGAGACCAGGATGGGGTCCCACACTCTCTCCATTCAGGTATGGGGGTTCAACTAAATCCTAGAAGGATTCTTGGCTCTTAGGCTTTTAGACCTACACATATGCTAGGTACACTCAGGTACATCTAGTTAGGCATCGTAGGAGTACACGCATTGCATAATGCTTTTCTATTCATGTATGTATTCATGAATATCCCAATATGGTAGAACTGTTCTATCCCTTTGCTTTTATCGTACTGCTGATAATTTATCTCTGCTATTGTCTGATGGTTGCCGCAGCACATATATTTTACACTAGAATAACAACTGTTCAATAAATACTTATTGAAACACCCGACTGTTTATTCTGCGTAACTCTCTGAGACAAACCGAATAAGTAAGCACGAGTGACTGAGCGAAAGGTAGTACATTGTTTCCACGATTCTGAGGAATTTGGGTTGTCATGATCTAAGGTTGCCAGAAACTAATCTCTCCCAGATAAGAGGAGATTCTAGTGGCACTGTGAGCTAGCTAATGCAAAACAATCTAACATATGCGCTGGGAGTGCACAGAGTCAGTCTGCCACCAAGCCCACAGCTTATGTTATACAAACGCGCAGGTCCTGCAGGGGTACCATAGGAACTACACGACACGGGGACCTAATAAAAAATCCCTTAGATCCACCTCATCTGAGAGTAAGGAAAAGTGTTGTTTCACCTGGGACAGTGTTGAGGTTTTTAGCCAATCGAGATACAACTTCCCAACACTGTAAGAAGTCACCACCCCCGGATGTTCTCTTTGTACATATCATTGGTCCAGCCTATGGATACTAAACCCTTCAGTTGTACCCTTGAATCTTGAATGATATCCGTTTGTGTCTGTGGGCCAAGGTAACCATCCCTTCCAATTGGGGTCTGCAGTATTGTACTGCATGATGTCATCTATTGTATCCCCTCCGTGTGATGTAAAATTCAATGAGATGGTGTGGGAACACGCGGTGTGTTCAAATCCTTGCTCTTGGCTAGTCCAAGACAGGAAGTCTGTTGCACAGTGTCATTCAGAAATATTATCTGCTGTGGAATGAGGCACGCTCTTGATAGTGCTTCTGTTCGCTGATCTTGCCATTCCTTAGAACCCCAGACTGATTTTATGTCTATAGTGTCCTTCCATAAGTCAAAACCCTGTTCAGACAGTTGGGAAATAAAGAATGCAGAATAAAGCTGTTTGGTGTTAGTCAGAATATTTTTCTGTGCAGTTGTAGGTGCAACCTTTTAGTAGTATGAGGTCAGGTCAGAAGTGTTAAACCCTAAAAAATAAGAACATTTCTGTGCAATTGTCTTTGAACTACCTTTTACTGGTGTTGGGCAATGTTCACATTGGTGGTATGTGAAAATGTTTCATGGGATACTGTGTTTGTGTAAAAAGTGATGACCATAATGATGGTAACAGTACATAGTGTCAAAATCAGATGTGTCCTGTAACATTTCATTGCTTGAAAATGCAGTGGATTGTTCTAAATCAGACAACATATTATTTACAGTTTCAAAATCCCAATCATCAGAAAATGTACTTCAGGTAATGATATCATTTAGAGAAATTTTAAATAAATTAGGTATTTTCAAAACTTCAGTGGGACCAAATATATCATAATCAACCTTGTCCCAAACTATACCATCAGGAATTGGAACAGCTGTAATGTTCATAAAAAACAGGTTTCTTTGTTCACGATGACATGATGTATGAGGTTTCAGGACCAAGTTCACATTTGATACTGCAGAGCGTTCTGGGAGATATTTTCCATTCATGAGTGAGCAAAAGACAGTCACTAGGCCAATTCAGAACAGAAAAAACAATATTCCAGTTAGTATCCAGAGCTGAAGCCAAGGTGATACTAACTAAGCCTTTTTCAGAAAAGTGTATAAATCATGAATTTGTTGCTTACGGGAAACTGGGGCTGACGTTGTCTCAGGTTCACTGGGATCAAGAGAGAAGGTATAAAAATCGATGAAGTAGCCAGATGCAGTTCGATCTATTTTTGGTAGCTCAGCAAGTTTTGTTGAAGTGGCAGGTGTCTCTTGTCGAGGCATATTGATGTAGACATCGGTGTTAGGCCGAATTGAAATTTGTCCATTGAAGTTCTATTTCAAGAGGAACGAGTTCCATTTCATTGTTGGAGACTCCATCATTTTGTATTGGTGACTCTACAAATATCATGAATCTTTCCGTATGAAATTCCTGTATGGTAGCGAGAGGAGAGCATCAGCTACCCAGGAGCCTACGAGACCTACTATTCAGTATCGGCCACATAGTGTGTTTTGATCAGATAAATGGAGACAAATCTCTTTTGTTTATTTCGACAAGAGGTGGAAGAAGTACTGTTCTTGTTCCTTCGACATCCAGGACAGATACAGGCTTTCTGTATGATGGCCCAAATTCTTTCTTGTCCTCGATCTTTTCTCTGACCAGATCGCTGTCTTTTGGGATCCAGGCAGGTCTTGCCGTGATTGATTCAACTTCCCCAGTGGCAATGCGTTTTACTTGCATGTTGCTTAGTAGTGCCCAGGCTTCATTCAGATCCTGTAAAACAGACAGGCCTGGGTGTAGTTCGCGTAGTTTTGCTAACCGAAACTCCTTGAAGTTACAAAAAACTCCGCGAAGTTCCGTGAGGAGTGGAGTGCAGTGTGAACTGCAGTTTGTGCTGGTATTCCTGCCGCTCGGGTAGAAATTACACTCAAAAGGCAGCTCGCGCCCACGAACATACCATGAACTTACCGGGGAAAAAACTCCGCTGCACATCGCAAAGCGGAGTTTTCTGCACTCCGCGGAGTGCTAAGTGCAGCAAACTCCGCAAAGGGAGCGAAGTTCACCGCCCAGGCCTAAAAACAACCAAACATTTATTGATGTCAAATGGTTTTTCATCTGCCACTGTGCTTTCATAAACGAGATCAGGTACCTACACTCTTGGGATCTTCTTGGCATATTATTAAGGGTTCTTTGGACCGAGTACCACCCGAACCTAATACCCTTGATGTTAAAGATGCTTAAAGTCTCGGTTTTTCCTTTCCACGACCAAATTTCCCTCGGAATGGTACAGAGAGGAGTACCGCAATGCTAGACTCAAACCTCCCATGAATTCCTTGTAAGCCCTAGAGCTAAACGCGGGGCCACAGTCAGATTGTAATGTGCCAACTGAGTATGTCCCTATAAAGACACGCAAATCTTTTATAACAGTTAGAGCGTCAGCCGATCGCTGGGGCCATACTCGTAGGAATCTAGAGCATGAATCCACTGCAACCAACATATACTTGTAAGCCCCATCTGATTGTAGGGGGCTGCAGGGGTCCAAATAGACACAAGCGAGTGGTCTGTCTGATATTAGCAAAGGTGGCTGCGCTGGACGCGCCACAGTGAAACCCTTCATCTGCTGGCAGATGACGCAATTAAGGCCAAAATTCTTCATTTGTTTAGATAACCCTGCCCTTCAATAGTGCTGTTTCAATAATGAAACTGTTGCGGCAATCCCTGAGTGTGCACAACCTAGACCCTCGTGTGCAGCTAGTATTAAGCCATGTTTGGTATTACTCTATCCCGCACTCCTGGAATTTGAGCATGCAGAATGTTGTTTGCATCTAACTTGTAAGAGTACTTGAGTGGAAAACCTTTCGGTAAGGCTGTGCTGTTTTTGCATGAAGCAATGACAGCTATCATTATCTGTCTGACTATTCAAGTTTCTGAGTGAGTGATTGCAGCTATTGCAGCAGTACATACCACCACCTTTGTGGCTTCATCAGCCAATGAAATCCCTTCAACGTGAACGCCATCACGTGAGCTCTTGGTAGTTTGTTTTTCAACTCTGCTACCTTTTCCGACCCTAGTAGTGAAGGTATTCGTTGTATGACTGGACACAATAAAAAGAATCGCACACAATCAGTGTGAGGAATTCTCAATCCGTATTTATTTGAATCAGTAACAGGGCTCTTAATTCTGCTATCTGTGCTGTGCAGTCTCCTTGAGACTGTGTCTTTGCACTGCTGGGATGGAACTTGTCATCCTGCATACGACCTTTTATAATCGCACATGCGGCGCTGTATTGTTGTTTACTACCTACTGCCAGCTGAGCAGATCCGTCAGTGTAAATGATATATTCATACTGATCTAGAGGCATTATTTCATTTGGTAGAGGATATTCTTGTTCATATTGCAGGAATGCCTGTGTTTTTAGACTAGGGTCATATCTGTATTTTACATCCGTTGCAGTGAGTAAATTAGCCCAATGTATCCATCTTGGATGTAAGGCTTTAACATTAGGAATTCTTGCCTTTGTAGCAGCCTCTAAAGCTGGTGCCAGAGTTACGACAATTATCCGTTTCCCCTGAGCCACTGCTCTTACTCTCACTACAGCGGTCTGTACTGCTGTCAGGACTTTTTCTGTAGATGCAAAACACATTTCAGCGTTTGTGTACAAATGTGATTTGTACGCTATGGGTACTGTTTTTTCTTCATTGAAGGTTATGTAAGTGTACCCAGATTGACCCGCTATGTTATGTTAGTAACTTTTATAAAGCGCAGCGATTACCCAAGGGTGTCCTGGCGCTATATTATTTTTCCTGAAAACAATGAGCAAGGAGGAAAGGAATTATTCAGTAAAAAGCCAGGTCTTTAGACCCTTCCTGAAGTCTAAGAGATCAGTGGCGTTTCTTAAGTGAAACGGAAGATCATTCCAGGCTTTCGCCGCACAGACCGCAAAACTTCTGCCCCCCCACAAAGCTTTTTTCATCTGCAGTACGGAGACCAGCTTGGCCCCCAGCGAACAAAGTGTTCTTTTCGGAATGTACCACTGGAACAACCGATTTAGGAAGTCTGGGCCTGTACCATGAAGAGCTTTGAAAACCATAGAAAGTGATTTGAAACGCACTCGACTCCTTAATGGGAGCCAATGCAGTTTCTTTATTTCCTTAGAAATGGGGGAGAATTTAGAAGTACCCGTCAGGAGTCTAGCCGCTGCATTTTGCAGCAGCTGGAGTTTGCTCATGCTTTTTTGTTGAATGTTGAGATACAGGCTGTTGCAGTAGTCCAGCCTCGACAATATCAAGGCTGTGACCACTGTTTGGCGACTACCCCGGGGTAGGAATGGCAGTACTTTCCTGACCGTTCGTAGCACATAAGCAGTTGTTGAAGTTACTGCATTAACCTGATCCCCAAAGGTAAGTCTCTCATCCACAACTACACCTAAATTCTTTACCTTTTTCGAAGGCAATGGGAGAGAGCCCATAGAGTCAGGCCACCAATTAGGTGTCCAAAAGTTGGTATCCTTTCCAAACAGTTTTTCCTGAATTAAGCTTCAGACAATTCTCTGCCATCCACCTCCCAACCATTTGCATACAGGCTTGGAAACGTTTATCTATACCTGTTTCCTGGCCCGGTGGCAGAGAAACCACAATTTGGGTATCATCCACATAGGAAGTGAGACCAAACCCAAATGATCTAATAATGGGGGCCAAAGATGAAACATAAACATTAAAAAGGGTAGGGCTCAAGGAGGATCCTTGTGGAACCCCACAGGGTAATGAAAAAGGTTTAGACTGGTATCCACCCAGCGCAACAGTCTGTTCTCTACCAGATAGAAACAAGTTTAACAACTCCCAGGCTTTAGATTGGACCCCACACTCCCTTAGACGGTCCATAAAGATACCATGATGGACAGTGTCAAAGGCTGCGGACAGATCCAACAGGATCAGGGCTGCCCTTCCACCCCGATCCATGGCCTCTCTAATCTCCTCTGTGGCCTTAATGAGAGCAGACTCGGTACTGTGCCCCTCTCTGAAGCCATATTGGGAGGGGTCCAAGGCTTGTGTTGTAGCCAGGAAAGAGCTAAGTTGTATATTCAAAAATGTTTCAACTAACTTGGCTGGAAGCGGAAGACACAAAATCGGGCGGAAGTTATTAGGGTCTTTAGGATCCAAACTCGGCTATAACAAGGATCACCAGATTGCGGACATTTACGCATGTCTGCAAGTGTTTTGAAGCTATCAAGCCTGCTTGTAGGAAACAATGGCTATCTGTGTATTCCTGTGTCCAATGCCTAACTGAAAAATCAGGTCTTATTAAGTCGTAGAAAGATTTTACTTTATCTGCGTAATCTAAAATGTATGTTCTGCCAAAATGTAAAAATCCTAATATGGATTGTACATTTTTCTGCGATTTAGGAGGTTGGAGCAGCATGCACTTTTCTAAAAAGTTAGCTGCCAGGCTTTTCCCTTCACTTGATAACTCATATCCCAAAAATTGGACATTGAGGTGGGATATTTTTCATTTTTTAATGTTGAATTTGTAGCCCTCAGTGGGGAGCCCCAAAATTATGTTGCTCACCCTAGTCAAGTGGTCCTTTAAATCATCATCCGTCAGATAAATATCATCTACATAGGACAATTCCTCTTCATCCAAATCCTGAAGTAACTCTGTTACCCTAGCAGAGAACAACCCAGGGTTATTCTTATACCCTTGGGGTAGTCTACAAAATGGACCCTGGGAATCTAGCGCTGAAAATGCTGTCAAATACCTGCTTTAAGGTGCTATATTTTGGCATAAGAATCCATTTGAGATATCTAGTGTTGTTTTGTATTTTTTCCGCATAATGTTATTCATTAATGCAGCACTGTGTGCATTCTGTACTGCAAATGTTTTAGTGCATGTGTTCAGATGTCAGTAGTCTAAAACTGGATGGTATGAATTATTGGGTTTCATTACGGGAAACAAAGGATTATTCATGGAGGAGGTGCAAGTTTCAATTACACCCTGGTATTTGAGTTGATCTAAAAACTCCCTGACCAGTTTTTTCTATTCGTGTTTTAGTGGGTACTGTCTCTGTGGAGTTGGAGTAGTTTTTACTGGGATTACATGGTGAGGTGACTCAGCATCCCACCCAACATGGTTGCGATATAATGCTGGAGCATGTGCTACCGCCCACTCCTGCACGTATGTATGTTTTACGTATATTGGAAGGTTGTCAATAAAAGCCAGTAAAATTACTGTTCCTCCCTTCGGGCAATCCATAACAATTTCAGGCGGCCAAACTCTTTCAGCTAAAAGGATGTCATAGCGAAAAGTCAGGTTCTCCCAAAAGAGACCTTTAGTTTTTCTGGGTTTGTCCCCCTCCATTTGGAGTGTTATCTCATGTAACCGATGTGGGACACTTACCCTTGTTTCAGGTGTTTACACTGTGATATGCTCATTCAACTCCACTGTCACCAGAAATTGCATCAGGTTCTGGTAAGCTATTGTTACTTCTGCTGCACTGTCTAGCATCATCAGAGATCATTCCAGGTTCAGAAGTTGAGTCCTCAGAATTCTGGGCATGTCTAACTTTAAGACCTGCTACTTTCTTCTTTTTAAATTGAGGTTTTGATTGTGGCTTCTCTTCTTTTTTGGAAGTATAATCTGAAGTGAGTGGCATGTCTCTGGACTTTGTATGCTCTTCTTGTCTGTGTTCTGACAGTCCTTCTCTCTTGGAGTTTCTTGGTGAACCCTGAAAGGATTGAGAGGAACGTGTATCAGTATCCTGATACCTGTCAGGTTTTTTTATGTTATCTATATTCCTAAGGGTGTACCTCCTTTTGGAGGTCTCCTGTTGAGGAGATCCACCCCTGGATTGAGATCTATTCTCTCTATTCATTTGTTTTTTATTGTTATTATCTCATTTCTTCTTGGAAGAATCAGGTGATTGCCTAATGTTATCCTTTTCAGGACCTCCCATCAGTTGAGGTTTTGTTGCTCTAACTTCCAAACTATCTCTAGCTAATTCAGCCTAGGTGTCTCCAATTATTTTAGGTAATTCACGTCCCTGTTGTAAAGGAGCGAAATCCCTCAGGTGTTGGCATATTGCCACTGCTGCCACCTTGCCTTTTATGTTTGCTAATATAATAGTTGATACCTGGGCAAAATTTCCTAACAATTTCATCCCTAAGTTCAGAGCAGGATCTGCTCCATACTCATTCTGTATTTGTCTCAATACATCTCTTATTATTTCTAATGATGGGATACCATGAGTTCTGGTATATATGGCAGCAAAAACTGTACCCCAAGTGGTACAATCCTCCATTTGGGGAGCTATCCCAATTGGCAAGCAGACTGTTAACATTCTTTGGTTTTCTTGAGGGCTTGAGTGTGGAAATACTGCCTCTATCTGTGTTATTTTTTGAGCTATCCAGAATAGCTTTTGCTAATTTTTAGTAGGCATTTTACCCATAACTGTGTGTCATGTTTGTGGTGTAATTTTAGTTGTAGAACCCTGAATTTGTTCTGTTTGTGTAGCACTTGTTGGCTGAAGTGTGAGTGTCCTCATCACAAACTGTGTCAGGTTTCTGTAAAGTTTTATTATTTCTTTATGAAGTGGACGTAAGTCTGCCACTGGCATTGAGTCAATGTCTGGATGTGGTGTATAAGCCGCAAGGACTGGCCAAGTGTCTCCATCTATTCCAAGCGTACCTAGTCTTACTTTGTCTTTTGTGTGGGGGAGGGTGCCTTTAAACCAGTTTATGTGTTCCTGGTAGGTGAGCCGAACTTCAATGTCCTCAAACCAACAGTATTCCTCTGGTGTTTCATCTTCAGTGTAAGAAAGAAATGTATGTGACTGTGCACCTGCTTGTGGGAATTTAACCCATGAATAGAATACCTCTGTTCTATATCACTCGTGAGCCTCAATCACAAATGTTGCTATCCCATCCCTAGCTGTGACTCCATAGTCTGCTAGTTTTAGAGTAAGGGCATTTCTGACATTTTCTGAAATGTTAATTTCATTTTCCTCTCCTTCTTCCCTAACTGTAGCATGTTGTGCTCACACAGCAGCATCTTCATAAGCCATTGTTGACAATTTTCTAAGGATGAGTTTCAAGGGAACTGAGCTAAGGTTTTATGCACAATATGAACTGTTTGTCCTACAAGCTTGATAAATCTACAGGCAATACATAGGATATGCCTATTCAGCTGTGGCGGATAGTTCCCTTCCAGATGTGTCTGGGGAAATGTGAGTAGGGGTCGCTGAGAACAGCACAACTGAACTACTCAGATGTGACCTTTAAATAAGTATCAAACCAATGTTGGTGGCGCCATGTTGTGTAGTTCCTATTAACCTATATATGGTCTACACGTTTAGACAACATACACTGTAGGAATGGTGCCTAGACTGATTTTAGACACTCTCACTGGGTATGTTAGCCTGTGTACCAGCTAGCTCACAGTGCCACTAGAAACCCCTCTTACCAAGGTTCTTGGCAACTATCAAACATGACAACCCTGATCCCTCAGGTTCCTGGAACCAGTGCAATATTTTTCGCTCAGTCACTAGTGCTCACTTTGTCTCAGAGAGATACACAGAATAAACGGTGGGGACATTTTTCTATAAGCATTTATTGTACCAGCGTCATTCTAGTTTGAAATAGGTGTGCTGAAACAACCATTAGAAAGACACAGATATAAATGATTAGAAGCACTAACAGAGTAATAGGATGGTAGATTTCTACCATAGTGCTAAAACAATACAGGCAAGTATATAAAATACATGACAGTAATAAATACTTACTCCTACGATACGACCCTGACTAGATGTACCCAAGCATACCTAGCATGTATGTAGGTGTAAAGCCAAGAATCCCTCTAGGATAAAGTCAATCCCATTACCTGAAGTGAGAGAATGTGGGACTTCGTCTTTGTCTCGAGATGGACAGACCACAAGGGATGTCAGACCACTGTGAGCTAGAGAGTCTGTGTGTAGGAACCTCAGCGTCTTGAGTCAGTGTGTCCTCTGACTACCTCAGCAAGATATGGTGTTTATATACCCAAAGTGGTACCCTCAGGGGTTCTACCTTGCTGTGTCATTTTGGACTTAGTATGACGGAAGGAATGACCCTTATACATAGTTATTATGCAGGAGATGGTAGTCCTGCTGAGTTTCCAAGAATCCTCATGCATAATGGATGAGGCTAGTTTTCAGGGAAAAACCTATATCCTGTAAGCAGTATCGTAACTAGGTAAAAGGTCTGTCCCAAGAACCAATATGTAGTGTAATGGTAGGGGAGAATATAGGTGAAAGGTTAGGTGACTACCTGAGCCTATATTGGGGTACCTATATGAAACATAAAAAGATGTCATCAGTGATGTCACTGGCCATGTCATGAGTGATGTAATATGTAACGTCAGCAGCAGTGCATTGCGGGGGCGCAAGTTATAGTTAGTTCAGCTCTACTATAATGGCTGAATTTCCCTGGTTTTGTACAAGTGAAATGTCAGTCTAACTATAAAGTCCCTGAAACCTTTAGTTTTTTCAGTGAATATCTAAGGTTTTTTAAATGTTAATTCCTAACTATAACGTCCTTGAAACCTGTGTTTTTTTCTGTGAATTTCTAATGTTTTTTAAATGCTACTACTAACTATAATGTCCCTGATACCTTTGGTATTTTCAGTGACTTTCTAAGGTTTTTTAAATGTTAATTTCTAACTATGCCTACATAGGTAGGACATGTACAGAAAGAAGAAGAAAGGCGTAGAAGGAAGCAAGAGAAGTGCAGAAAGAAGCAAGAGAGGTGCAGAATGAGAAAGAAAGGTGCAGAAAGAAGCAAGAAAAAAGCAGAAAGAGCCAACAGAAGTCCACAAAGAGGAATAAAGGTGTAAAAGGTTGCAAGAAAAGTACAGAAAGAAGCAACAGGGGTGCAGAAAGAGACCTACTTCAGCTGTACCTTTCCACAGACTCATACAAAGTAGTCTAATCACTAATCCTTCTCCCACAGTGTCTTAAACTTCACTTTTCTCCGGTTCACTATTCATCGACTGCTCAAAATGTTAGGCCTACCTAATGTAAAATAGCAATCCTAACCATATCACTGTTGTAAGTCTGATCATGTTTATGAAGGTATGCATATGTGTTTCTCTGCTTTTACCTAGTGACATGTTACATAAAAATAAACATACAAATACTTGAATACCGGTGTTTCAAACAGCATACTCTGCAAATTTGTGTACAAAAAGGTGTATGTATTTGTTTCTGCTCATAATACAGGGCACATGGGTATTCAATTGTATATTTGAGGGGCTCTATAACACCTATATACTAGGCCTGGGTGTAGTTCACTGAGTTTTGCTACGCGGAACTCCGCGAAGTTACAAAAAAACTCTGTGAAGTTCCGCTAGTGGGGGAGTGCAGTGCAAACTATAGTTTGAGTTGGCATTCCTGCCGCTCGGGTAGAAATTCTACCTGAGCGGCAGCTCACACTCGCGGACTTACTGTTCGCGATCGCAAACTTACCGTTCGCGATCGAGAGCGGGTTAAAAACTCCGCTGCACATCGGCGAAGCAGAGTTTTCTGCACTCCGCAAGCTCCGCGGAGTGCAGAAAACTCAGCAAACTCCGCAAATGGAGCAAAGTTCACTGCCCAGGCCTAATATATACTAGTCAGTCAACTCAAGCTTTATTCAAAAGTAAATGCTATAAAAGCATATCACAATAAACCATTAATTATTACAATAAAAATATGTGTTATAAAAATGGATTAGAAACATTAAAAAATGTGTACATATATTGTTAATAAGATTTGATGCTGAAGAGTAATAAACAATTTACAAGTTCCAGGTAAAATTTCAAGAGCCTACATGGTCCGTTTTACTGCTAATAGTTTGGTTCTGATTGTCCACATCCATCCTAAAAACTTTGCCATTGAAACTGCGTACAATGCAGAGGAGTCCGTACACAGTATACGCATTGCTACACTTGACTGGTATGTACCCATGTTCCTACAAATCGGTACCAGCCAAGATTTGTGTGGTGCAGCATATGCAGGGCAGACAAATAACACATGTGCATATGTTTTTTCAACATTAGTACAAACTGGACACTTATCATTAGCTGCGCTAGACCATGTGGCTGTAAAGGTCTTCAAGGGTAAACAACCTACTCTAAGCTGGAAGTACAATTTATTGTCCAATGGCTTAGTAATTATATCCCAGTAGTCCTCAACGTACGGCCTTGGTTTTATTTGCAAGAACTTTCCTGACAGTGTGGCAGCATCAGTTACTATATTAGCTTCTAGCATGATCAGTTCCCAGTATCTTTGCTTGATCAGATTTTTTGATGGAAGCTCTGTTCTGCTAGGATTGGTCCACAGCGATGACATGCCCATACTAGTTAGGGTAGTTCTAATAGTGCTCAACCAGCTGATTTTATGGATGTGATCAGCCTCCATTAGGTCTTTAAGAGCTTCAGAAAAGGTGGCCAGTTCTGGTGTAGACAGATCCTGCGTCAGTAGAGGATGGGGCGCAATCTTGCTAGATCAGCTATGGTTTTTCTACCCAAATCGTAGTGCAAGAGGAGCATGGGAGAGCTTTGGGGCAAACCTGTAACCCCTCGTAAAAATGTATTCTCGGATACAGCTAGAGGATTTAATTTTTCGAAGCCCGATAACTCGGCACCATACAGAGCTGAGCTCAGTATTTTAGAGCTGTAAATTTGCAGCACCGGAGTTAGAGGCTTAGTCAATGATGTTTTAAACTCCTTAATCATTACACCGGCCAGTTGTCTATTTTTTAAGGCCATTGTGTTAATGTGTGGCCTCCAGCTGAGCCCTTTGTGCATGGTGATGCCTGAATAGGTAAATGCATCAACCTGCTCCAATAGGTGCCCCTCCATTACCATGCCCCCCTTAAATGACCTGTGTTGGTTAAAAGTCATAAACTTGGTTTTTGCAGTGTTGAATTTTAGACCACACAGTGTGCAAAATTCTTCAAAATGCTGCAGCGCACGCTTTAACCCTCTCGGTGTTTTGGACAATAAAAGCGTGTCATCCGCAAACATTAATATAGGATTTTTTTTTCCAGCTAGGACTGGGGTGTCTGTGGGAAAGGCAGCTAGGAAACTGACAATGCCATTGATAAAAAGTGAGAACAACGCAGCCCTGGCATACTCCCATCTCGACTGGGAATTGATCGGTCTTGTTTCCATGAACCCCCCAGCGAATTTGGGCAAGTTTTTTTCATGGAGAAATACTATTAAAAAGAGTAGATCAGGGGGCAGCCCAAGCTCCTGCAATACCCTCCACAATTTGGGCCATGAGACTAGGTCAAAGGCAGACTTAAGGTCAACAAAGGCTACGTAAATACTGCCTCTTCCAAGAGTCACCGTCCGCCAGTAGATTAAAATAAAATGGAAAACTTGGTCAATAGTGCTCAAATGTGCCTGAAAACCTGCCTGGAGGGAGCTCAGGATATCATTATTATCAATCCAGGCTTGAATCTTTACTAGAACAAGTCGATCTACAACTTTCTGGATTGAATCTATAAGGCTTATCGGCCTGTAATTCCCGGGTAAGGATTCATTGCCTTTTTTGTAAATCGGGATAATCTCCGCCCCTTGCCAGGTATCTGGGATCGGGGCTCCATGAGCAATGGCATTTGATAAAAGCATAATATACTCGCTCCAATTGGCCTTATTCTGAAGGAAGATATCAGCGGGTACTTTGTCGATGCCCGGGGCTCTCACACTGGTAATAGAACTCAGTGCAGCTGTTACGTCAGCTAGATTAAAAACAGCGTCGGTCGGATTAAAATAAACCTGAGAAGAATCATAGCCCATGTTGTCTTTGTCTGCATATTGGTCTGATAATACCCACGTTCCTGGTTCCACGTAATTTTGGGGAGATTGCTCTGAGCCACCTGCGCCCCATTTTACAAGGCTCCAGAAGCGTTACATGTTCCTCTCCTTACATGCTTCTTTTAGGACCCCCCATCTTTTCTCGTCCCAGGTCTTTTTTGGTGAGAGAATCGTCTTCTTATAAAGCTTTCTTGTATGTTGGATTCTAGACTGATCTCCTAATCTTAATGCCCCCCCCACCGCTCTGCGCGCTTTTTTGCACCCATTATTGTACCAATGTGGGTGTGATTGGAGTCATTTTATCTTTGGCCTGTTGGAAATTTGGAAATGTGAGCAAATTCTATCAAAGAAGGTGTTATGTGTTAGTGTTATTTCTTTCAGTGTGCTAGAATGAAAGTGAGAGGACAACATCTAGGTTAAGGTGTATTCCAAGTCAGAATTGATTGATGATAGTATATCAGGTCGTTCAATTACCATTGGCCATTTAAGATGTTGCATGTCATTTGTCAGTTCTAATTCACCAGTCAAGGGTTAAATTGGGGCTTGTGGTTGCTCTTGTAGAGCCTGAAATGAAAGTGAGGTGCAGAGTGGATTATGGTCGCTCTCGGTTCTATTTGTCATGACCATGTCTTCTACTGTAGGCCAGATTTTTAAGCTGAATAACGTATAGTCAATCCGGCTTCTGCAGTAACCATTTCTGAACGTATGGGCCCCTTGCTTATCAGATCTTGTTCTCCCATTAACTGCCCTTACACCATGTTCGAGGCTTAGGGCCTTCAACTGTAATGCTGCCTCTGTCCATTTTCTAATCAGAGGTATTTCTAAACTAGGGATACCCCACTGTTCGTCCTCGTCCCCCGCTGGATCAAATTCCCTATTATCCAGGGGCTCAAAGGTGGTATTAAAATCGCCCCCAAGTACTACCGAGGAAGACCAAAAGATGTTATGTAAGAGGTCATCCAAAACAGAAATAGTTTCTGACCTTCATCCCCCGCTACGCCCTCCAGGGTAAATATTATAGATGTCGATATTGCCGTATGACCCACACCCCAGGTGAACTGCAAGAATGTAATTACTTCCCGTCTCGAGCGCTTGTATGGGTAGGCCGATGTCCTGCCGAACCCAGATTGTAAGCCCGCCCGAGGGGCGACCCTTATTACCCTTTATAGCTGGTTTATAATAGTTTAGGTAACCCAGGTGGTAAAGCGGTTCGGTTAACTATGTTTCTTGGAAGATTCATATGTTGTATTCCTCAACAAAGGAATTCCAGTCAGGGGACACTCCCTTAGACTGGAATCCTGCAATATTCCATGAGACTACCTCTAGACTGTGTGGTAGACGGTTGGGAGGAACTAAAAACCCAACTGTAGTGATTGCAGCCTCTGAGGTGCAATCTGGCTTGTTCGTCAAGTTGGTCACCCTATGTTCTTCTACAGGGGGGTCTTCAATATGGTACAGCTGGGGTTGTGTTATGGCATATACTGGGGCGTCGGCCTGGGACATGGGTACTGCAGGGGGCGAGGTGAACCTTCAATCGATCTCGTTCAGTGGAGACCCATTGTCTAGGGAAACTGCGCATGATGATTGGTTTGCGGCCGATTGTGTTTCTGGGCAGTTATACTTGAAACTTATTTTTGTATAAACCAAGTGTTGGGTGCGTGGGTCAAAGGCAACTAAATTTTCCACCAGATTGTGGTGTGTCAGAGTGAGAGCTATTACATTGTGGGCGTTCCCAGGCCCCCCCGACTAGATTGGCTTTTGGCCCTGATGATGTCTTCCCTAATAATTGACCGACATCCTCTCACTCTCTGTATCCAATGGATGCTGTTGTTAATTAAAGAGCACTCATCCTCTGTTCGTGCCCTCCCTTGATTCTTTGGAACGTTAACTAAGTAGATTATCTTTCCTGTATCTGTAAGCATGTGTGGGCGTGGTGGGGCTTGTGTGAGACTAGTTAAATGACGTACAGGCCCTCACCAGGATCTTTCGTTGTTACTTAGATAATCCGGTTGACCTCTGCTAAATTTAGATTGGCCTGCTCCTGTACTGTGAGTGGGATGATTACTAGTGGACAGATCGAAGGTGTGGGTCTGCTCTGTATGATTATTACTTTGCCTTCCTGGGTGTCGACTAATGCTATCCCTATTGGCTGCTTCCTGCTGCTTGTGCCCCCTTGAGTGTACTTCTGTGCGGCTGCTTGTACCTGCAGTTGATTTTGAATACACTGTACCTCCATATGTACCTTACTCAGGGAAGCTACGAGGTTACCTACAGCTATTTTAAGTGATTTGATGTCCTGCGCTATGGCCGTTATTTGGTGTGCTAACAATCCTTGGGCAGGGGCCTCATTACTGTGGGTTAGTGGGCTACTGGGTGGATTAGCCATGCGGTTGGCGGCTATGGTGCTATTATTTGCAGCTGTCCCGTCAGTCAGTGAGGCATTCACATTTGGGCATATGTCCGATGGTGGCCTCTTAGGTTGTACTACACTATTTGGGGTTACAGGTGCATCCTCTAGGTCTGCATATTCTAACAGTGGTGAAAAACTATTATGGCAGATAAAAGAAGACAAATCCCCAACATTCATTAACTTATTTCCTTCGCCGCAGTCTGGCCTGGCGGAGGCCAGATCCGGTTTATTCAGCCCTTTCTTCCTTTCTCCCACTTTTTTAAACATAGCTGGTATGTGGTGTTAGGGCAAACGACTTGACAAAGATTGCTCTCAGGCAGATTTAGAGGGGGAAGTGGAGCTGGGGGGATCAAGAAGAACCTCGCATTCTGCCAAAAGGTTGTCAATGCGATCTAGTACCCCTACACCTGGCGTTAGACTTGATAACTTTTGCTTCTTTTTTGCCTTCTTAACGGGGATTTCCCTTGTTCCTCCCTCTGTAGTTTTGGTCTTCCCCATCCCTGTCATAGCCAAGCCTACACCAAAACTGCCAATTAGTGGAGGGCCCTCGACAGAAAGAACTCAGGTTAAAAAGGGACGAGTGTTTAATGCCAAAGGCACAGTAGCTTATGATCCTTGGAGTGACTGTTCAACCAGAGTTTTGTAGTAGATGTCAGGGGGGTGGCCAGTTTTGAAGCACCTCCTGGCATGAACTGAGTGCACCCACGGCGTCCCTGCCACAAGGCATGCAGGGGGCTGTAGTCTGCTGCCTCCCCTGGCAGCAGTGATTGTCCAAGGAGGCGGTAAGGCTCCACAAGCTCCCCAGTACTGCGCTGGCTGCTGCGGTCAGGTGAGGACTCCACCTATATACATAAGACATGTCAGCCTGTGCAACTGAAAGACAGAGCAGAACTGAGAAGATTTGACCACCTATAGGAGAAGCTACCCGCTTTTTAGGCTATCATCTTCAGATGCATAACACCTGTGAGAATACATATACAAGTAGAAATATACATCAGTCACGAGAGCATGCAGACCTTTAAACTTGACAGTTTGCACTTCCTATTTGAAAGAGGGGAGACAAAGAGGTGAGAGAAGTACAGAAAGAAGCAAGAGAAGTGCAGAAAAAAACAAGAGAGGTGCAGAAAGTAACACATGTGCAGAAAGAGGCAAGAGAAGTGCAGAAAGAGGCAAGAGGGATGAAGAAAGAGTCAAGAGAAGTGCAGGATGAAGCAACAGAAATTATGAAAGAGGCAAGAGAAGTGCAGAAAGAAGCAACAGAAATGCAGAAAGGGGCAACAGAAGTGCAGAAAAAAGCAACAGAGGTGCAGAAAGAGGAAGAAAGGTGCAGAAAGATGCAAGGAAAAAGCAGAAAGTGGCAACAGAAGTCCTCAAAGAGGAAGAAAGGTACAAAAAGAAGCAAAAAAAGTGCAGAAAGAAGCAAAAAAGGTGCAGAAAGAGGCCTACTTCAACTGTACCTTTCCACAGACTCATACAAAGTAGCCTAATCACTAATCCTTCTCCCAAGAGGTCTTAAACCTCACTTTTCTCTTGAAGGTTCACTATTCATCGACTGTTCAAAATGTTAGGCCTCAATCCTAACCATATCACTGTTGTAAGTCTGACCAAGTTTGTGAAGGTATGCATACATGTGTCTCTGCTTTTACCTAGTGACATGTTACATGAAACATAAACATACAAATACTTGAATACCTGTGTTTCAAACAGCATACTCTGCAAATGTGTGTACAGAAAGGTGTATGTATTTGTTTCTGCTCTTAATTCAGGGCACATGGGTATTCAATAGTATATTTGATGGGCTCTATAACACCTATATACATAAGACATG
Organism: Calotriton arnoldi; assembly: GCA_963921515.1. Classification (NCBI taxonomy): domain Eukaryota; kingdom Metazoa; phylum Chordata; class Amphibia; order Caudata; family Salamandridae; genus Calotriton; species Calotriton arnoldi. Next base: position 459,738 of record CAWUFW010006245.1, on the reverse strand, counting down.
TCAGCCTGTGCAACTGAAAGACAGAGCAGAACTGAGAAGATTTGACCACCTATAGGAGAAGCTACCCGCTTTTTAAGCTATCATCTTCAGATGCATTACACATGTGAGAATACATATACAAGTAGAAATATACCTCAGTCACGAGAGCATGCAGACCTTTAAACTTGACAGTTTGCACTTCCTATTTGAAAGAGGCGAGACAAAAAGAGGTGAGGGAAGTACAGAAAGAAGCAAGAGAAGTGCAGAAAAAAACAAGAGAGGTACAGAAAGAGTAACAAATGTGCAGAAAGAGGCAAGAGAAGTGCAGAAAGAGGCAGGAGGAGTGCAGAAAGAGGCAAGAGAAGTACAGTAAGAAGCAAAAGAGGTACAGAAAGAGACAAGAGAACTGCAGAAAGAGGCTAGAGAGGTGCAACAAGAAGCAAGAGAAGTGCAGAAAGAAGCAACATAAATATAGAAAGAGGCAAGATAAATGCAGAAAGAAGCAACAGAGTTGCAGAAAGAGGCAATAGAAGTGCAGAGAAAAATAACAGAAATTGTGAAAGAGGCAAGAGAAGTGCAGAAATAAGCAGCAGAAAAGTAGAAAGGGGCAAGAGAAGTGCAGAAAAAAGCAACAGAGATGCAGAAAGAGGCAAGAGAACTGCTGAAAGAAGCAACAGAGGTGCAGAAAGAGGCAAGAGAGTTGCAGAAAGAGGCAAGAGAGGTGCAAAAACAGGCAAGAGAGGTACAACAAAATGGAACACGGGCGCAGGAAAAGGCAAGAGAAGGGCAGAAAGATGGAGGAGGGGTGCAGAAAGAGGCAGAAGGGGTTCAGAAAGAACGAAAAGAGGTGCAGAAAGAAGAAAGAGGGGTACAGAAAGAGGCAAAAGAAGTGCAGAAAGAAGCAACATAGGTGTAGAAAGAGGCAAGAGCAGTGCAGAAAGAAGCAAGAGAAATATAGATAGAGGCAACAGGAGTGCAGAAAGAAGCAACAGAAATGCAGAAAGAGGCAAGAGAACTGCAGAAAGAGGCAAGAGAGGTGCAGAAACAGGCAAGAGAGGTGCAAAAATAGGGAACACAGGTGCAGGAAAGAGGCACGAGGGGTGCAGAAAGAACCAACAGTGGTGCAGAAAGAGGCAAGAGGGGTGCAAAAAGAGACAAGCAAAGTGCAGAAGGAAGCAACAAAGGTGCAGAAAGAGGGAAGAGCAATGCAGAAAGAGGAAAGAGAGGTGCAGAAAGAGGCAAGAGAGGTGCACAAAGAGGCAAGAGAAGTGCAGAAAGAAGCAACATAAATGTTCAAAAAAGGCAAAAGAAGTGCAGAAAGAAGGAACAGAAATGCAAAAAGAGGCTAGAGAAGTACAGAAAGAAGCAACAGAGGCGCAGAAAGAGGCAAGAGAGGTGCAAAAAGAGGGAAAAGGGGTTTAGAAAGAGGCAAGGGGGGTACAGAAAGAAGCAAGTGATGTGCAGAAGAGGCAAGAGAAGTGCCAAAGACGCATTAGAGGTGCAGAAAAAAGCAACAGAAGTGATGAAAGAGACGAGAGAGTTGCAGAAAGAAACAAGAAAGGTGCAGAAAGAGGCAAAAAAGGTGCAGAAATAAGTAAGAGTGGTTTGGTATCATTAGTACCAATTTAACACCCACATTTAGCAATAAGTAGCAGGTGACCAATCTAGGTTTGCAAAGGGCCTTCCACCACGCTGTAACACTTGTTCCTGCATTTTTGGTAACGTTTGAGCTAGAAACAAGTTTTTTTTTGTTCAACTCTGCAGATCATGCAGCAGATCATTGATTATGTGGCAAATGCAGAAAATTTATAATTATCTGGAAATTGGTGCAGCCGAACGGTTGCATAGTTCCAGTGTCCCTGCTCATACCTCTGACTGGGTCCAGAAATGCTGCTCTGTGGTTGCTTCTTTTTTGTGCCTCATTGAGTTTATAGTTTAGCTTCTATGGATACGAGGAAGACTAATCCTGAGGTTACCTTTTCACAACACAGACTACCACACCACATAATTACACTCCATAACACATAATTCCACTTCACATAATTCCTATACACTAAATACTGCATACTTTCTATCCACATAATTTCACTGTACAACATACCACATAATTGGACTACACACTACTTACATACACCCCACTCCAAAAACATTAGTAAAAAAAATTGCATTTATTACGTCAATAGCTCTAACTCACAAATGCGTGACCTATTGTATTGCAAATGCTTCTTTAACTAGTTGTCACATTTGCAGAGTGGTGGAGAAAGGGGGCTGGGCATCTAACCAGCGCTCAGGAATTTCGCTACATAGGACTTACAGGAGGTACCAGGAGGGCTTCTTGGCCCCCAACATCCCTCAGGAGTAAAGTGGACTTCATCCCCCAACCAGTAGTGTGCCAGGAGACGTGTATGCAGAGTGGTGGAGAAAGGGGGGCATGGCCTCCAAAGACCTCTTAGAAATCCCACTTTGTGGTACTTACTGGAGGTAACAGGAGGGGTAGTTGGCCAACTACTCCTCCTGTTACCTCCAGTAAGTCCCACACAGCAGGATTGCTCAGTTCTCATAGCATGCCACCCCCCTTTGCCCACCACTCTTCAAATGCGTTCCCCAGCACGCTCATAAATGGGGATTGAAGTCCCTGTCATTGCTGGGGGTCTTTAGGGGCCAACTAGCCTACCTGTTACCTCCAGTAAGCCCCACAAAGTGGGATTGCTGAGTGGTAGACACAGGCCATCCCCCAAATCTCCACCACGCTGTAAACGTGCCTCCTGGTGCATTGTACATTGGGGGATGAAGTCCCCTTTGCTGGTGAGAGTCATTAGGGGCCAACTAGCCCACCAAGTACCTCCAGTAAGCCCCAGACAATGGAATTGCTAAGAGGTGGTCTGAGGCCACACCTACTTTTTACACCACTCTGCAAACGTGCCTCCTGGTACACTTCTGCTTGGGGAATGAAGTCCACTTTAGTCCTGAAGTCCTCAGGACACCAGAGGACCTCATCCCCCCACCAGCAATGCACTAAGAGGTACGTTTGTAGAGTGGTGTAAAAAGCGGCGTGGCCTCGGACCACCTCCAAGCCATCCCACTATGTGAGGCTTACTGGAGGTACCTGGTGGGCTGGTTGTCCCCTAAGGACCCTCAGAATTCAAGGGGACTTAATCCCCCAACCCAAAATGCGCAAGGAGGCGCGTTTGCAGAGTGGTGCAGGGAGGGGGTAGGGCCTCCAGTGAGATGCCCTAAATACTTTTTGGGCCCTGGGGACCCAATCCCCCAGGCCCTGAACTTTTTTTAATAATTTGACGCATTTCCCTAGACGCGTCACATTGTAAATTGGCCGCATTGTTTAAGCCGCCGCTGCGTCACAAAAGTGATGCAACGGCGGCGCAATAGTGTCGCAAGGGGCTTGTAATTCTGCCCCATGGTATTTTGAGAATGCATGAGAATGGGTTTATGGCTGTGAGGACATGTGTTGGTGTTAGTTTAACTGCCAACATACATGGTTTTTGATTCTTTGTACAGTTTTTTGAAGGTTTATGAATGTCTGATTAGCAAACTTTTATCTCAAGTGAATCGCACTGGATAGGGCAACTGGCTTGATGGGGAACGTATGGGCTCAGGGACAGCTTGAGGTACGCCTAAGACTGTGTGTGTGATGGCATAGGTATTTCTGGTGTATCTATGTAGGGTGTGGAGCATGAGTGTATTGAATTTTACAAGTCCTAGTGGGTGTGTCTTGGTGTCTGAAAGGGCCGTGTGAGTGCAGTGGAGTAGTGAGTTTCTCAGCAGAATGTTATGGGACTGAGAAAACTGGATGCTTGGGGTATTTGAGAGGGTGCCCGTGAGTGTTGGTAAAATGCATTTTGAGTTTGTATGGTTAGATATTGAGAGTCCCTGGGGTGTTGTGTGGGTGCTTGAGGGTGTACAGGCACATTGTGAGAGTGCTGGTGAGCATATCTGTATGTGTTGGGAGGGTCTCTGAGGAGTGCTGATGGTGTCTTGGGTAGTAGTGATGGTGCCTGAGATACATTTCCAGCATAAGTGCATTTTGGGGCCATCATTTAACTTTCTATAGTATGTAGTGTGCCTCTCGAAGTTATTTCATGGTTGGTGGTGTGTCTACTGGTGACTGGAGAGAATAGTAGATATGTTGGGGGTTGTGAGCATTTCTGTATGGTGTTGTGAGACTGTCTGAGCATACTGGAGGTTTGAGGGAGATGTGAGGGTGTCTGGGTTTGTTGGGAGCTTGAATGGCACAATTTGCAAGGCTCACAAGTGTATTTTATGTGTGTTTGCTAAAAGGCTTTATTTGTATGTTTGTCAATAAATTTGTCTGCAAGCATGAGCCATGATACCCATGTGAATTAGCAGTTGTGTTTCCTGCTCCTTTCATGTTTACCCTTTATTTTCTCCTTTGTAGATCGGACACCCACATCATCATCACTGTGCTACTTCCTAACCATTTGTTAATTGTTCTGAGTTCTCACTCTATCATCCTTTTATGTCCTATCAGAGAACACTCATGGAAAAGGTCCTGCAAGCTGAAAATTCTGAGTCTGAAAACTGTTGTGCTTCAGCTACAGGTTCCACGCTGCCCTCATCCATCTAGGTTCAGGTAAGTTGTGCATCAGTCAGTGTGTATCATACAAGGGAGTTTGTATACATGGATGTCTGAGACTGCCTGAAGGAGTCTTACAGGGTAAGACTGTGACTCAATATCTAATATGATTGCTTGTGCCTGATTATTTGAGTCAGTGTCTGGTGAGTGTGTGTCTGTTAGCATTCATGGGCTTCTGTGTGTGAGGACTTCTACAATAGGTGAATGTCTGATGTCTATGAGTGTTTTATGATTAAAATTGGCTCGGCTCCCCAATACCTGAAAGCTCTGGTTTGCCCTTATTTACCCTCCCGCTCTCTTCGGTCCACCCCTCAAGCTAAATTTTCAGTCCCTAGGATCAGACTGTTGCGGATGGGTGGCCGATCCTACGCCTGGTTGGGTCCTTCTTTGTGGAATTCCCTTTCTATGTCACTACGTAACGAAACTGTGTATGGAAACTTTCGAAAAAATTTAAAAACCTGGTTGTTTAACCAATAATTTGACTCTCTCTTGATTCCTTTCAGGCTGCGCCGGGAAACCCTTGTTGGGTAGCTGTGCGCCTTATAAAACTAAATTAAAGAAAAGTAAAGTAAATGTTGTGTCTAGGTAACCCAAAGATGGGTGTTGAAAAATGTACTATGAATGAGTATCTGAAGGTGTGGCTGTGTCCAATGGTGTGTGTGTGTGTTTGTGCATGTCTTATTGTATACAGTTGCTCTGTAATCATGTTTCATTGATATCAGATAATGTAAAGGGGTGTACAGTCATGAGCATGAGTGTCTAACTGTGTACTTATGTGTCTGGTTGCATGCACATGTGTCTCAAAGCAGACATGGGTGAATAGAAGATCATGCAGGTTTCTGTAGGGTGTGTGGCATTAGGGTGTCAGGAACAAGCAATACCATATCTGGGGGAGTATTAGCTAAGATCTTCATCCAGTTTCACCACATCCCTCTCAACTACATACCCATATTTAAGATATTTGGGTTTTGTTTGATTTTACTGGAATGACTTCCAAGGATGTAACTTCTGCATTGCTCTGTGCTCATGATATGAAAAGCTGCTCCCCACCAGACTTAAAAGGGACCTACTCAGCTCCAAAGTAATGCACCAGATGTCTTCTTTTATTTCAGTTCATCCTTACACACGAAGGTGCCTAATAGGGGTACAGCTCCACATACCTTAACAACCACATAAACTACCACACACTTATCGGAAACCTCTACTCAGAAATACTCCGACTCGCACACACATCTGCATATACCGAAGCAGATCTGGCAGTCATGCCGTCTTCCTCCCTCTTAAAGCCTGGAATTATCTGCCCCTGCACATCAGAGCCACATCCTCAGTTCTTGAGTTCCACAAGAAACTGAAGACCTGACTCTTCACCTAGTCCCTACTCTGGCCTAAACAAATCCTGCTTCAGCACCAGGATACCCTTCTGGGATAACATGACATAACATGGATAACTGATATCATGCATAGGCATCTGACTTTGTGCCTCTTGCTACATTGCTCATTTGTGGTAAGAGGGTGAGTCTGAAAGAAATGGATGGGTGTGATTTGGGGATTTGTGACTAGCAGTACTTAATCATTTTTTATTTTTTTTCTTCACATGGTGGAAACTGTACTCATGAGAACACTTTGATGGTGTCTGTGATGCAGGTGAAGAAGATAAACAATCACGTCACGCTGACAAGACTGTTCGATGTTGCTAAAGAAACATCATTCAGGTAAGTCGGTGACTAGAAGGTATTCCAAATCTGTGGGCCTCCTGGGAGGCATCTTGGTATACGCTCTAGGAATACGGATCTAGTTCTTACTCGTACAACAAGAGGAGAATAGGGTCAGGTTATAGACATACTCTTTTTTCCCTCCTAGGTGGACCAGGAACTTCAACAACTGTCAACTACACATGTTTAGCCTAGGAACAGCTTGTAGGTTTATGGCAGCTTGCCTTGAGCTAATGCCCTCACTAAGGTGTTTTTGCTGCCAGCGGAGCAACAGAACCACTTTGTACAGATGGTTCAAGGCAACCTCGCTCTCGTTTTGTTTCTGATGTCTGCACCAAAAATGTTTAGTTCAGGGACAGGTTGTAGGAATACTCTCTCTCCTTTTCCCCTTCTAGGTGGACCAGGCCCTTTGACAACTATCAACTACACATGTTTAGCCTAGGAAAAGTTTGTAGGTACCTGGTTTGCAGCTTCCCTTGAGCTGATGCCCTCACTGAGGTACTGTTGCTGCCAGCAGAGTCACAGCACCACTTTGTACAGTTGGTTCAAGTCAACTTCGCTCTTGTTTTGTTTCTGCTGTCTGCACCAAGAATGTTTAGTTCAGGAACAGGATGTAGGAACAATCTCTCTCTTTTTCCCCTTTTAGGTGGACCAGGCGCTTTGGCAACCATCAAGTACACATGTTTAGCCTAGGGAAAGTTTGTAGGTACCTGGTTTGCAGCTTCCCTTGAGCTGATGCCTTCACTGAGGTACTGCTGCTGCCAGCAGAGTCGCAGCACCACTTTGTACAGTTGGTTCAAGGCAACCTCGCTCTTGTTTTGTTTCTGCTGTCTGCACCAAGAATGTTTAGTTCAGGGACAAGTTGTAGGAACACTCTCTCTCTTTTTCCCCTTCTAGGTGGACCAGGCCCTTTGACAACTATCAACTACACATGTTTAGCCTAGGGAAAGTTTGTAGGTACCTGGTTTGCAGCTTGCCTTGAGCTGATGCCCTCACTGAGGTGCTGTTGCTGCCAGCAGAGTCACAGCACCACTTTGTACATTTGGTTCAAGACAACCTCGCTCTCATTTTGTTTCTGCTGTCTGCACCAAGAATGTTTAGTTCAGGGACAGATTGTAGGAACACTCTCTCTCTTTTTCCCCTTCTAGGTGGACCAGGCACTTTCACAACCATCAACTACACATGTTTAGCCTAGGGAAAGTTTGTAGGTACCTGGTTTGCAGCTTGCCTTGAGCTGATGCCCTCACTGAGGTGCTGTTGCTGCCAGCAGAGTCACAGCACCACTTTGTACAGTTGGTTCAAGGCAACCTCGCTCTCGTTTTGTTTCTGCTGTCTGTACCAAGAATGTTTAGTTCAGGGACAGGTTGCAGGAACACTCTCTCTCTTTTTCCCCTTTTAGGTGGACCAGGCGCTTTGAAAACTATCAACTACACGTGTTTAGCCTAGGGGAAATTTGTAGGTACCTGGTTTGCAGCATGCCTTGAACTGATGCCCTCACTGAGGTGCTGTTGCTGCCAGCAGAGCCACACACCACTTTGTACAATTGGTTCAAGGCAATCTCGCTCTCGTTTTGTTTCTGCTGTCAGCACTAAGAATGTTTAGTTCAGGGACAGATTGTAGGAACATTCTCTCTCTTTTTCCCCTTCTAGGTGGACCAGGCGCTTTGACAACCATCAACTACACATGTTTAGACTAAGGAACGTTTGCAGGTACCTGGTTTGCAGCTTGCCTTGAGCTGATGCCCTTACTGAGGTGCTGTTGCTGCCAACAGAGCCACAGCACCACTTTGTACAGTTAGTTCAAGGCAACCTCGCTCTCGTTTTTTTTCTGCTGTCTGTACCAAGAATGTTTCGTTCAGGGACAGGTTGTAGGAACACTCTCTCTCTTTTTCCCCTTTTAGGTGGACCAGGCGCATTGACAACTATCAACTACACATGTTTAGCCTAGGGAAAGTTTGTAGGTACCTGGTTTGCAGCTTGCCTTGAGCTGATGCCCTCACTGAGGTGCTGTTGCTGCCAGCAGAGCCACAGCACCACTTTGTACAGTTGGTTCAAGGCAATCTCGCTCTTCTTTTGTTTCTGATGTCTGCACCAAAAATGTTTAGTTCAGGGACAGGTTGTAGGAATACTCTCTCTCTTTTTCCCCTTCTAGGTGGACCAGGCCCTTTGACAACTGTCAACTACACATGTTTAGCCTAGAGAAAGTTTGTAGGTACCTGGTTTGCAGCTTCCCTTGAGCTGATGCCCTCACTGAGGTACTGTTGCTGCTAGCACAGTCACAGCACCACTTTGTACAGTTGGTTCAAGGCAACCTCGCTCTTGCTTTGTTTCTGCTGTCTGCACCAAGAATGTTTAGTTCAGGGACAGGATGTAGGAACACTCTCTCTCTTTTTCCCCTTCTAGGTGGACCAGGCGCTTTGACAACTATCAACTACACATGTTTAGCCTGGGGAACGTTTATAGGTAGCTGGTTTGCAGCTTGCCTTGAGCTGATGTCCTTACTGAGGTGCTGTTGCTGCCAGCAGAGCCACAGCACCACTTTGTACTTTTGGTTCAAGGCAACCTCGCTCTCGTTTTGTTTCTGCTGTCTGCACCAAGAATGTTTCGTTCAGGGACAGGTTGTAGGAACACTCCCTCTCTTTTTACCCTTCTAGGTGGACCAGGTGCTTTGACAACCATCAACTACACATGTTTAGCCTAGGGAAAGTTTGTAGGTACCTGGTTTGCAGCTTGCCTTGAGCTAATGCCCTCACTGAGGTGTTTTTGCTGCCAGCGGAACCACAGCACACTTTGTACAGTTGGTTCAAGGCAACCTCGCTCTCGTTTTGTTTCTGCTGTCTGTACCAAGAATGTTTAGTTCAGGGACAGCTTGTAGGAATACTCTCTCTCTTTTTCCCTTTCTACGTGGACCAGGCGCTTTGACAACCATCAACTACACATGTTTAGCCTTCGGAAAGTTTGTAGGTACCTGATTTGCAGCTTGCCTTGAGCTGATGCCCTCACTGAGGTGCTGTTGCTGCCAGCAGAGCCACAGCACCACTTTGTACATTTGGTTCAAGGCAACCTCGCTCTTGTTTTGTTTCTGCTGTCTGCACCAAGAATGTTCACTTCAGGGACAGGTTGTAGGAACACTCTCTCTCTTTTTTCCCTTCTAGGTGGACCAGGCGCTTTGACAACTATCAACTACACATGTTTACCCTAGGGAAAGTTTGTAGGTACCTGGTTTGCAGCTTGCCTTGAGCTGATGCCTTACTGAGGTGCTGTTGCTGCCAGCAGAGCCACAGCACCACTTTGTACAGTTGGTTCAAGGCAACCTCGCTCTTGTTTTGTTTCTGCTGTCTGCACCAAGAATGTTTAGTTCAGGGACAGGTTGTAGGAACACTCTCTCTCTTTTTCCTCTTCTAGGTGGACCAGGTACTTTGACAACCATCAACTACACATGTGTAGCCTAGGGAAAGTTTGTAGGTACCTGGTTTGCAGCTTGCTTTAAGCTAATGCCTCTCTGAGGTGCTGTTGCTGCCAGCAGAGCCACAGCACCACTTTGTAAAGTTGGTTCAAGGCAACCTCGCTCTCATTTTGTTTCTGCTATCTGCACCAAGAATGTTTTTTTTACATATCTTTATTAGCATTTTACAACATATATTCCAATCATATACTCATAGCACTTCACAAGGATGTAATCAATCAGCTTCACTGTTATCACCAGTATAAGATATGACCCCTCATGCATCCCCGGTTCGTGGTACCACAGGCGTTCAACATGTGTCCACAGCTTACAGATTCTGCCTGTCTGACTTATTTTCCCAAATACCTTAATGTCCCCCATTTATGCTCCATGTGCATAAAATACCTATATAGGAGTTTCTAGGACTCCAGGAAACTGTATAAGACCTTCTATCATTTTGCAGCACTCCACAGGTGTCTAGGATAGTAACTATTGGAGTGGCCATTCCACAAAACAAAAAATAAAAGGTAAACCTATATCAACAAACAACCCTACCAATGGTAATGCTGGGGCATGTAGTGGGTTCCCTGCTGTTCGTCGTATAAATTGCTTCCAACACTCCAGGGACACAGACAACAGAACCTCCTGCCACTGGAGATCAGCCTTTCGATCCAGACGCTTTGCTAGCAATGCTTCTTGAGGAGTAAATCTAACCATCATGCCCATTTCCTCTCGGCCAGTACCAGCCAGCCACTGTGCCAGAGAACACATTGAGGGCTCCACAGTGCCCTATGTTTATACAAGCAACCCAGCTTGACGGGCCCCGTAACTCCAGTCACATTTTCCACTAAGACAATGTTAGATCAAGTCTTCTACTGATTGAGCAGTAATCTGTGATGGGGCACCACTATCAGGCACAGAGGCCAAAGAGTCTGAGGCCATTGATTCGTGCTCTGACTGTGTCTTAGGTGTCCTAGAGTTCTCGTGTGGTCTGCGAGTCATGACAATTTTGGCCACTGTGAGCAGTGCCACTGTTCATTCCTGTTCCACCTGGGAATGTGATGGCTTTCTCAGGCATCGACCATGGGAGGATCACTTGGAACGTTTATGTGCTTTTATCTGGTTGTTAGTGCCGTCTACCTGGGCCTAGGGATGGTCGTCTCTGCCGTGTATACCTCCAACCAGACCCAAGCAGCTTCAGGATCCTCAAAGAAGTGGGTCTTTCCATCCAACTCAATCCATAGCTTGGCAGGGAGCATTAGCAAGTATTGTTTCCCGGCTTCCCGGAGTGCCTTCTTAACCTTCAGAAAGGAGGCACCCTGTGTTTGGACAAGGGCTGTAAAACCCGGGAACATGGATACTTTGATCTTTCCAATTTTAAAGGGGCCCTCCATCCTAGCTCTTTTCAGGATAATGTCTCTGACTCTATAGTGGAGCAATCTAGCCACCAATGGACGAGGAGGATGGCGTGCTGGTACCCTATGTGCCCTCTTCAAGGCAAAGAAGGGGGCCAGTTGAGTCGGGACACCTCTGTTCGAAGGCAATTCTCCAGAAATGGTACCACATCAGATCCTTCGACCCCCTCGGGGAGCCCCACCACTCTGAAAATATTGCACCGGTTATGCCCCTCCACGTCTTCTGCGCACTGTTCCATGACAGGCATTCTCTTTGAGGGGTCCTCCACATTAGGGTCTAGTGCCCTCTGTTCTAACTGTAACTCACTCAGAGAAATTTGCTAGTTTGCAGTATTCTGCCTGAATCAATCCCAAACCTACCGGCACAGCTCTGATCTCCTGCTGCAGTGTTAGCTTGGCATCTGCAATGGCAGCCAGCAACTCGTCAAAGTGAAGTTGCATAGAGGGCTCTGGTGTATCATGGTTGTCCGTAACCTGCACTGAAGGGGGGTACTCCTCAGAACTTGGCTGCATTGTTGGCTGTTTGGACCTTATCTTACCCATAGTAGCTCCGTCGCAAGTTTTTGTAGTTATAGAAGTAGGCTGAAGGTCTACAGTAGTGTTCTCAACTAGGCAAGGAGAGCTCTATTTCCTTCTAGGAAAGGGGCACTGAATTGGGCCAGTAAGGGAGCAGACCTCCGCAAACTCTGCAGTACAGCTTTGTAAAATAAAGGGGAGTAAGGGGGAGGGCACCAGACCCAAATAATCAATCAATCAATCAGGGGTTTTATAAGCACACTACTCACCCGTGAAGGTCCCAAGGAGGTGGGGGGGCAACAGTTCTGTATCAGTCGAAGAGCTAGGTCTTCAGAGTCTTCCTGAAGGTGTTCAAGGAGGGGGCACGTCTGATGTCGGTGGCAAGCTCGTTCCAGGTCTTGGCAGTGATGTAGGAGAAGGATCTTCCCCCTCCTCTGGCTCTGCGGATGCGTGGGGTTTCGGTGAGGAAGAGGTTGGTAGAGCAGATGTTACGTTTGGGTACGTGGAGGGTGATTCTGTCATTGAGGTATTGGTGTCTGGTGTTGTGAATACCAATGCATCACAGTATAGTAGAGTGCCTCTCACTATTTATTTATTTATTTATTTATTTTATAGTTTTATAGAGCGCGAACCAGACCCGTGAGGGTATCAGAGCGCTTTACAGGATTAAGGGTGGTATACAAAGCATTAGGAGGTGAGGGATCAATTGGGTACAATAGGGGATACATTATACAGGGAAGCACACAGTCTAAAGTCCCAGCTACAAGTGGGATAAAAATTAAAACAAGAAGATATATTATGCACGAGGGCACGCAGTCTCAACTCTTGGGGGGATACCCAAGGAGTGCAGGAATAGGTATCATCGGTAGAGGCCGTGGATAATGCAGAGGTGGAGGGAGGAACATGTCATTGAGGTGATTGTGATGTATTCATTAGGCGAGGTATTTGCTCATTAAGAAGGTTTTGGTCTCCTTCTTAAAGTGTGCCAAGGAGGGAAGTCTTCTGATGGCGGGTGGGAGAGAGTTCCAAATTCTTGGAGCGGCCCCAGAGAAGGCTCGATTGTAGGTTTTTTTCTTCCGGAAACGTGCTGGTTGTAGCAACCGGTCTTTGGCAGATCGGGAGTTTCTGGCTTCTCCGGATATTACGAGTTTTTGGGCGAGAAATGTAGGGAATTGGAATAAAGAGCTTTGTGAGTAATGCAGGCAAGTTTGAATTGGATTCTGGCCTCTAGGGGAAGCCAGTTCAGAACTTTGAGGTGGGGAGAGATGTGGTCGAATTTCTTTGAGCCAGTTAGGAGTCTGGCGGCGGTGTTGAGGCAGGCTTTCAATGGGGCCAGAGAGTTCTTGGGTAGCCATGCAAGAGTAGAGCATCCATATTCTAGTCTGGAAATGACTAGTGCCTGGATTGCCGTTTTAAGGTCGGAAGCTTCGAGGAAGGGTTTTAGGTTTCTTAGGTAATTCAGGTGGAATCTAGCCGTTTTGGCCATCGAGTTTATATGGCCACGCATGTTTAGGCTGCCGTCAAGGGTTATTCCAAGGGATTTCGCCGAGTCAACAATGGTAGGAGGGCAGTTTAGTGCTGTGATGGTCTTGATCCATTCCTGGATGTCTGGATTGGGTTTTGGTGGGGAGATCAGAAGAAATTCAGTTTTGTTTGCATTGAGTTTAAGCTGGTTGGCGGTGAGCCAATGCACTGTCAGCTTCAGGGCCTCGTTCAGGGAGAAGATGTCCTCCGGGGAAGAGATTTTTATGTAGATCTGTGTATCATCTGCGTACATAAGGTAGGCGATATTGGCGGCACGTAGCACCTCGGTAAGAGGTTCAAGGTAAAGATTGAAGAGGGTAGGGGAGAGGGTTGATCCTTGGGGGACTCCAACCGTGACCGGAGAGGGGCGGATAGGTTACCGTTGATGAGGACTCTCTGTGAGCGGTTTTGGAGGAAGGATCTAAACCATTCAAGGACGGTGCCATCCAACCCCATCCTGATTTTGAGGCGTTCAAGGAGAATTTCGTGGTTAACCGTATCAAAGGCAGAAGAAAGGTCTAGGAGGATTAGGAGACAGGTTTTGCCTTGGTCGAGGGCTTGGAGGGCGTCATCCACAATGTGGAGGAGGGTGGTTTCCGTGCTGTGTCCAGGTCTGAACCCGGATTGGAAGTCATCTAGCAGGTGGAAGTTGTTGATGTGTAGGCTCAGCTGCTGTTGCACACATTTTTCCAGAGTTTTGGCTAGGAGTGGGATGTTGGATATGGGTCTATAGTTCTCAGCGGAAGCAGGGTCCAGCGAGGGTTTTTTTAGGATGGGGATAACTTGTTGAGCCTTGAGCGAAACAGGAATTGAGCCCTGTAGGAGGGAGGCATTGATTATTGAGGTCCAGGAAGGGATGATAGCCTGAGAGGCGGCAGCTAGGCAGTTAGAAGGAGAGGATCATTGAAGTGATTGTTCGGGTTTAAGGAGGCAAGAATTCTCGAGATAGAGTGTTCGTCATAGATTTTAAAGTTGGACCAGTGCGCTAGGTTTTTGGCTGAGGTTAGGGAGGACAGCGTCGAGAGAAGAGGTAGAGCTGGCAGATTTTGATTTTGGTGGTGAGTTGCGGATTTAAGTTCATTCCCTAGGGCAGAGATTTTGTCGCAGAAGAAGGAGGAAAATTCCTCGCTTGATATTAAGGGTTTAGGTGTTTCTTTAGAGGTTTTTTAGAGTTTTTACACCAGAGAGCAGTCAAAGCCATTGGTCTGCTGAAATAAATTCCTGCCTCTGTGGGCACCCGTGACTGCAATGCTCTGTTTCTGTTTAGCAGGCAGATCAAGGCACCCCTCAATCGATCTCGGGCACCTTCTGTGGTCAAAGTTCCTCAGTGCACAACAGTGGGTAGTCTGGTTGAGCGCAGCAATAAGAGAATAGCCACCTCCAGCAGAAGTCTTCATTTACATTCAAACACGCGGGCTCGTCCCAGTAGACCATCAGTGTTGTCCTATGGTATCTGATCTTCACTACCACGAAGGCAGCATCGCCCAGAGGGTCACCTCCCACAAGCAACAGGTCCCAGGTTTTTACCGTCCATCCTTAAGTGCTGCCACATGCCCTTTGTTCAGCCTCCCGGTCTAGGCCTGCCCCTCTCAGATACCTCTCTGTATATGATTTTTTTTAAACCATTTTATTGGGTTTTTCCACTTTACACATTCATGATACATCAACTGCACAATGTTGAGCTTACAGTTAGTACTGATTTTTACTCCCACTATGATAGTGGTATGGTAACAGGGAGATGAAAGTGTTGGTAGGGGGTTTTGACACCATATTTCGCATGTGAGGATTTGATTCATTCTCCCCTCCTTGTGTTAAATACTGTGTGTAGTGTGGCCCTGTAGGAAGATACTTTGGAGAACTGGTCGACCTCCAACCATTGGTTTTAACTGGGGGTATGGTGGTATGAGGGGGAGGAGAGAGGGGGCAGTCATGTGCTTATGCTTCACAGTATGGTCTTGGGGCATAAGTTATTGTGTGACTGGCGACTTTAGTCATGGCACCCGTAGCGGGTATTATGTTAGGTGCAGATGAATTTGGAGGCTGTGACATATGTGATGGCGCTTCGGTTATTTGCTGTCGGAATCACTGGAGGAGAGCTGCCCATTCCGTGGAGATGCGGAGTCCTCACACCCCTTGTACCTCCTCAGCCCTCAGTGCACCCCACTTATTGACCGCTTCCATCCAAGTCACCAATGGGGGCCCCCCAGGAGTGCACCAGTGCATGGTGATGCCACGTTTTGCTTGTAATATGGCGAGTGATCCAAACGTGTCTGGATTTTATATTGTTTTCGGCGTCAGAAAACACTGAGCATGCAGGCTTCCCAGGTGTCTATGTCCGGTAGTCCTGTGAGCTCCCGTAGTGCTGTATGGATTGCATCCCAATAGGGTTGTATGACGGGGAAGCTCCAGAAAATATGCTGGAATGTGGCACTGGGGGTCTGGCAACGTGGGCAGATAAATTGTGTGTCTGGGTAGAATGACTGGAGACACTGTGGCATGAGGTAAGCCCTGTGTAGGACTAGGAATTGAATTTTTACAGGATACTTTCTTGGTATGTTCTAGGGTGCTGACCCACTCCGAGTCATGTAATGGACGCTCAAAGTCCTCCTCCCATGTTTGTCATAGTCAGGTGAGCGGCTCACTCATTAGTTCTCGGATTGCTTTGTATAGCCAGGTAATGAGGTGTCGCCCCGGCCCCATGTTTAATATTGTGTGCAGGACTGGGTGTGTCAGTGGTTCCAAATCCGCCAGATCCCATAGCCGTCTGCTGTCTGCAACTGTTTGTCTGTGTAGAAGGAATTGTCCCCGCGGGAGCCCATTCTCTTCTGCCAGACTATCAAAGGTAAGAAGCTGACCCTCTTCGAACAGGGACCCTATCTCGAGGATCAAATGGTCTGTCCATATTTGCATGGTTTAAGCTGTATATTGACCATTTCCCTGGGGTAGGCCTGCTAACTGTAGCAGGGGGTATACAGTTGTCTCCCACTGGATAGGCGGTGTACTCTCTTCATACAGGACCTGACCACTACCATCTGCAGTGAGTACACTGGTTCCAGTCAGGTGGAGGGTAAGAGCAGGCGGCTGAAATCCGGGATCGTCATGGGGCCGGTCTCTAAGCCGGTTTCCCACAGCCCCTGTCCAGCTGTCCAGCAGGATAACTACTGCAGCTGTGCCGCCAGTTAATGCGCCTCAAATATTGTGGCTCTGAGTTAGTAAGATTTCAGGAGGCATAGGGCTTGCTGCAGCATGAACAGTGACAGAGCAACAAGTGAGGAAAAATGAAAGAGAGTGGATACAGAGAGTCGGCTACTGGAGAGGTGAGAGGCCGAAAAGAAATGCACTGGTGCAGCAAGTGCAGTGGCACCCAGCCAAGTGAACCCTGACAATGCTGATTTTACTACCCCCACACAAGTCAAAGGAGCCATGTCCTTGCTTGCACCAGGGCCCATGGCATCCTTGCTACGCTAACACAGAAAACATTAGAAAAAGATTTAAAATGGGTAAGACACTTTAAAGAGTTGTAGGAGAGGTTATAATGTGCAGATATGTGCAGGAAAGGAGAGTAGAAGAGCTACAGGAGATTGTACAAAGAGCTGCATTAGAGGTGAAATTGTAGATTGAGAGTCTGTAAAGACAAGGTGCAGCTGCAGGAGAGGTGAACTGGAGGGGGAAGCAAATATGGTGTGTGCTAAAAACAAACTGGTTTGAAAGTGGTGTTACGAGTGGAGAGTAGGTCGTGAAGGGAGACGTGTTTGAACAAGATCGCATGACAGAGTGGGATCTAGTGGAATAGAGAGTCAATCATGGTTCCCTGCTCTGAGTTAGTGCACTGAGCTTTACCTGACCTAAATAAACATGATACTTTTTCAGCTCTGTTTTTCAGCTTCCAGAAGATGTGGGAAACCTGAAGCAGTTGTGAAAAGTTTTTTTGTGACTTATTGTGTTAGGAATGCTTGAAAGGTATTTTTGGAAATACTATAGCTACCTTTGCTTGATTCGTATCTGGACATGACTGACAATGTTTGAACTCAGCTTCACATGCTTGGGGACGGGTAGTATAGAAAAAACATAGGGATTGTGTTGCACAAACTGCAACGCCCTTCCTTCACAGAGAAGACTATTCTTGTCTCCGCCTCTGAAGGCTGTCTCAGGCGATAGAGTCACCTGTGAACTCTTATGTACCTAAAGCAAACTACTGTACCATGAATGTCCAGGGTAATGTTGAATCTGTCTCTGTCAGGTTTTTATGGGAATTGTTGCATGTTGCCTGGTGGGGGTGACTTTTGACACCTGCAGGGAGTTGTATACCTGACTGCTACATTGGTTAATATTAACCCATCTAAAATTGGGTGAATAACCAGTCTAAAACCTGGGCATTTAACAGTATCACAAAGAAAGGGTTCTCTGTAGGTATAAATCAAACAATCCATTTGTCAACAATAATCACCTTGTAGGTATGTCTAAATCAGTGGGGTCTATGGGTGTCTGTGCACATTGGTGTTTGATTGTAGGCATAGATGAATGGCACAATGAAAAGGTGTCATCCTCAATCACACTTTGTGTCATTTTTGGTGGGTTGGGAAAGTCCTAGAAAAAAAAAAAGATGGCTTTAAGTTCTGTGTTTAACTTTTCACATTTGAAAGTGCTTCACAGACAGAGGTCAAATGTCTGGCTATGTCTTCTGACAAATTGCTGCAGCATTGATGTTTACTTTTCTTTCTCTGACTGCAAAGTGAGAGGACTTTTTAAAGTGAATAACGTGAAAAAGTGTAGGAAGCTGCATCTGTATATGATATTGCCACTAGGTGGTAATACCGTGCACAGAGTCCAGGGGTTCCCCAAAAGTGTACAGGGCTCAATGCTCTATTAGTGGTAGTGTGGGCGAGGAGCCTTAGGCCTAACACAGAGGAGTGTAAGACATTTATTGCTCAACCTTGATCCATAATAGACACATGACTCAAAAAGGAGATCCACACCAATTTAGAAAAATATACTTAGTTTGTATTTTATTTTAAGACTTAGATCTTCACAATCAGATTATTTAAATAAAAATACTTTTCACTTTCAGAAGTCAACACTTCAGTTCAGTGTTATCCTATGGGGAAAACCATATCACGTGTAAACAGGTAAGTACCACACTTACAGTTCCAGTCTTCGGGACCAAAGGTCATCAAGGGCAAAGGGTCAGGTGAGTACCAAAACTACACCACCAGTGGCACAGGGGCAGCTGGGTGCAGAGGTTAAAGTCGTAGTTCGGCCCAATGGGTTTCAATTGAGTGTGGGGGTGCCTGGAACCACACTGCTTACAGGTAAGTAGATCAGTTGCAGAAGCCAAGCTTTAGAGGTTAGCACAAGCACAGGGGGGGGGCACAAAGCAGGACCAAACATACACCCTTAACAGCACGGGGGCCGGGTACGGAGTACCACTTTAGAGTTGGGTGCCTAATGCTTCTCAATGGAGTTTCTTCTTTTGACAAACTGGCTGCAGGCATCACTCCGGAAGTTGCAGGAGGGAGACCAATGACAGCAGAGGTAAGTAGAGGTGCAGGAGGTCTTAGGGGCAGGAAATATCCAACCTTCTTTTATTTATTTAAAGAGTTTTATATAGCGCTGGCTAGACCCGAAGGTATCAGAGCGCTTTACATAAGGTTCAACAATGTAACAGAAAAAGATCAGCAATTACACATTACGTCAAAAAATAAGCAATACATTAAGAGAGGAGAGAAAGGAGAGAGAAAAGTAGTAGAGGGGGGAAGGGGAGGTGAGAAAGGGAGGATGAGGGAAGAGACAACAGTAGAGACGATAGGAAGTCTGTCTAAAGACCGACTGGGTAGGAGACGTCCAAGGAGGGAATCCACGGCCCGTCTCCCCTATAGCTAAACCAGGTAGCTCCATCGGGCATCAGACAAAATAGTTCGGTCTCAAGTGGCGTGGGAAGAAGTTCACAGAAAAACAGGGTGGGGACAAAGGGCAAGGGCAGGTGAGGGCAAAGGTCAGAAGCTGGAAAGAGTAAGATCGGAGAGGGGTGAGGGGTGGGGGAAGGGAGAGGGGGAGATAAGGTCAGGAGAGATGCGGGAGAGTTTGTCCAAAGTCCGGATGGGTAGGTGATGGTCAAGGAGGGAGTCCAAAGTCCATCTCCCCTTTAGCTCGCGAGGTAGCTCCACCGGGCATCCGACAAAAATAGCTAGGTCTCAGCTGTCTAGGGAAGTTAGCAGGGTAAAGGTCCTGGTGGGTGGGTGGGGACAGGGACGGGAGAGGGCTGGTTGAGGTCCTGATGGTGATCAATGATTAAAGAGCAGGGGAGGAAAGAGCATCGCAGAGGGTCTCACTGAGTCGGCCATCTAGAACTCAGGCAGGGGGTACGAGTCATTGCAAGTTTGGATACAGTCAGTCCCCATGAATCTCTATGGCCCAGAAGGGAAGTGTTAGGGTGTCCATCTTCAGATCCGGTCGAAAACGCTGGGGCAGAGACAATTAGAGCCATTTGCCATATAAAGATCGTCTTGGAGACAAAAGCGGCCCCACAATGATAGGCATCTTCCAATCAGTGGGCACAGGTACAGCAACGATCGTCCAGCATGCTCAGGTCTCCTCGCGCAGCACCCCAGGAGAGGATGAGACGCTCTGAAAAGTCCTTGTTTCGCCGCCATTTTAGGGTCAGGCACCATCCACGAGGAGATCGTCGAGGAGACTAAAAACGGCCTCACAATGAAGCGCTCCTCACAGCCAACATCAGCGCAACTGACCAAAATCACCAAGACTTCAGAGACAGTACGTTGATAGCGCGCCCCTCCCCCCGGCACCGGGGGAGATCTCACCTCCGTTAGGACTCGGTGTAACCTCCAGGGCAGTTGACCGCAGTGAGTAGTCCCCCGATCCAGGGGTGGACCCAGGGAAAGGGAACTAAAAGATGGGGGAACACGGAAGCCGACAGCCACACAGAGCAGCTCCCATGGCACTGGGCAATACCTCACCGCTTGGCAGGCGCCATCTTGGCCTCTTCATCGGCGGGGACATCAAGGCTCGTTTCTCCGAGATGTCAGATCAGAGAAGGGCGCTAAGGATCTACTTGGATTCAGCCTGCATTCCGGTTGCACCAACGCTGTTTAGGTGAGAAAAACAGCGCAGCGGGATGCCCGCTCTAGAAGTCAAGGAGAAGGTTCAGCACGGAGCATCAGCTCCGCGCGGCCATGATGGGCTGGCTCCTCCTCTGCTCCACTTAATAGATTAATGACCTTGAAAGCCTTAGAATAGTGAAATTAGAGGCCAAAGGTCAACAGACATGATCCCCCAACACCAATGAAACCACTAAAAATGCAAGTATTTTTCAAGACAATTACAATAATGCAACACTGGTAACAAATGATCCAAGGGTAGTGCAACAATGACCTTGAAACACCTACACTAATATAATTGGAAGAAAGGTCAAAAAGCATAACCTCCTCCAACATAGTAACTAAATAGTATGTAAGTACTCATCATGACAATTCCAATAATGCCTTACTTGTAACAAATGATCTAACAGTAATGGATTAATGACCATGAAACACTTAGAACTGTGAAAATAGAGGTCAAAGGTCAAACCACATGACCCCCATACCAATTTAACCAAGAAAAATATAAGTACTTATCATGTCAATTTAAACACAGCAATACTTGTAAAACATTATCTAGCCAAAATGGAATAAACACCTTGAAACACTTACAATAAGTGCAAATAGAAGTCAAAGGTCAAATAGTATGACCTCTCCAACAATTTGAACAATTTTTTTTTTTACTTTTCTTGACAAGTCTGATAATACCACACTTGCTGAAATTGATCCAAGGGTAACAGAATAAAAACTAAAACAAGGTTGAAAAAAATGTGTATTTAGGGGTCAAAGGTCACAGATTTTTAACCTCTTAAAAAATTTGACTAGTTGACATTTGAGATCAGACAATGACTTTTCTAATGATACCTCACTTTGCATAAACAATTTCACTGTTACAAAGATACACTCTTTGCACACTTCCAGGAGCTACCATTTGGGGGTCAAAGGTCAAGGACTGTGACCTTCAAGAGCCTATGTATGAAATCATATGCCACCTATTCACAAAATATGCATCATTACTGTGCATGAAAATCGGAAAATACATTTTGAGATATTGAGCACATCTCCAATAACAAGATTGGGAGCATTATGTGAAAAACAACAACAGACAAAATAGCATGTCGGCCATTTTGTAGTATGTAAAGTGCAGTCAAAAGCAGCAATATGTATTTTTGTGTCTTTACTAACAGGTGCCTCTGAAACATCCATTTTACTACTGTGAACCAATTCTACTAAGCTTATAACTTTAGATTCTGCACAAGATTAGAAACTTGTGAACAATGTATGTGCCTTATATCTATGCCATAGAATGACAGATAGCCATAAAAAAACACAAACAACAAAAGGAAATCAAAACCTGCCTTTTTACCTGGTGAGCAAACAGAATAATACATATTTCTGTGTATCTGTATTTGGAAAACACAATTTTTTTTATTACCCTACCAACGCGGTCATTTACACGTATCATTTTCACAGTCACCTGTCGGCCATCTTGAATTGTGTCATGTCACTTCAGGGTGTTTTATAAATGTATGTTTTATATATAAATTGATAGTACAAAAGGTACTGAAACAAAAAATATATAGTTTCCCAACATTATAATCATAATTACACAAACTACAGCATGTTAAAGAAAAGCAGTCCATAAAGTCATTAAATGGCTTGGCACTGAAGGATTTCCAATGGGCCCTAATAGGGTTAAAAAACCGCTGAATTTGCTCTGGGTGCGCAAATCCAGCTGGAAAAAATAAAAAAAATGAAGCGCGGACTCCCGCGCTTCATTTCTTAAAGCCCCCAGGTGGGCCAGGTCCCGGGGGCAATGCCAAATTAATTTGCGGGGGCCCGCAGGGGCCCCCGCAGCACTGGGGACTGCCACCTCCCCGGGGCTTTATTATTTATGTGCGGGGGCACGTGGCCCCCCCGCAGCCCTGGGGACTGCCACCTCCCCAGGGCTTATTAAAATAGGGTGGGGGGCCTCGTGCCCCCCCAAGCCCTGGGGACCACCACCCCCCCGGGGCATTGAATATTTAAATACGTGGGTCTGTTGCGGACCCCCGGGGACCACCACTTCCCTAGGGCAATGCAAATGAAGGGAGGGGGCCACGCGCCCCCCCTCCTGGAGCCCTTGATGGCCCTGGGGACCGCCACCCCCCAGGGCCGGCTCCTGCAATGTCCCAGGGTGCCCACCCCCTGGACATTGCTGTTTGCTATGGCAGGGCGGGAGCATGGCTCCCGCCCTGCCATAGTAAACTCTGCTTTGCTTCATTGAAGCGAGAGCAGGAAATCCTGCCCTCACTTCAATGAAGCAAAGCAGGATTGCTTTTGAGCAAGGGGAGCTGCATGTCAGCAGCTTCCCTTGCCCAAAAGCAATGCCGGCTCCCGCAGGAGGTGGTGAGCTGGCAGGAACGTGGGGGCAATGTGGCTCCCCCCACAGTCCCAAACGCTAAGGGCCAACCCCGGGGGATGGGGTTCCCGGGGCCAGAAGTGGCACAGGAGGGGGGCCACACGGCCCCTTTCCCATTTAATTGAAAAGAAAAAAAACAGCAGGCCAGCCCCGGGGGATGGGGTCCCCGGGGCCAAAAGTGGCCACACGGCCCCCCTTCATTAGAAATACATTTTAAAAAGGAGGCCATGGGGTACCTGGGGCTGAAATTAGCCCAGGGAATGGGGGCCACGCGGCCCCTTCCATATAAATAAATAAAAAAAGGAGGCCATGCCCCGGGAGATGGGGTACCCAGGGCTGAAATTAGCCCAGGGAAGGGGGGCCACGCGGCCCCCTTCCATATAAATAAATAAAAAAAGGAGGCCATGCCCCGAGGGATAGGGTCCCCAGGGCCGAAATTGGCCTCTGGAGGGGTTCCGCGCAGCCCCCTTCCCGTTTTTTTTTTTTTTCATAATAAAGGGGTCAGGCCCTGGGGGATGAGGTCCCCAGGGCCACAAAAATGCTAAAAGAAGGGGGGCCACACAGCCCCCCCTACTAAAAAAACAACAGGAAAAAAAAGCTAGCATCTCGCCGGAGGTCCCTCCCCTCCCTGCACCACTGTGCAAACGCGCCCCCTAGTGTGTTGCAAGTTGGGGAATTAATTCCCCTAGAATACTGAGGGGCCCTGGGGGCCAACTAGTCCACCAGGTACCTTCAGTAAGCACCACAGAGCTGGATTGCAGAGAGGTGGTCCGAGGCCATGCCCCTTTTTACACCACTCTGCAAATGTACCTCTTGGTGCTTTGCTTCGTGGAAGCGAGAGCTGGTTTCTGGCTCTCGCTTCTATGAAGCAAAGCATTGTTTGCTATGACAGGTTGGGAGCCGTACTCCCACCCTGTCATAGCAAACTGCAATGTCCCGGGGTGGGCACCCCAGGACATTGCTGGAGCCAGCCCTGGGGGGTGGCGGTCTCCAGGGCCATGAAGGGCTCCTAAAGGGGGCCCTCACCCAACTGATTAAAAGCCCTGAGGAGGTGGTGGTCACCTGGGGTCCGCTATGGTCCCCAGTATTTTATTTGCTCAAAGCCCTGGGGATGTTGTGGTCCCCGGGGCAGTGTGGGCAAGGGGCAGAAGCCCTCCCCCACACTACTTTTAATATTGTACAGGCCCTGGGAGGTGGCAGTCTACAGGGCTTGGGGTGGCCCTCGAGGCCCCCACCCATATTATACTAATGCCCCAGGGAGGTGGCAGTCCCTGGGGCAGCATGGGGGGGCAGGCGTCCCCACACACAGACTTTTTACAAGCCCCAAGGAGGTGGCAGACCTTGGAACTGCAGGGGGGCCGTGTTCCCCCACATAACATTAATAATGCCCCAGGGAGGTGGCGGTCCCCGGGGATGTGGGGAGGGTTTGCGGATCCACCACAGTCACCAGAGATCAATATTTTTTTTATTGTTGAATTTCTCAGAAACTACTGAACGGATTCACACCATTTAACAAAAATAGTGCTTTCTGAACCAAGAGTTACCTGTTTGCCGAATTTGGTGTAATTCCGTTCAGCAGTTCGGGCTGTAGCCTCTACCAAAATTTCCTATGGAAATTAACAATTTTTGTATCTATTTTTTTTTTTTATTGAGAGTTCAAATCATTGTACATTGTGAGCATTTATACAAAAAAACAATACAAAGTGCAATGTGCATCCGTACTTATTATCCTATTTAACAATTCTTCAAGGATACTTAAATATATATATATATATATATATATATATATATATATATATATATATATATATATATATATATATAAATATATAAATATATTCTGCTATATACGATACACTTAATATAATGTTGAGAAAAAAGCATTCTATATATAAATAATCATATATTGCACACTTCCCCATCACATAATAAATAAATACATATTATAAAGTGACTTGTGCATATATTTGGAATTAAATTAAATCAACGACAGTACAGCTACATTTACATCAATTACAGAGCATTCATTTCCTATGGGTCCCCAGCATCTTTCAAACTTCCTAAGGGATCCCGTTCTGAGTGCGTATCGCCTTTCTAATTCTTTGACTTTACTCAATTTTGCTCTCCATGCTTGGAATGAAGGTATATTTTTACTACGCCAATCTTGTAGAATCAGAGATCTTGTCACTAGGGCAGATATATATAGGCATTCTTCTTGCGTATTGCTCAGCATTTGATTCGGAGAGCTACCCAGAACTGCAATATACTTATCAATAACTATAGATTGGTCAAAGATATTTTTCAATTTCTCCCGAGAAATTTCCTATTTTGGGGCAGTTCCAGACAATGTGTGACCATGTGCCTCCTCCTTCTTCCACACATCGGAAACATCTATCTTCTACCTGGGTATAAATATTATGTGAGAATGTCGGGGTTCTATAAAGTAACCATTTTGTGTAAAATTGCATTCTTTTAAAATTAGCTCCTCGAATTAATGTGGCATTAAACGTATTAATTCTTCTCCAGGTTGTTCTTGGAATCTGTATTCCCTCTTTTTTACTCCATTTATCCTGCAATTTCTCATAGCTAGGAACCAGTTTGTTATCATTAAAAAATGTTATCCACGCACTTACTGACCACTTTACGGAATTTCCTAGAGCTTCAATTATTCCAGAGCTTGCTGTCGAGGCTTCTATATCAATCTTTCCTAGAAAATGTTTTATTTTAATATATGACCACTTGAGTATATCCTTGGAATGGGATGGTCTGATTTCTATCTCAGACCACTCTTTCCATGACTCTAAGTTGAGGAAGTCTTTTATTTGCCTATATCCATTTTCCTCCCACTTACTCACTTCAGCGGGCTGCAGCAGTTCCGCCTCCCCCGTATACAGGTCTGACAGAGCTGTCATGACATGGATTCTTGGGATCTTATAGAAGGCCAATATTTGGTCTCTCTGTTTAAGAATCCATTGGAGTACTTTGTACCGCACTTTCTTTGGATCCTTCACTATTCTAGTGTGGTCTTTAATTTTATACTCAGTTAAGATTATATTCATTAAATATTATCTGCTTCTGAATTATCGGATTGGGGAAAGAATCTGTATTTATTGTGTGCATAATTTGCGAAATAGTATTCTCTTATATTTGGAAGGGATAATCCTCCCTCTTCCTTTGAATAATATAAAGTGCTAAGTGCTAGTCTTGGTGCCTTATTAGCCCATAAAAAGAAGAAAACAGACTATCTATTTCCTTAAAAAAGATATTTGTAAAACGCACGGGGCTGCTGCAAATAAGAAGTTGAACAATGGTAAAATAGACATTCGAATAAGTGCTGCTCGGCCGAGAATTGATAATGGTAATTGACTCCATCGCACTAAAATATGTTTAATTTTTTGTTTCAGGGGAATATAATTTAACTGAAATAGCTCCTCTACTTTTCTGTCACATGTACCCCCAGGTTTCTCTTCGGACGAGTATTATACGTTAATCTAAAATTAGGCAATAGAGTATTTACAGAACAATTACATAAAATAATTTCCATCTTTGTCTTATTTCTTTTATATCCTCTTAATTCTTGGAATTCCAAAAAAACCCTAGTATCTCTTCTTGGGTGCTGTCTTTAGTGTTTAAGAAAAGGACAATGTCATCTGCATATAGTATTATATTAGTCATATCTTGTAAAGGCGTAGTTTGTTCTCTTTTTTGTCTAATGGCTATTTCTAAAGGTTCAATAAAAAGGGCGAACAAAATGGGAGAAAGGGGACAGCCCTGTCTTGTGCCCCGCTTTACATGACAAGAACCTACGTTTATTGAATTAATCAGTATTTGTGCCTGTGAGCCCTTATAAAGTTTTCTTATTATTTGTATAAAACCTTCTGGGAATCCGAACTTTTCTAAAATAATAAAAAAACAGTCCCAGGAAACTAAATCAAAGGCTTTCTCAGCATCTAGAAGCCATACCTGTGCTTCAATCCTGTTCTTATTAAAATAGTCCAGGGCTTCTATTAAAAATGTTGTATTTGTCGAGAGCTGTCTCCCCGCCACAAATCCACATTGGTCTGCGTGAATAAGAGAACCTCCAAACTTATTAAGCCTATTTGTTACAAGCTATGTAAAAATCTTATAGTCAACTTTAAGAAGACTAATAGGTCTATAAGAGTTAACATTTTCTCTGTCTTTGTCTGTCTTTAAAATGCTGACTACTACTGCTGTATGGAAAGAGGCTGGCGGTTCTCCTCCTTTCAATATATGATTGGCTAATTAAAAAAAATATACATTAAGGGTAGGGGCTAGTCTTTTATATAATTCCGCTGGTAGCCCATCTTCCCCAGTCGCTTTACAGTTAGCCAGTGAGCCTTTTACTATTTCAACTTCTTCAAGTGCGAATTCCGTTAATAGGAATTCTCTAAACTCACTATGAAGTGAAGGGATCGGCAACTTATCTAGGAAGTCTGTAATGCGTTATGGCGATGGTTGTATATCGGACTGATATATTCACCTGTAGTGTTCCAAAAAGGCAACTCCGATATCTTTAGTGTCTAATATTTATGTTTTAGATACCTCATCTCTAATGCTTTCAATTCTATTTTTTACCTGCTTTTCCTTTGCCTGCCATGCCAGTAGCTTCCCAGTATACTCGCTCTCCTCATATTTTTTTTGTAGGTATGCCCTATTTAGTCGATCTCCCAATTGGTAATAGAACTCCTGCATCTGTAAATTTGCCTGTAGTAGCTCCTGTTTAGTTTTGTATTTCCTATATTTCATATGATCATTAATTGCCTGTATATAGCGCTTCTCAATTTTGAGCCTTTCTTCCTTTTTGACCTTTTGTTTCGGGATTTCTTTAGATGTTATCATACTGCGTAAAGTACCCTTAAATGCATCCCAGACTATATTTATTGGTGCTGAGTCTTCATTGTGAGAAAAGAAAGCTTTGATCTCATTGGCTATTTTGGTACACCAGCTCTCATCTTCCAAGTTCAATTTATTAAAATACCATCTCATGAGCATTTCCGTCTTTACACCTACTCCCCCTAGTTCTATCTTAATTAAGGCATGGTCTGAGAATGCATTCAGGATATGGTCATATTTATTAACCTTAAGGCCATGAGTTATCAGAAAAAAGTCTATCCTTGAGGATGTATTATATTTTTCCGAGAAGCATGAAAATTCCTGCTTTCCTGAATGTTGACAACGCCATTGATCTACCAAATCAAAAGATTTTTTACAGCTAGCCAGGGCAATAGCTACCTGGGGTTTGTTTTGCTTTTGAGCTCTCTTCGAAGAGTCTACTGCTGGGTCTTGTAAGAAATTAAAATCTCCCCCCATATGATAGATCCCGGGTAGCATAAAAGCACCTGTTACAACTGTAACAGGGGTTGCGGGTTGTCTAAGACTGGGGCATAAATTGTGACCAGCGTGATGAAATTAACATTGAGAAAATGCGTTTTGGTACCCCCTTTTTCCCAGCCCCCGCTTAAGGAATCACCCCAAAACTTTCAAGAGAGTAGCTGACCGGAGCGACCCATTAATTTTGAAAATTCCACGAAGATTCGTCAACCGACAGCAAAGAAATTGGCAAATCAAAAAATGCTTTTCCTAACTATAACTATCTACTGGCGACTGCCAGTAGGTAATATATATATATATATATATATTCACTGAAAAAACCATAGGTTTCAGGGGCGTTATAGTAGTTGGACATTTCACTCGTACAAAACCATAGAAATTCCCCCATTATAGTTAGTTCAGCTAACTATAACTCGCGCGCCCGCAATGCACTGCTGATGACGTCACATATTACATCACTCATGACATGGTCAGTGACATCACTCATGACATCACTGATGACATCTCAAATGACATCACTGATGACATCACTGATGATATCATCCTTGTGATAGAGTGGCAGACCTCCTCTCACCCTAATATAACCTTTGATACACACACTCAAAAATACAAACTAACATTTTCAAAACAATGGACATATCAATACCAGTTACAACACACCTATTCAGTAATTCCAAGATCTACACACACATCCACTCATTCACCAACAGTCCCTATACAGTCACTCATACATGTACTCACTCATCATATGTACTCATACACCTATACATCCTGTTACACACCGCCACTCATCCATAGAGTTACTCACACACATAGTCACGCATGCAAACAAAGTATCAAACATCCATTTACTTGCATATACAGTTATACACACACTACCACACTTACTTCTACAGAAACTTACACATACTTACTCTCTTACACAATCACTTATAGAAACACCTACTTATTTGTACAGGAACTCTTCCAATCTCTCACTCTCACATATACTCACTTATATACACCAATACTCACATATACTAGTTTAAAACATATGTAGTTACTCATAAAGACACTATTGAGACAGTCATTCACTCACTAACACACCCATACACATACTCATCCACCTATACAGTCCTGCACACATGCTGTCTTCAACACATACAAACAGTGAGTCACTCATTCATGCATCTATGCACTAAGTAATACCCCCCACCGAACCATACAGACACTCAGACAATCATACTGATACTCAAAAAACCAACTAATAACCCATATAGACACTCATGTAGCTACTCACCAACCCATGCAGCCACTTATACACAAAGTGAGAGACTGATACAGATATTTTCATATTTAAACATTACTCACTAACCCATGTATTCACTAAGTTACACTTAGTCAGTTATACAATCAATTTTACAAAACAAAATCATCCATTTAGACACTTATATACCCATTTATTCTTCCATCGACCTTGAGATATACATATATAAAACATATTTAATTTTCAGAAAAACACACATTCACTGGATGATGTCATCAGTGATGTCATCAGTGATGTCATTTGAGATGTCATCAGTGATGTCATGAGTGATGTCACTGACCATATCATGAGTGATGTAATATGTGACGTCATCAGCAGTGCATTGCAGGCGCGCGAGTTATAGTTAGCTGAACTAACTATAACGGGGAATTTCTATGGTTTTGTACAAGTGAAATGTCCAACTAACTATAATGCCCCTGAAACCTATGGTTTTTTCAGTGAATTTCTAAGGTTTTTTAAATGCTAATTTCTAACTATAACGTGCCTGAAACCTATGGTTTTTTCAGTGAATTTCTAAGGTTTTTTAAATGCTAATTTCTAACTATAACGTGCCTGAAACCTATGGTTTTTTCAGTGAATATATATATATTTATTATACTATGTATACATGTGAAAATGTCTCGGTTCCCTGTTTGCCTCGGTGGCACGGAAAAAATGGGTGGAACTGACGTCAGCACGCCGACAAGGTTCTCTTATGGCTCCGATGACGTCATACGGTGTCGCGAGCGGAGCCGTGCTATTATGACATCCTCGTTGACGTGGGAGAGCTAGGAAAGAATTTCCGTGGAATGCTGGTGCAGGGGATATTCACCTAAGTGTTCAGGCTAGTCCTTTGGGAGCAACTGTTTATGTTGCCACTCCAGAAAACGAAACCAGTGATCCGAGGGCAGAGGCCCTGCAGATGGCACACGAGGTGGGGTGCCCAGTCGTGTGCACCGGCGGGGCAG
Organism: Calotriton arnoldi; assembly: GCA_963921515.1. Taxonomy (NCBI): domain Eukaryota; kingdom Metazoa; phylum Chordata; class Amphibia; order Caudata; family Salamandridae; genus Calotriton; species Calotriton arnoldi. Next base: position 429,436 of record CAWUFW010006245.1, on the reverse strand, counting down.
CGAAGTGACAAGCATCACAACCCACAAAAAAGGTAACGAGGGCACTGAATAACACAGGATCTTCTCTTTGTATCTGGCAGGAACAACGAAGTTAAAATGCCCTAGTACCAAAATGTAGAATTAGTGCTACAACGGTCTTCAAGAGGTCCTGCGATGCCGCTTCTGCCTCCCGTACCCTGGAGGTGGCACATGGGTCACGCGGTACGGTCATACTGCGGTGGGACGCACACTAAGCCTGGGCGTAGTTCGCGAAGTAGCGCTATGCGAAGCTACGCAAAGTGCAGTTCGCACTAAGCGAGCTACGCGTAGCACTACGCGAACTGCGTAGTGCACTGTTCGCAATGATTGCACAGTGCCGGATGCTTGTCCGCACTGTGCAATCATTGAAAACGGCATCTTGCACAGTGCGAGCTGTCTTTTACTGCCGCTCGAGTAGATTTTTACTCAAGCGGCAGCTTTCTCAACGCGGACTGGTAGTTTCTCATCGCGAGCGGTCGCGAGCACACGCGACCACTCGCAATGAGAAACCTGACCTCCCGCGTTGAGAATCTCGCCGGGAGGTTTATTTTCCACGCTCGCGATCGACAACTTGATGTTGCTGATCGCGAACGAGGAAAAAGTCTCGCCGGGCTGTCATTTTGCTTGCTCGCGGTCGCCAACTTGACGTTGAGGACCGCGAGCAAGCAAAAAATGACCGCTGCACTACGCTACGCTACGCGTGTTTGCACTGTGCTACGTGCAATTCGCGTTGTGCGAAGTAGCGCAAACTTCGCAAACTACGCGAGCGTAGCGTAGTGCTTTGCCCAGGGTTAACGCACACTCGTTGACCTCTCATGGCACTGCTCCACACTTCAGGGAGGAAGCTTTCCATTAGCTATGTTTTCTGATGACATGTCGCACCGGCCCCGTTCAACAACAGAACCCCTTTAGATCCAAACAGACTCTTCCACTCTCTCACCTGAAGTGAAACCAGGCCACGCGGACACTTTCACAATACAAGAGCCGAGAATGCACTTTTCGGTAAAAAAACCACATTCCTTCCTCCTAATTAATCAAATAAACGTCTCACTGAAGAACAGGGGCCAGCTTCGATCGGTAAACAGCCGTTACAACGACTTTTTTACTTTACGATACCATTACAACGCATGCATTACCACGCATGCGTTGTACATCTACAAAGTCATTACTACGCATTTTTTTAGAACGCATGGTCATTTACCACGCATGCCTTTGCAACAAATTTTGTTGTAAAGGTATGTATGGTAAATGACCATGCGTTCTAAAAAACATGTAGACGATCCATGTCGTAGTAAGGAAATAGAGGCTGTTCCGTTTCCTCACAACGACGTGCACCGCCCCTCAGAGACAACGTGAAGCAGGAACCATGAGGAGAGAGGAACCACGAGGAGTGAGAGGTAAGGGGGATTGGGCATGGGGTGGGGGTTTCTTTTCTAGGGTTTAGGGTAGTGCAGTGGTGTTTGGGTGGTGTAGGGGGTCATGCTTGGGGTAGTGTTTTAGGGTTTAGGGTAGTGCAGTAGTGTAGGGGGTCGTGCTGGGGGTAGTGTTTTAGGCTTTAGGGTAGTGCAGTGGTGTATGGGTAGTGTAGGGGGTTGTGCTGGGTTAGTGTTTTAGGGTTTAGGGTAGTGCAGTGGTGTTTGAGTAGTATAGGGGGTCATGCTGGTGGTAATGTTTTAGGGTTTAGGGTAGTGCAGTGGTGTTTGTGTAGTGTAGGGGGTCATGATGGGGGTAGTGTTTTATGGTTTAGGGTAGTGCAGTGGTGTTTGGGTAGTGTAGGGAGTCGTGCTGGGGGTAGTGTTTTAGGGTTTAGGGTAGTGCAGTGGTGTTTGTGTAGTGTAGAGGGTTGTGCTGGGGGTAGTGTTTTAGGGTTTATGTTAGTGCAGTGGTGTTTGGGTAGTGTAGGGGGTAGTGCTGGGGTAGTGTTTTAGGGTTTAGGGTAGTGCAGTGGTGTTTGTGTAGTGTAGGGGGTAGTGCTGGGGGTAGTGTTTTAAGGTTTAGGGTAGTGCAGTGGTGTTTGGGTAGTGTAGGGGTTCATGCTGGGGGTAGTGTTTTAGGGTTTAGGGTATGGCAGTGGTGTTTGGGTAGTGTAGGGGGTCGTGCTGGGGGTCAATTTAGGGTTTAGGGTAGTGCAGTGGTGTTTGTGTTGTGAGGGGGTCGTGCTGGGGGTAGTGTTTTAGGGTTTAGAGTAATGCAGTGGTGTTTGTATAGTGTAGGGGGTTTAGGGTAGTGCAGTGGTGTTTGTGTAGTGTAGGGGGTCATGCTGGGGGTTGTGTTTAAGGGTTTAGGGTAGGGCAGTGGTGTTTGTGTAGTGTAGGGGGTAGTGTTTTAGGGTTTAGGGTAGTACAGTGGTGTTTGTGTAGTGTAGGGGGTCATGCTATGGGTAGTGTTTTAGGGTTTAGGGTAGTGCAGTTGTGTTTGTGTAGTGTACGGGGTCGTGTTTTAGGGTATAGGGTAGTGCAGTGGTGTTTGGGTAGTGTAGGGGGTCATGCTGGGGTTAGTGTTTTAGGGTAGTGCAGTTGTGTTTGGGTAGTGTAGGGGTCGTGCTGGGGGTAGTGTTTTAGGGTTTAGGGTAGTGCAGTGGTGTTTGTGTAGTGTGTGAGGTCATGCTGGGGGTAGATTTAGGGTTTAGTGTAGTGCAGTGGTGCTTAGGTAGTGTAGGGAGTCGTGCTGGGGGTAGTGTTTTAGGGTTTAGGGTAGTCCAGTGGTGTTTGTGTAGTGTAGGGAGTCGTGCTGGGGGAAGTGTTTTAGGGTTTAGGGTAGTGCAGTGGTGTTTGGGTAGTGTAGGGGTCGTGCTGGGGTAGTGTTTTAGGGTTTAGGGTAGTGCAGTGGTGTTTGTGTAGTGTAGGGGGTCATGCTGGGGGTAGTGTTTTAGGGTTTAGGGTAGTGCAATGGTGTTTGTATAGTGTAGGGGGTAGTGTTTTAGGGTTTAGGGTAGTGCAGTGGTGTTTGTGTACTGTAGGGGGTCGTGCTGGGTTCTAGTGTTTTAGGGTTTAGGGTAGTGCAGTGGTATTTGTGTAGTGTAGGGGTAGATATAGGGTTTAGGGTAGTGCAGTGGTGTTTGGGTAGTATAGGGGGTCGTGCTGGGGGTAGTGTTTTTGAGTTTAGGGTAGTGCAGTTGTGTTTGGGTAGTGAAGGGGGTCGTGCTGGGGGTAGTGTTTTAGGGTTTAGGGTAGTGCAGTGGTGTTTGGGTAGTGTAGGGGTCAACCAACATGAATTTGTCCTTGTGTGATGTAACCAATGCTCATGTAATGCACTCCAATACCTGACCAGTCCGCACTATATAAAACTGCAAAAAAACAAAAAATAAAAAGTGTTTTGCACACTTCTGTCATTGGGCTATATGTGGGCTACCTCTGGGTGATATTTGTGCTACATTTGGGCTCTTTTTTCTCTGGTGGCCATCTTGGGAGACTTATTTGTTATGAAGTTTCCTAATTTCCTCATTTACTACAGTCTCCTCAGTAGGAAATGCTTTCAGTTTTTACTTTGATTCCATCAAGAAGGCATTCAGATGTGTCACATGTTTGCCATAAATTCAGAATGTTAGCACTCTAGTTGTTCATTAGATCACTGTAGTAAAGCTACTGCTCACCAAGGAGTTAACTGGAAGTCTACTGCTGGTATTGAAAGTGATTGTTTCAGTCTGCATGTCAGAATTTTCTAATGAAATAGAAGAGGATTTGAGATCTCACTTAAAACATGCCCTAAATTTTCTTTTTGCAGCACTAACCATAATTTCTATGGCAAAATGAACCCCCTCATTTTGTTCCTTTTTAAATTAAATGTTTTAAGTGTTACCAGTTTATTCCAATCAAGATGGCTTCAGGTGTGCCATACTTTTGTCATAAGTAAGACTGTTAGCGCTCTAGTTGTTCTTTAGAACACTCTGGGAAGCTGCAGTAGAACACAAAGGCATCAACTGACAGGCTGCTCCTGTTGAAATATAACAGGAAGATATTTGAGATCACACTTGAAACATTTCCTAATTTTTCTTTCTACAGCACTAACCATAATTTCAATGACAAAATGAACCCCATCATTTTGTTCCTTTTTAAATGAAATGTTTTAAGTGTTACCAGTTTATTCCAATCAAGATGGCTTCAGGTGTGCCATACTTTTGTCATAAGTAAGGCTGTTAGCACTCTAGTTGTTCTTTAGAACACTCTGGGAAGCTGCAGTAGAACACAAAGGAATTAACTGACAGTCTCTGCCATTGTTGGATGTACATGTTTTACTGAGAATGTCAGACTTCATTCTCACATGACTGAGAAAGATAATGTGAATTTACAGAAAATATGCTCTCATTTTAGCTTCTGGAGCACCTTCCAAAACTGTATGGGACAAGCATGTGAAAATAGTTTTCTCTCAAACATGATTCATAATATCCCAGCAGAAGGTTTTTCACAGGGTAAAATCACCTTAGAACACACCACAATTCCTGAAATTAGTATGGTACCATCAACAAATGAATTCTAATGTAACTAAAGTCTGTTATCACCCTTTATAGTTCTCCTTTTGGTAACCCTCAAAATCTTCGATTCACTACAATGCATTTCAATAGGGTACTATCATTTATATTGGTCCCAAGATGGCTGCCAGCAATTCCAGGATGAAGTGCTGACAGCCAATCAGATCTCACGATGACATGTGTGGTTAGGCTCCGCCCAGATATATATGTGTTTTTACTTTTGATTTTCTCAGCAACTACTGAACAGATTTACACCATTTAACAAAAAGGGTTCTTTCTGAACCAAGAACTACCTCTTTGCCAAATTTGGTGTAATTCCGTTCAGCAGTTCGGGCTGTAGCCTTGCATAAAGTTTCCTATGGGAAATTGATTTTTTGACTCTTATTATTTTAATTTCTCCGCAACTACTGAACGGATTTACACCATTTAACAAAAAGGGTTCTTTCTGAAGCAAGAACTACCTCTTTGCCACATTTTGTGTAATTCCGTTCAGCAGTTCGGGCTGTAGCCGTGGCTAAAGTTTCCTATGGGAAAATGAATGGGGAAAACTCGTTTTGGGACCCCCCTTTTTTCTCAGCCCCCGCTTGACGAATCACCCCGAAACTTTCAGGGTAGGAGCGGACCGGAGCGGGCCTTAAAGTTTGAAAATTTTGCAAAGATTCGTCAACCGACGCAAGAGTTATTTCAAATAGAATGTTGCGGATTTCCTATGGAAAATAGGTCCTAACTATAACTATCTACTGGCGACCGCCAGTAGATAATATATATATATATATATATATATATTCACTGAAAAAACCATAGGTTTCAGGGACGTTATAGTTAGTTGGACATTTCACTCGTACAAAACCATAGAAATTCCCCCATTATAGTTAGTCAGCTAACTATAACTCGCGCACCAGCAATGCACTGCTGATGACGTCACATATTACATCATTCATGACATGGTCAGTGACATCAATGATGACATCACTGATGACATCACTGATGACATCATCCAGTGACTGTGTGTTTCTCTAAAGTTTAAATATGTTTTATATATATGCCATGGTGTATTGAAGAATGAGTGGGTGTATAAGTGTTTGGATGGAGGATTTAGTAGGTGCGTGACTGAGTCTATAAGTGAGTGATTAAATGTATCTTACTGAATGCATGGGTTAGTGACTAAACTGTGTGAATGTCTGTATCCGTCTGTCTGTTGTTGTGTAAGCTGCTGCATGGGTTTGTGAATAGCTACAGGAGTGTCTATATGAGTTATTGATTGGTTGTCTGAGTATCTGTATGGGTGCCTGAGTGTTTGTTTGGGTGGGGTGTGTATGACTCTGTGCATAGATGTGTGAGTGGGTGATTCCCTGGGTGCATGGTTTCAAGAGTGCATCTGTGATGGACTGTATGGGTGGGTGAGTTTGTGTATGAGTGTGTTAGTGAGTGAATGTATATCTCAGTGGTACATGTGTGAGTAACTACATATGTGAAAGGCAGTATATATGTGTGTTAGAGTATATAAATGGCTATAAGTGAGAGTGTGTGATTGTGAGAGTGGCTGTATGGATGAGTGTGTGCTTGTATCAGTGATTGTATAAGAGCGTAAGAATGTGCTAGTATTTGTATGAGTAAGTGAGCTGGTGTGTGTATAACTGTATAGGTGAGTAAATGGGAGTGTGATTAATTATTTGCATGACTGACTAGGTGTGTGAGTACCTCTATGGATCAGTGGCGGTGTGTGAGTATCTATATAGGTGTATGAGTGCATATGATAGTCCTGTACTGAGCGACCGTAAGTATGAGTGACTGTACGGGTGAGTGAGTGGATGTGTGTAGACCTAAGAATCAGTGAGTGGGTATGTAGTTATTGGTGTTGGAGTGTCTATGATTTTGAGAATGGCAGTCTGTAATTTAGAGTGGGTGTATCAAAAGTCATATTAGGGTGAGAGAAGATGCACAAAATTATCACATGGATGATGTCATTGTGATGTCATCAGTGATGTCATTTGAGATGTCATCAGTGATGTCATCAGTGATGTCACTGACCATGTCATGAGTGATGTAATATGTGACGTCATCAGCAGTGCATTGCGGGGGCGCGAGTTATAGTTAGCTGAACTAACTATAACGAGGAATTTCTCTGGTTTTGTACGAGTGAAATGTCCAACTAACTATAACTTTCCCTAAAACCTATGGTTTTTTCAATGAATTTCTAAGGTTTTTTAAATGCTAATTTCTAACTATAACGTGCCTGAAACCTAAGGTTTTTCAGTGAAATATATATATATATATAGTCACTGAAAAAACCGTAGGTTTCAGGAACGTTATAGTTTGTTGGACATTTCACTCGCGTTTTTTTATTTTTGGCCGGATTCGCGCACCCAGCGCAAATTCGGACGATTTGTTTTTAAAAAATGCTTTTTGGGCCCTGGGGGTCCTTGTGGGACCCCTGAGCAGGCCTAGTGGGTCAGGGTGTTTCTACCCTGCCCCTTTTCTTGTTTTTTGCGCTTCTTTTTCTCTTTTCTTGTGCCTCAGTTACCGAGGCACAAGATGGCTGCCAACACTTCCTGGTTTGGAGTGTTGACAGCCAATTAGAATAAAGCTTGTGGTCGGGAGGGTGCGCGGATCCACCGTGCCTCTATATATCGAAACTTTTATTTTTTGATGTTCTCAGCAACTACTGAACGGATTTACACCATTTAAAAAAAAGTCTCTTTCTGAACCAAGGGCAACCTTTTGCCAAATTTGGTGTAATTCCGTTCAGCAGTTTCAGCTGTAACCGTGTCTAAAGTTTCCTATGGGAAATTGATTTTCCGACATCTATTTTTGAATTTCTCAGGAACTACTGAACGGATTTACTCCATTTAAAAAAAGGTCTCTTTCTGAAACAAGGGCTACCTTTTCCCCAAATTTGGTGTAATTCCGTTCAGCAGTTCGAGCTGTAGCCGTGTCTAAAGTTTCCTATGGGAATTAACATGGAGAAAACACATTTTGGTACCCCCCTTTTCCCTCGGCCCCCGCTTGGTGAATTACCCCGAAACTTTCAGGATAGGAGCTGACCAGAGCATTCCACAAGTTTTGAAATTGTCGCGAAGATTCGTCAATAGGCGCCAAAGTTATTGGGGAAACAATAAACGCTTTTCCTATGGAAAATAGGTCCTAACTATAACTATCTACTGGCGACCGCCAGTAGATAATATATATATATATATATATATATATATATATATATATATATATATATATATATATTCACTGAAAAACCATAGGTTTTAGGGACAGTTATAGTTAGTTGGACATTTCACTCGTACAAAACCATAGAAATTCCCCCGTTATAGTTAGTTCAGCTAACTATAACTCGCGCCCCCGCAATGCACTGCTGATGACGTCACATATTACATCACTCATGAAATGGTCAGTGACATCACTGATGACATCACTGATTGTGAGAAGTTGGCCTGGTATATGCTGTCCACTAATTATAGTGGGCACCTTGCACCAGTCCAAACAACCCCTTATTGGAGATAGGTTAAAGACAACCTTATTGAAAGTTATCCTAGTGGTAGCTATGGAGAGCAGCCTTCAGGCTAAGTCTTGAAGGAATGTAAAGCAGCTTGTTTTACCAGTCTATAATCTCTTGAGTGACCAAATGAAAGAGCACCACACCAGGTATATATTCAAAATATATGTATTTATTGCTAAACACACCCCTCTAGTCTCTTTATGAGGCTAGAGTTCGAAATACATAAGTTATAAGTTATTAAATCACAGTAATAGCACAAATACACGTTTGGGCCCTAGGGGCGTACCAAACCATATACCAATAAAGTGGTATGCGAACCACGACTGAACTAGACACTAGGCCTAGAGCCTCTAGAAGTGCTTGGACCACAAGGAACCACCCAAGGTAGTGACCCAGGGGACCTACGGGAGACGCGTGCAGTGTAAATACACAACCGCGATACGCCGTTGACTTCTATGGAGAAAGTCGGGATCGGGAAAATAGAGAAAAGGGACACTTAAAAGATGACTAGGACAAAACCCTTTGAGATCTAGGACTTTGAAGAGTCTCTACCCACGGGAGCACCGGAGTACTTGTGTTACCTCACCCAGGGAAGCCGGGTGCATAGGTGCCTTTCGGGGTCGGGTTTCGTCGTCGATTCGAATGGCGATCTGCTGCAAAGTGCTGCTGGCGGCCAAGAGAAAAGTGTCCGGGTGGATCCAAGAGTGGATCGGAGTTCTGAAGAACCTGAAAGCAGAGGGGACAGAGTCTGGGTCACTAGCCAGTGACCAGGAAGGCGATGGACAGATGCCCACCGATGTCGAGTGCTTCAGGTGCATTGACAGTCGTCTTGACTCTTCAGCCACGAGGTCCAGGAGGCGTTGTCGGCAACCAGGAGCAGGATTCGTGCTGGGACACGATGTCTGTCGAGTGCTGAGGTGTCGGCGACCGGATTGGACCCAACAAGCCTTGGCAATGGCAAGTCTTGGTGAAGATGTAGATCGTCGATGGTGCAGACCAGCAAGGTCTGTGGAACACACCCAGCAAGGGTAAGTGAGGGTAGGCCTGGAGCAACCAGGATGCCAAGTAAGATAAGGATTGGCCTTCATTAAGGGCTACTAGCCAATGGGCTAGCGACCGCAAAGGAGCCTCGTGACGCCGCACGTGGATCTGGCTTACAGGACACTCGTGGAGTGGGGGCCAGTGATCTTCGGTGCAGATGGTGCTTAAGGCTAGGGCTACTCGGAGCCCAAAGTACGACTTCTTGGGAGACCCAGAAGAGGATGCACTTGCAAATGTGCTCGGTGTCCAGGGGTCACGGTCTCAAGTCACCCACAATAGCCACGGGCCTCAGCTTTGCTGGGGACTCAGGGTAGCCTCGGGGAAGTCTGAGAATCCACGTCTGGTGATGCGCTGACTTCGGCGTCCGACGGGAGCTTCAGAAATGCGAGCCGGACAGATGCTTCTTTGGTGCCTGCCAAGCAGGGGAGTCACTCCTTGACCCCAAGGAGATTCTTCAGTCCTCTAATCGTGAGTAGAGCGTCGAAGGTCCAGGATTCAGTTTCAGAGTTTCGTCCAGGGATAATCTAAAGTCCTAAGGACTGGGTTCCTACCTTTATTCTAAAAATAGGGGTTGGACTACTCTGTGGCCCCACCTATGGGTGGGTCAGGGCAGAGGGTGGCTACACCCCTTTCCCTTTGTCCAGTTCGCGCCAAAGCAGGGGCTGCAAGCCCCTGATCCGGTTTGAACTGGGGTATGCCTAGGGACACCAAATGTGCCCACAGTGCAGGACTTCAAAGCACCCGAAAGTGCTCCCGCCCAGCCCCAATACACATTATCCTGTCTGGGGAGGTGGTCACACCTCCCTGGGACAGAAACCTATTGTCCAGGCCTCCCCTGCTGGAGTTTCGTCCAGCAGCAGGAGGCCAGACTCGTGTCTGTGGCAGCAGCATCCATTTTGTGATGCCAGGGCTCTGGAAAGAAGTTACCGGACTCGTCAGAGTTAACATGTCTTTCCCTCTAGAAGGGTGGAATGCTACCCCCGCCGCCAGGATTGGCGGGGGGTAGTATTCCAAGATGTTTGACACCAAACACAACATGTTTAGGTGCAGCCATTCCAAAGTTAGCATTTTACCGCGAGGATATAATGCGCTTAAGAGTATATGGTCAGGCTGCACTACAAACAGCATCAGAGATGGTCTCCGAACGCTGCAGAGGGCCCTGCTCATGCAGGGGCACCCTCTCACATAGGAACCATGCACTCTGCCTTTAGGATTGATAAGGCCTGCCTTAGGAGTGACTTATAGGTTTATATGTGTGTATGTATTTCGTGATATAGGTAACCTATATCACAGTAAGAGGTGCATGCACCACCTTACCCAGGCTGCAGTAGCAGACCTGTGGTGTCAGTTTGGATGGCCTTCCAGGGGTGGCATAATACATGCTGCAGCCCCTGGCAGGCCTCTGAGGTACCTATGCCCTTGGTACATAGTATACCATATACTAGGGACTTATAAGGGCACTCCAGATCCCAATCAGTGATGTGCCTAAGGCACATGGAAACCATTTTAGAGAGGAAGCAGCTAGGCTGGGGTTCTGATTAGCAGGGCCCCAGCCAGACTAATGTCGAAAAACAGTGAAGCATCAGCAAAAAGTGGGGGTACCCATGTGAAGCAGATCCTACTCTCCTACACAACCCCCCCAAACGTAGGGACATTAAACTAACCTTGCCCAGTTAAGTCTTCATGTTCTAAGTGGAAATACCTAGAGAGTCCATCTGCATTCGCATGGTTACTCCCAGGCCTATGTTCCACTGTAAAGTCCATCCCCTGTAGGGAAATGGACCACCTAAGCAGTTTGGGGTTTTCACCCTTCATTTGTTTTAGCCATAAGAGGGGCTTATGGTCTGTCTGAACCAGGAAGTGTGTACCAAACAAGTATGGCCTCAACTTCTTCAGAGCCCAGACCACAGCAAAGGCCTCCCTCTCTATGGCTGACCAACGTTTCTCTCTAGGGGTCAGCCTTCTGCTAATAAAAGCTACTGGCTGATCCTGACCTTCTTCATTCAATTGTGACAGTACAGCCCCTACCCCCAATTCAGATGCATCAGTTTGAACAATGAACTTCTTGGAGTAATCAGGACTCTGCAGAATTGGAGCAGTGCACATGGCCTGCTTGAGGTCATCAAATGCCTTTTGACAGCTAACTGTCCACTGAACCTTTTGGGCATTTTCTTAGAAGTTAAGTCATTCAGGGGTGTCACTATTGATCCATACCCCTTGACAAATCTCCTATAGTACCCAGTCAGGCCTAAGAAGGCTCTCACCTGAGTCTGGGTAGTGGGAGCAGTCCAGTCCATGATGGTCTGGATCTTGCTCTGCAAAGGTTGAACCTGGCCTCCACCCACAAGGTGGCCCAGGTACACAACCTGACTCTGCCCTATCTGGCACTTAGTGGCCTTGATAGTCAGGCCTGCCTTTTGCAGGGCCTGTAAAACATTCCTGAGGTGGACCAGGTGATCCTCCCAGGTGGAGCTAAAGACAGCAATATCATCTAGATAAGCTGCACTATAGGCTTCCAGTCCTGTGAGAACTGTATTCACCAACCTCTGGAAAGTGGCAGGTGCATTCTTCAGACCAAAGGGCATTACCACAAATTGATAATGCCCACTAGGGGTTGAGAATGCTGTCTTGGGCTTTGCAGTATCAGCTAGTCTGATCTGCCAGTAGCCAGCTGTTAGGTCAAATGTGCTGAGATATTTGGCAGAGGCCAAAGTATCTATGAGCTCATCTGCCCTGGGTATTGGATGGGCATCAGTCCTAGTGACTGCATTGAGACCCCTGTAGTCTACACAAAACCTCATCTCTCTTTTTCCACCACTGGTGTGAGGTTTCGGTACTAAGGACTACTGGACTAGCCCAAGGGCTATCTGAGGGTTCAATGACTCCCAATTCCAACATTTTCTGGACTTCAGTCCTGATACAGTCCCTGACATGGTCAGGTTGCCTATAAATCTTGTTTTTAATAGGCAGACTGTCCCCAGTGTCCACTTCATGAGTGCCCCAGGTGGTCTGACTGGGTGTCAGTGAAAACATATGTCTAAACTGATTGAGGACTTGCCTGCAATCAGTTTGTTGCTGGGTAGTGAGGCTGCCTGCCAAGGCTGCACCATCAACTGACCCATCGTCAGGGTTCTGTGAGAGCAGGTCAGGGAGTGGGTCACTCTCTTCCTCCTGCCCTTCATCAGTAGCCATGAGCAAGCCCATGTCTGCCCTGTCCACATATGGTTTTAACCTGTTGACATGGAGAACCCTGTGGGGACTCCTGGGTGTTCCTAGGTCCACTAAATAAGTGACCTCACCCTTCTGCTCAACAATAGTGTGGGGTCCACTCCATTTATCTTGGAGAGCTGCTGGGGCCACTGGCTCCAACACCCACACCTTCTGTCCTGGCTGGTAAACAGTCAGAACAGCCTTTTGGTCATGCCAGGCCTTTTGAAGTTCCTGGCTAGCCTCAAGGTTTTTGGTTGCCTTTTTCATGTACTCAGCCATCCTGGAGCGGAGACCAAGTACATAGTCCATTATATCTTGCTTTGGGGGCTTGAGAGGTAACTCCCATCCTTCCTTCACCAAGCACAGTGGACCCCTCAAAGGGTGGCCAAACAGAAGTTCAAAAGGGCTGTAACCAACCCCTTCTGAGGCACCTCCCTATATGCGAATAAAAGGCAGGGCAAGAGTATGTCCCATCTACGCCTAAGCTTTTCTGGGAGCCCTTTAATCATGCCCTTCAAGGTTTTGTTGAACCTCTCAACTAAACCATTGCATTGTGGGTGATAGGGTGTGGTGAACTTATAAGTAACTCCACACTCCTTCCACATTGCTTTTAAGTACCCAGACATGAAGTTAGCACCCCTGTCTGAGACTACCTCCTTAGGAAAGCCCACTCTTGAGAAGATTCCCAGGAGGGCCCTTGCCACCACAGGTGCTGTAGTGGTCCTGAGGGGAATAGCTTCTGGGTACCTGGTGGCATGATCCACTACCACCAGGATAAACCTGTGCCCAGAGGCTGTTTGGGGATCCATGGGACCAACAATGTCAATCCCCACCCTTTCAAAGGGCACCCCCACCACAGGTAGTGGTATCAGGGGGGCCTTTGTAGTGCCACCTGCTTTGCCACTGGCTTGGCAGGTTACACAGGAGCGACAAAACTCCTTACTGTCTTCAGACATGTGGGGCCAGTGAAAGTGAGGGACAATTCTGTCCCAAGTCTTGTTCTGGCCCAGGTGACCTGCTAAGGGAATATCATGGGCTAGGGTCAATAGGAAGCCCCTGAACTTCAAAGGTATTACCAACCTCCTGGTAGCACCAGGCTTGGGGTCTCTACTCTCTGAGTACAGGAGTCCATCATCCCAATACACTGTATGGGGACCACTAGCTTTCCCAGCAGCCTCAGCAGCAGCTTGCTGTCTGAGGGGTTCAAGGGAGGGGCAGCTCTGCTGCTCCTGGCTCAGATCTGCCCTAGAAGGTCCCCCTGTCCCCAATAACTCAACCTGGTCAGGTTCAAGTTCCTCTGGGACAGTTCCTTCTTCAGGGCTGAGATCATCCCCCTCAAGGGACTGATCTTCCTCCTGAGCCAAGGGGGAAGGCACTGCCTTAACCCTACTACTCCTCCTCTTGGAAGGCACTTGGTCCTTTTTTCCAGAATCCAAGGCCTGTTCAGTGTTAGACATTTTGGCTTGTGACCTGGTCACAGCAAACACATCTGCAGGGATCGCCAGCATTTCTGCATGGGTCCTGAGCTCCACTTCTGCCCAAGCAGAAGTCTCTAAGTCATTGCCAAGCAAGCATTCGACTGGTAGGTTTTGTAGGAGAGTAGGATCTGCTTCACATGGGTACCCCCACTTTTTGCTGATGCTTCACTGGTTTTCCACATTAGTCTGGCTGGGGCCCTGCTATTCAGAACCCCAGCCTAGCTGTTTCCTCTTTAAAAGGGTCTCCATGTGCCTTAGGCACATCACTGATTGGGATCTGGAGTGCCCTTATAAGTCCCTAGTATATGGTATACTATGTACCAAGGGCATAGGTACCTCAGAGGCCTGCCAGGGGCTGCAGCATGTATTATGCCACCCCTGGAAGGCCATCCAAACTGACACCACAGGTCTGCTACTGCAGCCTGGGTAAGGTGGTGCATGCACCCCTTACTGTGGTATAGGTTACCTATATCACTAAATGCATACACACATATAAACCTATAAGTCACTCCTAAGGCAGGCCTTATCAATCCTAAAGGCAGAGTGCATGGTTCCTATGTGAGAGGGTGCCCCTGCATGAGCAGGGCCCCTCTGCAGCGTTCGGAGACCATCTCTGATGCTGTTTGTAGTGCAACCTGACCATATACTCTTAAACGCATTATATCCTCGCGGTAAAATGCTAACTATGGAATGGCTGCACCTAAACATGTCGTGTTTGGTGTCAAACATCTTGGAATACTACCCCCCGCCAATGCTGGCGGCGGGGGTAGCATTCCACCCTTCTAGAGGGAAAGACATGTTAACTCTGACGAGTCCGGTAACTTCTTTCCAGAGCCCTGGCATCACAAAATGGATGCTGCTGCCACAGACACGAGTCTGGCCTCCTGCTGCTGGACGAAACTCCGGCAGGGGAGGCCTGGACAATAGGTTTCCTGTCCCAGGGAGGTGTGACCACCTCCCCAGACAGGACAATGTGTATTGGGGCTGGGCGGGAACACTTTCGGGTGCTTTGAAGTCCTGCACTGGGGGCACATTTGGTGTCCCTGTGCATACCCCAGTTCAAACCGGATCAGGGGCTCGCAGCCCCTGCTTTGGCGTGAACTGGACAAAGGAAAGGGGTGTAGCCACCCCTCTGCCCTGACCCACCCATAGGTGGGGCCACAGAGTAGTCCATCCCCTATTTTTAGAATAAAGGTAGGAACCCAGTCCTTAGGACTTTAGATATACCTGGACGAAACTCTGAAACTGAATCCTGGACCTTCGACGCTCTACTCACGATTAGAGGACTGAAGAATCTCCCTTGGGGTCAAGGAGTGACTCCCCTGCTTGGCAGGCACCAAAGAAGCATCTGTCCGGTTCGCATCACTGAAGCTCCCGTCGGACGCCGAAGTCATCGCATCACCAGAGGTGGATTCTCAGACTTCCCCGAGGCTACCCTGAGTCCCCAGCAAAGCTGAGGCCCGTGGCTATCGTGGGTGACTTGAGACCGTGACCCCTGGACACCAAGCACACTTGCAAGTGCACCCTCTTCTGGGTCTCCCAAGAAGTCGTGCTTTGGGCTCCCAGTAGCCCTAGCCTCCAGCACCACCTGCACCGAAGATCCCTGGCCCCCACTCCACGAGTGTCCTGTAAGCCAGCTCCACGTGCGGCGTCACGAGGCTCCTTCGCGGTCGCTAGCCCGTTGGCTAGTAGCCCTTAACAAAGGCCAATCTTTTCTTTACTTGGCAGTCTGGTTGCTCCAGGCCTGCCCTCACTTACCCTCGCTGGGTGAGTTCCCCAGATCTTGTTGGTCTGCATCATCGACGATCTACATCTTACTCAAGACTTGCCGTTGCCAAGGCTTGTTGGGTCCAATCTGGTCGCCGACACCTCTGCACTCGACAGACATCGAGCAGCAGCCAGAATCCTACTCCTGGTCGCCGACAACGCCTCCCAGACCTCGTGGCTGAAGAGTCAAGACGACTGTCAACGAACCTGAAGCACTCGACATCGGTGGGCATCTGTCCATCGCCTCCCTGGTCACTGGCTAGTGACCCAGACTCTGTCCCCTCTGCTTTCAGGTTCACCAGAACTCCGATCCACTCTTGGATCCACCCGGACACTTTTCTCTTGGCCGCCAGCAGCACTTTGCAGCAGATCGCCATTCGAATCGACGACGAAACCCGACCCCGAAAGGCACCTATGCACCCGGCTTCCCTCGGTGAGGTAACACGAGTACTCCGGTGCTCCCGTGGGTAGAGACTATTCCAAGTCCTAGATCTCAAAGGGTTTTGTCCTAGTCCTCTTTTAAGTGTCCCTTTCCTCTATTTTCCCGATCCCGACTTTCTCCATAGAAGTTAACGGCGTATCGCGGTTGTGTATTTACACTGCACGCGTCTCCCGTGGGTCCCCTGTGTCACTACCTTGGGTGGTTCCTTGTGGTCCAAGCACTTCTAGAGGCTCTAGGCCTAGTGTCTAGTTCAGTCGTGGTTCGCATACCACTTTATTGGTATATGGTTTGGTACGCCCCTAGGGCCCAAACGTGTATTTGTGCTATTACTGTGACTAAAGATCTTATAACCTATGTACTTCGAACTCTAGCCTCATAAAGAGACTAGAGGGTGGAGGGTGATCGCTCAGCCCTCCACAGGGCTTGGTCGCCCCACTCACTGCTGCCGCTCCTGCCTGCCTTGTCGCCTCCTGCCTGCAGATTCCTTCGCTCGCTGCCCGCTGCTCCTGGGACTTTCCCGCTGCCCGCTGCTCCTGGGACTTTCCCGCTGCCCGCTGCTCCTGGGACTTTCCCGCTGCCCGCTGCTCCTGGGACTTTCCCGCTGCTCCTGGGACTTTCCCGCCACTGCCTCCCTGCGGCCCCGCCCCCCGTGATTCCATTCGCCGCCCGCTCCCGCCACCCAGCTGCTCCTCCCTCCCGGCTCCTTACTTAAGGGGACCGTAGGGGACCACAGAGTGTGATCGCTCAGCCCTCCACAGGGCTTGGTCGCCCCACTCACTGCTGCCGCTCCTGCCTGCCTTGTCGCCTCCTGCCTGCAGATTCCTTCGCTCGCTGCCCGCTGCTCCTGGGACTTTCCCGCTGCCCGCTGCTCCTGGGACTTTCCCGCTGCTCCTGGGACTTTCCCGCTGCTCCTGGGACTTTCCCTCCCTGCGGCCCCGCCCCCCCGTGATTCCATTCGCCGCCCCGCTCCCGCCACCCAGCTGCTCCTCCCTCCCGGCTCCTTGCTTATGACGCCCCCTAAGCGACCGCGCGGCGTCGCGCGCAGCGGGAGCACCGACGGAGCGCCGAAGGTG
Organism: Calotriton arnoldi; assembly: GCA_963921515.1. NCBI lineage: Eukaryota > Metazoa > Chordata > Amphibia > Caudata > Salamandridae > Calotriton > Calotriton arnoldi. The sequence continues at coordinate 412,431 of CAWUFW010006245.1, read as the reverse complement.
CGCCACAGGTAAGCCCGTCTGCGCCCGTCCGCGCCTGGCCCGCGCCCAGCGCCAGGACCCCTGGATCCCACCGATGCAACACCACTCGACGGACCTACGACGCCGCCACCCTCACCGCACTCAATGCCGGCCGGAACCCTGCCTGCTACCGAGCCTCCCGAGACGCACCCACGGACCCTTCACCTGCCAAGCCTGCCGATTCACCTGCCCCCGGACCTGCACCACCCCCGCCAAGTCGAGCACCAGCAGCAACCACCTGAAATGCATCCTGTTGAACACCCGCTCCATCCACAGGCACGCCGTGGAACTCTGGGACCTGCTCGACGCAACAGCACCGGACGTCGCCTTCCTCACCGAAACCTGGATGAACGCCTCCTCAGCGCCCGACATCGCCATAGCCATCCCGGACGGATACAAGATCACCCGGAAGGACCGCGTCAACCAGACGGGAGGAGGCATCGCCATCGTACACAAGAACACCATCCGCATCTCGACTAACTCCGGCAGAGACCTTCACCGCCGCCGAGCACCTACACTTCCAGATACACACTGACCCCAAGACCACCCTCCGAGGCACCCTCATCTACAGACCCCCGGGACCACGCACACTATTCAGCGAAGACATCGCAGACTTCATCAGCCTGCACGCCATGCCCTCCGCCGACTACATCCTCCTAGGGGACCTCAACTTCCACCTGGAGAACAACAACGACAGAAACACCACCGCCCTGCTGGACAACCTCGCCAACCTCGGACTCAAGCAACTGGTGAACACGCCCACCCACTACGCCGGCCACACGCTTGACCCGTCTTCTCTTCCAGCAAGCACATCTCCTTCAGCCACGCCACCGGACTCCACTGGACCGACCACAGCTGCGTCCACTTCAGCTTCAGAAAGACTGCGACCCACCACCACCCGCAACAGGTTCCCCGCCGGAGCTGGAGCAAGATCACCGCCGAGCAGCTCACCGCCTCCCTCAGCCAGAACACACCCACTAACACAACGGACCCAAGCGAAGCAGCCAGCAACCTCGCCAAGTGGCTGACCGCCTGCGCCGACGACCTCGCACCACTAAAAACCCTCCCAGCAGACCCGGAAGCAAGAAAACCCCTTGGTTCACCAACGAACTCAAGGAATCCAAGAAGAACTGCCGCACTCTCGAGAAAGCCTGGCGACTCGACCAGACCACAGACAACAGGACCGCCCTCAAGCACGCCACCCGCAAACACCACCAGCTGATCCGTGCCACCAAGAAGTCGGCACTCAAAGAACGACTGGACAACAACGCCCACGACAGCAAGGAACTTTTCAGCATCGTCAAAGAGTTCTCCAACCCCAGCGCCGGAAACAACGACATCACCCCCTCGCAAGACCTCTGCAACTCACTCGCCGCGTTCTTCCACCGCAAGATCACCGACTTACATAACAGCTTCGACGCACAGACCACGCACCCTACCGCCGAACCAACGCCCGCCACCACCACCCTCTGCAACTGGACCCCGATCAGCACCGAAGACACCACCCGCACGATGAACTCCATCCACTCCGGATCACCAACCGACCCCTGCCCACACCACGTCTTCAACAAAGCCGACGCCACCATCGCACCCCATCTCCGGGACATCATCAACTCCTCCTTCCACACCGCCACCTTCCCGGAGAGCTGGAAGCACGCCGAGCTTACCGCCCTCCTGAAGAAACCAACGGCGGACCCCACCGACCTCAAGAACTACCGTCCCATCTCGCTCCTTCCGTTTCCGGCCAAAGTCATCGAGAAGACCGTCAACAGACAGCTTGCCGCCTTCCTCGAGACGAATGGATCCCTCGACCCCTCGCAGTCCGGGTTTCGGGCCAACCACAGCACCGAGACCGCCCTAATCGCAGCCACCGACGACATCAGAACCCTAACCGACAACGGGAAACAGCAGCCCTCATCCTCTTGGACCTCTCCGCGGCGTTCGACACCGTCTGCCACCGCACCCTAGTGAAGCGCCTCAGCAACATCGGAATCCGAGAGAAAGCACTGGAATGGATCATCTCGTTCCTCGCCGGAAGAACCCAGAGAGTCCGCCTCCCCCGTTCAGATCCGAGGCCACCGAAGTCATCTGCGGCGTTCCACAAGGATCTTCACTCAGTCCTACCCTCTTCAACGTCTACATGAGCCCCCTCGCAGCCATCGCACGCCAACACAACCTCAACATCATCTCCTACGCCGACGACACCCAGCTGATCCTCTCCCTCACCAACGACCCCACCACCGCCAGAGCCAACCTACACGACGGGATGAGAGACGTCGCCGACTGGATGAGGAACAGCCGCCTTAAACTGAACTCAGACAAGACGGAAGTCCTCATCCTGGGTTCATCACCCTCCGCCTGGGACGACTCTTGGTGGCCCCCGGCCCTGGGCACCGCGCCCAAGCCAACGGACCACGCACGCAACCTGGGCTTCATCCTGGACTCCTCCTTGTCGATGACCAGACAAGTCAACGCCGTCTCATCTTCGTGCTTCAACACCCTGCGCATGCTCCGCAAGATCTTCAGATGGATCCCCACTGAAACCAGGAAGACCGTCACCCAGGCACTCGTCACCAGCCGACTGGACTATGGGAACACCCTCTATGCCGGAACCACAGCCAAACTTCAAAAAAGACTCCAGCGCATCCAGAACGCCTCCGCACGACTCATCCTGGACATCCCCCGACACAGCCACATCACCGGACACCTGAAAGACCTGCACTGGCTCCCCGTCAGCAAGAGAATCACGTTCAGACTCCTCACCCACGCACACAAGGCCCTCCACGACCTGGGCCCCAAGTACCTCAACGACCGCATGACCTTCTACACGCCCACCCGCCAGCTACGATCAACCAGCCACGCCCTCGCCACCGTACCACGCATCCGCAGAGCCACCGCCGGAGGAAGATCCTTCTCCTACCTGGCAGCCAAGACCTGGAACTCCCTCCCCACTCACCTTCGGCGAACCCAGGACCATTTCTCCTTCAGGAAGCAGCTCAAGACCTGGCTGTTCGAGCAGTAACTCCCCCTCCCCCAGCGCCTTGAGACCCTCCCGGGTGAGTAGCGCGCTCTATAAATGCATTGATTGATTGATTGAGGGTGTGTTTAGTAATAAATACATATATTTTGAATATATACCTGGTGTGGTGCTCTTTCATTTGGTCACTCAAGAGATTATAAACTGGTAAAACAAGCTGCTTTACATTCCTTCAAGACTTAGCCTGAAGGCTGCTCTCCATAGCTACCACTAGGATAGCTTTCAATAAGGTTGTCTTTAACCTACCTACCATAAGAGTCGATTTGGACTGGTGCACGGTGCCCACTATAATTAGTGGACAGCATATGCCAGGCCAACTTCTCACATTGGTGTGCAGCGTGTGGGATTCCAGCTTGCTATTGTTTTACCAGATAATCTCAATTGAATTGATCAACTGAAAACCACTAAAGGTACCTAAGGTACATATAATTTAAGCTTAGAATATCAGTAAGTTCTACTGAACTTAGAGTTGTGTGTTAAGGGATAGCACAACCCTTTCTACAACTCAAGAGAGTTTAATAGGCCACACTAGAGTAGGTAGTGCATACACCACACCACACTAGTAATGTCTTTAAAAGCAGGATCTAGAGATGCCCTGCAGGAAGCCATTGAGCTTCCCCCTCCAAGTATGACACACTCCCATTCTTGGAACTGAGAGCTTTGTGTAACGTGAGGAAATTAAGGACAGGCCAAAGTCCCACCACCTAACACCTCCAGGAGATGTTGGTGGCTTATGATCTTAGTAAGTCCTCAGAGACTGAAGGGGTAGGAGCAGAGGGTGGGCCAGCAGATGAGGAAGGGGCCAGGGGTACTACTACCCCCAGCCCCCCTCTGAAACTGACCAGGAGGGTGACAATGACCCTGACCTGGAAAACCCAATCCCTTCTGGGGAAGATGAAGATGAGGATCTAGAGAACCATACCTTTGTCCCCCAGGAAGGATTATGAGTGTGCTCAGAAAGTCTAGGTCTCCTTCTCAGGAGTCTAACCACTCTGGCACCTCAATAGGGAGCTCTGTTTCTTCTCACAGGAGGGAATCCTCTCATGAGAGAAGAAAGAGACTGGTCCAGTATGAGGAAACTCAACTGGAGATCAGGAAGAAGCAATTGGCTTTAGATAGAGAATCCCTAGATCTCCTTAGAGAGAGAAGAAAGTTGGGACTAGAGTCCCATGGTGGCAGCCATGTCCCTAGAGATAGGGAAAGGTCCTATGACCATAGGAACCTGAGCAAGATTGTCCCTCCCTACCAGAGTGGGGATGATATCCACAAATGGATAACTGCTTTAGAGAGGGCCTGTAAAGTACAGAAGGTCCCTCAGGAGCAGTGGGCAGCAATCTTGTGGCTCTCCTTTGCTGACAAAGGTAGAGACAAGCTCCTCACTGTTAGAGAGGAGGATGCTGACAATTACAAGGTCTTGAAGAGTGCTCTTATTGATGGGTTTGGCCTAACCACTGAACAGTACAGGTTGAAGTTCAGAGACACCCAAAAAGCACAGACTCAAGACTGGGTAGACTATGTGGATTGTTCTGCCAAGGCTCTGGAAGGCTGGTTGATGGGCAGTAAGGTGTGTGACTTCTCAGGATTGTATAATCTGATAATGAGGGAGCAGATTCTTAATAACTGTCAAAACCAGCTGTTGCATCAGTACCTGGTTGACTCTGATCTGACCTCTCCCCAAGAATTGGGAAAGAAGGCAGACAAATGGGTCAGAACCAGGGTGAAGCAGAAGGTACAGAACCAAGGTGGGGAAACCAAGAAGCAAGATGCTAAGAACTCTGACAAGGGTGGGGAGAAGGGTAAAGATCAAAAGTCTTCATCAGGCCCCCAAAAATCTTCTTCTGGTGGGGAGTCCCAGTCTACCAAGGGTAAAGGCCAAAGAAAACCATGGTGCAAGGTCTGTAAGCAAAAGACCCACTGGACCAGTGATTGCACCAAGTCCAAAGACTCCAGTCCAGCATCCACCAATGCCCCTAAGGCACCTGTTCCCCCTAGTACAGTTGGTGGAAGTGCTCCAGCAAAGGGTTTAGTAGGGTTCACCCTGGGAACTGAGTTGGGCTCTGACTTAGTCAGGGAACTGACTCAGGCTGTGTTAGTCTGTGATGGAGGCATGGATGTGACCTCCACTGTGAGTCCCAGTAATCTGGGCAAGTACAGACAACAGCCTTTAATCAATGGACGAGAGGCTTTGGCATTTAGGGACACAGGGGCAAGTGTCACAATGGTGACACAAGACCTTGTGCTACCTGGGCAAGTTATACTTGGTGAAATGTACCAAGTGACCAATGCTAGCAATGTCAGAACAGACCATACTCTGGCAGTTGTTAACTTCTCCTGGGGAGGGGTAACTGGCCTTAAGAAGGTTGTGGTAAGTGCAAACCTACCAGTCGAATGCTTGCTTGGCAATGACTTAGAGACTTCTGCTTGGGCAGAAGTGGAGCTCAGGACCCATGCAGAAATGCTGGGGATCCCTGCAGATGTGTTTGCTGTGACCAGGTCACAAGCTAAACTATCTAAAACTGAACAGGCCTTGGATTCTGGAAGAATGGACCAAGTGCCTTCCAAGAGGAGGAGTAGTAGGGTTAAGGCAGTGCCTTCCCCCTTGGCTCAGGAGGAAGATCAGTCCCTTGAGGGGATGATCTCAGCCCTGAAGAAGGAACTGTCCCAGAGGAACTTGAACCTGACCAGGTTGAGTTCTTGGGGACAGGGGGACCTTCTAGGGCAGATCTGAGCCAGGAGCAGCAGAGCTGCCCCTCCCTTGAACCCCTCAGACAGCAAGCTGCTGCTGAGGCTGCTGGGAAAGCTAGTGGTCCCCATACAGTGTATTGGGATGATGGACTCCTGTACTCAGAGAGTAGAGACCCCAAGCCTGGTGCTACCAGGAGGTTGGTAATACCTTTGAAGTTCAGGGGCTTCCTATTGACCCTAGCCCATGATATTCCCTTAGCAGGACACCTGGGCCAGAACAAGACTTGGGACAGAATTGTCCCTCACTTTCACTGGCCCCACATGTCTGAAGACAGTAAGGAGTTTTGTCGCTCCTGTGTAACCTGCCAAGCCAGTGGCAAAGCAGGTGGCACTACAAAGGCCCCCTGATACCACTACCTGTGGTGGGGGTGCCCTTTGAGAGGGTAGGGATTGACATTGTTGGTCCCATGGATCCCCAAACAGCATCTGGGCACAGATTTATACTGGTGGTAGTGGATCATGCCACCAGGTATCCAGAGGCTATACCCCTTAGGACCACTACAGCACCTGTGGTGGCAAGGGCCCTCCTGGGAATTTTCTCAAGAGTGGGCTTTCCTAAGGAGGTGGTATCAGACAGGGGTGCAAACTTCATGTCTGGGTACTTAAAAGCAATGTGGAAGGAGTGTGGAGTTACTTATAAGTTCACCACACCCTATCACCCACAATGCAATGGTTTAGTTGAGAGATTCAACAAAACCTTGAAGGGCATGATTAAAGGGCTCCCAGAAAAGCTTAGGCGTAGATGGGACATACTCTTGCCCTGCCTTTTATTCGCATATAGGGAGGTGCCTCAGAAGGGGGTTGGTTACAGCCCTTTTGAACTTCTGTTTGGCCACCCTGTGAGGGGTCCACTGTGCTTGGTGAAGGAAGGATGGGAGTTACCTCTCAAGCCCCCAAAGCAAGATATAGTGGACTATGTACTTGGTCTCCGCTCCAGGATGGCTGAGTACATGAAAAAGGCAACCAAAAACCTTGAGGCTAGCCAGGAACTTCAAAAGGCCTGGCATGACCAAAGAGCTGTCCTAACTGTTTACCAGCCAGGACAGAAGGTGTGGGTGTTGGAGCCAGTGGCCCCAGCAGCTCTCCAAGACAAATGGAGTGGACCCCACACTATTGTTGAGCAGAAGGGTGAGGTCACTTACTTAGTAGACCTGGGAACACCCAGGAGTCCCCACAGGGTTCTCCATGTCAACAGACTTAAGCCATATGTGGACAGGGCAGACATGGGCTTGCTCATGGCTACTGATGAAGGGCAGGAGGAAGAGAGTGACCCACTCCCTGACCTGCTCTCACAGAACCCTGACGATGGGTCAGTTGATGGTGTAGCCTTGGCAGGCAGCCTCACTACCCAGCAACAAACTGATTGCAGGCAAGTCCTCAATCAGTTTAGACATATGTTTTCTCTGACACCCAGTCAGACCACCTGGTGCACTCATGAAGTGGACACTGGGGACAGTCTGCCTATTAAAAACAAGATTTATAGGCAACCTGACCATGTCAGGGACTGTATCAGGACTGAAGTCCAGAAGATGTTGGAATTGGGAGTGATTGAGCCCTCAGATAGCCCTTGGGCTAGTCCAGTAGTCCTAGTACCTAAACCTCACACCAGTGGTGGGAAAAGATAGATGAGGTTTTGTGTAGACTACAGGGGCCTCAATGCAGTCACTAGGACTGATGCCCATCCAATACCCAGGGCAGATGAGCTCATAGATACTTTGGCCTCTGCCAAATATCTCAGCACATTTGACCTAACAGCTGGCTACTGGCAGATCAGACTAGCTGATGCTGCAAAGCCCAAAACAGCATTTTCAACCCCTAGTGGGCATTATCAATTTGTGGTGATGCCCTTTGGTCTGAAAAATGCACCTGCCACTTTCCAGAGGTTGGTGAACACAGTTCTCACAGGACTGGAGGCCTATAGTGCAGCTTATCTAGATGATATTGCTGTCTTTAGCTCCACCTGGGAGGATCACCTGGTCCACCTCAGGAATGTTTTACAGGCCCTGCAAAAGGCAGGCCTGACTATCAAGGCCACTAAGTGCCAGATAGGGCAGAGTCAGGTTGTGTACCTGGGCCACCTTGTGGGTGGAGGCCAGGTTGAACCTTTGCAGAGCAAGATCCAGACCATCATGGACTGGACTGCTCCCACTACCCAGACTCAGGTGAGAGCCTTCTTAGGCCTGACTGGGTACTATAGGAGATTTGTCAAGGGGTATGGATCAATAGTGACACCCTTGAATGACTTAACTTCTAAGAAAATGCCCAAAAGGTTCAGTGGACAGTTAGCTGTCAAAAGGCATTTGATGACCTCAAGCAGGCCATGTGCACTGCTCCAATTCTGCAGAGTCCTGATTACTCCAAGAAGTTCATTGTTCAAACAGATGCATCTGAATTGGGGGTAGGGGCTGTACTGTCACAATTGAATGAAGAAGGTCAGGATCAGCCAGTAGCTTTTATTAGCAGAAGGCTGACCCCTAGAGAGAAACGTTGGTCAGCCATAGAGAGGAGGCCTTTGCTGTGGTCTGGGCTCTGAAGAAGTTGAGGCCATACTTGTTTGGTACACACTTCCTGGTTCAGACAGACCATAAGCCCCTCTTATGGCTAAAACAAATGAAGGGTGAAAACCCCAAACTGCTTAGGTGGTCCATTTCCCTACAGGGGATGGACTTTACAGTGGAACATAGGCCTGGGAGTAACCATGCGAATGCAGATGGACTCTCTAGGTATTTCCACTTAGAACATGAAGACTTAACTGGGCAAGGTTAGTTTAATGTCCCTACGTTTGGGGGGTTGTGTAGGAGAGTAGGATCTGCTTCACAGGGGTACCCCCACTTTTTGCTGATACTTCACTGGTTTTCGACATTAGTCTGGCTGGGGCCCTGCTATTCAGAACCCCAGCCTAGCTGTTTCCTCTTTAAAAGGGTCTCCATGTGCCTTAGGCACATCACTGATTGGGATCTGGAGTGCCCTTGTAAGTCCCTAGTATATGGTATACTATGTACCAAGGGCATAGGTACCTCAGAGGCCTGCCAGGGGCTGCAGCATGTATTATGCCACCCCTGGTAGGCCATCCAAACTGACACCACAGGTCTGCTACTGCAGCCTGGGTAAGGTGGTGCATGCACCCCTTGCTGTGGTATAGGTTACCTATATCACTAAAAGCATACACACATATAAACCTATAAGTCACTCCTAAGGCAGGCCTTATCAATCCTAAAGGCAGAGTGCATGGTTCTTATGTGAGAGGGTGCCCCTGCATGAGCAGGGCCCCTCTGCAGCGTTCGGAGACCATCTCTGATGCTGTTTGTAGTGCAGCCTGACCATATACTCTTAAACGCATTATATCCTCGCGGTAAAATGCTAACTATGGAATGGCTGCACCTAAACATGTCGTGTTTGGTGTCAAACATCTTGGAATACTACCCCCCGCCAATCCTGGCGGCGGGGGTAGCATTCCACCCTTCTAGAGGAAAGGCATGTTAACTCTGACGAGTCCGGTAACTTCTTTCCAGAGCCCTGGCATCACAAAATGGATGCTGCTGCCACAGACACGAGTCTGGCCTCCTGCTGCTGGACGAAACTCCGGCAGGGGAGGCCTGGACAATAGGTTTCCTATCCCAGGGAGGTGTGACCACCTCCCCAGACAGGACAATGTGTATAGGGGCTGGGCGGGAGCACTTTCGGGTGCTTTGAAGTCCTGCACTGGGGGCACATTTGGTGTCCCTGTGCATACCCCAGTTCAAACCGGATCAGGGGCTTGCAGCCCCTGCTTTGGCGCGAACTGGACAAAGGAAAGGGGTGTAGCCACCCCTCTGCCCTGACCCACCCATAGGTGGGGCCACAGAGTAGTCCATCCCCTATTTTTGGAATAAAGGTAGGAACCCAGTCCTTAGGACTTTAGATTATACCTGGACGAAACTCTGAAACAGAATCCTGGACCTTCGACGCTCTACTCACGATTAGAGGACTGAAGAATCTCCCTTGGGGTCAAGGAGTGACTCCCCTGCTTGGCAGGCACCAAAGAAGCATCTGTCCGGTTCGCATTACTGAAGCTCCCGTCGGACGCCGAAGTCATCGCATCACCAGAGGTGGATTCTCAGACTTCCCGAGGCTACCCTGAGTCCCCAGCAAAGCTGAGGCCCGTGGCTATCGTGGGTGACTTGAGACCGTGACCCCTGGACACCGAGCACACTTGCAAGTGCACCATCTTCTGGGTCTCCCAAGAAGTCGTGCTTTGGGCTCCGAGTAGCCCTAGCCTCCAGCACCACCTGCACCGAAGATCACTGGCCCCCACTCCACGAGTGTCCTGTAAGCCAGCTCCACGTGCGGCATCACGAGGCTCCTTCGCGGTCGCTAGCCCGTTGGCTAGTAGCCCTTACCGAAGGCCAATCTTTTCTTTACTTGGCAGTCTGGTTGCTCCAGGCCTGCCCTCACTTACCCTTGCTGGGTGAGTTCCCCAGACCTTGCTGGTCTTCATCATCGACGATCTACATCTTCCTTGAGACTTGCCGTTGCCAAGGCCTGTTGGGTCCAATCTGGTCGCCGACACCTCTGCACTCGACAGACATCAAGCAGCAGCCCGAATCCTGCTCCTGGTCGCCGACAACGCCTCCCGGACCTCGTGGCTGAAGAGTCAAGACGACCGTCAACGAACTTGAAGCACTCGACATCGGTGGGCATCCGTCCATCGCCACCCTGGTCACTGGCTAGTGACCCAGACTCTGTCCCCTCTGCTTTCAGGTTCTTCAGAACTCCGATCCACTCTTGGATCCACCCGGACACTTTTCTCCTGGTCGCCAGCAGCACTTTGCAGCAGATCGCCATAAGAAACGACGACGAAACCCGACCCCGAAAGGCACCTATGCACCCGGCTTCCCTGGGTGAGGTAACACGAGTACTCCGGTGCTCCCGTGGGTAGAGACTCTTCAAAGTCCTAGATCTCAAAGGGTTTTGTCCTAGTCCTCTTTAAAGTGTCCCTTTCCTCTATTTTCCCGATCCCGACTTTCTCCATAGAAGTTAACGGCGTATCGCGGTTGTGTATTTACACTGCACGCGTCTCCCGTGGGTCCCCTGTGTCACTACCTTGGGTGGTTCCTTGTGGTCCAAGCACTTCTAGAGGCTCTAGGCCTAGTGTCTAGTTCAGTCGTGGTTTGCATACCACTTTATTGGTATATGGTTTGGTACGCCCCTAGGGCCCAAACGTGTATTTGTGCTATTACTGTGATTTGAGATCTTATAACCTATGTACTTCGAACTCTAGCCTCATAAAGAGACTAGAGGGGTGTGTTTAGTAATAAATACATATATTTTGAATATATACCTGGTGTGGTGCTCTTTCATTTGGTCACTCAAGAGATTATAGACTGGTAAAACAAGCTGCTTTACATTCCTTCAAGACTTAGCCTGAAGGCTGCTCTCCATAGCTACCACTAGGATAGCTTTCAATAAGGTTGTCTTTAACCTACCTACCATAAGAGTCGATTTGGACTGGTGCACGGTGCCCACTATAATTAGTGGACAGCATATGCCAGGCCAACTTCTCACACCACTAGGATAGCTTTCAATAAGGTTGTCTTTAACCTACCTACCATAAGAGTCGATTTGGACTGGTGCAAGGTGCCCACTATAATTAGTGGACAGCATATGCCAGGCCAACTTCTCACAGGTTTGCACTTACCACAACCTTCTTAAGGCCAGTTACCCCTCCCCAGGAGAAGTTAACAACTGCCAGAGTATGGTCTGTTCTGACATTGCTAGCATTGGTCACTTGGTACATCTCACCAAGCATAACTTGCCCAGGAAGCACAAGGTCTTGTGTCACCATTGTGACACTTGCCCCTGTGTCCCTAAATGCCAAAGCCTCACGTCCATTGATTAAATGCTGTTGTCTGTACTTGCCCAGATTACTGGGACTCACAGTGGAGGTCACATCCATGCCTCCATCACAGACTAACACAGCCTGAGTCAGTTCCCTGACTAAGTCAGAGCCCAACTCAGTTCCCAGGGTGAACCCTACTAAACCCTTTGCTGGAGCACTTCCACCAACTGTACTAGGGGGAACAGGTGCCTTAGGGGCATTGGTGGGTGCTGGACTGGAGTCTTTGGACTTGGTGCAATCACTGGTCCAGTGGGTCTTTTGCTTACAGACCTTGCACCATGGTTTTCTTTGGCCTTTCCCTTTGGTAGACTGTGAATCCCCACCAGAAGAAGATTTTTGGGGGCCTGATGAAGACTTTTGATCTTTACCCTTCTCCCCACCCTTGTCAGAGTTCTTAGCATCTTGCTTCTTGGTTTCCCCACCTTGGTTCTGTACCTTCTGCTTCACCCTGGTTCTGACCCATTTGTCTGCCTTCTTTCCCAATTCTTGGGGAGAGGTCAGATCAGAGTCTACCAGGTATTGATGCAACAGCTGATTTTGACAGTTATTAAGAATCTGCTCCCTCATTATCAGATTATACAATGCTGAGAAGTCACACACCTTACTGCCCATCAACCAGCCTTCCAGAGCCTTGGCAGAACAATCCACATAGTCTACCCAGTCTTGAGTCTGTGCTTTTGGGTGTCTCTGAACTTCAACCTGTACTGTTCAGTGGTTAGGCCAAACCCATCAATAAGAGCACTCTTCAAGACCTTGTAATTACCAGCATCCTCCTCTCTAACAGTGAGGAGCTTATCTCTACCTTTGTCAGCAAAGGAGAGCCACAAGATTGCTGCCCACTGCTCCTGAGGGACCTTCTGTACTTTACAGGCCCTCTCTAAAGCAGTTATCCATTTGTGGATATCATCCCCACTCTGGTATGGAGGGACAATCTTGCTCAGGTTCCTATGGTCATAGGACCTTTCCCTGTCTCTAGGGACATGGCTGCCACCATGGGACTCTAGTCCCAACTTTCTTCTCTCTCTAAGGAGATCTAGGGATTCCCTATCTAAAGCCAATTGCTTTTTTCTGATCTCTAGCTGAGTTTCCTCATACTGGACCAGTCGGTCTCTCCTATCATGAGAGGATTCCCTCCTGTGAGAAGAGACAGAGCTCCCTATAGAGGTGTCAGAGTGGTTAGACTCCTGAGAAGGAGATCTAGACTTCCTGGGCACACTCTTAATCCTTCCTGGGGGACAAAGAGGGCATCATCTTGATCATCCTCATCATCATCCACAGGAGGGATTTGGTTTTCCAGGTCAGGGTCATTGTCACCCTCCTGGCCAGTTTCAGAGGGGGCTGGGGGTATTGGTACCCCTAGCATCCTCCTCTTCTCCTGCCCCACCCTCAGCTCCTACCCCTTCAGTCCCTACAGGCTTACTAAGGTCATAAGCCACCAACAACTCCTTGAGGTGTTGGGTGGTGGGACTTTGGCCTGTCCTTAATTTTCTCAAGTTACATAAAGCTCTCAATTCCAAGAATGGGAGTGTATCATACTTGGAGGGTGGAAGCTCAATGGCTTCCTGCAAGGATTCTTTGGATCCTGCCCTTAAAGACATTACTAGTGTGGTGTGGTGTATGCACTACCTACTCTAGTGTGGCCTACTAAACTCTCTTGAGTTGTAGAAAGGGTTGTGCTATCCCTTAACACACAACTCTAAGTTCAGTAGAACTTACTGTATTCTAAGCTTAAATTATATGTACCTTAGGTACCTTTAGTGGTTTTCAGTTGATCAATTCAATTGAGATTATCTGGTAAAACAATAGCAAGCTGGAATCCCACACGCTGCACACCAATGTGAGAAGTTGGCCTGGTATATGCTGTCCACTAATTATAGTGGGCACCTTGCACCAGTCCAAACAACCCCTTATTGGAGATAGGTTAAAGACAACCTTATTGAAAGCTATCCTAGTGGTAGCTATGGAGAGCAGCCTTCAGGCTAAGTCTTGAAGGAATGTAAAGCAGCTTGTTTTACCAGTCTATAATCTCTTGAGTGACCAAATGAAAGAGCACCACACCAGGTATATATTCAAAATATATGTATTTATTGCTAAACACACCCCTCTAGTCTCTTTATGAGGCTAGAGTTCGAAATACATAAGTTATAAGTTATTAAATCACAGTAATAGCACAAATACACGTTTGGGCCCTAGGGGCGTACCAAACCATATACCAATAAAGTGGTATGCGAACCACGACTGAACTAGACACTAGGCCTAGAGCCTCTAGAAGTGCTTGGACCACAAGGAACCACCCAAGGTAGTGACCCAGGGGACCTACGGGAGACGCGTGCAGTGTAAATACACAACCGCGATACGCCGTTGACTTCTATGGAGAAAGTCGGGATCGGGAAAATAGAGAAAAGGGACACTTAAAAGATGACTAGGACAAAACTCTTTGAGATCTAGGACTTTGAAGAGTCTCTACCCACAGGAGCACCGGAGTACTCGTGTTACCTCACCCAGGGAAGCCGGGTGCATAGGTGCCTTTCGGGGTCGGGTTTCGTTGTCGATTCGAATGGCGATCTGCTGCAAAGTGCTGCTGGCGGCCAAGAGAAAAGTGTCCGGGTGGATCCAAGAGTGGATCGGAGTTCTGAAGAACCTGAAAGCAGAGGGGACAGAGTCTGGGTCACTAGCCAGTGACCAGGAAGGCGATGGACAGATGCCCACCGATGTCGAGTGCTTCAGGTGCGTTGATGGTCATATTCACTCTTCAGCCACGAGGTCCAGGAGGCGTTGTCGGCGACCAGGAGCAGGATTCGGGCTGGGACACAATGTCTGTCGAGTGCTGAGGTGTCGGCGACCGGATTGGACCCAACAAGCCTTGGCAACGGCAAGTCTCGGTGAAGATGTAGATCGTCAATGGTGCAGACCAGCAAGGTCTATGGAACTCACCCAGCGAAGGTAAGTGATGGCAGCCCTGGTGCAACCAGGATGCCAAGGAAGAAAAGGATTGGCCTTCGTTAAGGGCTACTAGCCAACGGGCTAGCGACCGCGAAGGAGCCTCGTGACGCCGCACGTGGATCTGGCTTACAGGACACTCATGGAGTGGGGGCCAGTGATCTTCAGTGCAGTTGGTGCTGGAGGCTAGGGATACTCGGAGCCCAAAGCACGACTTCTTGGGAGACCCAGAAGAGGATGCACTTGCAAATGTGCTTGGTGTCCAGGGGTCACGGTCTCAAGTCACCCACGATAGCCACGGGCCTCAGCTTTGCTGGAGACTCAGGGTAGCCTCGGGGAAGTCTGAGAATCTACCTCTGGTGATGCGCTGACTTCGGCGTCCGACGGGAGCTTCAGAAATGCGAGCCGGACAGATGCTTCTTTGGTGCCTGCCAAGCAGGGGAGTCACTCCTTGACCCCAAGGGAGATTCTTCAGTCCTCTAATCGTGAGTAGAGCGTCGAAGGTCCAGGATTCAGTTTCAGAGTTTCGTCCAGGGATAATCTAAAGTCCTAAGGACTGGGTTCCTACCTTTATTCTAAAAATAGGGGTTGGACTACTCTGTGGCCCCACCTATGGGTGGGTCAGGGCCGAGGGGTGGCTACACCCCTTTCCCTTTGTCCAGTACGCGCCAAAGCAGGGGCTGCAAGCCCCTGATCCGGTTTGAACTGGGGTATGCACAGGGACACCAAATGTGCCCCCAGTGCAGGACTTCAAAGCACCCGAAAGTGCTCCCGCCCAGCCCCAATACACATTATCCTGTCTGGGGAGGTGGTCACACCTCCCTGGGACAGGAAACCTATTGTCCAGGCCTCCCCTGCCGGAGTTTCGTCCAGCAGCAGGAGGCCAGAATCGTGTCTGTGGCAGCAGCATCCATTTTGTGATGCCAGGGCTCTGGAAAGAAGTTACCGGACTCGTCAGAGTTAACATGTCTTTCCCTCTAGAAGGGTGGAATGCTACCCCCGCCACCAGAATTGGCGGGGGGTAGTATTCCAAGATGTTTGACACCAAACACAACATGTTTAGGTGCAGCCATTCCAAAGTTAGCATTTTACCGCGAGGATATAATGCGCTTAAGAGTATATGGTCAGGCGGCACTACAAACAGCATCAGAGAGGGTCTCCGAACGCTGCAGAGGGGCCCTGCTCATGCAGGGTCACCCTCTCACATAGGAACCATGCACTCTGCCTTTAGGATTGATAAGGCCTGCCTTAGGAGTGACTTATAGGTTTATATGTGTGTATGTATTTCGTGATATAGGTAACCTATATCACAGTAAGGGGTGCATGCACCACCTTACCCAGGCTGCAGTAGCAGACCTGTGGTGTCAGTTTGGATGGCCTTCCAGGGGTGGCATAATACATGCTGCAGCCCCTGGCAGGCCTCTGAGGTGCCTATGCCCTTGGTACATAGTATACCATATACTAGGGACTTATAAGGGCACTCCAGATCCCAATCAGTGATGTGCCTAAGGCACATGGAAACCATTTTAGAGAGGAAGCAGCTAGGCTGGGGTTCTGATTAGCAGGGCCCCAGCCAGACTAATGTCGAAAAACAGTGAAGCATCAGCAAAAATTGGGGGTTCCCATGTGAAGCAGATCCTACTCTCCTACACTGATGACATCTCAAATGACATCACTGATGACATCACTGATGACATCATCCAGTGACTGTGTGTTTCTGTAAAGTTTAAATATGTTTAATATATATAGGGAAAGGCGTATTGAAGAATGAGTGGGTGTATAAGTGTCTGAATGGATGATTTAGTACGTGCGTGACTGACTCTACAAGTGAGTGATTAAACGTATCTTACTGAATGCATGGGTTAGTGACTAAACTGTGTGAATGTCTGTATCCGTCTGTTTGTTGGTGTGTAAGTGGATGCATGGATTTGCGAATAGCTACATGAGTGTCTATATGGGTTATTGATTGGTTCTCTGAGTATCTGTATGGCTGCCTGAGTGTTTGTGTGGGTGGGGTGTGTGTGACTCTGTACATAGATGTGTGAGTGGGTGATTCACTGGGTGCATGATTGCAAGATTGCATCTGTGATGGACTGCTTGGGTGGGTGAGTGTGTGTATGGGTGTGTTAGTGAGTGAATGTATATCTCAGTGGTACATGTGCGAGTAACTACATATGTAAAAGGCAGTATATATGTGTGTTAGAGTATTTAAATGGCTATAAGTGAGAGTGTGTGATTGTGAGAGTGGCTGTATGGATGCGTGTGTGCTTGTATCAGTTATTGTATAAGGGCGTTAGAATGTGCTAGTATTTGTATGAGTAAGTGAGCTGGTGTGTTTATAACTGTATAGGTGAGTAAATGGGTGTGTGATTAATTTTTTGCATGACTGACTAGGTGTGTGAGTACCTCTATGGATGAGTGGTGGTGTGTGAGTGTTTATATAGGTGTATGAGTGCATATGATAGTCCTTTACTGAGTGACTGTACTGGTGAGTGAGTAGATGTGTGTGTGTAGACCTAAGAATCAGTGAGTGGGTATGTAGTTATTGGTGTTGGAGTGTCTATGGTTTTGCGAATGGCAGTCTGTAATTTAGAGTGGGTGTATCAAAAGTCATATTAGGGTGAGAGAAGATGCACAAAATTATCACATGGATGATGTCATTGTGATGTCATGAGTGATGTCATTTGAGATGTCATCAGTGATGTCATCAGTGATGTCACTGACCATGTCATGAGTGATGTAATATGTGACATTATCAGCAGTGCATTGCGGGCGGGGGCGCAAGTTATCGTTAGCTTAACTAACTATAACGGGGAATTTCTATGGTTTTGTCACGAGTGAAATGTCCAACTAACTATAACTGTCCCTAAAACCTATGGTTTTTTCAGTGAATTTCAAAGGTTTTTTAAATGCTAATTTCTAACTAGAACGTATCTGAAACCTATGGTTTTTCAGTGAATTTCAAAGGTTTTTAAATGCTCATTTCTAACTATAACGTGCCTGAAACCTATGATTTTTAAGTGAATTTCAAAGGTTTTTTAAATGCTAGTTTCTAACTATGCCTACAGAGGTAGGACATGTGAAGAAAGAAGAAAAAACGCACAGAAAGAAGCAAAAGAAATGCAGAAAGAAGCAACAGAAGTCCACAAAGACGAAGAAATGTGCAGGAAGAAGCAAAAGATGTGCAGAAAGAACCAACAGAGGAGCAGAAAGAGGCCTTGTTGCAAAATCATCCTGTGCCCACAACTTTTTCAGACGGGTACTGGTGGTAACTGACTCTGACTAACCAGAGTCAGTGCTATGCTAAAAGACACTTAGAATACAATGAAAACACCTACATACACTAGGGAACACTATGCGTTGGGGTACCCCTGTGATTAGCATGACCTCCTCTGTAAGTCCCTAGTACATAATAGGGCAGGGGGATTAAAACTACCTCTTAAAGCGCGCTACAGGACGCGTTTGCACAGTGGTGAAGGGGAGGGGGCCTGAGGTGACATGTGTGCAAACGCGCCACGTGGCGCGTTTTAAGTTGCGGGATTAAGTCCCCTTGAATCCTGAGGGTCCCTGGGGCCCAACTAGCCCCCCAGGTACCTACAGTTAGGACCACTGAGCTGAGTTGCAGAGAGGCGTTCCGAGGCCACGCACCTTTTTTCACCTCTCTGCAACGCAACTCTGTTTTGCTTACTGAAGGTACCTGGTGGGCTAGTTGGCCCCCAGGGTCCCTCAGGTTTCAAGGGGAATTAATTCTCCAACTTAAAACGCACCACAGGGCGTGTTTGCGCACATGTCACCTGGGCCCCTCCCTCCACCACTGTGCAAACTCGCCCCGTGGCGCGTTTTAAGTTAGGGGATTAGGTCACCTTGAATCCTGAGGGTCCCTGGGGCCCAACTAGCCCACCAGGTACTTCCAGTAAGCACCACAGGCCTGCGTTGCAACGCCTGTAACAAATTGTGCAGTTGTGTTTAGGTATTGAAGGGGGTCGTGCTGGGGGTAGTGTTTTAGGGTTTAGGGTAGTGCAGTGGTGTTTGTGTAGTGTAGGGGGTCATGCTGGGGGTAGATTTAGGGTTTAGGGTAGTGCAGTGGTGTTTGGATAGTTTAGGGAGTCGTGCTGGGGGAGTGTTTTAGGGTTTAGGGTAGTGCAGTGGTGTTTGGGTAGTGTAGGGGTTGTGCTGGGGGTAGTGTTTTAGGGTTTAGGGTAGTACAGTG
This sequence comes from Calotriton arnoldi, assembly GCA_963921515.1. Classification (NCBI taxonomy): domain Eukaryota; kingdom Metazoa; phylum Chordata; class Amphibia; order Caudata; family Salamandridae; genus Calotriton; species Calotriton arnoldi. The sequence continues at coordinate 393,603 of CAWUFW010006245.1, read as the reverse complement.
GTGTTTGGGTAGTGTAGGGGGTCGTGCTGGGGGTAGTGGTTTAGGGTAGTGCAGTGGTGTTTGGGTAGTGTAGGGGGTACTGCTGGGGGTAGTGTTTTAGGGTTTAGGGTAGTGCAATGGTGTTTGGGTAGTGTAGGGGGTACTGCTGGGGGTAGTGTTTTAGTGTTTAGGGTAGTGCAGTGGTGTTTGGGTAGTGTAGGGGGTACTGCTGGGGGTATTGTTTTAGGGTTTAGGGTAGTGCAGTGGTGTTTGGGTAGTGTAGGGGTTCATGCTGGGGGTATTTTTACGGGTTTAGGGTAGTGCAGTGGTGTTTGTGTAGTGTAGGGGTAGTGTTTTAGGGTTTAGGGTAGTGCAGTGGTGTTTGTGTAGTGTAGGGGGTCGTGCTGGGGGTAATGTTTTAGGGTTTAGGGTAGTGCAGTGGTGTTTGTGTAGTGTAGGAGGTCGTGTTTTAGGGTTTAGGGTAGTGCAGTGGTGTTTGGGCAGTGTAGGGGGTCATGCTGGGGGTGGTGTTTCAGGTTTTAGGGCAGTGCAGTGGTGTTCGGGCAGTGTAGGGGGTCTTGCTGGGGGTGGTGTTTCAGGGTTTAGGGCAGTGGTGTTCGGGTAGTGTAGGGGGTCATGCGGGGGGTAGTGTTTCAGGGTTTAGGGCAGTGCAGTGGTGTTTGGGTAGTGTAGGGGGTCATGCTGGGGGGAGTGTTTTAGGGTTTAGGGCAGTGCGTGGTGTTTGGGTAGTGTAGGGGGTCGTGCTGGGGGAGTGTTTTAGGTTTTAGGGCAGTGCAGTGGTGTTCGGGTAGTGTAGGGGTCATGCTGGGGTTGTGTTTCAGGGTTTAGGGCAGTGCAGTGGTGTTCGGGCAGTGTAGGGGGTCGTGCTGGGGCTGGTGTTTCAGGGTTTAGGGCAGTTCAGTGGTGTTCGGGCAGTGTAGGGGGTCTTGCTGGGGGTGGTGTTTCAGGGTTTAGGGCAGTGCAGTGGTGTTCGGGCAGTGTAGGGGGTCTTGCTGGGAGTGATGTTTCAGGGTTTAGGGCAGTGCAGTGGTGTTCGGGCAGTGTAGGGGGTCGTGCACGGGTGGTGTTTCAGGGTTTAGGGCAGTGCAGTCGTGTTCGGGCAGTGTAGGGGGTCGTGCTGGGGCTGGTGTTTCAGGGTTTAGGGCAGTGCAGTGGTGTTCAGGCAGTGTAGGGGGTCGTGCTGGGGCTTGTGTTTCAGGGTTTAGGGCAGTGCAGTGGTGTTCGGGCAGTGTAGGGGGTCGTGCTAGGGATGGTGTTGCATGGTTTAGGGCAGTGCAGTAGTGTTCAGGCAGTGTAGGGGGTCGTGCTGGGGCTGGTGTTTCAGGGTTTAGGGCAGTGCAGTGGTGCTCGGGCAGTGTAGGGGGTCGTGCTGGGGGTGGTGTTTCTAGGTTTAGGGTAGTGCAGTGGTGTTCGGGCAGTGTAGGGGGTCGTGCTGGGGGTGGTGTTTCAGGGTTTAGTGCAGTGGTGTTCGGGAAGTGTAGGGGGTCTTGCTGGGGGTGATGTTTCAGGGTTTAGGGCAGTGCAGTGGTGTTCGGGCAGTGTAGGGGGTCTTGCTGGGGGATGTGTTTCAGGGTTTAGGGCAGAGCAATGGTGTTCAGGCAGTGAAGGGGGTTGTGCTGGAGGTGGTGTTTCAGGGTTTAGGGCAGCGCAGTGGTGTTCGGGCAGTGTAGGGGGTCTTGCTGGGGTTGGTGTTTCAGGGTTTAGGGCAGTGGTGTTCAGGCAGTGTAGGGGGTCGTGCTGGTGGTGGTGTTTCAGGGTTTAGGGCAGTGCAGTGGTGTTCGGGCAGTGTAGGCTGTGAGAAGTTGGCCTGGTATATGCTGTCCACTAATTATAGTGGGCACCTCGCACCAGTCCAAACAACCCCTTATTGGAGATAGGTTAAAGACAACCTTTATTGAAAGCTATCCTAGTGGTAGCTATGGAGAGCATCCTTCAGGCTAAGTCTTGAAGGAATGTAAAGCAGCTTGTTTTACCAGTCTATAATCTCTTGAGTGACCAAATGAAAGAGCACCACACCAGGTATATATTCAAAATATATGTATTTATTGCTAAACACACCCCTCTAGTCTCTTTATGAGGCTAGAGTTCGAAGTACATAAGTCATAAGTTATTTAAACACAGTAATAGCACAAATACACGATTGGGCCTTAGGGGCGTACCAAACCATATACCAATAAAGTGGTATAAGAAACACGACTGAGCTAGACAGTAGGCCTAGAGCCTCTAGAAGTGCTTGGACCACAAGGAACCACCCAAGGTAGTGACACAGGGGACCCACGGGGGACACGTGCAGTGTAAATACACAACCGCGATACGCCGTTAACTTCTATGGAGAAAGTCGCGATCAGGAAATTAAAGAAAAGGGACACTTAAAGGAGGACTTGGAGCAAACCCTTTGAGAACTAGTACTTTGAAGAGTCTCTACCCACGGGAGCACCAGAGTACTCGTGTTACCTCACCCAGGGAAGCCGGGTGCACAGGTGCCTTTCGGGGTCGGGTTTCGTCGTCGATTTGAATGGCGATCTGCTGCAAAGTGCTGCTGGCGACCAAGTGGAAAGTGTCCGGGTGGATCCAAGAGTGGATCGGAGATCTGAAGAACCTGAAAGCAGAGGGGACAGAGTCTGGGTCACTAGCCAGTGACCAGGAAGGCGATGAGCGGATGCCCACCGATGTCGGGTGCTTCAGGTGCATTGTCGGTCGTCTTGACTCTTCAGCCACGAGGTCCAGGAGGCGTTGTCGGTGACCAGGAGCAGGATTCGGGCTGGTACACGATGTCTGTCGAGTGCTGAGGCGTCGGCGACCGGATTGGACCCAACAAGCCTTGGCAACGGCAAGTCTCGGTGAAAAGGAAGAATGACGATGGTTCAGACCAGCAAGGTCTGAGGAACTCACCCAGCGAGGGTAAGAGAGGGCAAGCCTGGAGCAACCAGGGAGCCCAAGAAGAAAAGGATTGGCCTTCGTGAAGGGCTACTAGCCACCGGGCTAGCGACCGCAAAGGAGCCTCAAGACATCGCACGTGGAGCTGGCTCACAGGACACTCGTGGAGTGGAAGCCAGTGATCTTCGGTGCAGTTGGTGCTGGAGGCTGGTGCTACTTGGAGCCGAAAGCACGACTTCGTGGGAGACCCAGAAGATGATGAACTTGCAAATGTGCTCAGTGTCCAGGGGTCACGGTCTCACATCACCCACGATAGCTACGGGCCTCAGCTTTGCTGGAGACTCAGGGTAGCCTAGGGGAAGTCTGAGAATCCACCTCTGGTGATGCGAAGACTTCGGCGTCCAACGGGAGCTTCAGAAATGCAGACCGGACAGATGCTTCTTTGGTGCCTGCCAAGCAGGGGAGTCACTCCTTGACCCCAAGGGAGATTCTTCTGTCCTCTAATCTTGAGTAGAGCGTTGAAGGTCCAGGATTCTGTTTCAGAGTTTCGTCCAGGGATAATCTAAAGTCCTAAGGACTGGGTTCCTATACTTATACCAAGTTTAGGGGTTGGACTACTCTGTGGCCCCACCTATGGGTGGGTCAGGGCAGAGGGGTGGCTACACCCCTTTCCCTTTGTCCAGTTCGCGTCAAAGCAGGGGCTGGAAGCCCCTGATCCGGTTTGAACTGGGGTATGCCCAGGGACACCAAATGTGCCCCCAGTGCAGGACTTCAAAGCACCCAGAGCGTGCTCCCGCCCAGCCCCAATACACATTATCCTGTCTGGGGAGGTGGTCACACCTCCCTGCAACAAGAAACCTATTGTCCAGGCCTCCCCTGCCGGAGTTTCGTCCAGCAGCAGGAGGCCAGACTTGTGTCTGTGGCAGCAGCATCCATTTTGTGATGCCAGGGCTTTAGGAAAGAAGTTACCGGGTAGACCAGTGTGTACATGTCTCTCCCTCTAGAAGGGTGGAATGCTACCCCCGCCGCCAGGATTGGCGGGGGCGTAGTATTCCAAGATGTTTGACACCAAACACGACATGTTTTGATGCAGTCATTCCAAATTTAGCATTCTACCGCGAGGATATAATGCACTTAAGAGTATGTGGTTTAACCGCATTTACAAACAGCACCAGAGAATGGACTCTGGGCACTGCAGAGGGGCCCTGCTCATGCAGTGGCACCCTCTCACATAAGAACCAAGCACTCTGCCTTCAGGATTGATAAGGCCTGCTATAGGAGTGGCTTATAGGTTTATATATGTGTAAGTATGTAGTGATATAGGTAACCTATATCACAGTAAGGGGTGCATGCACCACCTTACCCAGGCTGCAGTAGCAGACCTGTGGTGTCGTTTTGGATGGCCTTCCAGGGGTGGCATAATACATGCTGCAGCCCCTGGTAGGCCTCTGAAGTACCTATGCCCTTGGTACATAGTATACCATATACTAGGGACTTATAAGGGCACTCCAGATTCCAATTAGAGATGTGCCTAAGGCACATGGAAACCATTTTAAAGAGGAAGCAGCTAGGCTGGGGTTCTGATTAGCAGGGCCCCAGCCAGACTAAGGTCGAAAAACTGTGAAGCATCAGCAAAAAGTGGGGGTACCCATGTGAAGCAGATCCTACTCTCCTACACAACCCCCCCAAACGTAGGGACATTAAACTAACCTTGACCAGTTAAGTCTTCATGTTCTAAGTGGAAATACCTAGAGAGTCCATCTGCATTGGCATGGTTACTCCCAGGTCTATGTTCCACTGTGAAGTCCATCCCCTGTAGGGAAATGGACCACCTAAGCAGTTTGGGGTTTTCACTCTTCATTTGTTTTAGCCATAAGAGGGGCTTATGGTCTGTTTGAACAAGGAAGTGAGTACCAAACAAGTATGGCCTCAATTTCTTCAGAGCCCAGACCACAGCAAAAGCCTCCCTCTCAATGGCTGACCAACGTTTGTCTCTAGGGGTCAGCCTTCTGCTTATGAAAGCTACTGGCTGATCCTGACCTTCTACATTCAATTGTGACAGTACAGCCCCTACCCCCAATTCAGATGCATCAGTTTGAACAATGAACTTCTTGGAGTAATCAGGACTCTGTAGAATGGGAGCAGTGCACATGGCCTGCTTCAGGTCATCAAATGCCTTTTGACAGTTAGCTGTCCACTGAACTTTCTTGGGCATTTTCTTAGAAGTTAAGTCATTCAAAGGTGTCACTATTGATCCATACCCTTTGACAAATCTTCTGTAGTACCCAGTCAGGCCTAAAAAGGCTCTCACCTGAGTCTGGGTAGTTGGAGCAGTCCAGTCCATGATGGTCTGAATCTTGCTCTGCAGTGGTTGAACCTGGCCTCCACCCACAAGGTGGCCCAGGTACACAACCTGACTCTGCCCTATCTGGCACTTGGTGGCCTTGATAGTCAGGCCTGCCTTTTGCAGGGCCTGTAAAACATTCCTATGGTGGACCAGGTGATCCTCCCAGGTGGAGCTAAAGACAGCAATATCATCTAGATATGCTGCACTATAGGCTTCCAGACCTGTGAGAACTGTATTCACCAGCCTCTGGAAAGTGGCAGGTGCATTCTTCAGACCAAAGGGCATCACCACAAATTGATAATGCCCACTAGGGGTTGAGAATGCTGTCTTTGGCTTTGCATCATCAGCTAAGTCTGATCTGCCAGTAGCCAGCTGTCAAGTCAAATGTGCTGAGATATTTGGCTGAGGCCAAAGTATCTATGAGCTCATCTGCCCTTGGTATTGGATGGGCATCAGTCCTAGTGACTGCATTGAGACCCCTGTAGTCCACACAAAACCTCATCTCTCTTTTTCCACCACTGGTGTGAGGTTTTGGCACAAGGACCACTGGACTAGCCCAAGGGCTATCTGAGGGTTCAATAACTCCCAAATCCAACATTTTCTGGACTTCAGTCCTGATACAGTCCCTGACATGGTCAGGTTGCCTATAAATCTTATTTTTAATAGGCAGACTGTCCCCAGTGTCCACTTCAGGAGTGCACCAGGTGGTCTGACTGGGTGTCAGTGAAAACATATGTCTAAACTGATTGAGCACCTGTCTGCAATCAGTCTGCTGCTGGGTAGTGAGGCTGCCTGCCAAGGCTACACCATCTACTGACCCATCGTCAGGGTTCTGTGAGAGCAGGTCAGGGAGTGGGTCACTCTCTTCCTCCTGCCCTTCATCAGTAGCCATGAGCAAGCCCATGTCTGCCCTGTCCACATATGGTTTTAACCTGTTGACATGGAGAACCCTGTGGGGACTCCTGGGTGTTCCTAGGTCTACTAAGTAGGTAACCTCACCCTTCTGTTCAACAATAGTGTGGGGTCCACTCCATTTGTCTTGGAGAGCTGCTGGGGCCACTGGCTCCAACACCCACACTTTCTGTCCTGGCTGGTAAACAGTCAGTACAGCCTTTTGGTCATGCCAAGCTTTTTGAAGTTCCTGGCTAGCCTCAAGGTTTTTGGTTGCCTTTTTCATATACTCAGCCATCCGGGAGCGGAGACCAATGTACATAGTCCACTATGTCTTGCTTTGGGGGCTTGAGAGGTAACTCCCATCCTTCCTTCACCAAGCACAGTGGACCCCTAACAGGGTGACCAAACAGAAGTTCAAAAGGGCTGTAACCAACCCCTTCTGAGGCACCTCCCTGTATGCAAATAAAAGGCAGGGCAAGAGTATGTCCCATCTTCGCCTAAGCTTTTCTGGGAGCCCTTTAATCATGCCCTTCAAGGTTTTGTTGAATCTCTCAACTAAACCATTGCATTGTGGGTGATAGGGTGTGGTGAACTTGTAAGTCACTCCACACTCCTTCCACATTGCTTTTAAGTAACCAGACATGAAGTTTGCACCCCTATCTGATACAACCTCCTTAGGAAAGCCCACTCTTGAGAAAACTCCCAGGAGGGCTCTTGCCACCACAGGTGCTGTAGTGGTCCTAAGGGGTATAGCCTCTGGGTACCTGGTGGCATGATCCACTACCACCAGGATAAACCTGTGCCCAGATGCTGTTTGGGGATCCATGGGACCAACAATGTCAATCCCCACTCTTTCAAAGGGCACCCCCACCACAGGTAGTGGTATCAGGGGGCCTTTGTAGTGCCACCTGCCTTGCCACTGGCCTGGCAGGTTACACAGGAGCGACAAAACTCCTTGGTGTCTTCAGACATGTGGGGCCAGTGAAAGTGAGGGACAATTCTGTCCCAAGTCTTGTTCTGGCCCAGGTGACCTGCCAAGGGAATATCATGGGCTAGGGTCAATAGGAAGCCCCTGAACTTTAGAGGTATGACCAACCTCCTGGTGGCACCAGGCTTGGGGTCTCTACACTCTGAGTACAGGAGTCCATCATCCCAATACACTGTATGGGGACCACTAGCTTTCCCAGCAGCCTCAGCAGCAGCTTGCTGTCTGAGGGGTTCAAGAGAGGGGCAGCTCTGCTGCTCCTGGCTCAGATCTGCCCTGGAAGGTCCCCCTGTCCCCAAGAACTCAACCTGGTCAGGTTCAAGTTCCTCTGGGACAGTTCCTTCCTCAGGACTGAGATCATCTCCCTCAAGAGACTGATCTTCCTTCTGAGCCAAGGGGGAAGGCACTGCCTTTACCCTACTACTCCTCCTCTTGGAAGGCACTTGGTCCATTATTCCAGAATCCAAGGCCTGTTCAGTGTCTAGACATTTTGGCCTGTGACCTGGTCACAGCAAACACATCTGCAGGGATGCCCAGCATTTCTGCATGAGTCCTGAGCTCCACTTCTGCCCAAGCTGAAGTTTCTAAGATCATTGCCAAGCAAGCATTCGACTGGTAGGTTTGCACTTACCACAACCTTCTTAAGGCCAGTTACCCCTCCCCAGGAGAAGTTAACAACTGCCAGAGTATGGTCTGTTCTGACATTGCTAGCATTGGTCACTTGGTACATCTCACCAAGTATAACTTGCCCAGGATCCACAAGGTCTTGTGTCACCATTGTGACACTTGCCCCTGTGTCCCTAAATGCCAAAGCCTCTCGTCCATTGATTAAAGGCTGTTGTCTGTACTTGCCCAGATTACTGGGACTCACAGAGGAGGTCACATCCATGCCTCCATCACAGACTAACACAGCCTGAGTGAGTTCTCTGACTAGGTCAGAGCCCACTTCAGTACCCAGGGTGAACCCTACTAAACCCTTGGCTGGAGCACTCCCACCAACTGTAACTGCACTAGGGGGAACAGGTGCCTTAGGGGCATTGGTGGGTGCTGGACTTGAGTCTTTGGACTTGGTGCAATCACTAGTCCAGTGGGTCTTTTGCTTACAGACCTTGCACCATGGTTTTCTTTGGCCTTTACCTTTGGTAGTTTGTGAATCCCCCCCTGAAGAAGATTTTTGGGGACCTTGTGAAGACTTCTGGTCGTTACCCTTCTCCCCACCCTTATCAGAGTTCTTTGCATCTTGCTTCTTAGGGTCACCACCTTGGTTCTGTACCTTCTGCCTCACCCTGGTTCTGACCCATTTGTCTGCCTTCTTTCCCAATTTTTGGGGAGAGGTCAGATCAGAGTCCACCAGGTACTGATGCAACAGCTGATTTTGACAGTTATTAAGAATCTGCTCCCTCATTATCAGATTGTACAATCCTGAGAAGTCACACACCTTACTGCCCATCAACCAGCCTTCCAGCGCCTTAGCAGAACAATCCACATAGTCTACCCAGTCTTGAGTCTGTGCTTTCTGGGTATCTCTAAACTTCAACCTGTACTGTTCAGTGGTTAGGCCAAACCCATCAATAAGAGCACTCTTCAAGACCTTGTAATTATCAGCATCCTCTTCTCTTACAGTGAGGAGCTTATCTCTACCTTTGTCTGCAAAGGAGAGCCACAAGATTGCTGCCCACTGCTCCTGAGGGACCTTCTGTACTTTACAGGCCCTCTCTAAAGCAGTTATCCATTTGTGGATGTCATCCCCACTCTGGTAGGTAGGGACAATCTTGCTCAGGTTCCTATGGTCATAGGACCTTTCCCTATCTCTAGGGATATGGCTGCCACCATGGGACTCTAGTCCCAACTTTCTTTTCTCTCTAAAGAGATCTAGGGACTCCCTGTCTAAGGCTACTTGCTGTCCTTCTGAGTTCAAGCTGAGCTTCCTCATACTGAATCAGCCTCTTTCTCCTCTCATGAGAGGATTCCCTCCTATGAGATGAGACAGAGCTCCCTATTGAGGTGCCAGAGTGGTTAGACTCCTGAGAAGGAGATCTAGACTTTCTGGGCACACTCATAATCCTTCCTGGGGGACAAAGTGGGTATCATCTTGATCATCCTCTTCATCTTCCACAGGAGGGATTGGGTTATCCAGGTCAGGGTCATTGTCACCCTCCTGGCCAGTTTCAGAGGGGGGCTGGGGGTATTGGTACCCCTGGCCCCTTCCTCTTCTTCTGCCCCACCCTCTGCTCCTACCCCTTCAGTCCCCAAGGGCTTACTAAGGTCATAAGCTACCAACAACTCTTTAAGGTGTTGGGTGGTGGGACTTTGGCCTGTCCTTAATTTCCTCAAGTTACATAATGCTCTCAATTCCAAGAATGGGAGTGTATCATACTTGGAGGTAAGAAGCCCAGTGGCTTCAGGCAAGGATTCTCTAGATCCTACCTTTAAAGACATTACTAGTGTGGTGTGGTGTATGCACTACCTACTCTAGTGTGGCCTACTAAACTCTCTTGAGTTGTAGAAAGGGTTGTGCTATCCCTTAACACACAACTCTAAGTTCAGTAGAACTTACTGTATTCTAAGCTTAAATTATATGTACCTTAGGTACCTTTAGTGGTTTTCAGTTGATCAATTCAATTGAGATTATCTGGTAAAACAATAGCAAGCTGGAATCCCACACGCTGCACACCAATGTGAGAAGTTGGCCTGGTATATGCTGTCCACTAATTATAGTGGGCACCACGCACCAGTCCAAACAACCCCTTATTGGAGATAGGTTAAAGACAACCTTTATTGAAAGCTATCCTAGTGGTAGCTATGGAGAGCAGCCTTCAGGCTAAGTCTTGAAGGAATGTAAAGCAGCTTGTTTTACCAGTCTATAATCTCTTGAGTGACCAAATGAAAGAGCACCACACCAGGTATATATTCAAAATATATGTATTTATTGCTAAACACACCCCTCTAGTCTCTTTATGAGGCTAGAGTTCGAAATACATAAGTAATAAGTTATTTAAACACAGTAATAGCACAAATACACGTTTGGGCCCTAGGGGCGTACCAAACCATATACCAATAAAGTGGTATAAGAACCACGACTGAGCTAGACACTAGGCCTAGAGCCTCTAGAAGTGCTTGGACCACAAGGAACCACCCAAGGTAGTGACACAGGGGACCCACGGGGGACGCGTGCAGTGTAAATACACAACCGCGATACGCCGTTAACTTCTATGGAGAAAGTCGCGATCAGGAAATTAAAGAAAAGGGACACTTAAAGGAGGACTTGGAGCAAACCCTTTGAGAACTAGTACTTTGAAGAGTCTCTACCCACGGGAGCACCGGAGTACTCGTGTTACCTCACCCAGGGAAGCCGGGTGCATAGGTGCCTTTCGGGGTCGGGTTTCGTCGTCGATTTGAATGGCGATCTGCTGCAAAGTGCTGCTGGCGACCAAGTGGAAAGTGTCCGGGTGGATCCAAGAGTGGATCGGAGATCTGAAGAACCTGAAAGCAGAGGGGACAGAGTCTGGGTCACTAGCCAGTGACCAGGAAGGCGATGAGCGGATGCCCACAGATGTCGGGTCCTTCAGGTGCATTGTCAGTTGTCTTGACTCTTCAGCCACGAGGTCCAGGAGGCGTTGTCGGCAACCAGGAGCAGGATTCGGGCTGATACATGATGGTTGTCGAGTGCTGAGGCATCGGCAACCGGATTGGACCCAACAAGCCTTGGCAACGGCAAGTCTTGGTGAAAAGGAAGAATGACGATGGTTCAGACCAGCAAGGTCTGAGGAACTCACCCAGCCAGGATAAGAGAGGGCAAGCCTGGTGCAACCAGGGAGCCCAAGAAGAAAAGGATTGGCCTTCGTAAAGGGCTACTAGCAACCGGGCTAGCGACCGCGAAGGAGCCTCGAGACGTCGCACGTGGAGCTGGCTCACAGGACACTCGTGGAGTGGAGGCCAGTGATCTTCAGTGCAGTTGGTGCTGGAGATTGGGGCTACTCGGAGCCCAAAGCACGACTTTGTGGGAGACCCAGAAGAGGATGCACTTGCAAATGGGCTTGGTGTCCAGGGGTCATGGTCTCACGTCACCCACGATAGCTACGGGCCTCAGCTTTGCTGGGGACTCAGGGTAGCCTCGGCGAAGTCTGAGAATCCATCTTTGGTGATGCGATGACTTCGGCGTCCGACGGGAGCTTCAGAAATGCAGACCGGACAGATGCTTCTTTGGTGCCTGCCAAGCAGGGGAGTCACTCCTTGACCCCAAGGGAGATTCTTCTGTCCTCTAATCTTGAGTAGAGCGTCGAAGGTCCAGGATTCTGTTTCAGAGTTTCGTCCAGGGATAATCTAAAGTCCTAAGGACTGGGTTCCTATACTTATACCAAGTTTAGGGGTTGGACTACTCTGTGGCCCCACCTATGGGTGGGTCAGGGCAGAGGGGTGGCTACACCCCTTTCCCTTTGTCCAGTTCGCGCCAAAGCAGGGGCTGGAAGCCCCTGATCCGGTTTGAACTGGGGTATGCACTGGGGACACCAAATGTGCCCCCAGTGCAGGACTTCAAAGCACCCAGAGGGTGCTCCCGCCCAGCCCCAATACACATTATCCTGTCTGGGGAGGTGGTCACACCTCCCTGCAACAGGAAACCTATTGTCCAGGCCTCCCCTGCCGGAGTTTCGTCCAGCAGCAGGAGGCCAGACTTGTGTCTGTGGCAGCAGCATCCATTTTGTGATGCCAGGGCTTTAGGAAAGAAGTTACCGGGTAGACCAGGGTGTACATGTCTCTCCCTCTAGAAGGGTGGAATGCTACCCCCGCCGCCAGGATTGGCGGTGGGGTAGTATTCCAAGATGTTTGACACCAAACACGACATGTTTTGATGCAGTCATTCCAAAGTTAGCATTCTACCGCGAGGATATAATGCACTTAAGAGTATATGGTTTAACCGCATTTACAAACAGCACCAGAGAATGGACTCTGGGCACTGCAGAGGGGCCCTGCTCATGCAGTGGCACCCTCTCACATAAGAACCAAGCACTCTGCCTTCAGGATTGATAAGGCCTGCTATAGGAGTGACTTATAGGTTTATATATGTGTAAGTATGTAGTGATATAGGTAACCTATATCACAGTAAGAGGTGCATGCACCACCTTACCCAGGCTGCAGTAGCAGACCTGTGGTGTCATTTTGGATGGCCTTCCAGGGATGGCATAATACATGCTGCAGCCCCTGGTAGGCCTCTGAGGTACCTATGCCCTTGGTACATAGTATACCATATACTAGGGACTTATAAGGGCACTCCAGATTCCAATTAGAGATGTGCCTAAGGCACATGGAAACCATTTTAAAGAGGAAGCAGCTAGGCTGGGGTTCTGATTAGCAGGGCCCCAGCCAGACTAAGGTCGGAAAACAGTGAAGCATCAGCAAAAAGTGGGGGTACCCATGTGAAGCAGATCCTACTCTCCTACATAGGGGGTCGTGCAGGGGCTGTTGTTTCAGGGTTTAGGGCAGTGCAGTGGTGTTCGGGCAGTGTAGGGGGTCGTGCTGGGGGTGGTGTTTCAGGGTTTTGGGCAGTGCAGTGGTGTTTGGGCAGTGTAGGGGGTCGTGCTGGGGGTGGTGTTTCAGGGTTTAGGGTAGTGCAGTGGTGTTCGGGCAGTGTAGGGGGTCGTGCAGGGGGTGGTGAGTCAGGGTTTAGGGCAGTGCAGTGGTGTTCGGGCAGTGTAGGGGGTCATGCTGGGGGTAGTGTTTTAGGGTTTAGGGCAGTGCACTGGTGTTCGAGCAGTGTAGGGGGTCGTGCAGGGGGTGGTGTTTCAAGGTTTAGGGCAGTGCAGTGGTGTTCGGGCAGTGTAGGGGGTCGTGCTGGGGGTGGTGTTTCAGGGTTTAGGGCAGTGCAGTGGTGTTCGGGCAGTGTAGGTGGTCTTGCTAGGGGTGGTGTTTCAGGGTTTGAGTGCAGTGGTGTTTGGGCAGTGTAGGGGGTCTTGCTGGGGGTGGTGTTTCAGGGTTTAGGGCAGTGCAATGGTGTTCGCGCAGTGTAGGGGGTCTTGCTGGGGCTGGTGTTTCAGCGTTTAGGGCAGTGCAGTGGTGTTCGGGCAGTGTAGGGGGTCTTGCTGGGGGTGATGTTTCAGGGTTTAGGGCAGTGCAGTGGTGTTCGGGCATTGTAGGGGGTCTTGCTGGGGCTGGTGTTTCAGGGTTTAGGGCAGTGCAGTGGTGTTCGGGCAGTGTAGGGGGTCTTGCTGGGGCTGATGTTTCAGGGTTTAGGGTAGTGCAGTGGTGTTCGGGCAGTGTAGGGGGTCGTGCTGGGGCTGGTGTTTAAGGGTTTAGGGCAGTGCAGTGGTGTTCAGGCAGTGTAGGCGGTCGTGCTGTGGGTGGTGTTTCAGGGTTTTGGGCAGTGCAGTGGTGTTCAGGCAGTGTAAGGGGTCGTGCTGGGGCTGGTGTTTCAGGGTTTTGGGCAGAGCAGTGGTGTTCGGGCAGTGTAGGGGGTCGTGCTGGGGGTGGTGTTTCAGGGTTTAGGGCAGTGCAGTGTTGTTCGGGCAGTGTAGGGGGTCTTGCTGGGGGTGGTGTTTCAAGGTTTAGGGCAGTGGTGTTCGGGCAGTGTAGGGGGTCTTGCTGGGGTTGATGTTTCAGGGTTTAGGGCAGTGCAGTGGTGTTCGGGCAGTGTAGGGGGTTTTGCTGGGGGTAGTGTTTCAGGGTTTAGGGCAGTGCAGTGGTGTTCGTGCAGTGTAGGGGGTCATGCTGGGGGTGGTGTTTCAGGGTTTAGGGCAGTGCAGTAGTGTTCGGGCAGTGTAGGGGGTCATGCAGGGGGTGGTGTTTCAGGGTTTAGGGCAGTGCAGTGGTGTTCGTGCAGTGTAGGGGTCGTGCTGGGGGTGGTGTTTCAGGGTTTAGGGCAGTGCAGTGGTGTTCGGGCAGTGTAGGGGGTCTTGCTGGGAGTGATGTTTTAGGGTTTAGGGCAGTGCAGTGGTGTTGGGGCAGTGTAGGGGGTCTTGCTGGGCGTGGTGTTTCAGGGTTAAGGGCAGTGGTGTTTGGGCAGTGTAGGGGGTCGTGCTGGAGGTGGTGTTTCAGGGTTTGGGGCAGTGCAGTAGTGTTCGGGCAGTGTAGGGGGTCGTGCGGGGGGTGGTGTTTCAGGGTTTAGAGCAGTGCAGTGGTGTTCGGGCAATATAGGGGGTCGTGCTGGGGGTGGTGTTTCAGGGTTTAGGGCAGTGCGGTGGTGTTCGGGCAGTGTAGGGGGTCGTGCACGGGGTGGTGTTTCAGGGTTTAGGGCAGTGCAGTGGTGTTTGGGCAGTGTAGGGGGTCGTGCTGGGGCTGGTGTTTCAGGGTTTAGGGCAGTGCAGTGGTGTTCGGGCAGTGTAGGGGGTCTTGCTGGGGGTGGTGTTTCAGCGTTTAGGGCAGTGGTGTTCGGGCTGTGTAGGGGGTCTTGCTGGGGGTGATGTTTCAGGGTTTAGGGCAGTGCAGTGGTGTTCGGGCAGTGTAGGGGGTCTTGCTGGGGGTAGTTGTTCAGGGTTTAGGGCAGTGTAGTGGTGTTCAGGCAGTGTAGGGGGTCGTGCTGGGGCTGGTGTTTCAGGGGTTAGGGCAGTGCAGTGGTGTTCGGGCAGTGTAGGGGGTCGTGCTAGGGATGGTGTTGCATGGTTTAGGGCAGTGCAGTGGTGTTCGGGCAGTGTAGGGGGTCTTGCTGGGGGTAGTTTTTCAGGGTTTAGGGCAGTGCAGTGGTGTTCAGGCAGTGTAGGGGGTCGTGCTGGGGCTGGTGTTTCAGGGGTTAGGGCAGTGCAGTGGTGTTCGGGCAGTGTAGGGGGTCGTGCTAGGGATGGTGTTGCATGGTTTAGGGCAGTGCAGTAGTGTTCGGGCAGTGTAGGGGGTTGTGCTGGGGCTGGTGTTTCAGGGTTTAGGGCAGTGCAGTGGTGCTCGGGCAGTGTAGGGGGTCGTGCTGGGGGTGGTGTTTCTAGGTTTAGGGTAGTGCAGTGGTGTTCGGGCAGTGTAGGGGGTCGTGCTGGGGGTGGTGTTTCAGGGTTTAGTGCAGTGGTGTTCGGGAAGTGTAGGGGTCTTGCTGGGGGTGATGTTTCAGGGTTTAGGGCAGTGCAGTGGTGTTCGGGCAGTGTAGGGGGTCTTGCTGGGGGATGTGTTTCAGGGTTTAGGGCAGAGCAATGGTGTTCAGGCAGTGAAGGGGGTTGTGCTGGAGGTGGTGTTTCAGGGTTTAGGGCAGCGCAGTGGTGTTCGGGCAGTGTAGGGGGTCTTGCTGGGGTTGGTGTTTCAGGGTTTAGGGCAGTGGTGTTCAGGCAGTGTAGGGGGTCGTGCTGGGGGTGGTGTTTCAGGGTTTAGGGCAGTGCAGTGGTGTTCGGGCAGTGTAGGGGGTCGTGCAGGGGGTGGTGAGTCAGGGTTTAGGGCAGTGCAGTGGTGTTCGGGCAGTGTAGGGGGTCATGCTGGGGGTAGTGTTTTAGGGTTTAGGGCAGTGCAGTGGTGTTCGGGCAGTGTAGGGGGTCGTGCTGGGGGTGGTGTTTCAGGGTTTAGGGCAGTGCAGTGGTGTTCGGGCAGTGTAGGGGGTCGTGCAGGGGGTGGTGAGTCAGGGTTTAGGGCAGTGCAGGGGTGTTCGGGCAGTATAGGGGGTCGTGCAGGGGGGTGGTGTTTCAGGGTTTAGGGCAGTGCAGTGGTGTTCGGGCAGTGTAGGGGTCGTGCTGGGGGTGGTGTTTCAGGGTTTAGGGCAGTGGTGTTCGGGCAGTGTAGGGGGTCTTGCTGGGGGTGATGTTTCAGGGTTTAGGGCAGTGCAGTGGTGTTCGTGCAGTGTAGGGGGTCATGCTGGAGGTGGTGTTTCAGGGTTTGGGGCAGTGCAGTAGTGTTCGGGCAGTGTAGGGGGTCGTGCGGGGGGTGGTGTTTCAGGGTTTAGAGCAGTGCAGTGGTGTTCGGGCAATATAGGGGGTCGTGCTGGGGGTGGTGTTTCAGGGTTTAGGGCAGTGCGGTGGTGTTCGGGCAGTGTAGGGGGTCGTGCACGGGGTGGTGTTTCAGGGTTTAGGGCAGTGCAGTGGTGTTTGGGCAGTGTAGGGGGTCGTGCTGGGGCTGGTGTTTCAGGGTTTAGGGCAGTGCAGTGGTGTTCGGGCAGTGTAGGGGGTCTTGCTGGGGGTGGTGTTTCAGCGTTTAGGGCAGTGGTGTTCGGGCTGTGTAGGGGGTCTTGCTGGGGGTGATGTTTCAGGGTTTAGGGCAGTGCAGTGGTGTTCGGGCAGTGTAGGGGTCTTGCTGGGGGTAGTTGTTCAGGGTTTAGGGCAGTGCAGTGGTGTTCAGGCAGTGTAGGGGGTCGTGCTGGGGCTGGTGTTTCAGGGGTTAGGGCAGTGCAGTGGTGTTCGGGCAGTGTAGGGGGTCGTGCTAGGGATGGTGTTGCATGGTTTAGGGCAGTGCAGTAGTGTTCGGGCAGTGTAGGGGGTTGTGCTGGGGCTGGTGTTTCAGGGTTTAGGGCAGTGCAGTGGTGCTCGGGCAGTGTAGGGGGTCGTGCTGGGGGTGGTGTTTCTAGGTTTAGGGTAGTGCAGTGGTGTTCGGGCAGTGTAGGGGGTCGTGCTGGGGGTGGTGTTTCAGGGTTTAGGGCAGTGCGGTGGTGTTCGGGCAGTGTAGGGGGTCGTGCACGGGGTGGTGTTTCAGGGTTTAGGGCAGTGCAGTGGTGTTTGGGCAGTGTAGGGGGTCGTGCTGGGGCTGGTGTTTCAGGGTTTAGGGCAGTGCAGTGGTGTTCGGGCAGTGTAGGGGGTCTTGCTGGGGGTGGTGTTTCAGGGTTTAGGGCAGTGGTGTTCGGGCTGTGTAGGGGGTCTTGCTGGGGGTGATGTTTCAGGGTTTAGGGCAGTGCAGTGGTGTTCGGGCAGTGTAGGGGGTCTTGCTGGGGGTAGTTTTTCAGGGTTTAGGGCAGTGCAGTGGTGTTCAGGCAGTGTAGGGGGTCGTGCTGGGGCTGGTGTTTCAGGGGTTAGGGCAGTGCAGTGGTGTTCGGGCAGTGTAGGGGGTCGTGCTAGGGATGGTGTTGCATGGTTTAGGGCAGTGCAGTGGTGTTCAGGCAGTGTAGGGGGTCGTGCTGGGGCTGGTGTTTCAGGGGTTAGGGCAGTGCAGTGGTGTTTGGGCAGTGTAGGGGGTCGTGCTGGGGCTGGTGTTTCAGGGTTTAGGGCAGTGCAGTGGTGTTCGGGCAGTGTAGGGGGTCTTGCTGGGGGTGGTGTTTCAGGGTTTAGGGCAGTGGTGTTCGGGCTGTGTAGGGGGTCTTGCTGGGGGTGATGTTTCAGGGTTTAGGGCAGTGCAGTGGTGTTCGGGCAGTGTAGGGGGTCTTGCTGGGGGTAGTTTTTCAGGGTTTAGGGCAGTGCAGTGGTGTTCAGGCAGTATAGGGGGTCGTGCAGGGGGTGGTGTTTCAGGGTTTAGGGCAGTGCAGTGGTGTTCGGGCAGTGTAGGGGTCGTGCTGGGGGTGGTGTTTCAGGGTTTAGGGCAGTGGTGTTCGGGCAGTGTAGGGGGTCTTGCTGGGGGTGATGTTTCAGGGTTTAGGGCTGTGCAGTGGTGTTCGTGCAGTGTAGGGGGTCAAGCTGGGGGTGGTGTTTCAGGGTTTAGGGCAGTGCAGTAGTGTTTGGGCAGTGTAGGGGGTCGTGCAGGGGGTGGTGTTTCAGGGTTTAGGGCAGTGCAGTGGTGTTCGGGCAGTGTAGGGGGTCATGCTGGGGGTGGTGTTTCAGGGTTTAGTGCAGTGCAGTGGTGTTCGGGCAGTGTAGGGGGTCGTGCTGGGGGTGGTGTTTCAGGGTTTTGGGCAGTGCAGTGGTGTTCGTGCAGTGTAGGGGGTCGTGCAGGGGGTGGTGAGTCAGGGTTTAGGGCAGTGCAGTGGTGTTCGGGCAGTGTAGGGGGTCGTGCTGGGGTAGTGTTTTAGGGTTTAGGGTAGTGCAGTGGTGTTTGTGTAGTGTAGGGAGTCATGTTTTAGGGTAGTGCAGTGGTGTTTGGGTAGTGTAGGGGGTCGTGCTGGGGGTATTGTTTTAGGATTTAAGTTAGTGCAGTGGTGTTTGGGTAGTGTAGGGGGTCGTGCTGGGGGTAGTGTTTTAGGGTTTAGGGTAGTGAAGTAGTGTTTGTGTAGTGAAGGGGGTCGTGCTGGGGGTAGTGTTTTAGGGTTTAGGGTAGTGCAGTGGTGCTTGTGTAGTGTAGGGGGTCATGCTGGGGGTAGTGTTTTATGGTTTAGGGTAGTGCAGTGGTGTTTGTGTAGTGTAGGGGTCATGTTTTAGGGTAGTGCAGTGGTGTTTGGGTAGTGTAGGGGGTCATGCTGGGGGTAGTGTTTTAGGATTTAGGTTAGTGCAGTGGTGTTTGGGTAGTGTAGGGGGTCGTGCTGGGGGTAGTGTTTTAGGGTTTAGGGTAGTGCAGTGGTGTTTGTGTAGTGTAGGGGGTCATGTTGGGGGTAGTGTTTTAGGGTTTAGGATAGTGCAGTGGTGCTTGTGTAGTGTAGGGGGTCGTGCTGGGTGTAGTGTTTTAGGGTTTAGGGTAGTGCAGTGGTGTTTTTGTAGTGTAGGGGGTCATGTTTTAAGATGCAATGCTCCAATACCTGACCAGTCTGCACTACATAAAACTGCAAAAAACTAAAAATAAAAAGTGTTTTGCACACTTTTGTCATTGGGCTATATGTGGGCTACATCTGGGTAATATTTGTGCTACATTTGGGCTCTTTTTTCTCTGGTGGCCATCTTGGAAGACTTCTTTGTTATGCAGTTTCCTAATTTCCTCATTTACTGCAGTCTCCTCAGAAGGAAATGCTTTCAGTTTTTTACTTTGATTCCATCAAGAAGGCATTCAGATGTGTCTCACATTTGCCATAAATTCAGAATGTTAGCACCCTAGTTGCTCATTAGATCACTGTAGTAAAGCTACTGCTCACCAGGGAGTTAACTGGAAGTCTGCTGCTGGTATTGAAAGTGATTGTTTCAGTCTGCATGTCAGAATTTTCTAATGAAATAGAAGAGGATTTGAGATCTCACTTAAAACATGCCCTCATTTTTCTTTCTGCAGCACTAACCATAATTTCTATTTCAAAAGAACCCCCTCATTTTGTTCCTTTTTAAATTAAATGTTTTAAGTATTAACAGTTTATTCCAATCAAGATGGCTTCAGGTGTGCCATCCTTTTGTCATAAGTAAGGCTGTTAGCACTCTAGTTGTTCTTTAGAACACTCTGGGAAGCTGCAGTAGAACACAAAGGAATCAACTGACAGTCTCTGCCCTTGTTGGATGTACATGTTTTACTGAGAATGTCAGACTTCATTCTCACATGACTGAGAAAGATAATGTGAATTTACAGAAAATATGCTCTCATTTTAGCTTCTGGAGCACCTTCCAAAACTCTATGGGACAAGCATGTGAAAATAGTTTTCTCTCAAACATGATTCATGATATCCCAGCAGAAGGTTTTTCACAGGGTAAAATCACCTTAGAACACACCACATTTCCTGAAATTAGTATGGTACCATCAACAAATGAATTCTAATGTAACTAAAGTCTGTTATCACCCTTTATAGTTCTCCTTTTGGTAACCCTCAAAATCTTCGATTCACTACAATGCATTTCAATGGGGTACTATCATTTATATTGGTCCCAAGATGGCTGCCAGCAATTCCAGGATGAAGTGCTGACAGCCAATCAGATCTCACAATGACATGTGTGGTTAGGCTCTGCCCAGATATATATGTGATTTTACTTTTGATTTTCTCAGCAACTACTGAACGGATTTACACCATTTAACAAAAAGGGTTCTTTCTGAACCAAGAACTACCTCTTTGCCAAATTTGGTGTAATTCCGTTCAGCAGTTTGGGCTGTAGCCGTGTCTAAAGTTTCCTATGGAAAATTGCATGGGGAAAACACGTTTTGGGAACCCCCTTTTTTCTTGGCCCCTACTTGCCGAATCACCCCCGAAACTTTCAGGATAGGAGCGGACCGGAGCGGGCCATAAGTTTTGAAAATTTCGCGAAGATTCGTCAACCGGCGCCAAAGTTATTGGAAATAGAATGTTGTGAATTTCCTATGGAAAATAGGTCCTAACTATAACTATCTACTGGCGACCGCCAGTAGATAATATATATATATATATATATATTCACTGAAAAAACCATAGGTTTTAGGGACAGTTATAGTTAGTTGGACATTTCACTCGTACAAAACCAGTGAAATTCGATTGTTATAGTTAGTTCAGCTAACTATAACTCGCGCCCCATAATGCACTGCTGATGACATCACATATTACATCACTCATGACATGGTCAGTGACATCACTGATGACATCACTTATGACATCTCAAATGACATCACTGATGACATCATCCAGTGACTGTGTGTTTCTGTAAAGTTTAAATATGTTTAATATATATAGGGAAAGGCGTATTAAAGAATGAGTGGGTGTATAAGTGTCTGAATGGATGATTTAGTAGGTGTGTGACTGAGTCTATAAGTGAGTGATTAAACGTATCTTAGAGAATGCATGGGTTAGTGACTAAACTGTGAATGTCTGTATCCGTCTGTCTGTTGGTGTGTAAGCGGCTGCATGGGTTTGTGAGTAGCTACATAAGTGTCTATATGAGTTATTGATTGGTTGTCTGAGTATCTGTATGGGTGCCTGAGTGTTTGTGTGGGTGGGGTGTGTGTGACTCTGTGCATAGATGTGTGAGTGGGTGATTCACTGGGTGCATGGTTTCAAGAGTGCATCTGTGATGGACTGTATGGGTGGGTGAGTGTGTGTATGGGTGTGTTAGTGAGTGAATGTATATCTCAGTGGTACATGTGTGAGTAACTACATATGTGAAAGGCAGTATATATGTGTGTTAGAGTATTTAAATGGCTATAAGTGAGAGTGTGTGATTGTGAGAGTGGCTGTATGGATGAGTGTGTGCTTGTATCAGTGATTATATAAGAGCGTAAGAATGTGCTAGTATTTGTATGAGTAAGTGAGCTGGTGTGTGTATAACTGTATAGGTGAGTAAATGGGAGTGTGATTAATTATTTGCATGACTGACTAGGTGTGTGAGTACCTCTATGGATGAGTGGCGGTGTGTGAGTGTCTATATAGGTGTATGAGTGCATATGATAGTCCTGTACTTAGTGACCGTAAGTATGAGTGACTGTACGGGTGAGTGGATGTGTGTGTAGACCTAAGAATCAGTGAGTGGGTATGTAGTTATTGGTGTTGGAGTGTCTATGGTTTTGAGAATGGCAGTCTGTAATTTAGAGTGGGTGTATCAAAAGTTATATTAGGGTATGAGAAGATGCATGAAATTATCACATGGATGATGTCATCAGTGATGTCATCAGTGATGTCATTTGAGATGTCATCCGCCGTTATAGTTAGTTCAGCTAACTATAACTCACGCCCCCGCAATGCACTGCTGATGACGTCACATATTACATCATTCATGACATGGTCAGTGACATCACTGATGACATCTCAAATGACATCACTGATGACATCACTGTTGACATCATCCAGTGAATGTGTTTTTCTTTAAACTTTAAATATGTATTATATATATACCAAGCTGTATTGAAGAATGATTGGGTGTATAAATGTCTGGATGGAGGATTTAGTATGTGTGTGACTGACTGTTTAAGTGAGTGATTAAACGTGTTTTACTGAATGCATGGGTTAGTGACTAAACTGTGTGAATGTCTGTATCAGTCTGTGGGCTGTTGTATAAGCTGCTGCATGGGTTGGTCAGTAGCTACATGAGTGTCTATATGGGTTATTGATTGGTTGCCTGAGTATTTGTATGGGTGTCTGTGTGTGTGTGTGGCTGCCTGGGAGGTGTGTAACTCTGTGCATACATGTTTGAGTGGTTGATTCACTGAGTGTATGGGTTCAAGAAGATGTGGAAAAAGCTGTATTGATGATTGAGTGTGTGTATGGGTGTGTTAGTGAGAGAATGGATGTCTCACTGGTACATGTCCAAATAACTACATATGTAAAAGGCAGTGTATGTGAGAGTTAGAGTATATAAATGACTATACATGATAGTCAATGAATGTGACATTGGCTGTATAGATGAGTGTGCACTTGTATCAGTGATTGTATAAGAGAGTAATTATGCGTTTCTTTCTGTTTGCATAAGTGATGTGTTGTGTGTATTTTCAGGTATAGGTCAGTAAATGGAAGTATGATTGATTCTTTGCCTGACTGACTAGGTGTGTGAGTAACTCTGGATGAGTGCTGGTGTGTGAGTGTCTGTGTAGGTGTATGAGTGCATATATTAGTGTTGTATTGATGAGTGACTGCATGTATGAGTGATTGTATGGGTGAATGAGAGGATGTATATGTAGACCTAACAACCAGTGACTAGATATGTAGTAAGTGGTATTGGTGTGTCTATGGTTTCGAAAATGGTATTCTGCATTTTGGAGACGGTGTATCAAAGGTTATATTAGGGTGTGAGAAGGTGCATCAGAATGTCACATGGATGATGTCATCAGTGATGTCATCAGTGATGTAATTTGAGATGTCACCAGTGATGTCATCAGTGATGTCGCTGACCATGTCATGAATGATGTAATGTGTGACGTCATCAGCAGTGCATTGCGGGGGCGTGAGTTATAGTTAGCTGAACTAACTATAACGGCAGAAATCATCTGGTTTTGTATGAGTGAAACGTCCAACTAACTATAACGTCAATGAAACCTATGTTTTTTTCAGTGAATTTTAAAGGTTTTTTAAATGCTAATTTCTAACTATAACGTGCCTGAAACCTATGGTTTTTTCAGTGAATTTCAAAGGTTTTTAAATGGTAATTTCTAACTATAACGTCCCTGAAACCTATGGTTTTTTCAGTGAATTTCAAAGGTTTTTAAATGCTACTTTCTAACTATATCTTCGCTAAAACCTACTATTAATAATAATAGCAGGTACTTGTGTTAGTACTTAGGCCATTCCATAAGTACATGACTAGTAACTGGATGATTATAGTGCTGTAAAGAGAGTGCATGGTGTATTTATAAGTGATTTGGTATTAGCGAAGGTATTTGATAAGTACACTGCGCTAGATGGGTGATTGGAGAAGTGCATGGGGACTGACAGGGTGATTGCTAGATTGCATGGGTACTACCAGGGTATTTAGATGAGTGAATGAGTAGTATGTGCCTGCTTAGAGATCTGTATGGATAGTGCACAGACAATTGTAGCACTACTTGTGTTAGTGCTTGGGCGATTGTATGAGTACATCAGCAGTGACTGGATGATTACAGTACTGCAAGGAGAGTGTATGCTGAATTTATAAGTACTTGGGTATTAGTGGAGAAATTGCATTAGTGTATAGTACTGGCTGGGTGACTGGAGATGGGCATGAGGAGTCACAGTGTCTTTGATACACTGAAAGGGTAATACCTGGGTGGATTAATCTTACCTGTTTCCAAGTAGATATGAAATTAATAGTAATATCATTTCACTTCTTTTTTTAAATGCAAATTTAAAGTATTTTAAACTTTAGTAGTAAGGTCTGTAAAAAGAAGAAAAAAATTCTGTTATTACATATAATGTTATAGTTTTCGCAACACAACATAAGTATACAATTACATCACATATTCAATTTGCCATTTTTTGCTGTCTTCAGATTGTATTGAATTTCACCATAAACAGTGATTTCAATGTTAATCATCAGATGACATCAGGCAAAAAAATACAATCAATAAGATTGTTAAAAAAAAACATACTTCTCTTCAAAATGTCTACAACTAACGCAACTTGGTATTTACATTTTCACAAATAAACATCCTTAGTAACATAGTATATAATACAAACTTCAAATATATCACCACCTTCTTTCAAACACAATTTTTGAAACGCAATATGAAAGAACAGAATTAATAATTGAAACCGTAATTACGAACATCTTCCCTATTGGCCGAATGATGTTTCTGAAAATATTTCCATTGAGTATATCCGAAATAAACTTTTGAATTCATATACACACCTTCCCAATAGGCCGAATGATGTTTCTGAAAATATTTGCAATGAGGATATCCAACATACACTTCTAAAATCATATTCACATGTTTCTGATAGGATGAATGATGTTTCTAAAATCATTTGTAGTGGAAATATCCAAAATATACTCAGAAATTCATGTTGATATCTTCTTAGAATTTTGGCATCAAAAATATTAAGTATGAATTTGGTAATTCATTAGGCAACCGAAATTTATACTCTAAATGCGCATCATTACATAGTGTCCATCCTTTATTGCATTTTAAATAGAAAGTATAGTGTCCAGATGTTGAAGTAGGTCCATCGTGGAAAACAATAGCCACTGTTGTAAAAGTTCTTCCTGAAATTGACACTGTACCTGCCACAACATTTTTAATTTTGGTTTCCAATTTTGTTCCATCTGCTCTACAACGTTGCAGCATTAAAATAATATATTGTCCACATCTTTCTATAAATAATGTTGACAACATGTCCGATTTGCACTGAGTACATTCCATATGTTGATTAGCTGATTTTACTTATCCGTTGAAAGACACTGTTTTCAAATCTGGCATTGTCAAATATATGAATCGTTCAGTGTCTCTATTAGTGGAAGATGAAAATGAACAGCTGTCACATCTATGAACCCATCTGTAATGTAGTCCAAACAGATTTTCAATTTGTATACCTTCATCTTCTAATACTGCAAGCATAAACATAAGAAATTCCTGAGCATCTTGCTGTACATTCTGTGTAAATTGTGAAGAACCAGAACATATATCCAAAAGATTCCGCACATCAGAAGCAGTATGGATCTTCGTTTTATCAGTTTTCAACTTCTCAAAAATATAATGTAACAAAGAACAAAATCTTTTTCTCGATTTTCAATAATTGCATGCTGTAGATTTTAAAAAAAAAAAGACAATGTTCACAATTACATTAGCATAACAAGTGATACCTGAACTATTTTCTAACTGATATCCTACAATATTAGCAACTCTGTTCCCTTCTATTTTCTTTCCAGACTCGTCATTCTTTTCAATTCTTTTTTTCTTTGCAACCTCAGTATATTCTTTATCATATTTTCATTTTTGACGTATTAAACGTTTTTCATAAATAGGATATTCACCTAAGCTAGGAGCACACAGTCTTCTTTACCTATTGTACTCTTTTACACAATTTACATCTGCACTAACCTTTTGCTCATCAAAATCAATCAAATACAATCCGGATAACATTCTTACTCGAGACAATGCAACATACGCCATACCCTCTTAAAACACAAAACTTCCAATATTTACCAAAGCATTGTCTACACTTAAACCTTGAGATTTATGAATAGTCACTGCATATGCTAAACAAACAGGAAACTGTTTTCTACGAACATACACATCTTTTACAAGCAAGAAATGAACACAACAGCGTCCAATTTGTTTCACCTCTTCAATCTGATCAAATTTAATCTTCAAAAATTCAATCTCATCTCTATTTGCATAACTAACAAAGTCAACAACTTTCCCCATTGCTCCATTTACTAAACCTTTTTCAACATCTAAATTACGTCGTAATATTACCTGGCAGTTTACAGAAACATATAAGGTCTTTTCCAAACCAGCAGTCTTAGATATGGATTTTTCCAAAGAGTCTAATTTTAACTGCAATTTCTCTGACAAAAGAATAGTTACTCCTTCATGTTCTATTTTATCAATAGCTACCATTTTCATTATCGGTTCATTCTCCAGTTTCAACAGTTCTTCATTGAATGTAGAGCATTCTTTCAGTTTTGGCATAAGGAAAATTATAGATTCCTTTTCTGCAATTCTTTGGTAGATTGTTTCAGCCGCAATATTTTCTGTTGGAAACAAGTTTTTTAGTAGCCGACTTTCTAAAGCCTTTTTCCCATCCATTGTTAAGACACCAATTCTAATAGCTTGAAGAATGTTTCCATAATCTTCGTCATTTGCTTGTCGCATGTTCTTAGTAAGTTCCTTATTTTCAAAAGAAGTCCAAATGTTTACATTTCCAATACTTCCCAATGATTTTTTAGTATCTTCATGAAGAAGGGTCTTAAAAACCGGTTGGCCTTTCACAGGTGTGAGTTGTAGTAGATCACCAAATACAATTACATGTTTCCCTCCAAATAAAACATCGTAATTTGTTTTTAAAATCTGCTGCATCCTCAAATGTACAAACGCAAGCATTAAGTTTGAGACCATGCTTACTTCATCAATTACCAGAAGTTTCATTTTCTTTAGTACTCTTGAAACTTCGAAACAAGCTTCTCCAGATAGCTTGTGATATTCCAATTTATTTTCATGTTCTACTGGTAACATAAGTAGACGATGTAATGTAATCCCTTTAATGTTGTGTGCTGCTAGCCCAGTTGGAGCAGTTACAACACAAGACAAATGTGAATCTGTTGTTTTCTGTAGATAACTTGACAAACATTTAATCAAGAAACTTTTCCCCGTTTCAGCTTGTCCACTGATGTACATAAGAATAGGTCTAAATGATGTACATTGGCAATCATTCTTTTCATGCAGTAATACATGTTGCATCTGTTGTGTAACTTGGTGATATATTTCTTTCTGTTCGGTATTCAGATGTTCCTCTAAATTTTCCAAATCAATATTGTCCTGTTGTGCTTGCTGCATCACCATTTCCACTTCACTCATTGCTATTGCTGCTTCATTTTCAAGTATGGCTTCTCCTAGTGGATCTTGACTTTGTGGAGCAGAACTCTGAATATCTTGAGAACTATCTCTAGCTATTTCAGCTGCAATTGTTCTTTCTTGATTAATCTCTTCGTTCAACATTTGGAGATAATTTGGAAAAATGGTACATTCAATGCTATCTTTACATGCATTGAAAGAATCCTCATAGCAGTCACAATGTTCAAGTAATTCCATTTCAATCTGCCAAGGTTTGAACAGTTGCAGAAGAGCTAAATAGAAAAACTCTCTTTTATCTGGAGTATCACAACTTAATTTCCTGTGATTATTCAGATTTCCTTTGTCATGCTTTACCAAACATCCTTCAGATCCAATTACAGCGTATTTTCCTTCATTTATATTTTCTGTGTCATTTTTTTTAAACTATAAGGTTGCAGTATTTCATATAGACATATGTTTTCCAGGTATGGACTTCTATTTGGATAGTACGTATCCAACATATTTGTTTTCAGACTATCTGTACTTTCCGGTTCATTAAGTGCCAAGTATTCAATTTCTTGTACAGATTTCAAAACTCGATTTCGTGCTGCAGCAAGACCAAGACTTCTCCAGATGATCCCTCTTGACTTTGAATATAAACTTGCAGATGTCAATCGATCCGAACATTCGTAAGATCAATTTCTCGATGTGAAAGCATCTTCAAGCTGAAGCTGTACAATTTTTTGCTAAGTGTCTTCTCCTGCGAAATTTCCTCCCACATTTCTTTCAATTCTGTCTTCTCAGACTTGGTAATATATGACGTGACATAGCGAGCAACAGCAATTGAGTTATCTGCAACATATTGTATGTCCATATTTGCATTCCACATCTTCAAAATCACCCGATTGTAATCATTAATGTACTTCGATTCTTCTGTTCGGGTGATTTTCGAGTGATGGTATGCATCACTGCTGACATAAAACTGTTCACTCTTCCTTTGGAAATTACTGGACGTGGAAAGCCAAATCAACATTTTGTGTAAAATATATCCTTTGACTTATATTTCCGTCGGCAATACTTTCCACATCAATGACTCTGAAACCGTAAAACTTGCTGTCTTAAGATATTTTCTCCTCCTGTTTTTGGAATCGCACAGGTAATATAGTCTTCAATAAAAGACAAAACAGTCTCATCCGAATCAGTTCCAAATTTAGGTGCATCCTTGATCCATAAAAGCA
This sequence comes from Calotriton arnoldi, assembly GCA_963921515.1. NCBI lineage: Eukaryota > Metazoa > Chordata > Amphibia > Caudata > Salamandridae > Calotriton > Calotriton arnoldi. Next base: position 365,735 of record CAWUFW010006245.1, on the reverse strand, counting down.
TATGTATATAAGGAGCACCTCTAGTTTGGTATTCTTTTCTCCCCAAAAAATCAATAACTTCGCCAATAGGTGGATTTTTTTTATTACAGATAAAAGACATCATAGCTTCAAACCTATGATTAAAATATCTGCAAACATTTACAGGATCTAGGGAACACAGTTCTCCAGGTGTATTCAATTCAATATTTTCTATATTTGAATTTGCTTCTCGTAGAAAATCCAGTAAATCATCCCATGCATACTCAGCACAGCTAAGTGTACCAACCACGTAGGGGTTCCTAAGTTTATTAACATACATTTTAGTTCCCCATGACGTCGATACCAATATTCATTAGTGCCACGTTGACATGCCATCAAATGAATTAACTGTGATTCTGAATGTTCGTCTCTTTCTTCAACTTTGTCCATAAATTGCTTTGCAGAAATATGTGAAAGATGCGTTCCCATTTTTAATATATGGTTGACTGCATATGAAAGTGCGGACAGATCACTCTCAAATAAAAGATGAAACAAATATGGAATACACTGACGAAATCTTGGATCTTCTGAGTACAATCGTAAAGTACGATATTCTGCAGCTGGAATCTGAACTGGTCGTTCATCATATCGTCCACCTTTTCCAGTACGGAAGAGCTGTGGAAAACAACGAGCTTCCAAACTTTTTCCCACACACTCATGGGAGTTCCTTTTGATTTTTTCATCTGGAACAATTCAATAGTATCTCCTATCAGTTCATTTGAATGTACAGGGTGTATAGTATAATGTTCATAAATGTCTTCTTTTCTTGAGTTCTCCACTTTTTCTATTTGTCCACTTGAAATGTGTATTTCATCTTCTAAAGTCATTTCTTCTTCTTCTACATTTACATTTTTATAGTAAATATTGTTTTGCACCAGATGTAATGCAGCCTTTTGGACTTTCGTGACATCTACTAACTCTTGCCACATTTTCCGACTCTTTGTGGGTACACCATTAACAAGAATGACTACAGGTTCAGTATCCTCTCTTTCTACACCAACAGTTTCAACATTTTTCTTAAAATCTAAAGGTAAATACACAACTCTTCCTTTTAAACCTCTTTGTAGATCTGTTGGAGGCAGCTTACCTGTTTTAGGCTCCATACGAATTATAGCCTGAAAAGGGTGCACAGATTGTATAAGGATAGCCTCATATGTATTTAAATCTATAAGTTCTGGAGGTATAGGTACTAATTCTAAGTCATTATGGACAGCTCTAGCTGGCATTTTGTTTTCTTCTAATTTATTAAAACAATATTTACAAATGCATTGTACAGTACCTAACTCAAAACGACCTTCCACAAACAGATAAGCAGCAAATTCTCTCCATTTATCATTGTTTTCCTCTTCACTTTTTAAAAACACATCTACATTCCTAGTTTGAATTTTATAATGAGTACATCAGCAACAAATACAAACATAGTTGGGATTTTCACCAGAAACTACTTTAAACTTTGTTATTTCTTTTTCAAACTTGACATCAGTAGTATCTTCCACCTCTTCTTCAACACCTACACTTATCAAAGTCTCACTTTCTCTACACTCCTCTTGAGCGGCAAAGAAACGTAACTCTATATCATCACATACTTATTTACATCCAAAACTGAACCATGCAAAAGAGCTGTATTAATTTCATTTAGACATAATGCAGGACTTTTCACGTAGTATAATCTTCTAACTAACTTCCGAATTTCTGAATGATGTACTGCTAACATTCTCAAATGATGAGAACGACTTTGACACACTTTCCTAGAAAGACAAGCCAGAGAATGACCTTGCAACCCTGTATTTTTCTCACTTTGCAAGGATCCAGTCCTTGTAATATCTTAATCCTGTTTCACAGTTTTTCTTCCATATTCTCTTAAGAAATTTAGTAAAATATCAATAGATTGTTGATGTATACTACAAATACTACTACAATCCCATGTAAACACTAGAGCCTGGCTATGTCTCCCTTGAACTTCCTCAGCTATTAATTCTTCAACATTTCTAGGAACTAGCTTTTCTTTCTCAATTGGACAACCATCTCGCACCTCATAAGAACGACCACAGGTATCAACTGCATGCACTAAACTATTTTGTTGAAAATAACTTTCTTCATTAAAAAAAGGTTCCGTACCAGAAGTATGCTTCCATTCCCCGGAAAGTATTTTACAAAAATGTGTTCTATTTACAATTCTTTTTCTCTTACATTTGTCCTTCATACTCTCCATTATTGTATTTAAAGTCTTCAATCTTTTTAAAATTAATATAAACAATCTTCTTTTTAATTCAAAAGCTTTTTCAATAAAACTTAGAATCTCCTTTTTTGTCTGTAAAATGCTGATCTCCTTTTATATATTTTACATTTTTTTTGTAAATTCTGGAGTACTCTACTTTTATATATTCGTTTTCGAATTTCTGAAAATTGTTTGTTACGTATTCCAACATAATTCTTTTTCCGATAATCCAATTTTCCACTTTTTTGAACATTTTTCTTTTGCTTTTGTTTCATTGTTCTTGTTCTGTCTGTCTCTTCTATATTTTTAATATTAATAACAGTTTTTGCAAGTTTAAAAAAAAAAAAAAGTTTACTTTTCTTACCAGAACACTTTTTCTTTGAACATCCATGTTGTACTGGATCTCATATCTCTTTTCCTTTTTTTTCAAATGATCCTCCTTTCTTTCTTTTCTTTTTCTTTTCTGTTTTCTCGTCATTGTATCTCTTTCTTAATAATGATGCAAAATATCTGTAAAAAAATAAAAGTTTTGAAAACAGGTTAATATAATTAAAATAATTATATATAAATATTCAAATGTATAATTATAAAAATACATTAACAACTGAAGAGAGAGGGAAAAATCACTCTTCGTCCCCCTGACGAAAATACTAACCAACAACAAAAGAGCGAACAAGGAAAATGCTAAGGTAGTACGAGGAGAAACCTCTTTATTTAAAAGAACCCTTACTCACCAACCTAGTTGGTGACATGCTTCATCATTGGGTTCCCACCAGAGGGACCGAATGTCCCCCCGGTGTGCTACGACGCCTGGAATTCCAGCGGAGCGTTTTTTTTTGGAAGGGTAGTGTAAGTGTGCGGGATGTGCAAAGTAAAAGGTCACTGGTTATTTCCCAAAACAAATTTTAATGGTGGAGAACCAGTGATCGTTTAAAACTAGTGAGACGGACACAAACTGGCTAGTTAGGTGAACCAGAAGAGTCCGAATTTAAAAGTGAAAATTGGTCAACATGTTTCTGCTTATGTATGCACTGTTAGCTAAGCATTCTTCAGGACCAGACACCCCATGGCGGTATACGCACGCTAAGGCGTATCCTACCCTATGGGGAGTGTGCGTAAGGTAAAACTCACTGTTTCACCAATGCGGCCTTATGGTAGTTCCAAAGAGCCGCTGTACTCTGAAAGAAAGAGAACAAACATTAAAAAACACACGACCACTGCGTGACCACTGTGATGTTCCTCAACACATGCGACAGAGGTTTAAAGTACTACAACACCTCGTGCTTAAAGAAACCTGGGTGCATAACGCAACCCAACACACGTTTGGCCCAAACTCAGGTAAACCTGTTTGCATCTCCAACACCCTGACCTCATGATTGTGCACTGTGGTGGAAACTACCTAGGCACATTGACTGGTGTAGGTTTGGAAATGCTAATGAAGGACACCTTTCGACAATTGATGTTGCTTTTGCCTCAAACTGTCTTTGTATATTCCAATATATGCCAAAGACAGAAGTGGAAATGGTCAAACCAATTTTGTCCTCAGATTGAAAAATCTAGGAAGAATGTCAACAAAGCTGTGTCTGCATCCCTCAAAGACCATAGAATGGGGTCCATCTACAACAACAACATACGTTTTGATATGGCTGATATCTACAGAAGTGATGGAGTACACTTCACAGATCAGGGAAATCGAGTTTTTCTGAATAACCTGAAGCTGTGCATCGGCACTTATATGTAGCTCCAACAAATAAACACAAGGGCTCTTTTTAGAGCCGCCTTATATTCCCAATATCGGTTCGCAGAGTGACAGCTGTGATCCGGCTAGCACAGGGAGACCTGTGGGCCGTCGGGCAGGCTCACAGACGTAGAGCTGCAGCCCGTGGGCTCGGCTCACACAGGGAGAGATACGGGCCTTCGGCTCGCAAACGCACACCAACGTGCTGGCTCTAAGAGGGAGAGCTCGGGTCTAACTCGCAAAGGGACACCAACGAGCCAACGGCCCTGCTAGCAGAGACACATCTATCATCTAATGGACTAGCTCGCACATGTACAGCTAGGGACACGACGGCTCGCAGACGCAGACCTGCGAACCGACGGACTGGTACTGTTTTATGCTTTAAGGTAGTACAGTGGTGTTTGTGTACTGTAGGGGGTTGTGCTGCGGGTACTGTTTTAGTATTTAGAGTAGTGCAGTGTGTTTGTGTAGTGTTTGGAGGTTCGTGCTGGGAATAGTGTTTTAGGGTTTAGAATAGTGCAGTGGTGTTTGTGTAGTGTAGGAGATCATGCTGAGAGTAGTGTTTTAGGATTTAGGGTAGCACAGTGGTGTTTGTGTAGTGTAGGGGGTCATGCTGGGGTAGTGATTTAGTGTTTAGGGTAGTACAGTGGTGTTTGGGTAGTGTAGGGGGTCGTGGTGGGGGTAGTGTTTTAGGGTTTAAGGTAGTGCAGTGGTGTTTTTGTAGTGTAGGGGTCCTGCTGGGGTAGTGTTTTAGAGTTTACAACAATGCAGTAGTGTTTGGGTAGTGTAGAGGGTCATGCTGGTAGTAGTGTTTTAGGGTTTACGGCAATGCATTGGTGTTTGTGTAGTTTAGGGGGTCGTGCTGAGAGTAGTGTTTTAGGATTTAGGGTAGCACAGTGGTATTTGTGTAGTGTAGGAAGTCATGCAGGGAGTACTGTTTTAGGATTTACAGTAGTGCAGTGGTGTTTGTGTAGTGTTTGGGGGTTCGTGCTGGGGGTAGCGTTTTAGGGTTTAAGGTAGTGCAGCGGTGTTTGGGTAGTGTAAGAATCGTGCTGGAGGTAGTGTTTTAGAGTTTATGACAATGCAGTGGTGTTTGGGTAGTGTAAGGGGTAATGCTGGGAGTAGTGTTTTGGGGTTTAGGGTAATGCAGTGATGTTTATGTAGTGTAGGGGGTTGTCCTCGGAGTAGTGTTTTAGTGTTTACGGTACTGCAGTGGTGTTTGTGTAGTGTAGGGGGTCGTGCTGGGGGTAGTCTTTTAGGGTTTAGGGTAGATCAGTGGTGTTTGGGTAGTGTAGGGGGTCATGCTGGGAGTAGGGTTTCAGGGTTTAGGGTAGTGCAGTGGTGTTTGTGTAGTGTATGGGGTCATGCTGGGGATAGTGTTTTAAGGTTTAGGGTAGTGCAGTGGTATTTTGGTACTGTACGGGTCATGCTGGGGATAGTGTTTTAGGGTTTAGGGTACTGCAGTGGTGTTTGCGTAGTGTAGGGGGTCCTGCTAGGGGTAGTGTTTTAGGGTTTACGACAATGCAGTGGTGTTTGGGTATATAGGAGATCGTGCTGGGGGTAGTGTTTTAGAGTTTACGGCAGTGGTGTTTGGGTAGTGTAGGAGATCGTGCTGGGGTAGTGTTTTAGAGATTACGACACTGCAGTGGTGTTTGGGTAGTGTAGGAGATCGTGCTGGGATAGTGTTTTAGAGTTTACGACAGTGCAGTGGTATTTGGGTAGTCTTTTGGTAGTGTAGAGGATCGTACCAACAGACTAACTTACAGAGCTCCCAGCCAACGGACGGGCTTCTAAAGGCATAGCCGCCACCTTGTGATATGAGGAGAGGCAGCGTGAAAGGCATATCTCACACAGACACAGATGCCAGTTTTGCCACGCAGAGGTAAAACTACAAACCCGATGGCTTCTACATGGAGAGATGCGAGCTGACGGAGTAAATCACAAAATGGCTGCCAACACTTCCTGGTTTCAACCGTTCACAGCCAATGAGCCGCAAGCTTGTGCTCTTAACCCCTCAGAATTCTCTGACTGAGTACGACTGCCAGTAGGTAATATATATATATATATATGTATATATATTTAGAGAGAGAGAGAGAGAGAGAGATATTCACTGAAAAAACCATAGGTTTCATGGACGTTATAGTTAGAAATTATCATTTAAAAAACCTTTGAAATTCACAGAAAAAAACATAGGTTTCAGGGACGTTATAGTTAGAAATTAGCATTTAAAAAAACTTGGAAATTCACTGGAAAAAAACACAGGTTTCAGGGACGTTATAGTTAATTGGACATTTCATTCATATAAAAACAGAGAAACTCGGCCGTTATAGTTAGTTGAGGTAACTATAACTTGTGCCCCCGCAATGCACTGCTGATGACGTCACATATTACATCACTCATGACATGGCAAGCCAGTCTGCGCCTGTCAGCGTCCTGGAAGCGACCAGCGCCAGCCACTATGCCCAAAATTGCAAATTGGGTAAGCACCACCAGACTTATACCTCCCAACAACTTTGATGCTATCCTCTGAGTATGGACACCTTTGGTCTCCCTGTACACCGATGTACCTCCTGCAACTTTCTTATCAAAAATATTAAATTCAGCCCCGTGACTACTCAGAACAGGGTCCGTCACTAAAAGCGGCACTTATAAATGCACGCTCTCTACCTAAGCATGCTATTGATATTTATGACCTGCTTGGGGATGAAGACCTGGATGCTCTGTTTGTAACAGAGACCTGGCTAACAGAGTCTTCAAGCCCAGATATTTGAACAGCCATCCCGGAGGGCTATTAAATTGTACAGAGAGATAGAAATGAGGGTAGGGGTGGGGGGGAGCTATTATATTCAAAGATTGCTACACCCTGACCCAGCTGCCCCAGATATTGGGTTTTCCTTCTAAACAATCAATATCCGGGGGCAGCTGGATTTGTCTTGAAATAGTACCGCCTTTGGTCATTGTGTTTTGATGGGGGACTTTAACTTACACATGGACTGTGATCAGATAACTGATAGCCATACTCTGATGGAGAGCTGTGCAACCATGGGCCTTATACCTTCTATTAATGCCCCAACTCATCTGGCCAGAGATACGTTGGACCAAATATTCACCTCTATGCCCTTTGCTGTTGACCCTCCTGTGCCTTTAGTTTGGTCTGATCATTTTCTCCTTAGGTTCAGGTGGCCAAAATTTAGTAATGTTCCTCTCAAAGAGAGTAAACTCCCCCATACAGTCAGGATGCCACTAGTCCTTCTCTGACTGGCGAGATTAACATTGACAAAGGTCTGGTTGAAGACTAGATTGAATCCACCTGTCACTCTCTGACTGCAGATAGTAGCACTAAACAGTCTCGGTCCAAAGTGCCCAGTCATTGGTTTACCCCATCCTTAAAAAAACTGAAACTGTCATGCAAACGCAAAGAAAGGCTAAGGAGGACAAATTACTGTCCATCAGCTAGAGCAGGCTATAAAGCAGTTAGGTAACTATTATAAAGAAATTAAAATAGCAAAACCACTTTTTTTGAAGCCAGAATCTTGAAGGCAGGCAATCATTCGCAAGAGATTTTTAAAATTGTGAGGTCCTTTTCCACGCAAGAAGTAGGCTCCAATATAGAGCCTCCCTCTAAGGTATGGTGTGAGACACTGGCCTCTTTTTTTCAAGAAAATTGTGTCCATCCAGGTCTTGGCATATTAGGGCCGACCTTAGAAGGGGCCAGTACTCAAGAAATTCTTAAAGACATTGGACCCGCTACCAGGGAAGTATCTCCCCTGAACTCTTTCGACCCCATCTCTTTGGAAGATTCTTTGAGGGCACTAAAATGCCTTAAATCTGGTTCTCCTTTGGATCCGGCCCCGCCTCCATTCTGGCATTAGGAGCGGAGGCGATTAACTCTCACATGAATCCGCTTTTGAATGCCTCCCTCCAAGAGGCTACGGTTCCCACTAAATGGAAGCTGTCTAAAGTTATCTCATTGCTAAAAAAGGCCCAGGCTAATCCCTCTGATCCGGCTAACTACAGGCCGATCTCCCTGCTTCCGGCCTTTTCTAAGCTGCTGGAAAAACATGTGAACCAGCAGCTTTCGTCCTTTATGGAAAAGAACGGCCTACTCCACCCCAGCCAGTCGGGATTTCGCCCTAACCACAGTACGGAAACCGCTCTGTTAGAAGTGGTGGACTCTATCCAACTGAGTCAGGAGGCAGGCGAGAAGGTGTTGCTGATTGTATTAGATCTGTTGGCTGCCTTCGATACGGTGTCGCATCAGATGCTCCTAACCCGGCTTCACGCGATTGGCATTAGGGGTTTGGCTTGGAAATGGCTGGCATCTTTTCTAGAGGGGAGGGGGCAGGAGGTCTGGTGCAACCCTTATTCAGCTTCCTTGCGCTCACTGAAGGTGGGGGTCTCACAGGGTTTGGCTTTGAGCTCGACCCTGTTCAACATCTACCTCACTCCTTTAGCTGAGGTGGCCGAAACACAGGGGGCCAAAATTGTGTCCTATGCAGACGACACACAGTTGATGTTTACATGGAAGGCTAACGAGGCTTGCCCGGGTAGGCTAATCAGTTCCTGCCTTGCAGCTGTTTTCAGTTGGCTGGCCTCTAAGCAGCTGAAATGTAATGCTGGTAAGACAGAACTACTCTTCTTTGGTAAAGAGGCGGAGACCCCTTCTGGCCTGCAGATGCACCTGCCCCCTCAGCGAACAGCCTGGTGATGAAAAACCTGGTGTTTAAATTGGACAACCAGTTGCTATTTCATGCTCAGGTTAATGCAATAGTTGGCGCCTGTTTTGCTCTGTTGCGTCTTCTACTGAAATTTCTGTTCTTGCTGTACAAAGCTGCCAGACAACAGGTAATTCAAGCTCTGATTATATCCAGACTGGATTATGGGAACGGAGTCTATCTTGGCATGCCTGGCTTCTTGCTGGACAGGCTTCAACTTGTCCAGAATGCAGCAGCCCGCACCATCTTTGAGCTCGCTCGAAACTTGCGTGTGTCACACCTTCTGAGGAGCCTGCACTGAGTCCTTGTAAGGAAAAGAATAATTTTTATAACTCTGCTTGTCACACAGAAAGCCCTTTACGGGGACGGACCAGGTTACCTTAAACGTAGGATTTCCTTCTACTCTCCTTGTAGAAATCTTCACTCTGCTGATCTGTTGTTGGCCAATGTATCCCATTTTAAAAAGTCCAGGCTAGGAGGTAAGTCTCTCTCTTTCCTGGGGCCCTTCCACTGGAACAAAATGTCTCTTCATCTGAGAAGCATTGAATCCACCTCTCTGTTTTGAAAAAACTGAAAACATGGCTTTTCCCTTGCCCCTAAGTTTCCTTTTCCCATGCTGCCACCGTTCAGCTTAGCGCCAGGACACTCTTTGGAGTAACAGTGCGCTCTACAAATATCCCCAGATAGACAGAGACACATAGACATAAACTACTCTTTCCCCCTTGTGTAACAGGTGTCCAAAGTTGGGTGTTGAAAACAGTTGGAATTTCCGCTAACACTTATGCCTGGGATAATGGGTGTGCATTATAGGTTATGGAGAGAAGCTCACCTATTCATTCACATTTGTCATTGAGGTGATAAGTGTTCATTCTAGGTGTGATAAATTGGGCTTTTGGTTGAATGGAGTGTGAGTCCACAATCCCTTGCAGGGTGAATCACCAAAAGTGACTAAATGACCCTGTGCTTAACCATGAGTAGCTTGGCTTAAAAAAAAACTGTCAGGCTTAACTTAGAGACAATGTGTAAGGTATTTATGCATCACACAAGCCATAATAAAGTAAAAACACAACACCAGAAAAATCCCAAACAATGTAGGAACATAGAATACATTTTAATACATTATTTTACACCTAAATGACAAAAATAACATTGTTAGAACTGGAGTTATGAATTTTAAAAGATTTTAGTGAAAATAGCACTGAAAAGCATCAACTATGAACCCCTGGTCGAGCTGGACTGGGTCAAAATCACAAGTTCAGGCCAGCCACAATGGAATTCAGTTGGGATATCAAAGTTTTTAAGTCAATGCTCTCATTCCTCACTTGACCAATAGCCTTTTCCACTTCATTCAAAGCTGTGGTTGCCTCATTCTCAATTGTAGGCTGCAGAGAGGATCTTGGCTTTTAGGGCCTGAGCTCTGGCTGTCCTGTGAACTGTCCTTTGCAGCCTCTATATCAATTGTTTCTTCCAGTTGAATTTCATGATTTGACATTTTCAGATACATGTGAAACACCTCACATTGAATATTATCTTTAACTACATTGAAAGAATCTTCGTAGCAGTCATAGTCACCTAGAAAACTGTGTTTAAAATGTTGCAAAAGAGCCAAGTAAAAGAATTGTAAATTCTCAACTGTTTTACAGCTCAGTTTATAATGATCATTGAAACTTGCCTTTGAGTATCTCACTAAACAACCCTTACAGCCGGTTACTCCAAGCGTCCCTTGTTCTATATTGTCTTTTTGTATGTATAGTACTAGACTTTATACAGATAAAGAGTTTCTAAGTGGACTCTCCGAGAGTGGATTATGTTATCACATTTTAAGAGAGGGTAGATTATGTATAGTAGAGTTTAATAAAGAAGAAGAAGAAGAAGAAGAAGAAGAAGAGGAAGAAGAAGAAGAAGAAGAAGAAGAAGAAGAAGAAGAAGAAGAAGAAGAAGAAGAAGAAGAAGAAGAAAATGCATTTCTAAAGTGCGTGGCTACCAGAAGGCCTCCCAGTGCTAGAAGCAGAGTCATCACCGTGCTACAGTCAGGTTTCATGGAAACAGAAAAGTTTTCAGGAGTTTGCGAAAAGACAGATAGTTGTCCTCCAGACGAATGTAGTTAGGAAGCTGGTTCCAACATTTTGCTGCGTTATATGAGAACATGTGTCCACCACTCCGAGATCTATTTATCCTGGGAACAAAGGCCAAATGTTTATTCCCGGAGCGCAGAGGTCTTTTGGGGTGATAGGGATAAATGATAGATCGAAGGATCGGTGGACCCTTAGCCGAAAGAGTCCTATGGACAATGCACAGTGCCTTAAGCTGAATTTGTTCCGCAACCGGAAGCCAATGGAGAGAGGCAATATGCGGTCTTGCGGATTCCCGATTATGGGCCTGCATAAGGAGACGTGCTGCACAGTTTTGTACAGTTTGTAGTTTTTTGATAGTTGAGCCCGGAGAACCTAAATAAAGCACATTAGCGTAATCAAGTCTGGAAAGAATTAGGGCTTGAACCAACAGTCTCCTAGCATTGAAAGGCAGCAAAGGGAGAATTTTCCTAATCATCTTCAGGATCCCATAGCAAGTCCCTGATCCTACATGCTTGCTCCTTGAAGTTTAAGTTATGGTCCAGCCAAACACCAAGGCATTTAATCTGATCTTTGGGAGGGGGCATGACGCTTAAGCATCTGGGCCAGAGTGAGCTGGCATCCAGGGTGGAGGTTTTCCACAAAACATCAGCTCCGTTTTCGCCCCATTGAGTTTTAAAAATGAGCCGTCCAGCCACGCGGAGACCCTTTCCGAACAGTTGGCCAGATTAGACTCCACATTATCAGATTGGTTAAGAGACACAATCAGCTGAGTGTCATCAGCATAGGTGACAATCTGAATGCCAAAGGGCTTGACAACCTCGGCAAGGGGGCTCATATACACATTAAAAAGTGTGGGGCTCAGAAAAGAACCCTGAGGCACCCCGCATCTCAGAGGCATACTTTCAGAAATAAAGTTATTCTCGAATACTTGGAATGATCTGTCGTCCAGAAAAGACTCTAGCCACTTGAGTGCAGTTCCAGTCACTCCTACCTCTCTAAGTCTCGAGATCAGTAGTTGGTGGTTAACCGTGTCGAAGGCCGCAATAAGGTCTAGTAGAACAATTGCCACAGAGCTGCCAACATCCTGAATTTTCCTGGTTTCTTCAACTACAGCCAGCAGGGCAGTCTCCGTGCCCTGTTGGGGTCTAAAACTGGTGTGTGAGGGGTGAAAGCATTCATTTTTCTCCAGGAAAGCAGAGAGCACGAAGTTAACATATTTTTCACCAATTTTTGAGATCCCTGGCAGGAGCGAGATTGGCCGGTAGTTTGAAAATACTTCTGGGTCCAAACTCGGTTTTTTGAGGAGGGCTTTGACCATGTCCTGTTTCCAGAGAGAGGGAACGGATCCAGAGGAGAGTGAGATATTAATAAGGTCCAGTATGGTTGTAGCAACCGTGTCCGAAACCTGACTCAAAATAGTGGGGGGGCACATCACTGGGGGAACCAGATTTCAGTTGGTAGAGATAGTTTTTTAGGGATTTCATATCCATGGGGGGAATTGTTTCAAGGAGGAGATCGGACATTCGTGTTTGCTCCTCCAAAGGGGGGGTGTTTAAAAATGCTGACATAGGGGGAAACGTCGAATAAATATCTTCAATTTTTTTAGAAAAGTATTTTGCCAGATTGTTACACCATCCTAGAATGTCAACAGAGGGGAGAGAAGGAACAGGGGGGTTAAGGAGAGATTTCGCAATCTGGAAGATTTCACGAGGGGAGATAATCCTTTTTTCATAGCATAGGGATTGAGCACTTCTAATTTCTGCTTTGTAGGCTTTGGTGGCCTCTCTATATTTGGTTTTCTTAACAGAAGAGAAGTCTTTCCTCCAGCTTCTCTCCAGGCGTTTACATTTTTGCTTCAACTCTCTGAGCTTGGGAGAGTACCAGGCTATTCTCTTAGGACCTTTCTTATTGGTCATCCATTTTTTAGGGACCAACAGGTCTAAAGAGGAGTCAAGCCAGTTATTAAATTTGTTGTTAGTGGTTTCAGGGTCGTCCTCTAACACGGATCTGGTGTTATCGAGAATTAGTGCCCAAGACTCAGTGGGGAGTTTAGACCAATTCCGACTCCATTTTTTAACCGTTTCCAGTGGCTGACTACTAACCAGAGGGGTCCATGCAAAGGAAATCATGTGATGATCCGACCAAGGTATGGGGAAGGGTTTTTCAACAGTAAGGTTATCAATGTTAGAAAAAAACGGGTCAAGAGCGGCTCCTTTTCTTACAACCGTATATTGGGTAAATGGTTTGTTTTTACAACAACATGGCCTCTCTTCTAAGACCACTCTACATGATAACTGTTGTTTGTAAAATATTTTTATGAGGAACTCATCCCTCTACAAAGACCTTTTCTCTGAGTGAACCGGATGTATGATTGGTTTTACACAGAGAAAACTTTCTAGTGACAGCTCTGAAGGGTGTGTATAGAAGTTTTCAAAGAAACACTAGTACTTGTGCTACCACATTTTAACAGACTGAAGAAAGATTATAACAAACCCTTTCTGATACAATTCTATAAAGAGTGAATGGATCAATTTAATAGCAACATACCCTCTCTACAGACACCTCTATACAGGTTAAAGGCTGTGTGTAAAAGGCTTTTATGAGTAATTCAACCTTCTACAAAGACCTTTTCTCTGTGTGAACACAGTTTATGAAAGCTCTATATTAAAGTGTACACTTACACTAGTGTAACGGGTCAGTGTAGAAGATTTTAAGTAAACACCAGGCCTTATGCTGCCACATTGTAACAGAGTGCAAATTGAAAATGGTAAAGTTTGATGTAAGACCAAACCTTTCTAATACAATTCTATACAGAGTTAATGGTTTAGTTTCATGACAACATACCCTCTCTGCTGACATCTCTGTACAGAATAAAGGCTGGATCTAAAAGGTTTAAGTGAGTAACTCACCCATCTTCAAAGTCCTTTTCTCTGAGTGAACACTGTATGTGGATAACTCTACAAGCAGCACACTCTCTACTGACTGCTTTTTTGTGTGTTGCTAATAACGTTGGCATCATTTCGCAAATCTTCACACAACTTTCCAAAAGTGTTGCTTTTTGACTACTTTGTGCACAGAAGGTTTTGGGGGATTATTCAAGTGGGGAACAAAATAAAAGAAGAGTCGCAAAATGACATTTGTTATAAGAGTTTTCACAAAAACTGCTGAATGGAATTATGCCAGATTTGCCAGGAAGCTATATCTTAGTCCACAGAGTCGTGAGTGATGAAGAATTAACAAAAAAAATGCTTTCTGATTGGTGGATTAAGCACTCTTTCCCATCAGCTATCTTGCTCCTATGGGAATCAAAGGCTCCCAACAGCGAGCACTGTGAGTGGCAGGCTGTTGAAGGTCTAGAAATGAAATGGCTGCCATAACTGTTTATTGTGAAAAATTGCTGGTGTTGTGAAAATCAAGCACAAATGGTATATTAGAGGGCATCCTGTGCCCCTAGTCATTGAGAGAAGGTCTGTAAGGCATAAGTACTGTGATGAAACAAAGTGTAAAGTATATATTTTGTCTTTAAAATTTGAAATCTAGATGGACTCTGGAAAGAACATAAAAAATTAGGAAGGGGTAAACAATCTCTCTTCCCAATCTAGTATGTGCATCTGTCACCCTAGGGAGGAGTCTCACTGTGGAGGTTGTCCATTATCGCTCTCTGCTATGCTCCTCTGTCAACCTGTAGAATAGTTACAGATGAGAAGCCTGCCCTCCCTGCCCCCTACTACACACACCTTTCAACCGAGAGAGAGGTCTGAGTGGAGAGGCTAGCCCCCCCACACCCAACTATGCATATCTATCATCCGAGAGAGGTCTCAGCAGAACGGAGAGCCCCTTCCCACATCCTACTATGCAAATATATTACCCTGCGGAGTAGTCTCAGCCGAGACTCCAGTGTCTTCCAACAAGTTACTAAGCACATGTGTCATCCTAGAGAGAGGTCTGAGCAGAGACATCAGCCCTTCCTCGCACCTTACTACACACTGCTGTTATCCCAGAGAGTTGTCACATCAGAGGCCAGTCTTCCCCCGAACCCTATGTCACACCAGAGAGACGTCTATGTAGAGAGGAAAGTTGTTGCATACAGCCTAGTATGCATACCTGTCATCGCAGAGAGAGGTCTTATCAGAGACTCCTGTCCCATTCAACACCCTACTATGCACACCTGGCATCCAAGAGAGAACTCTGAGTGAAGACAGCAGTTACTCTGCACATTATACTATGCACACAATCCATCCAAGAGACAGGTCTCAACGGAGAGGCCAGTTCCTCTCTACACCCTACTATGCACACTCTTCATGCAAGAGAGTGGTCTCAGAGTAAAGGCCTGCCTCTTATGGCGCCATATTGTGCATTTCTGTCATCCAAGAGAGAGGACTGAGCAGAGAGACTAGTCTCTACCCACACCCTACAACACATACTTGTCACCCAAGAGAGATGTCTGAGCGGAGAGGTCAGTTTCTCCACACACCCTACTATGCACACCTGATGCCATGGGAATAGCTGTCAACAGAGAGGACAATTTCCACACACAGTCTTGTGTGCACACACATCATCCCAGAGAGTCCATGCAGCAGAGATGTTAGTCTCTCCCCACACCCTTCTGAGCTTACCTGTCCTCCAAGAGAGAGGTCCCAGCAGATAGGCCAGTCCTTATGTACACGCTGCTATGCACACCCATCATGCAAAAGAGAGGTCTCATTGGAGAGGCCAGTTCCTTTATACACCCTACTACACACCGTCATCACAAATGAGAGAGGTTTTACTGGAAAGGCCAGCCCCTCCCTACATCCTACTACGCATACCTGTCCTGCAAGAGTAAAGTTTCAGCAGAGAGGTAGTATGAACCCATACCTCCTTTCACTCCTGTCATCCAAGAGAAAAGTCATAGCAGAGAGAGCAATCCATCTGCATACACCTTACTATACACACCCTTCATCCAAGAGACAGGTCTCAACAGCCTACTATGCACACTCATCATGTAAGATAGAGGTCTCAGTGGAAAGACCAATACCTTTCCATACACCCTAATATAGACACCCGTCATACCAGAAAGAGGTCCTAGAGGAAAGATCAGACTCAAACACTCCATTTGGCACAGAATCATCCATGCATGGATGTTAACTCCTCAGCCAGGAGTTACACCTCATGGCTTGAATCCAATTTTGCAAAATTAGCTCCCAATATCTCAGCCAACAAGCACAGAGGAGAACCTTCGGCTACCTGGTTCTCTGAGGCATTAAGAATTGAAAAACAAGCCTGCAGGAGCCAAGAGAGGATCTGGCATAAACATTATGAGAAATCGTAAAAACAACAATATAAAGCTGTCCGTGCTAAATATAAAAAGATGATCATCAACAAAAAAGTCTATATTACACCTAATTATTTGAAAATGCCGGCAACTCCAAATAGGAACTGTTCCAGGTTATAACGAAAGTTACATCAGTTATAAAAAACAACTCAATCATGCATAATCAAGGATTCTGTGACACCCTTGCCCAGATTTTTAGAAATAAGGTCGACCACATCTTTGATAAATCTAATAGCATAAAGGATATAAACAACCAGGAAGTGACTGACTACTCTCCACTCACTGATTTTACTCCAACCTCCCCTAATCAAGTAGCATCTCTTCTCTTAGCTGCTAACCCATGTCCTTCTAAGATTCCAAAGCTTGCAACTCAGCCTCTCCCTTCTCATCTTTCCTCAGTGTTTAATCAAATGTTTCTGCAAGGGACATTTCCTACCCTTTGGAAACAAGCCTGCATTTTTCCTCTTAATACTAATAATCCTGCCATCTATTGTCCTATCTCGTGACTTCCCCTGCCAGCAAACATTGTTGAAAAAATAATCAATGCAGAGCTATCTAATTTTATTCTTGAGAATCAGCTTTTAGACCCCATTCAATTTGGGTTTAGAGAGAACCATAGTACGGAGACTGCACTGATAAAAACCACAGAAGAAATAAGAATGGCACTAGATAGTGGAGGGTCAGCAGCGATTATTCTATTGGACCTATCTGCAGCATTCGACACCGTGGACCACAAGTTATTGGTCCACCGTCTGAACGCCATAGGAGTCAAAGGTAAAGCTCTTGCCTTATTAGCATCATTCCTATCAGAGAGATCCCAAACTCTGAATCTTGGTCAGTTTAAATCTTCACCCTTCACTCAACCATGCCGGGTTCCCCAGGGCTCCTCATTAAGCGCAACACTATTTAATATCTATGTCTAGGAACTCTCCTCTTTAATCAAACGTTTTTAACTAAATCCAACATCATATGCTGATGACACCCAATTAGTTGTAGCAGCCGTGGACAATGATGTCAACTCCTCTTTAAGATTAGATGACTTTATGACTGACCTGAGCAGCTGGATGAGCAGACAGTGCCTAAAGTTGAACTCAAGTAAAACGGAGGTTATACTATTTGGCAGTCTCTCTCCAGCATGGGCTCCTGCCTGGTGGACTTACAGTCTAGGCTCACCTCCCCTCCCGGTGACCAAAGCTAAAAACCTGGGCTTTATCGTGGACGATAAGCTCAGATATGAGGCCCAGGTGTCTAAGGCTGTGTCTTCTTCATTCTATACCATCAAAACCCTAAGGAAACTTTTCCCTTTTATCCGCAGAAACAGCAGGATGAGTGTGGTCTAAACTAGGCTTATGTAACGGCTTGTATATGATTCTCCAGGAAAATTTACTTAGGAAGCTACAGGCGGTGCAAAATGCAGCAGCCAGACTGATTCTGGACATTCCCAAATATCAGTGGGTATCTTCAGACATCCGGGAACTACACATGCTCCCGGTGAGACAGCAAGTTAAATTTAAAGAGCTCTGTGTGGCCCATAAGTCCTTGCATAGCGAAGGTCCAGAATTTTTATGGAAGGCTTTTAACTTGCATACTCCAAAGACACATCTTAGGTCAGCTAGTGATAGACTGATTACCACCAGAAGAGTCAGAAAAGTGAACTGGGGAGGAAGGAGCTTCACTGACAGGACAGCCAGGCTGTGGAACTCTCTTTCACTACATCTTAGGGCCATACCCACCCTCCTAGCCTTCAGAAAATAACTTAAGACATGGCTGTTTAACAACCAGTAATCTGGCTCAGTATGCTTATGTTCAGCAAGGGTCAAGACACCTATTGGTAGACGTGTGCTATATAAGTCTGCATACCATAACATAATATAACTCTTTCCACACCCTACTAAACACACTCAGTATCCAAGAGAGTGGTGTCAGCGGAGATTCCCATCTCTCTACACATCCCACTATGCACACCCCAGAGAAAGGTCTCAGTGGAGAGGCCAGTACCTTCTGCACACATTAGGATTCATAGCTGTCAGCAAAGAGAGAGGGTTTAGCACAGAGTTCAGTCCCTTTGCACACTTTGATATGCAGACGAGATCTCTCAATGCTGAGAGCAGTCCTTTCCCATATCCTACTACACTCACACATCATACAAGAGAGAGGTATCAGTACAGATTTGAGTCCTGCATACCACCCTACTACACTCACCCATCATGCAAGAGAGAGGTCTGAGCAGAGAAGTCAGTCCCTCCCCTCATTGTACTATACAGACCTGTTTTCCAAGAGAAAGGTCTCAGTGGATAAACTAGTCTCTCCCCAGAAACCGCTATGCATGTTTGCCACCCTTTCAATGGGTGAGAGTGGAGTGTCTAGTCACTCTTCACAGCCTAGTACACACACCTATCACTTTTTAGAATACCCCCTAGTATTTATGCCTGTCACAATGGGGAGACGTCTTTGGAGAGTGGGGATTTTCCCTCTATACTGCACATTGCACAGTTCTCAGACAGATTGGTTATATGAAATGTATAAGCTCCCACTGACACAAGAGTCTTGTAGGTGTCGATTTACCCCAAATAGAGGGAATTATAACAAGCAAAAACCACATAATGTAAAAGTAGGCTGGCTCTGAAAAGAGCCTTTGTGATTATAATGGATAGTGTTCAGGAACATGTAGAGCTGGATGCATTCCTTGATGTTATTAAGGAAGAACCTGTTTCCTTCTATAGTGACGTGTATTTCATCTCACCTGTAGAGAACTGGTCTGTCAAAACAAATATTGTTCTGATAAATATAGCCCATGCCATATTTAGGGAGAATGCGGCAATTGCCTTATTAAACTGCCTCTCAATCTTAGGACAAATCTTAGGACAAAACTGTTTTGACTACTGCCATTTTTGCCTTTTGACATTTATTGAAATATACATAGGCTGTGCAAGTAAGAGAGACATCAATTTGTGAATAGTTGTCTTTCATTTGGATTTCAAGTGCAACTCCTCAATCAATCAATAAAGGGTGGCTAATCACCTAATAGGGTATTCAGGCGCTAGTGAACTGCCTATGTCATTGTCACCTCGGTGCACTATCATGAGGTCTGATACTTACAATCCAAAATGCTCTCAACCATTGGTAACAGTTGATGCCACTTCATTCCTTTATGGCCAATTCAAGTGATGTTCAAGTTTGCAAATACAATTTCTCCGTCAACAGCACAATTAATGCCATATTCTTTACTCCAGTGCATGAAGTTGTGTCCGAAAATGCAGAGGCAAAACATGATGAAATATGGGGATGCCAGTCACAAAGTGAGTTCTCAGCAGAATTAGTGATATTGAGCGAGAAGTGGTTACATGAGAGGGGAAAAGTGGGAGGGTGGAAAAAGTACATATTCAATTGGAAGATTTTTAACAGTTAACATGTGGGAAACTACTATTTGTATTGCTTGAAGAATGTGAGTTTGGTAAAGGAGTGTGCTATTGGATGATGTTGGAATTCTGCTTTGATCATGTGAGAATCTTGCAAGAGTAGTTTGCAAGCTTCTGTAGGTACAGCTTGCTGTGTGGTCTCATATTATCCTGTGACACTGCCATGAGGTATTTGTACAATCCTGCAAGAGTCATGCAAGCTGTATTTAAACACACAGAAGGTGATGGGAGGCTACTTGCAATGAGTCTAAACACTGGCAACAACTCGGGGTAGCACTCCAACCCATCGTTCTTTTGCTCTCCATTCCACCTCAGCTTGGACACAGCCATAAGCAAATCAGTTTGACCCTGATCCTCGTGGGAACAGTCGAGCCCAAACTGTCAAGCCGGGTACTCCTTGAACTAGAACACAAATAACCCAGGACGAGTTTTGACCCATTTATGGGCTCACCAGCCAGGTACAGCTTGGTTCCAGTGACACAGTAAGCATGGTACCCATATCTGGGCATACCCATGCTACTTAGAGTGCTATATGAAACTCACACAAGGTGATGGGAGGCTGCTTGCAACAAGTTGAACCACTGGCAATAACTCGGGGTAGCACTCCAGCCCATCATTCTGTTGCTTAACATGGCACCTCAGTTTGGACCCAGCCTTATGCTAAACAGTCTTGACCCTGCTCCTCATGGGAACAGTCTAGCTCAAATATCTTGTCCCATTAACACAGCGAGCACGGGGCACATGGCTGGGCATTCCCATATCACGTAGGGCAGTACATTAAACACACACAAGGTGATGTGAGGTTGCTTCCTATATGTCTAACCACTGGCAATCACATGAGGTGAATGAATGAATGAATGAAATAATATTTATAAAGCGCATAGCTACCCGAAGGCATCCCAGCGCTGACGGACACCAAATTGCTTACAGCAGGTTAGATGGGAAAAAGCCAGGTCTTCAGGTCCTTCCTAAAGGTATTGTGACTGGATTGCACACGAAGCCGCAAAGGAAGGGCATTCCAGAGTTTGGCCGCACTGTATGAGAACAGTCAGCCACCACTTCTGGTCCTGCGGATTCTGGGGACTGAAGCTAAATAAAGATCATCAGAACGAAGACACCTATTGGCTCGATAAGGATGAGCTAAAAGAAGAGATAATGGCTGGTCCCCTCCTTTCAACAACCTGTGAAAAATGCACAGGGCTTTGAAGTGGACCCTTTCCTTAATCGGAAGCCAATGGAGGGCTTTTAAAGCCGATCTGGCTGATTGACGGCCAGAGAGCCCTACCAAAGTTCTGGCAGCACAATTCTGTACGACTTGGAGCTTCGCCAGAACCGAGCTAGGAGCAGCCAAGTAAAGGGCATTTCCATAGTCCAATCGGGACAATACTAGAGCCTGAACCATCAGTTTTCTTGCTCGAAAGGGGAGCAGTGGTAGCACCTTGCGAAGCAGCCTCAAAATGCCAAAACAGATGGAGACCACTTTTCTGGCTTGAATTTTGAAGCTTAGCTCCTCATCGAGCCAGAAGCCTAAGCTCTTTATTTCCTTTTTGGAATGGGCTTAGGACCCATACAGGCTGGCCAAAAGGAATCTATTTCCTTGGGGGATTTATTGCCAAGGAGCATAAGCTCTGTTTTGTCGCCATTCAATTTAAGATGAGACGACGTCATCCATCTGGCCACTTCTTCCGAGGCACGACAGCAGACAGGAGGAGGCTCCGTCTGCGTGGTTCAGTGAAATCACTAATTGCGTATCGTCAGCGTAAGTGACGAGTTGCACTCCAAAGGGAAGGACACTATCAGCTAAAGGGGCCATGTACACGTTGAAAGGGAGGGGCTCAGGGACGAGCCCTGGGGCACTCCACAGTGCAAAGGACGGGGGTCTGAGATGTCTTCTCCCTCAAAAATTGGAAAGATCTTTCCTCTAGAAACGAGCTTAGCCATTTCAAGGCCACTCCGGATACCCCCATTTTGTAAAGTCGCTGGACCAAGATACGGTGATTCACCGTATCGAAGGCCGCACTGAGATCTAAAAGTATCACGGCCACCGATCCTCCTGCGTCAAGGATTTTCCTGGATTCTTCGACGACAGCTAATAATGCTGTCTCGGTTCCTTGATGAGGGCGGAAACCCGTCTGAGACGGGTGGAGGAGGTTGCCATCCTCCAAATGCCTAGATAACAATGAATTCACGTACTTATCTGTCACTTTACTGGCCCATGGAAGAAGAGAGATGGGTCGAAAGTTCTCAAGGCAGCTGGGGTCTAAACTCGGCTTTTTCAATAGAGTTTTCACCATCGCATTCTTCCATAAAGAGGGCACCACCCCGAGAGAAAGTGAGGAGTTAATCAGGTCCACCATCACAGGACCGACTGGAGTCCACCACTGATTGCAGCATTTTAGGGGGCCGGATCAGTGGGTGAACCACTCCTGACAAGTGCAGAAATGGTCCGAAAATGTTCCTCATTTAGAGGAGGAAATACTCCTAACACACATTCATGACTCTGAACGATGCAGTCCTTACAAAGCAGATCAGTTTCGGGATCAGTCGTGGGAAATGTACTACTGATGGTTTGGACTTTATTGAAGAAAAATTCTGCCCGCTCGTTACAACGATGGGGTGTTCCTTCAGACAAATCAGGGGGCAGGAATTTTTAGGAGTTTTTTTGCAATGCGAAACGTTTCGCGGGGGAGTTTGCTGCCAATGTAATTTTCTCTTCAAAATAGTGGGCTTGAGCCTTTCTGACCTCACTCTTGTACACCTTAATAGTTTCCCTATACTCCTTTTTCTTTGGGGAAGTAAAATCTTTCCTCCAAGATCTCTCAGCTCTTTTACAGGTCTGTTTTAACACCCGGAGTTTAGGTGTATACCAGGCTGTCCTATTAAGTCCAGTTTTAATATCAGTGATCTTCTTTGGGAGAATCACGTCTAAAGAATTCTCAATCCATTTATTAAATTGATCGTTGGCTACTACAGGATCAAGATCAAGAGAAGGTGTCGTAGTATCCAATACAAGTGCCCACTGTTCCACAGAAAGTTTAGACCAACAGCGACTGAATTTTTTTGCCGAACGAGTGGACAGGGGTAGACCTAGGAGACCATAGAAGGGAAATCAAAAATGGTCTGACCACGGTGCACGGATAGGGTTCCAAACAGGTCAGCTCCTTTAGGTTAGAAAATACAGGATCAAGAAGATGACCTTTACAGTGAGTAGGAGAAGATACCAACTGAGTCAATTGTATGGCAGCAAGGTCGTGGATAAGATCTGAGACAACCCTCGATGCCAGATTATCCAAGTGGATGTTTAAATCCCCAAGATTGTAAAATTGGGGGCTGTTCCTGCTAAACCTGTTGTAATTTCAAGTAAAGATTCAAGGAATTGACCCATGGGCCCCGGAGGTCGATAGATCAGAATACCTGAAAGGGAAAGAGTGGCCGACACTCCAATTGAAAAGTGCAAATTCTCGCAGTCAGACAGAGGACTGCCAAATATTCGACAGGAAAGGTGGTTCTTGTAAATAATAGCAATTCCGCCACCTCTTCCAGACATTCTGTCTAGCCTTTGTACTAAATAGTCGGGGGAGAACTTGGACAAAGTCCGGATCGGAACCAGACTGAGTCCAAGTTTCGGTAAGAAACAAAACATCCGGACTGTCGTCGGTTAGTAAGATAGACAGTTCTATAGTATGTTTAGGAAGAGATCGACAATTAATTGAAAAGATTTTGAGAATTTTGACCGGAAGCTCAGTCAGTGAGGGAGAGAGGGGGCATAGGTCAAATCTAAAAAAACAATCCTCGCAACCCTGTTTCAGGTTCTCCATGTCCATAAGATGATTACAATTCGTACTAAGGCCACAATTTATGGATTTACGTTGCTGCGCGCTGTAACAGTACCTTGTTTGAAGCAGAGGAGCAGGGGTCATGGCCCCTGGTCCCGGTCGGCCGCGGACGGGCGCAGACGGGCTTGCCTTAGGCGCGCCTTCGGCGCGCCAGCGGCGCGCCCGCTGCGCGCGTCCGCTGCGCGGTCGCGTCATCAGGCTCCTAAATAGCCTGGCCGGGATCTGGCAACTAGAGCGCTGACCCGAATGCGTATCGGCACGGAAGTGTGCAAAAAAGCAAAAGAAGCAGCGTGTCCCCGAGCTATAACACAGCTCGATAGCAGCACATAGGTGAAAACAAACAGTACACAATAACTATCGGATGACTCAAATTTCTCAATATTAAAATTCTAAAATTCTAAAAGCCCCCGCTCAATTCCCCAGTTGTAATTAAAACTTGAAGATACCTCCTACAAAGCAAGTAGTTCAAGAGCCGACTAACGCTCCGTGGCAGCTTAGTATCCGCTGCGCGGTCGCGTCATCAGGCTCCTAAATAGCCTGGCCGGGATCTGGCAACTAGAGCGCTGACCCGAATGCGTATCGGCACGGAAGTGTGCAAAAAAGCAAAAGAAGCAGCGTGTCCCCCGAGCTATAACACAGCTCGATAGCAGCACATAGGTGAAAACAAACAGTACACAATAACTATCGGATGACTCAAATTTCTCAATATTAAAATTCTAAAATTCTAAAAGCCCCCGCTCAATTCCCCAGTTGTAATTAAAACTTGAAGATACCTCCTACAAAGCAAGTAGTTCAAGAGCCGACTAACGCTCCGTGGCAGCTTAGTATCCGCTGCGCGGTCGCGTCATCAGGCTCCTAAATAGCCTGGCCGGGATCTGGCAACTAGAGCGCTGACCCGAATGCGTATCGGCACGGAAGTGTGCAAAAAAGCAAAAGAAGCAGCGTGTCCCCCGAGCTATAACACAGCTCGATAGCAGCACATAGGTGAAAACAAACAGTACACAATAACTATCGGATGACTCAAATTTCTCAATATTAAAATTCTAAAATTCTAAAGCCCCCGCTCAATTCCCCAGTTGTAATTAAAACTTGAAGATACCTCCTACAAAGCAAGTAGTTCAAGAGCCGACTAACGCTCCGTGGCAGCTTAGTATCCGCTGCGCGGTCGCGTCATCAGGCTCCTAAATAGCCTGGCCGGGATCTGGCAACTAGAGCGCTGACCCGAATGCGTATCGGCACGGAAGTGTGCAAAAAAGCAAAGAAGCAGCGTGTCCCCCGAGCTATAACACAGCTCGATAGCAGCACATAGGTGAAAACAAACAGTACACAATAACTATCGGATGACTCAAATTTCTCAATATTAAAATTCTAAAATTCTAAAAGCCCCCGCTCAATTCCCCAGTTGTAATTAAAACTTGAAGATACCTCCTACAAAGCAAGTAGTTCAAGAGCCGACTAACGCTCCGTGGCAGCTTAGTATCCGCTGCGCGGTCGCGTCATCAGGCTCCTAAATAGCCTGGCCGGGATCTGGCAACTAGAGCGCTGACCCGAATGCGTATCGGCACGGAAGTGTGCAAAAAAGCAAAAGAAGCAGCGTGTCCCCCGAGCTATAACACAGCTCGATAGCAGCACATAGGTGAAAACAAACAGTACACAATAACTATCGGATGACTCAAATTTCTCAATATTAAAATTCTAAAATTCTAAAAGCCCCCCGCTCAATTCCCCAGTTGTAATTAAAACTTGAAGATACCTCCTACAAAGCAAGTAGTTCAAGAGCCGACTAACGCTCCGTGGCAGCTTAGTATCACTCCAACCAATTGTTCTTTTACTTGCCAAGCCACTTGAGTCTTGACCCAGCCATATGCAAATCAGTCTTGCTCTTGCTCCTCACAAGGGATAAAAAGTGTGTAGAACCACAGTAAAAATCATTAATTATTTAAAACAAGCAGAAAACAATATAAATAAATCACAGCCTTTCTAAAAGGGATTAAGGAACATGTAGTTCATTTACTGTCATAACCCAAGCCTCCTGAGATTGCCCCTTGCGGTCTGGAGAGGAGGCTAGTGTAATCTTTTTGTCTTGTGCTCGGCAGAAGTGATTTTATTAGAAATTAATAATTTTGATGTGTTCAGCTGCCTTCAGGATACAACTTTATTTGCATCACTTTGATGTTCATGGTGGTGCTGTTTGCCTACTGAGATGGATTTATGAGCACGTTAAGGTTAGGTGCTGCACAGATGGGGTCCACAGAAACCCTGGTTCTACTGATTTGTTTCTTGTCATTTTGGTGTCAAATATTCTATTAAAATGTACTCTATTTTTCTAAATTGGGCAGTGAGTTTTCATGTTTCGTGTTCTCACTTTATTACTGATTGTGTGCTGCATAAATACTTTACACAGTGACTCTAAATTAATCCAGTTTTTTTATGCCAAGCTAACAAGGGTTAGGCACATGTTAATTTAGTAACTTTGTCTGGTTCAACCTGCAAGGGATTGTGGCTGTTGCTTGACCAGGGCTCACACCACAGTCAACCAAAAACCCAATATCCCCACAGGGCCCGATCCAGTCTTTGTATCTGCACCCACTCCATTGCAGTCAGCCATATTTGTTTTACTTTGGCCCAATCTCGTGCAACTACATGTCCGAGGTTGGACCGTTGATCTGTTAGACAAACTATTCAAAACATTTCTTTAAACTTCATAACTCCAGTTCAACAGATTGGATTTTTGTCATTTTGGTGTGAAATTATTTATTAAAAATTACTCTATTTGTCTAAATTGGTTTGGGATTTTTTTATTGCTGTTTGTGTGCTTCATAAATACTTTACACTTTGCCTCCAAGTTACACCTGACTGCTCTTTGTTCCAAGCTACCCAGGGTTGAGCACAGGTTAATTTAGTGACTGTTTGTGTTTCAAACTGCAAGGGATTGTGGATGCTGCTTGATCAGTGCTCTTATTTCAGTCAACCAACCACCCAATCTCTCACAGTCACTTACATCAATAACTGTTTTGAATCTTCTCAGTCGCACACCGTTAACCTATGGGCATGTACAATGTGGAGGACAGAAATTTAGGCAGATGTTTGTCTATATTGGCGGACAAGTCGTGAAACCACCATTTTAGGTAAAGCTCATGTAGATTGCCATGATGTTTCCCCTGAGCTACCTAAAATAATGGATTATGTGTATGAAAACAGCACTGTCTATAATATCTGTCACTAATTTATTTTAAATGCATATATAAACGAGATGCATGTTTTTATTATTATACCTATACAGTACACCCTGTAAAATACACCTCTGTTGAAAGAATTAATATATGGCATGGACCTATGAAACCTGACAAGGTTGCATATCTTTTTAGTTATATGCATATAAATACGGATTACTTATGTTTATTGTACATCCCCAAAAACTAAGATCCGTTGCATCTAGTTATTTACACAACATATTTTTGGTCATTTTAGACAAAACCTCCAGCTACCGCAGATGGCAGAGTTTGAAGGCCCCAGCTAAAAGTCTGCCATCCGTTTCCAGACCTTGCCACCATGCAAGAAAGCAACATTATCAAAACATATAGACTGAACTACCAAACTATATTGAATGTAGGTACAGTATCAACTTCTGCCTTGTCATCAAAATCCCACAGCTAATAAACAGCTTGCAATTGAAGTACTACATTTTGTAGCTACTGGTTCCTTTCAGTGCACTGTTGGAGATTGTAATGAATAGTCACAAACAACTTTCTGTGCTACAGTTCCTTACTGTTATGATGAGCCACAGGCAAAAATGTATTTAACTCCCTCAAGAGGAGCCTGTCACAGCCGTCACCAGCCAGACCCCACAGCCAGAAGCAGGGGACTACATCCCCCACCAGGCACAGCGGCGGCTGCTGCCAATGCTTCCTTTTTCACGCAAGGAGGTGCCTATAATCAGCTGCGGGAGCCTGTCACAGCTGCCACGAGCCAGATGCCACAGCCAGGGGTAGGGGACTACATCCCCCACCAGGCACATCAGCCACCACCGCCAACACTGCTGTTTTCACGCCAGGAGGCGCCTATAATCAGCTTGTGGTTCCCGCAGCGCGGGAGCCCATCACATCCACCACCAGCCAGACAACACAGCCAGGAGCAGGGGACTACATCCCCCACCAGGCACAGCAGCCACAGCCACTGCCGCCAACGCTGCTGTTTTCATGCCAGGAGGTGCCTATAGTCAGCTTTGGGCTCCCGCAGCAAGGGAGCCCACCACAGCCCCCACCAGCCAGACATCACAGCCAGGAGAAGGAGACTATATCCCCCACCAGGCACAGCGTCCGCCACCACCAACGCTGCAGTTTTCACGCAAGGAGTTGCCTGTAATCAGCTCAGGGCTCCCGCAGCATGCCCGTCATAGACCAGAAGAGGCTGGGCTGGGCCACCCCCTAAATCCTTGGACCAAAGGACTCTGCAAGGTACTGTGCCCCATTGCTCTTATTTTTATTTTCCATAGTATTCCCTGAACTTGTTTGTGGCATACAGCTACTTGCGGGGGGCGCCTGCATATGCCTAGGCATTGGGCTGCACCACTTTGGCAAAAGGTCCAACAGTCTCCATAGCCACGAGAAATCTCTCCCCCACCTCCCACCCATCAGCTATCCATCCAGGATCTTTTAGTACATGATGGGAAAACGCACTAGCCACCCACTACCAACCCGATCCACCACTACCTTGGACAACATGCTGGAGAGGGTTGTTAGCATCATGTCTTCTGAAATCGAACTAAGAGAACGCAGACTGTCCTTGGGGAATGATACTGTATATATCACCCTCACATCTGGTAGGCCAACGGGCAGAGTATCAGACAATCTAGCACCAAGAACAACTCCTCGCGACTCTATGCATCAGGCAACCAGCACTAATGACGCTGATCCCCTTTGAGAAGGCACTTCTCAGGGCCATGTGCCAACTCCATCAAGGACAACAACATCCATGGGTACTTTGGATGCTGCAGCCACAGTTACCATTGCTGCAACCTCCAAATGCAAAAGAACTGGAGGAAACAGCCGAGCTCCAAGGGGAAACAGCCTCCTCACGCTAGCTCTTCTCACAGCTGCTTGTCATCATGGATGCAACCCTCCTTAACAACTGGCGCTAGCATTCTGGGCCGGGGGCTGAGCAGTAACCCGACCCAATCTATCTGACACAAACAGAAGCAGGCCCAGCTGCATTAGACACTGGAGAAGCTTTCATTAACTCTGCCTGCGTCCAGATTGCCAACATCATCGACCTGAATTCAAAATCCCTATGGGAGCAATTAGATTGGCTGGACATCGCAATAAACAAGCTGTCCTTGTGGGAGAGGAGAGGCCCAATTAACATCGCATCCGGAGAGGGCACTCATCCCTTGTGCAGCGAGTGTCTCAAATAAAGCTAATCCATCTACTGCAACTGTGTGCCTGCCATTCGGACCTTTAGGCAAACCACTCCGCAATACTTGCAACACTTGCACCCAATGAAGGGAATATCTTCTACCGAAGACCAACACAGTGCCAAAATCCTGCCTCCCTGATCATGCCTGCCCTGCTCGGGTCTCTTATCCCCGCGCCACTCATCACAATGCTCGCACCCACTAACAGCTCAATTGGCGAGCGAGAAAGTCTGGAAACATCCATTAACACCATGCCTGAACCTCCGAGCAGAACTTACTACAGGCCGGACATAGACTTGTTGGGCTTTCTGCTAGCAGCTTGCCCATACGTCTTGGTATTGGCAGGAGTGCCACCTCTTAAAAGGGATCAGAGGGAAACTTGGGATCAACTGCGCAATAAATGCGTAGACTGGCTGGCCAAAAACAAGGGGTTTAGGGCGTCAAATATGCAAGAGATCTTTATGGCACGAAGAGTGGGCTGGGTGGGAGACTCACCCAAGAATATTGAGGGGGATTGTATTGTCATTAATTTCCGGAGACCGTCCATGTTCAAGTCACTGTTGAACTGTCAGAAGACCACAACTCCCAGTTCTTCATCCATCTGCTCACTACCATTGGGCTTTTTCTATAAACCTACCCCCAGCAGTTTTTCACACAAACCCGCTTTTCTAGCCGTACAAAATAAATTTTCGGCCTTGTCGGACATGGACTCTCAGGATTGACCATCACCACCCCCAGTAACCACTGGTGATGATTACATACCTACACACATTTTAAAGCCACCTGAAACATTAGAGCAACAGGATTGTGTTGCCACACCAACGCCTATGGCCAGCGCACACACCGACTTAAACATACTCAGTTGGAACTTTGCTAGCCTAAAATCAAAAATAGACTTAACAGATTGGCTAGAACTGGTTAGACAGCAGGATATCCTGATGTTTCAAGAAATTTGGGCCACCAAAGATATTTATCTTGAAGGGTTTGCATGTTTTAATGTTTTGGCCCCAATCTCCAAACTAGGCCGCCCATCTGGCGGCCTGTCCATCTGGGTGAACATAGCTGCCGGGGGAAGCATTAAGGTTTTACATACTCACAGCAACAAATTCCAAGCATTGTTATATAAAAGGGGGGCCTCTATATACATACTCAATTTCTATAACAATGATTTTCACAACTCACCTAACGTAAATTCTTCTAACTTATTTGATTTTGTCACCACTTTAGAGAACAGTAACGGTCAATGGAAAATATCCACTGAATAGCTGAGCCATCTATGTATGGGCATTAATGGACACACACACAGAGTTAGAACATTGCAGAACAAAATACGCAAGATTTAAATTGTTTGAGAAAATGGACCATCATTTTATTGTAAGATTGAATTAACCTTTTTAGCTGCAATTCAGAATCAAATGCAAAATCAATCATTACTACTACCAAAAGTTATTGACTCCATTTCACCTTGCAGTAAAGGACAAGGGAATATTCACTGAAACAGAACCTGGCAGAGCCAAGGAAAAGCGGTCCCAGCAAAAGCAATGTCCAGTTGTCAAGCAGTGAGGAGAGGCAGAGAGCAGAGCACCACTGGTGTCAGAAGCAATAGGGGCAACAAAGGAGGTGAAAGAAGAAATTTGATTCAGGACAGGTACGAGCTAATCCTTTCCTCATTATGTCTATAAATTAGGCTCCATAAGTACATTAAACAGGTATTTCTTTTCGGGCATGAACAAGTATTACACTACTGTAATCTATCACATCATACAATTGATTAACCGTCCTGGGAAACACCTGCAGCTCCTTGATGACATAGTTAGCATCCCCAAGCGCTTTCCTTATAAAACTCTCATCTATACATAGATGGGGAAACTTAAAGCTCCCATTCATGTAAAAAGTGGTATTGAGGCACGCAATCAGGATTAAATGCCCTCCATTTTTTAACAGTGATGAGACATTTCTTAAAGCATTGCAGAATCCTTCTTTATCTGTCATGTGGACCTCCAAACAATGAGGCAAAATCAGACAGTCAGCCTGAGGAAGGATGGTGGGAGACAAGGGGTTACTTTTGCTGGCGTCATATTTAAGAACGTGCTTGATTTTTCTTCTTAACATATTTTGCTTCTCAGTCCATGCATCCCTAAAAATAAAATACAAACACTTTATTTTGATTTTATTATTGATTAAAACGTGTTCTTTTCTCACAAGTTATGGCAATTTTTCAAAACCAGTTTGTATGAATATAAACAATATGTTTGCAAATGGACTATATATATATATATATATATATATACTAGCCATCAATTTGCACAAAGTGCAAATTTATAATGATAACTCCACACCCACTTTGACACTGTGGTATGTTGTGCTGAGGAATAAAGTAAATGTTTCAAGATTAAAGCATTTGAAAATCACCCTTTAAAATAATTTAAAACATATACGGCTGTAGGAGGTTCTGTCCCTATAGTGAACTTGGCTCTCACCCATTAGGGGTTTGTATGACACAGACATTAAACCAAATTGTGACTGGTCAAGTCTTGATAGCATGTGCTCCATAGAGACACACACATACACATGCACCACATACATGTGTGCACATACACAAGCATTCTGAATGATGTTTGCGTTTACTAATACATTACTTTCCAGGCTTCCTATGATCAATAAAATAATTTACAAAAGAGGTCTAGGATACAGTACCGCACTTATTTGAGTTTCGGGAATTTGTTGGCATATGGTGCGATGATCAAAGGAAACAAGACCCCATAGTTTCCTAATGTGTGAAAAAAGAACTTTCCACAGCAAACAATTTACAAGAATAATTTGATCTGCACACATTAAAGGTAAAGAATTAGTTCCACCAAGTGTTGTGATTCACACATTCCTTTATTCTTTAAATTTTGTTCTCCTCTCTTCACAGTAGCCACAGTAACCAACGCGTTTCGTCCAATTTAAGGACTTATTCAGGGCTCATCAATTGTCCAGTAAATTGTATGAGTGTTCCCTCTTCTCATATAAACCGCACCTTGCAATAGTTTTCTGTATCTCTGTGATATTGGAATCTCCAGTAAGAGAAGCGTTTGTCTTATTGTTTCTTTATATAATTCACAACGCAAGTAATAGCAGCTTCAGTAGCTGATTAGGAGGGGCAGCCGTCACTTCACTCCCACTAGCATCACTCCTGTGATCAATATATCAGTTTATAACGGCATTACTTCCCTTCTGCACCTCATTTTTCAGATTGTATTTTTACCCCGGGACACAACATCCGAGTGCTATGCTCATAGAATGCTCACCTCCCTTTTAACTACCACTTCCCTCTCTTGATCACAGTAATCAATATACAATTTTTCAGTGATCAATATATTTTCCAAACCCTTCTCTCTTGGAGTAACTGGACTCTACCTGCCTGCTTCCAGTCTGGAAGTTACAGTGACCAAACTCCCTTATAGAGAATTATCACAATTAAGTAATAACATTTTCCACATATTTGAATGTATTATTTATAGTTAGGATTTCCAGAGGCGGGAATTCCTCTGATATTTTTCTGTTAATAGCTTTGTTCCAATTTGATCAATCTCTGCAAACCTTTGCATACCCATAGCTTTTCCTTCATCGGAAGAGGATACAAGGTTTTTTGGTGATTGGTTAATGGGGTGCAAATAAAAAAGGAGTGACCCAAAGCGTGTTTTTACTATATTGCACTTTACATAGAAATGTGTATTGTAGATACCAGTTAAAAACGGCTGAACTGATTTGGATGAAATTTAACAAGCTTTTATATTATGGTGTTCAGATGATCCTTTTGGGTAGTAGAGTTAAGTAGGGTAAGTATTTTAAAAATTCATAAGCAGTGTTCCCAGTAAGGTGCGCACCTGGGCGCGCACGCGTCTGTTCCCCTGAGCGCCCAGTGCTGTGTGTGGAGCGCGCATCCACAGCACATCCCAGGAGAGCATTCGCACCACCGCTTTTAAAACGTGAGCAGCGTTACCAGGAATACTTTCCCAAATGCCCACAATAAGATGGCAGCCTTGCTCTATTAAGAAAATTAATGCAGCAAGCACAAATGAACGACGTGTAAAGCACACGTCGTGCTTTTGGACTAGCATGGTGAAAAAGAAGAGATACGTATCAAAAGAAAAGAGAACAAAAAAAAACATAAACAAACTCAGTAAATGTAAACAAGGACAGGGGAGCGGGCAGAGGAGCGGATTCATCAAGAAGATAGAAAGGCAGTGATCCTTAATAGCAAGATAATGCAAATACATGAATTTAGAAAGAAATTCAGAGGAGGAATTTACTTAGGAGTTTTCAGAATGTCAAGGGAGAGGAGTTGGCCTAACGGCTAGGGCGGTCGACCTCGAATCTGGGGAACTAGGTTCGAGCCTCAGCAATGTTGCTGAACATCCTGTTATTCTGGGCAAATCACTAAATCTCCCTGTGTCTAACAAAAATGAATGTGTGTCCTCATGTAATGTAACTGGTGCTATGTAAAGCGCTCTGATACCCGATTCGGGTCAAGTTCGCGCTATATAAAACTCTGTAAAAAAAAAAAAAGTATGTGGTGCGAGTGCAAGGATCGGAAGGCAGGGATTTCTAACCTATTTCCACTGCACCTGAAAAACACGGATCATGCTTGCACATAGTCCAAACTTTGAAAATTACAGAATTAGCAACAGCTGGCTTCAGTGATCCTTCGATGAGTGCGAGACATACACTATACTGTGTGCTGAGCTTTGAGATTTGATTTTGACTTTCAAATGGTGCCGGCTAAGACACGTTAGGGCTGAGGTAAGGTAGTCAAACTTTCAGGTGCCTGTCAGAAGTTGAAAGTGCATGAGCAGTACCGCTCTTTTTTACCTAGGTTTTTTTTTACCTAGGTTTTTTTAAAATCAAACATCATACCGCAAATGCAGATATTAAGAAAAATCCAAGTTTGTTCAAGTGGGTCCTGCTTCAGCTTTCATACTATCCGCTAAATTGTTGCTTAACGGGCCTCATCAATAGATCCGGCTCTAATCTGTTGCAATATTGCACGTGTGTTGCCGCCATTTCACGACAAGCGTCTGCATATGTATCTCAGCTTTTCTTGAACTTTTGGGGCAGAACGCTACATCTATATTTTACCTGGCCTATGCTTCACTAGTAATATTATCTGCACAACACATCTGCTACATATCCTAACATCAATGTTTGGGCTGTGCTGTCTATTTCTGCAGAAACTATCTTCACTTGTCTGAGCAATTGTTGTCCAGTATCGGTGATCAGGACAGTTGCAAGCTACTTATATGAAACTTGCTAAATCGTGCATACACAACTGTGCCAAATACCACGCATCAGGCGTAGACTGAGTAGTTTTTGAAATATAACACTATGAAGCTCTGGCTGCCAGCTATGACCTATGTGGGACTGACTGTCTGCGCCTCAGCCTGAGGCATGTCCAATGCCCAGAGCTTATCCATGAGTCAGCTGACTGTGTTGACAGAGACGTTTTAAGGCATGGGCAAAGTGGGCTCTGGCACAGGGCCCCAGCCTTTCAGGGGGCCCCCTGATAGAGCCAGCTCTGTTCTGCATAAGCTCTTTCCCTGATGTCCTTTAATAGTTCTTAAACAGATTGTTTAAATACTGTTTCCCTTCAATTTATTTTTAATGTGAGTGATGTGTGAGAGTCTATACAGACATTTTGCAGAGAAATGTTGCATTTATGTTTCATGCAACATCCATAAAAAATGTTTCTTTTACATCAAAAGAGGACCTCACATATGAGAAATGAGAGGGTGTCACTATTTGCAGTAATATTGTTGAGCTGCTGCTGTGTTACAATATTGAAAACACACATCACTATCCCTGAATATTAGTTGTAACAACTTTATAATTTGGACGAGTATTCCTGTGCACTGTCAATGGCCTGGCCAAAAAGTTCATGAAAGAGCTGAAATAGGATAATAGATTCAAATCTGTTCAGAACAGGGGCTCCCAAAATACGTTTGACCCAGGGCCCCCAAAATCCTTGAGATGTCCCTGTGTGTTGACTCGTAATTAGGTAGCTGAGAAGACATCCATTGTGGTTCATGTTGGGGCCTCACATCGTTCTGTTGTGGGCTGGGTCCTACGTGTGACAGAGAGGCCCTGGAGTTTACACTGATACTCTGCATCCTGATCTCATTGAATGACTGCAGGCAGCAAGGAGGATCCAGGGGGGCCAGTGTAGGCAAAGGCTGGCTACGGCATCAGTGTTTTAGTAGCTCAGCTAACTTGCTATGGCTGTTAATAAGTAAAACAAATGCTTCAATTATTCTAAGCTGCCTGCACCCCTGGCCTGTAGTGTAGAGTCTGAGAACTGTGTAGTCACGCATTCTGACTCTGCCCGGTTTTCAGCTGCCAGCTGTTAGTGCACTTTAGTCGAATGACTGCTTAGAGTTTCTTGTTGCTCAAATGGGTGTAATATTTCTGATATTTATGTGTTGCCCTCATCTTCATCGCTTGATATTGCCCGTGATAAAGTGTCACTCATAGTTGTTGAAATGTCACTCATAATTTCACTGAAATTATGAAAATGTCACACATAGCATTCTGAAACCTAGGCTGCTATGCTTTCTGCATGTCTTTTTTCAATAGAGTATGAATGACAAAAAAGTGCTGAAACCAATTGGTTTCATTGGGACATTCACCTGTGATGGAAACAGCAAAACTTACCTGCATCATTCATACACGCCCAGAAATCAGGTAACTACCATCTTTTAAATGAATTAAAACAGGACTAGATTTAAAAGAGGCGTTCCTTGCTTACGACATTATAGAAACTGTAAAGTTAGCATTAGGATTGACTTAAGAAAGTAAGGATTGATTTTAGACAGGAGACAGGATTCCTAAAATTGGCCATGGAAACGTGAAAACATTGCTGAAATAGGTCATGTTTTCGCGAAAAAATAACTGAAAGAGAGTATGCAATTGTGAAAATGTTCCTAAAATAGGCCGTGTGATTAAGAATAGATTCCTAAAATAGGTCTCTTCAGTACGAAAATTTTCCTAAAATAGGCCATGTGATAATGAGCCATTGGAATCGTTCATAATGTACATTGCACCAAATAGAACATTAATTGATATAATAAGATTACCAAAAGATGAAAAGATCAAATAACACAAGAGCAGTGACATCAAACAAATATATATTTAGACATTTTTAGTCATAACGATGCAAAAAAAAACAACGAAGGCTTGCCTTGTGATGGCATCAAATTTATTTTTTGTTGTTGTTTTTAATAGAATGAATTTGTTCATAAAATCTTCATGTTAGCCTCCAATCAGCAACCAATTGGGCAAGCAGTAGCTACACTAACCTCAGCTGTGGGGCTGGAGGCACTTCCCTAGGACTGGGGGTGGGTCAGTTCTACTATGACTCTGCAAAACTGGGCCAAGTACACCCCTTTACCAATTGACTCTCAAGAGTAGAAATAGCAAGCAGTCACTGGCTTCTCAGGGAGCTAGGGTGCTTAAACTCATATCATAACAATTGCATATGTAGGCTCTGGTGCAAATTACTCCTTAGTTCAATTGTAGCACTCAGGTATTCAACAAGTCCCTTTTTCAACACAGTCTCAGCACAGCACAGTCCTCAGAGTCCTTTCCCTGACAGCCGGATGGCACCTTTACCAGGTGCCTCTCCTTGCCCCCATCTCTGGGAGGAGACATGCCGGTTCAAGGTATGACCATTTTCCAGCAGAGTGTCACAGCGGAGGCTGCAGTCTGACATCCTAGCTATGCTAGATTTGACTTGAATCGGGATAAACAGCTTTCATTCTCAGGTCCAAACTGCTCTGCTCACCAGTCCAACTGAAGCCTGCCACGATCTACACAGCAACTGCGGACACATCAAGATATAACAGAAGAAGTCAGTGCTGCAGCCAGGGTGGTTAGGCCTGAATCACAACCACGACTGCTGTACAGTGCCAGTGCCTGTTTGCCTGGATGAATGCATCACACTGCAAGCTGACCATAAAACTGAACGAGGCCGGATCTGCTGTCTGAAGCACTCCAGCTCCTTCAAGCACACTGCAAGTACATTGTCATAATGCATCCCCTCCTACTGCCCAGGGCTATGGATAGTAAGTCTGATAGTAGCGTTCTAATCGCAATATGGCCCTATGCACTGCAAGAATTTGTTTATGAAGTTCGAAACCATAGCATTGAAATGCGATACAGGGAGTGTAATGTGCCTATCCCCAAATGCACTGAACAATCTTTTTTTCAGTATTTACTCAAATGTAAATATCATGAACACTCTTTCCTTCTAGTGTGCTGTTCAGTCTCAATATTTCTGCTAGTCTGACCAGAACCTATTATTTCTGTAGCCTGGGGCTTATGTGTGGCTGCTCAAAGCTGGCCTGGTTCCTATTACTGAGCCTATGTCATACCTACCATTAGACATTCCAAGCACATCCTCCTGCACTGCATAAAAGACAACCTAGAGGTATTTCAGAGACTGGCCATTACTTTGCTATCTTTTAGTGCAAGCTACAGAATGGGACTCTTGTTCTGAAAAACGCAGTGTTGCTCAGGTGTTGAAGGAGGTAGCAAATTCAAATGCAAGTGTTGAGGTAATTAACATCCAATTAGCAGCTCAGCGAACAGTGACTTAGTGAAATATAATGCAATCACCTCACAAAAGTCTGCATCAGAACTGCTACGTGACACATCTACGAATGACTTCACATCCCAGCCAGCAGCCTCATCGGAACCACCGCTGTGCGACGTACCTTCAACATGGGCTTCTCACTGCAAGCCCCTTGTCGATGGCATCCTCGACAACAATGCAGGACTCCTCATCACAATCCCTGCAATGTCCTTGAAACCAGCCGGTATGTGACGCATCTCCGACGCTGGACTTCCCATCGCAAGCCCCTCGTTGGCTGCATCCTTGATGACGATGCATGACCTTGCTTTGCAGCATTGCAGCTGACAGGAACCGCTGCTGAGTGACGCATCTCCACATCGGAACCTCACATCTCCTCCACTACACAACTGATCCTTGGGACGGGATCTCGTAACACTCTACAACCAGGCTTTAAGGTACTCTTGTTCAGCAGATCTAATTGGGTCCCTGTATCTGACCAGTGCTACATCGCAGTTGGCCTGAACCTGTGACTTTTTTCCAGTCCGATATGACTAGATATCTATAGTTGGCACTTAGTGCTTATAGGCACTGTTTTTACTTAAATCTTTAAACTTGCATATCTCTGGTACTACCGATTGGATGTTTGTCATATTGGTGTCAAATAATTATTACGGTTTACTCTATTTCTCTAAATGGGTGTAGGAGTTTTTTGTGTTGTGTTTTGACTTTAATATTGTTTGAAGTGCTCCATGGATACTTTACACATTGCCTCTATGTTAAGCCTGACTGCTTTTTGCCACGCTACCAGAGGGTTAAACACAGGTTAATTTGGGGTTTGCTTCTGTTTCATCCTGACAGAATGTGGTTGTTGTTTGAGTAGGGTTTTTTTAGGGTTCAGTTTAAGGTGGTTGGAGTAGAACCAGGATTGGATCTTACTCAGGGTATTGTTTAAATGAAGTATATCAGAGTGGGATTTAATCTTATAGTAGAGTTGGGTGTCATCAGCATAGAGGTGACATTTGATTCCAGTTTGTTTCAGAATGAGGGTAAGGGGTTCCATGAAGAGGTTAAAGAGAGAGGGGGAGAGAATAGAGCCTTGGGGGAAGCCCAGGGAGACAGGTGTAGGATTAGAGAGAAAGGCGTTGATTTTGATTTGTTGTGTTCTTTGTTGGAGGAAAGAATAGAACCATTTGAGGACCACACCATTAAGACCAAAGCGAGCTTTAAGCAAAATAAGTAAGGAAGAATCGTTAACTGTATCAAACGCAGCAGAGAGGTCGAGGAGTATAAGAAGACAAGCCTCACCATTATCTAGCGCACTGTGGATGTCGTCCACAATGTTCAGCATAGCGGTTTCTGTAGTGCAGCCCTTCCTGAAACCGGATTGAAAGAAGTCGAGTAAGTTGAAATTGCCTATGTGTTTGTCCAGTTGAAGTAATGCACATTTTTCAAGGGCTTTAGCAAGAAGTGGGAGGTTAGAGATAGGGCAGAGATTGTTAGGATCGTTTGGGTCAGCACTGAGGTTTTTAAAAATGGGAGTGATTTGTCCGAGTTGGAGGGGGTTAGGGACACATCCAGTGGCAAGGGAGGTATTGATGATTTTAGTCCAGTAAGGGGCAATGATGTGGTTAAGATTGTGAACTAGGGTAGAAGGGAGAGGGTCTTTGGTATGCGAAGTCGGCTTAAGTTTAGCAATAATATTAAAGACTTCGAGCTCAGTCATAAGACGGAAATTATGCCAGGAGGCGTTATTTTTCAGTTGTAAGTTGGGAAGGATGTCAACAGGCAAAGTTGGGGTGGGTAGGCGGGTGGTAGGATTAGGTGATAGGTGTGGTGCCGATCCGGGGGGTATGTCTTAGGCAACTTCAATGGAATATTGGGGGTTGGGTGGGTCATGGATTAGATGGAAGGATTGGTCAATTTTGGCAATTTTATCCGAGAGGAAGTTGGCAGTTTCCTCACATCTTGCAATTGACGCCGTCAGGTCTGGGGGGGCAGTTGATGTTTATTTTCTATAAATGTTAAACAGTTCTCTGGGCCTGTTTTTGGCACAATCAAGTTGAGCTCGGAAGAAGGATGCCTTTTCATTGAAAATGTGCTTCTTATAAGTTGATCTAGCAGATCTGAGGAGGGCAAGATGTGAGGGTGAAGGGTGTTGTCTCCAAGTTCTTTCTGCCAGTCTAAGTTGTCGTCTTTCATTATTGAGTTCAGGATTGAACCAAGATTTAGATATAATTTTTCTTTGTTGTTTAGGTTTAAGAGGGGCAACTTGGTTCAGTGAGCTCGTTAGCATTTTGGGAGTGAGGGGGGAGATGAAGTTGAGCTTGGAGTTTGGACTTAAGTTCACCAGGGGGGATTTGTTTGAGGTTTCTGGTCCACTTCATGGGTTTGGTATTCGTAGTAGGAGGGAGGAGGGCCCTGGTTGCGATCTTAAACAGAATGAGGTGATGGTCAGACCAGTCAACGGGGATGATGTTGGAAAGGGAGGCCAAGTCGGTGTTGGCGATGATGGCGTTGAGTGTGGCCCCTTTGATATGGGTTGGATTAAGGCATAGTTGCTTAAGGTTGTTCATCTCTAGAAGGTTGATGAGGCGCATGACAGTGGGATCCACTACATTGTTCCAGTGGATGTTGAAGTCGCCTAAAAAGAGATTTTTTGAGTCAGAAAGGGAGGAGTGTGTGAAAAGATCAGATAGTTCCTCGGCGAAGAGCAGAGGCTCGCCCGGAGGGTGGTCGATGTTATGTAGTCTAATCGGAGAGGAGCCGTTAACAGTGAGTTCAACACTGAGGTATTCAAACATTAAGTGATCC
The DNA here is from genome assembly GCA_963921515.1 of Calotriton arnoldi. Taxonomy (NCBI): domain Eukaryota; kingdom Metazoa; phylum Chordata; class Amphibia; order Caudata; family Salamandridae; genus Calotriton; species Calotriton arnoldi. The sequence continues at coordinate 325,567 of CAWUFW010006245.1, read as the reverse complement.
GTGTTCTTTAAAATGGAGATTTGAAGTTCCTTTTTATGGATTATAGCTAGTCCACCCCCTTGTCTGTCGGGTCTGCCCTGCCTAATGCTCAAGAATAGCCGTTGAGTGGTCATTGAGCCAGGTTACAGTGAGGAAGGTGATGTCAATACAATAGCATCGCTGAGGATGGTTTCTGATATTTCGGTCGCATGTCGGACTGCCGATCTGCAGTTAACAAGAATGCAAGAAAGGGGGGTAGGGTCATCTTTGACAGGCTTAAGAGGCTGGATGGTGGTAAGTTGAGTTCGGAGGTCTAGGTGAGGTGGGTGAGGAAGAGATTCTGTTAATGTCCAAAATAACTGGGATGTTGGAGTAAGGGAGGGGAGATCAGCTATCATAGGCTTAGGTAGGTAGGAGTTACATAGGTTAATTAGGTCAGAAGTGGAGAGGTATGTAACTGTGCGGATTGGTCTATGCATTCGGCTGCAAAAGGGAATAGTCTGCCATCGGGTGTGTTGGGAACATTTATTGGGGCAAGAGCAAAAGTATGAGTGTGATTGGGGAAAGTTTTGGAGTTGAGGTATTTAATATCCCCTCTAAGTTGTACTTGTTCAATAGATATAGCTGATAGTTTGGATTCTATGTTGATAAGTGTCTGAGATAAAAGAAAGTGGGGAGACTAGCTGAAAAGGGGGATGGGGATGAGGTATGGTTGGTCTTGACAGGGGAAGGCAATCGGACGAGCAGAATTCCAGGAGGAGGAGTGTGAGTATGAGTGAAATTTGTGGGAGATTCTGGGAATATGTAAAGGTCAAAGGGGAGTCGGATGAAGGTGAGAGGAGAGGTCAGAGTATAAGACATAGTGGAGAGTGCAGAGGACGTCCTTAAAAGGGGCAGGACAGTAGGTAGAGAGATAAGGGGAGAGTCAAGGCAGGTGGTAAGGGTAGGAGGGGAAGGTTCGATGATAGGAGTAGGAGGGGGAGATGAAGGGTTTGATAAAGAGGAGAGTACCGGAAGGGTCCCGGGAAGGGGAAGGTGCATCAGGGAAGAGTTAGTGGGAGAGTCGGGAAAGAAAGATGGGGCAGGAGGGTAGCAATAGATGGTATGAGTGGGGGAGATATCCAGAGTTCTTGGAGGGGTGGGGAGAGGTCCTAAGTGAAGGATTGGGGCCTCGTCAGAGATGGTGAGAGAGGTTGCAATGGGTAGGGGAGGGAGGGCCTGATCCAGGGTAGCGGGAGACTACCTATGGGCATCAGGTAGTTGGGTTGATGAAGGGTTAGGAACTAGGTGGGAGAGTTGATAGAATAGGGAGCTGAAATGGTTATTGAAAATGTTGAGCTGGTATTCAGATGCTTGAATAAGAATGTTACCAGTTTTGAATATGGAAATGTCAACTTCACCGAGAAAGGCTGCGGATGCTGCTGTTGACAGTTTCAATCCGTATGGAATTTTGCTTGATTTAGGGATTGAAAGGTGGAGAAGGAAAGTGTTTTTCCATTTTGAGGGGCATTTGGAGAAGAAAATAAAGTTTGTTTTCATAGGAGAGGATAGGCTGTGGTAGGTATCAACTATTAGCGTTTCAGGGTGACGTATCAATAATTTATGTTTGACATTTTTCTTGACGTTTTTAGAAAGATTAGATGGGTATAAGATGTTCCATGAGTTGGGGCCATGTCTGGAGAAAGCAGGATCAGGGGGAGTGAGGAGGGAATTGGGGGGACATGGTCGGACGCACGACGGGATAAGGAGGGGGAAAGAAAGAAGAAGAAGGAAATATAGCAACAGGATAAAGGGGGTGAGTTTTGAGAGTAAAAGTAATTAATTTGAGAGAGACGAGAGTCAAAAGCAGGGAGATACGAGGGGTGATTTGTCAGAATAATAAACAATAAACAATTAAAAATATCTAAGATGAGAGAACATCATTATTGTGAAACTGGACATCGTAATTTGAGGGATGGAGATTAAGGAGGGGGAGTGTACAAGGAGACACAAGTACAGGAACAGGTCCAGTACTAAAGGCATAAAAAAAAGTTACAACAAAATAGGAATATAAAAAATTAAAAGTAGGGCAGCCAAGATTACAAATGACTATGAATTAGGAAAGACATTAGCATAAGCAAAAAGCAACTTTTTTTTACCTAGATCTAGTAGTGGCAGTCCTAATCCAGTAAAAATACAGGCAATCTTACCTCTGTTTTACCAGAGTTCAGTGAAAAGAGAGTACTTATATTTTTTCAAGTCAGTTTAAAGGATGGCAGAAGTCGTTATAAATAGTTAGAAGTACTAGCTTTAAGTCAGAGAGTCTTCGAGGTTAGCAATTCTGAGCCCAGCGTAGATTGTAGAGTGGGTAGCCGGGGGGGGGGGGTGGGGTAAGGAACCTCTAGAGACCAATCCATATAAAGTGAATCAGTCCAAGATGGCCGCACCATTTACTGTGGATGACAGATCATATGAGCAAGTCCTATCACACTTTCAATTAGTGGGACGTCAAGGGGAGGAGTCACATTTCTGATTCAGATTGTGTTGATTAGCCCATTCTATCAAGTCTCTTTGGTGAGTCCTATGTCTCTTTCTTAATAGGATCCTTCTCTGAGTCGACTTTACTCCCTGGATGAAAATTATGCAGCCATTTCGTATTAGATGCGTAGAGGAAGGTTTGTTTTTGCCTCCATAGTAAGAGGAAAAAAAACAATGTTCTAAAATGTGTATCCTCTTGTGCAAGACACGCAATGGTAAAAAGTAGACAAAATAAATAAATAGCTGTGGCAGTGTCTTGTGGTTTGTGGCCTCCTGGTCTGCCTTGCTACGTTGGCTTAGGCCTGGCTGCCATGATGCCTTTTTGTGCATGTTACTTTATGCCATTGTTTTTCCAGCCTCTGCCTCTGCCCGGATATTTTAGAACTGTCTGCATTTCTGTCTTTCACCTTTTCTCCTGTTCCCTTTGGGCTACGTCTGCACAACATGTACAAGGTCGAAAAACAACGTCCCTTGTTCTTGCTGATCTGGCCAGTCCCTCGCACTTAGACATAACACTATGTACAGCTGCCCTGGAGAAATTTGTGTGCTTTTAATATTGTGATTTTCACGTTTAGCGACACTTGGAGAAAACCTTTCCAGAGAGAAGAGCTGTGTATGTCTGATGATGTAAACCTTGCATCTAGATCTTGAGGTATGGGGGTTCGCTAGTCAAAGCCCAGAGGTCTTCTGTTTTTATAATAAACTAGCTACTAGCACGGGGAGGGTGGTAAGGTCATTTAGCCCTATATCCACTGCTTTATGAAATGCTTTCCCAGTTTGTATTCTATGGAGTTGTAACTATGCTGATTATATTATCCTTATGCATTATGCTGATAGTACTGGCACGTGTACTGTATCTTAGAGCACGTTGTTGAAACAAACATTTTAACCTATACCGTGTCTCTTCTTACGCGCGTTGTGGACAGGTATGAGTGAGTTATGAAAGGGTGTTCTTGCTATTGCGAGTCCTGAGAGAGAGAGAGAGATACTGTGTTCTGGGTTGTCTAATCATTGGTAGCATTGTTGCCAATGAGACGCTACAGCTAGTCGGGTTGGGGTTTTAGGTGCTAAGGATTATGGTTGGCTCACCACCATATTCCGAGGTCCTATTATCCTGTGCATATCTCTGTGTATGTGCAGAATCCCTATAACATGGCGCAACCAACGAGTGGGCTGCTTATCTAACGTCCACAACTGCCTTCGCAGACACTTCCGGAAGCGTGTGTGACGGTTATACCTCCTATATTGACGTTTTTATAGGTTCTTTCAAGCTTGAAGTTGTTAAAAGGTTTTTTAAAATCATACCCTCTATTGTGCTGCCTCATATTAGGTTGTCGAAAACTTTTAGCCTAGAATGGCTATTCAAATTGCGGCACATAGCCGTGCAGCGCTCCGGGCTCACTTGACAGTGTATGGAGTGCCTGACGCGGGTGTCGATCTGATCTTTGTGTTACAAGCAGATCCAGCTTACCACTTTGAGGTGTTTTACTCTTGGGTCACCTTTCCGGTGGTGGATGTGAACGATAATTTGTTCCATGAATATGAAGCCACCGTTGTTCCTAATCACTATAGACCGTATAGGAATCTTGAAGTACCGCTCACGGCTTGGCAACACTGTGTTTGGTTTGATGGCGCCCTCCCCCAACCGACTACCACGGTTCGTTTAGGCCCCTTATCCATTGATGGGGCCACTTGGCCTGTTTTGGCCGGATATACCCCACATCCGCGTTATATGACGGTGGCAGTCAGTTGCGTGATATGCATTTGTCTTTGATACGAGTGCATCGAGCTTTAGTACAGTATGTTACAGGCAACGTCCAGGGAGCCCCTCCTGGAGTTGCGGCCCATCCAGCTGGTGCAGGCGGTGTAACCATAAGTCCTGTCATGGTGAATTCCGTGATGGGCAAGCGCCCACAAAATAAGGATGATTTTCCTTACTGGCTTGCAGAGAAGTTTGACCAGCTGGAGGCAGTTTTTCCAAATACCTCGCCCGTGGAATAACACAGAATTCTGACAATTAGTTTGCCAAAAGACTTAATCCCCCAGTTGGCAGAATGCAACAACTGGGGCAGGGTTTTTGCGGCAGTATATGCAAAGTGTTTCGGCACTCCTTCCATGACAGTTCTCCCCTCTGTAATTAAACGAGTGCAGGATGAACATGGCCCTGAAGCGGCTGTGGAATTAGGGATGAGACTGGTGGGAGTGTTCGACGTAGTAGCTGATTTGATCCTTGTGAATGTCAAGGGCGATGCAGTGAACTTTCAAGTAGCTAATGCTTTGGCTTTGGTCCCAGATCCAGACAAGCCACGCAAATTACCAAAAATTATTGCTCAGGCTTACAAAACAATTGGCCGCAATAGCCTGGGAGTTAAGCCTTTTGCTAAATCGCAAACACAATCGCAATAACAACCAAAAACTCAATCTGAAAAGGATGAGAAACCGGTTTTTACTAAAAAGAGCTGGAGGTTGAAAAAACAGGGTAAGCAACAGAAGAAGCCGGGGTCGCGAGGCGCATCCCCGGTTTCCGTCTCTTCTGAACGCACTTATGATTTGCGCGATAGGGCGAAAATTAAATCTCCAGATAGGTTTCAGGTCCCTGATAGGCGTTCTCCTCGTTCTTCACAGGCACCGACAACTTCGCAGGCCGGTGGAGGAGATCGCCAGGATACAGGGAAGGGGTCGAGAGGCTCCCCCAGGACGAGACCAACCTCGACAACAGGTCAGAGGGAATGCCGAAGAATTTCAACGTTCTCGCCCACAGTTTCAGAAGAAGAAAGTTGCCGCTGTAACAGCGAGATATGCCACAGATGGTGAGAACGAGACTCCTGAATTGGACGTGGGCAGTGACCCTCTTAGACAGCGCATCGGAAGTTACCATAGTGCGGGAGGCACTACGTCCTCATGTGGAGGCGACAGCAACTGAAACATTCATTACTGTTGAGACAGCAGACACCAGAGTGGGACCCCCTGACAGACTATATAATATTGTAATTCAAATCGAAGGTGATATACAGCGTGTTATAAAAGGGATTTTTTGGGAAAATCTGACCTCTTCGTACGACATTATGTTAGCAGAGGCGGATTGGCCGCCCCCATTCGTACTTGCTGTGCGTAAAGTGGAGGAGGTAATCCTTCCGAGCTTTTCTCGACATGTCCCAAAGGACAAAGCAGAGGCTCTTGCAGCTGAGTGGGCTGTGTCCCTGGCTCCAGCGTTATACCGCAACCAAGTGGGCTGGGATGAGGATTCTCCCCCCATGAAATACCTTTGCGGTCGCTGCCACAGCCACAACCCCAATATCCCATCAAACGGGAAGCAAAAGGCCCCGTTTCCGAAATTCTGACTCAGTTAGAATATCAGGGAGTAATTGAAACATGCGTGTCACCAATGAATAATCCCTTTTCGCAGTTTCTAAACCCGATGGATCGTACCGCTTAGTTTTGGATTACCGACATTTGAACTCACATTGTCGGACCTTTGCGGTGCAAAACACACATAGTTCTGCGCTTGTAGACAGTCTTGTTCGTAAAAAATATAAAACTACACTTGACCTATCCAATGGATTCTACACGCACAACTTGGCCCCGGAGAGTAGCCAATGGAGCGCTTTTACTTCCGGTGGTAAATTAATCAAATTTCGGCGTTTACCTATGGGCTACAAGAACAGTCCAGGTGTATTCGCTGCCCATGTTGTCTCACTGTTAGACGGCATAGACCCAGATGCATGTTCGTACGTCGATGACATTTATCTGACAGACGACAAATTATTCCCGCATCTTTCCCGAGTGGACCGCATTATTTTAGAATTTGCGGTTTTAGGTTACAAGTTTAACTTTGCCAAATCTCACATTGCTGAATTTACCGTTTTGTTTTTAGGCTATGAGCTCAACAATGAAGGTAAGGGCTTGGCCCCGCATTTCCTGGAGAAATGTGCACTTTTGTGCCCTCCAACTACTCTGAAGAAACTTCAGTCTTTACTGGGTTTTCTGAACTTTGGGCGTACTTACATTCTTACATTCCCGAATATGCCCAGCGTATCAAGCCACTGTATGCCTTGATACAACCTAACTTTTCGAGCATACCTCCATTCTGCAATCTTTGCAGACAGACCTTCTTGAGTCTAAATTCTTGTTGACCCGTGATAACCGCACAAACCTGGTGATTCGAATAATTCCAGGGGCAGTGGGTTTCACGTACTTAACCTTTAACGAAGGTGACACAGTACCAATCGCATACAAGTCACATCTTTACACTTCCGCAGAAATGCGTTTTTCGTCTGTGGAGAAAGTTCTAACTGCAGTGCAAATGGCGATTCTGAAGGAACGCGCACTGGCACAGGGAAAACCCATTCTGGTGGTAACACCATATCCTGCCCTGGAGGCAGTGACAAAGGCAAGTGTTCCGAACTCTAAAGCTTTGCACCCCCGTTGGATTCAATGGGCAACATCTTTGACGTCTCCGGATGTCACGTTTATTTTTGATTCTTCTCTTCAGACTCAGGAGTTTTTACAGTATGAATTTGTTCATCCTCCTCCTCTGTCCTTGCTGCCGCTTGAGGAATACGAATGTATTATCTATACCGATGGTTCGGCACAACCGGCCACGGGTTCCAAGCATGCTTATTCAGCCGCATGTGCTATTGTTGCAGGTACCTTTGTGAACGGTAAATTCAAGTCTACTGTGGTGCACACTCAGGCACTCGGAGACAGTACTGCACAATTGGCTGAACTGCGCGCATTGGTGCTTGCACTTGAGTTCGCTAATCCGGATGTGACAACTTTAGTTGTATGCGATTCTTACTACTGTGTTCAATCTTACAATGACAATCTGTTCTTTTGGTCGCAAAACGACTACAGAGATGCTAAAGGTAGCACAATTAAGCATAAAATACTTTGGGTTCGAGTGGCAGATTTGCAACAACGTCTGCCCCTCACACAGGTGGTTCACATCCTTGACCACCAGCGTGTGGGCGCACACGCTGTCGGTAACGGTTTGGCAGACGAAGCTGCCAAATCAGCAGTAGTCACGTGCTCAGTTGCAGCTGTTACTAGATCCATGTCTAAAATTGATACTAATATTTTGGCAGCTATTGCTGCAACAAAGAAAGGTGCTAATTACCCTAGGGGTTTTCCTTCCAAATATTCTTATCAGTTAGGTCCCGAACAGGCTCCTTATGTAAAAATACCCGGCGTTGGTGATCGGCTGATTCCCAACGCGGACCGCAGACTTTCCTTGATAACGGCAGCACACAAAGGCATGGCTTCAGCACATGCTGGAGTGTCTGCGACGGTTTCCATATTGCAGCAGCGATACTGGTGGCGTGGGTTATACAAAGAAACCCGTACTTATGTGCTTTCTTGTGACATTTGTCAACAAATTAAGCCTTCCACGGTTACACGGCCACCGCAGACCCAGCTCTGCATTTCTAACAGACCCTTCGGGTGTGTTTACCTGGATCACTGCGGTCCATTTTCTTCAGACACTGCCTATAAATATATCTTAGTGGCAGTGGATTCGTGCACACGTTTCATCTGGGTTTGGCCACAAAGGAGTGCTGACGCTCGAAATGTCATAAGGGATTTGCGTGTCTTTGTGGAAATTTTCGCCTGTGGCACCTTCCATTCTGACCAAGGTCCAGCGTTTGCCTCTAAGGCTTACAAGGAGGCTATGGGTTCACTGGGGGTGCGGGTGAAATTTTCGTCTCCGTATCGGCCTGAGGAGCAACTTCGATTGTTGAACGAATGAACCGTGACTTAAAGCAATCCTTGACAGCTAGAGTCTTAGGTACTGGCAGGAACTGGCTGGCCCACTTGTATACCATACAACGTGCACTTAATAATCTCCCTAGAAGACCTCTGGGTGGGCGGACCCCATACGAAATGCTCTTTGGCATAACAATTTTTGTGCCTGACCTTCATGGTCTAGACATGGCGGCGCAATCCGCCATCTTTGATGTAGATAACCATTCTACTATGTTACAGGACTTATAAGAAGCCCAAGACAAACTTGCGATTGCACATTTACCTTCAGCCACAGACGCTGCGCTGCAGATTCCGGTTGCCGGCTGGCTTCCGAAGATTGGAGATCTGGTCCGAGAGAAGGTGGAGAACAAAAAAGAATTTGGCCCCTCTTATCGTGCACCGGTTCCAGTCCTGGGCGTGAAGGGTACTCGTACAGTCATCTTACCACTGCTTCCTGGTCGCAAAGAGAACAGATACATCTCAGTGGACAATGTCAAGCTACAACATCTGGTCGATCCTGAATAGTGTTACACCAGCGGTCTCTTGTCCTGTCATTTCTCGGACGAATGTTTGTGGCCCGAACGGTCACTGATGTTGCTATCGAGATGGTGGATTTGCCTGATTGCTTATTCGATGACCCGGACTCCCACTGCAACGACGAGTCTGAGTATATCTACCACGCCAACGAGTCGCTGGCACACTTACCAACGACGCCACTGAGCCCAACACGTTATTCCTTTGACTCGGATTCATCCTCATCCCTTGTCCCGTCCAAATTCAGCATTCTTGTATCCTGGTTCAGGGCCAATTTTTTGATTGCCCCCTGGACATACATTTGGTTGGTGCTATTCCTGATCTTTTTGTTCATGTCCATTGGCTTTGTCACAGTGTTTTATCTGCTCATCAATGGTCACTATTTACCGGAACGCTCTGCAGTGAACTGTGTCGCTGGAACTTTGGCTCCACATTCTTCATCTCACATCATGAAGCGGGACCACACATTTGTGAACATTTCAGCTTATCCAGTCGCTGATGGTATCGTTTGGGATGCGGTAAACTTCCAAATCCATGGTCCAACCGAAATTATTAATGTACCAAATGTCCTTCGTGTTTCAATGGGTGATGTCGTAAAAAGTAATATTCATTCTGACGATTGGGATGTGTATGCAGTTGAAGCATTATTTACTGATTTGAAATATTATGCAACTTTTAATGCTGAAGATTTGTACATGAATTCTGCAAGTTATGCCGATTTGTATTGTTACCAGCATTGGGGCAACCATTTTGTCCATAAACCAAGTGCACTGCGTGGTCCTTTAAACTACACCCAATGGGAGCATTGTCCAACACCTTTACCAGGTAGCTCCGAAACTCTTAGACATAAATTTACTTACTTCACAGACTTTGATAGATCTAACCCTGGGTCCTATTTTTTTTTAATTAAATGCTCCATCCACTCAGAAAATCATGTTGACCCACACCAAATTGCTATTTTCGGGTTCCTTTTTGAGCACCTTAGCTGTGGGTGGTTATGAATACTGGAAGGACACTGTTGACTTGAAATCAATCTGGGGCTCCAAACCATGGCAGGTGCAGGGCACCGAAGCCTTGCACCGTGCTTGCCTTATCCCGGCCCAGATTTTATTTCTGAATAATACCATTTATCAAACTACGTGCTGGGGTTTGGCTACTTCCAAACAAATGAATGCACCTTCCATTCCCGCATTGGCTTCCTCTCCCAATGTGAGCTTGCATTTCAATATGTCCCTTCAAAATTTGCAAGCTCTTTTTCAGAACAATTTGTTTAATGTCTCTACGCTTGTTCAGTCACCCTGGTTGGCTTGGCCCATCGCCTCTGATGGCTGCCAACTGCGTTTTCATGACTCAGTTCTGGGTTACAAACAGGATAGTCCAGATCCAAGGTTTTCTGACTCTCGTACTGTAACAACATATTCTGTGGGTAAATTATGTAAACAGTGGTTGCAGCACTCTTCCCTGGATTCTGTTAAACAACATTTATCCCTCCTATCAGGCAACATTGATCTGTCCGACTTTATTCTGGGGCCTCGTGGTCCACGACCTAAGAGATTCATTTATGAAACTTATAATGAACTCTGGAAGCTTTTGCAAATTGAAGCTGCTTCCGTCTACGGAAATAGATCAAGCAAATTTGGAAAAGGTGCTTGCTGTTGTTGACAATAGTATTAATACCCTGTCTTCCCGCATTTACACGTTAGAGAATATTGTGTCCTCTGTTGTTGATATTGTACAAGATGATGTTTCTGTGTTATATCATGGGCAGAATCAATTGCGTTCAGTTATGCAGTTTGCATGGACTTTGCAAACCCTGAAGTTGGGTAAAGTTCCTTGGCATTTTTGAACACCTCTGCCTTATTCCTGCCCTTTAATTTAACTGACAAACAGCAGTTCATGTCCATGAAGGATGCAGCATACACTCTGTTACATATCGAGAAAATAGAGCCCTTACCATTCTCTGTGGCGGAATTGGATTCTGCCGTGTGGATAGTGCATGGGGTTATCGCCTTACCTTTTTCCTTGTTTGAATTTAGTTTGTGCATGAAACATTATCCTGTGGGCCGTTTCCAGCCCTTGGGCAGTGCCTTCCTGCATGAGCTATGGTCCCTGCCTTTCATGTATAAATGCCTTAGAGATGGGAAGGAAGTTTTTCTCACGGAGAGTCATGCGATTCTACTGTGGGTCATTCCCTTATTTGCAAACACATTAAATTGCACGGAGCTTGTAACGTTTCGGCTCCGAATCTTGCTTGTGTGTTAAAGGGTATTCCTGCTCCTGCTATTTCTCCTACTTTCACTGTGCTTGCTAATGGTAGCTATCTGCTTTTGAATAACCAAGACTGCAGTGGCATGCTGGCCGGCATTCCCTATATTGTTACAGTTTCACACAGGGTTGTCTGCTGCAAAAATGTGCTTTTTCCTCCCCCGCACAACATCATAGATAGTTCCATTTGGCCTTCCATTCCTACTCTGAAGGCGGATTTCAATAAATTGAGCAGAATAAAGGCGCTATTATTGAACCAAGAGGTTATGCTCACATCCGCCCAGCTCTGCGTATGTGAAGAATCCCTATAACAGAGTTATATTGAATACCACGCAAGTTGTCCCGCATTGCTAGTCGCTGCTCCCTCCTGAGAGGAACATGCCTGCAGTTTTGATTTACTGGACTGGATGGCGTCGCTGTTTTACGACGATTCCAATGATGTCCTTTTGGAAGGTGTGGCATTTTTCTGCACTTACACTCTGTTGGATTGACGGGGCCTTCGCTTTCTGCGACCTGCCTCGCTGGACTTTTTTTTTCTTTTTCTTATTCCCTCTGCAATTATTTTTGCATCTCCCATTCGTTGTCCTTCATGGGGACTCCTCCACACCAGACGTTTCTGTTCTGCTCCATCTATTTGAACTCTGTCTTTGTCCTATGTCTTGGCTGATGGACTGCCCAGGGGAGGGTGTCTTGTGGTTTGTGGCCTCCTGGTCTGCCTTGCTACGTTGGCTTAGGCCTTGCTGCCATGATGCCTTTTTGCGCACGTTACTTTATGCCATTGTTTTTCCAGCCTCTGCCTCTGCCCGGCTACTTTAGAACTGTCTGCATTTCTGTCTTTCACCTTTTCTCCTGTTCCCTTTGGGCTACGTCTGCACATGTACAAGGTCGAAAAACAACGTCCCTTGTTCTTGCTGATCTGGCCAGTCCCTCGCACCTAGACATAACATTATGTACAGCTGCCATGGAGAAATTCGTGTGTTTTTAATATTGTGATTTTCACGTTTAGCGACACTTGGAGAAAACCTTTCCAGAGAGAAGAGCTGTGTATGTCTGATGATGTAAACCTTGCATCTAGATCTTGAGGTATGGGGGTTCGCTAGTCAAAGCCCAGAGGTCTTCTGTTTTTATAATAAACTAGCTACTAGCACGGGGAGGGTGGTAAGGTCATTTAGCCCTATATCCACTGCTTTATGAAATGCTTTCCCGTTTGTATTCTATGGAGTTGTAACTATGCTGATTATATTATCCTTATGCATTATGCTGATAGTACTGGCACGTGTACTGTATCTTAGAGCACGTTGTTGAAATAAACATTTTAACCTATACCGTGTCTCTTCTTACGCGCGTTGTGGACAGGTATGAGTGAGTTATGAAAGGGTGTTCTTGCTACTGCGAGTCCTGAGAGAGATACCGCGTTCTGGGTTGTCTAATCATTGGTAGCATTGGTGCCAATGAGACGCTACAGCTAGTCGGGTTGGGGTTTTAGGTGCTAAGGATTATGGTTGGCTCACCACCATATTCCGAGGTCCTATTATCCTGTGCATAGCTCTGTGTATGTGCAGAATCCCTATAACAGCAGCACAGGTGGGAATTGTATTAGGAACACTCTTGCGCTCTTCGTGTGGTCAGTGGGCAAAAAAGATGGTAAACGCAGGTCACAGGTGGTCAAAAAGAAGGTAAACACAGGTCATGGCACACGAGCGCATCAAACAACGTGTGCGGCTCATCCCCCACAAAGGATTCCATTCGGGCTGGAATTGTCACCAGCTGGACCCCTATCTGCAGTGCAGCTGTTGGGGGTCTATAGCCTCCCTTGCATCATCTTTGGCAGCACGGGAGACTCAAGTGCGAGGGAGGGGGACAGAACTCATCATACTCCGGTTAAAAGAACCACCCCTCAGCTCGTAGTCACAACAGGGTGCGGGGGGATGTCCGGGGCCTCGATCTCCCTCTGGCATCGGCAGTCGGCAGCCAGCAGTAGTACAACACCCTCACCTCGCAGCCCCAACAAGCTGCGAGGGAGATGTCCAGGGGCTCGAACTCCCCCCGGCATCGGCGGTTGGCAGCCAGCAGCGATAGCACAAGCACGAGAGACTCAAGTGCGGAGACTCAAGCGCGAGGAAGGGGGGCAGCACTCACCAGAATGCAGCGAGAAAACCACCCTTCAGCTCCGCAGTCCCACACGCTGCGAGGGAGATGTCTAGGGGCTCAGTCTTGCTCCAGGCATCGGCGGCCGGCAGCTAGCAGCGGAACAAGGAGGCGAGGTGGGCAGTGGTTGCAGTCGTTACAGGAGGCAAGCCCACTCCGGAATAGGTGGCAGGCGAAGCAGCCAGCAGCGGAGCACTCTTATTACCCTTTTTAAAAACAGGGACCACTAGAGCCTCTTTCCAAGATGCAGGCATAGGACCAATAATAGCTGACTTAAAATGATTCATCAACAGTGGTGCCCACAGTTTAGGGTTGCTTTTAAGAAGATCAAGTGGCTCCCCATCTGGGCCTGGCGCTTTCAAGCAAATCCCCTTGCTATTGCCTCCTCCAACTCGGATACTGTAATAGATAGACTACATTGGGTGGCTACAGATAGATCTTGAGGCCAATCCATTGGAGAATTTTCTACCTTTTTACCTAGTGGATTAAAGATACCAGAAAAGTGAGCTACCCAATCCTCTGACAAAATAAGTGAGTGTATCTACCTCACTTCTTCAGTAAAAAATGGGCTGTTAATGACTTCCCAAATATTTTAAGCTCCTGCTCTCTCCAAATCTTCACATGCAGAGCTTCTCATCTCAACTTTTCTTTCCTCAATCACGAGTTTATATTTGTCAAAATGTTGACAATTCATCTTTTATATTTGCTTATAAGCTCAGAGCATGGTGTACAAACTGATAGGTCACAAAAAGTGGTTGGGAGTTGTGCACCAAGTTCTCTTGAACTAGCTGCAATAAAACCTTTGTACTAATATAGTTACATTGCAAAATTGCTATTTACATCGGGTACGTAAAAAAGCTGCCTAATGTTTAGTAAATAGGTAGGGCACTTTTTGTGACTCCCAGTGACTGGCTCCAAATACAAGGATACCACAATCCCTGTATTTGAATTCCAAAATTGGATTTTTTTTTCAAAGCTGTCCATGTTCTTTACAGGAACCTCTGCTACTGTTGTAAACAAAATCCCATTTGGGAACATCATTTACAGGAGCAGGCACACCTACAAAATTCCTAAAGGGGTAACTTTTTAAACTTCTATTACCACAATTGCAGTCACAAACCAGTGATAAATCTCATTGATAATCATAAGAAAAAGTGGAGATGCCCAATGTGATTCAGAATGAGTTGCAATGCATCTTTACCAAATCAAAAAGTGCATTTAGTACCTTGCAAACCACTTTGCACACCATTTTATGTGATGCATTTCAAGAAATGGTGAGAGACAGTTCATGCTTGCTCACTTACAGGTTCAAAGATGGAAAACAGTTTTATGAGCGCCCTACACATTTCTAGTATCAACAATGGAAAAATGGCATGAACCTGCTGCTCACCTCTGGAAAATTGAAACTGATTTCAAGAAAGTAATCCTGTAGCCCTTGGTGCTAGGATTGCTGGCAAGGTAAACAAAGGTAGGCATTTGAAATACATCATCAGGTGCAGATTACATACCTGTTGCCCTGGAGCTCACAAAGTGCCATTGCTACATGACTCCAGTCCAAAGCTTCAGGTTCATTTCTCCGCCACTTCTCAATCACTGCAATACATTGATCAGTTGAGCCACCAAGAATGATGTCTGAAAAATAGTCGCAGGCTGGAAAGGTCCATTGGAAGTAAGGAGCATTGGACAGCTCAATAAGGAGCTCCCCTTTCAAACCACCTGGTAATATAAATTTACAGAAATGGATTATTGATTATGTTTTTGAAGTAATTAAATTAAATCAACCTCTGCTCACCCCTGGGTAGCTTGGCAAAGAGCAGTAAGGCTTAACTTTAGAGGCAACGTGTAACGTATTTGTACAGCACTTCAAACAGTAAAACAGTGAAAAAAAACACTCAATAAGACACCACACCTGGTGCGCCAACTGGGCTTAATTTAATGAACAAAATAAGACCACAATGACAAAAATCCAATAAGTTGACCTTGGGTTATGAATTATTAAAGAATAAACTGAAATGTATTGCTTAGAAGCATAAACTGCACAAAGGGGCTATCTGGTCGTGATTGAACGGGACAAATACAAAAGTTCAGGGCAACCATGATGGAGCCTGGGCCAGATACTGGGACCAGGCTTGGCCTGCTGCAAAGTACCTTAGTTGTGTCATCAACGGAGGTTGTAGGAGAGTAGGATCTGCTTCACATGGGTACCCCCACTTTTTGCTGATGCTTCACTGTTTTTCGACTTTAGTCTGGCTGGGGCCCTGCTAATCAGAACCCCAGCCTAGCTGCTTCCTCTCTAAAATGGTTTCCATGTGCCTTAAGCACATCTCTAATTGGAATCTGGAGTGCCCTTATAAGTCCCTAGTATATGGTATACTATGTACCCAGGGCATAGGTACCTCAGAGGCCTACCAGGGGCTGCAGCATGTATTGTGCCACCCCTGGAAGGCCATCCAAAAGGACACCAAAGGTCTGCTACTGCAACCTGGGTAAGGTGGTGCATGCACCCCTTACTGTGATATAGGTTACCTATATCACTACATACATACACATATAAACCTATAAGTCACTCCTATGGCAGGCCTTATCAATCCTGAAGGCAGAGTGCGTGGTTCCTATGTGAGAGGGTGCCCCTGCATGAGCAGAGCCCCTGTGCAGTGTTCGGAGACCCTTCTCTGATGCTGTTTGTAGTGCAGCCTGACCATATACTCTTAAGAGCATTATAACCTCGCGTTAAATGCTAACTTTGGGATGGCTGCACGGAAACATGTCGTGTTTGGTGTGGGGTAGCATTCCACCCTTCTAGAGGGAGAGACATGTACACCCCGGCCTGCCCGGTAACTTCTTTCCAAGCCCTGGCATCACAAAATGGACGCTGCTGCCACAGACACGGGTCTGGCCTCCTGCTGCTGACTGAAACTCCGGCAGGGGAGGCCTGGACAATAGGTTTCCTGTCCCAGGGAGGTGTAACCACCTCCCCAGACAGGATAATGTGTATTGGGGCTGGGCGGGAGCACTCTCTGGTGCTTTGAAGTCCTGCACTGGGGGCACACTTGGTGTCCCTGTGCATACCCCAGTTCAAACTGGTTCAGAGGCTTCCAGCCCCTGCTCTGGCGTGAAACTGGACAAAGGGAAAGGGGTGTAGCCACCCCTCTTCCCTGACCCTCCCATAGGTGGGTCCCCAGAGTATGTCCAACCCCCTAACTTGGTATAAGTATGGGACCCCAGTCCTTAGGACTTTAGATTTACCTGGACGAAACTCTGACACAGAATCCTGGACCTTCGCCACTCTACTTTAAGATTAGAGGACTGAAGAATCTCCTTGGGGTCAAGGAGTGACTCCCTGCTTGGCAGGCACCAAAGAAGCAATTGTCCGGTCTGCATCGGTGAAGCTCCTGCTGGACGCCGAAGTCTTTGCATCACCAGAGGTGGATTTCCAGACTTCCCCGAGGCTGCCCTGAGTCCCCAGCAAAGCTGAGGCCCGTAGCTGTTGTGGGTAACGTGGAACCAGGACCGCTGGACACCGAGCACATTTGCAAGTGCATCCTCTTCCTGGGATCCCACAAAGTTGTGATTTGGGCTCGGAGTAGCCCCTGCCACCAGCACCAACTGCACTGAAGATCACTGGCCCCCACTCCACGAGTGTCCCGTGAGCCAGCTCCAAGTGCGTCCACTTGAGGCTCCTTCGTGGTTGCTAGTCCGTTGGCTAGTGGGCCCTCCCGAAGGCAACTCTTATTATAATTGGGCTTCCCTGGTTGCTCCAGGCTTGCCCTTACTTACCCTTGCTGGGTGAGTCCCTCAGACCTTGCTGGTCTGCACCACCGTCCTTCTTCTATTTCCACAAGACTTGCCGTTGCCAAGGCTTGTTGGGTCCAATCCGGTCGCCGACACCTCAGCAATCGACAGACGTTGTGGGACAGCTCGAATACAGCTCCTGGTTGTCGTCGACACCTCCTGGACCTCGTGGCTGAAGAGTCAAGATGACTGTCAACCTACCTGAAGCACCCGACATCGGTGGGCATTCGCTCATCGCCTTCCTGGTCACTGGCTAGTGACCCAGACTCTGTCCCCTCTGCTTTCAGGTTCTTCAGATCTTCGATCCACCTTTGGATCCACCCGAACACTTTCGACTTGGCCGCCAGCAGCACTTTGCAGCAGATCGCCATTGAAAACGACGATGAAACCCGACCCTGAAAGACACCTATGCACCCGGCTTCCCTGGGTGAGGTAACTCGAGTACTCCGGTGCTACCGTGGGTATAGACTCTAGAACGACCCAGTTCTAAAAGGGTTTGCTCCAAGTCCTCCTCTAAGTGTCCCTTTTCTTTAAAATTCCAACCGCGACTTTCCCCATAGAAGTCAACGGCGATTCGTGGCTGTGTTCTCACACTGCACGCGTCCCCCGTGGGTCCCCTGTGTCACTACATTGGGTGTTTCCTTGTGGTCCAAGCACTTCTACAGGCTCTAGGCCTTGTGTCTAGCTCAGTTGTGGTTCTTATACCACTTTATTGGTATATGGTTTGGTACGCCCCTAGGGCTCAAACGTGTATTTGTGCTTACTGTTGATAACTAACTTATAACTTATGTACTTCGAACTCTAGCCTCATAAAGAGACTAGAGGGGTGTGTTTAGCAATAAATACATATATTTTGAATATATACCTGGTGTGGTGCTCTTTCATTTGGTCACTCAAGAGATTATAGACTGGTAAAACAAGCTGCTTTACATTCCTTCAAGACTTAGCCTGAAGGCTGCTCTCCATAGCTACCACTAGGATAGCTTTCAATAAGGTTGTCTTTAACCTATCTCCAATAAGGGGTTGTTTGGACTGGTGCAAGGTGCCCACTATAATTAGTGGACAGCATATACCAGGCCAACTTCTCACATTGGTGTGCAGCGTGTGGGATTCCAGCTTGCTATTGTTTTACCAGATAATCTCAATTGAATTGATCAACTGAAAACCACTAAGGGTACCTTAGGTACAAAGCTTAGTATACAGTAAGTTCTACTGAACTTAGAGTTGTGTGTTAAGGGATAGCACACCCTTTCTACAACTCAAGAGAGTTTAGTAGGCCACACTAGAGTAGGTAGTGCATACACCACACCTCACTAGTAATGTATTCAAAGCCAGGACCCAGTGAGTCCTTGCCAGAAGCCAGTGGGCTTCTTCCCTCCAAGTATGATAAACTCCCATTCTTGGAATTGAGAGCATTATGCAATATTAGGAAGTTGAAGGCAGGCAAAAGTGCCAGCACCCAACACCTCAGGGAGGTGTTACTGGCTGATGATCTCAGCAGATCCCTAGGGTCTGAAGGGGTAGGCAGAGAGGGTGGGGCAGAAAATGAGGAAGGGGTCAGGAGTGAAGAAACCCAGACCCCCCTCCTCTGAAACTGGCCAGGAAGGTGAAAATGACCTTGACCTGGAAAACCCAATTCCTCCTGTGGAGAAGGAGGAGGATCAGAATGACCTTCCCTTTGTCCCCCCAGGAAGAATTGTGAGTGTGCCCAGAAGGCCTAGATCTCCTTCTCAGGAGTCTGACCACTCTGACACCTCAGTAGGGACCTCTGTCTCCTCTCATGGAAGGGAATCCTCTCATGAGAGGAGGAAGAGACTGATTCAGTATGAGCAAGCCCAGCTTGAACTCAGAAAACAGCAATTGGCTATAGACAGGGAGTCCCTAGATCTCTATAGAGAGAGAAAAGTTGGGACTAGAGTCCCATGGTGGCAGCAATTTCCCCAGAGATAGGGAAAGGTCTTATGACCATAGAAACCTGAGCAAGATTGTCACTCCCTACCAGAGTGGGGATGACATCCACAAGTGGATAACTGCACTGGAGAGGGCCTGTAAAGTACAGAGGGTCCCTCAGGAGCAGTGGGCAGCAATCTTCTGGCTCTCCTTTGCAGACAAAGGTAGAGACAAGCTCCTCACTGTAAGAGAAGAGGATGCTGACAATTACAAAGTCTTGAAGAGTGCTCTGATTGATGGGTTTGGCCTAACAACTGAACAATACAGGTTAAAGTTCAAGGATACCCAAAAAGCACAGACTCAAGACTGGGTAGACTATGTGGATTGTTCTGCTAAGGCTCTGGAAGGTTGGTTGATGGGCAGTAAGGTGTGTGACTTCACAGGATTGTACAATCTTATCATGAGGGAGCAGATTCTTAATAACTGTCAAAATCAGCGGTTGCATCAGTACCTGGTGGACTCTGATCTGACCTCTCCCCAAGAATTGGGAAAGAAGGCAGACAAATGGGTCAGAACCAGGGTGAGGCAGAAGGTACAGAACCAAGGTGGTGACCCAAAGAAGCAGGATTCTAAGAACTCTGATAAGGGTGGGGAGAAGGGTAAAGACCAGAAGTCTTCACAAGGCCCCCCAAAATCTTCTTCAGGTGGGGATTCACAGTCTAACAAAGGGAAAGGCCAAAAGAAACCATGGTGCAAGGTCTGTAAGCAAAAGACCCACTGGACCAGTGATTGCACCAAGTCCAAAGACTCTACTCCCGCCCCCACCAATGCCCCCTAAGGCACCTGCTCCCCCTAGTGCAGTTACAGTTGGTGGTGGGACTACACAAGCCAAGGGTTTAGTAGGGTTGACCCTGGGTAAGGAGATGGGCTCTGACCTAGTCAGAGAACTCACTCAGGCTGTCCTAGTCTGTGATGGAGGCATGGATGTTACCTCCTCTGTGAGTCCCAGTAATGTGGGCAAGTACAGACAACAGCCCTTAATAAATGGAAAAGAGGCTTTGGCATTTAGGGACACAGGAGCAAGTGTCACAATGGTGACACAAGATCTTGTGAATCCTGGGCAGATTATACTTGGTGAAATGTACCAAGTGACCAATGCTAGCAATGTCAGAACAGACCATACTCTGGCAGTTGTTAACTTCTCCTGGGGAGGGGTAACTGGCCTTAAGAAGGTTGTGGTAAGTGCAGACCTACCAGTTGAATGCTTGCTTGGCAATGATCTAGAAACTTCAGCTTGGGCAGAAGTGGAGCTCAGGACCCATGCAGAAATGCTGGGCATCCCTGCAGATGTGTTTGCTGTGACCAGGTCACAAGCCAAAATGTCTAACACTGAACAGGCCTTGGATTCTGGAATAATGGACCAAGTGCCCTCCAAGAAGAGGAGTAGTAGGGTAAAGGCAGTGCCTTCCCCTTGGCTCAGAAGGAAGATCAGTCTCTTCAGGGAGATGATCTCAGTCCTGAGGAAGGAACTGTCCCAGAGGAGCTTGAGCCTGATCAGGTTGAGTTCTTAGGGACAGGGGCCCTTCCAGGGCAGATCTGAGCCAGGAGCAGCAGAGCTGCCCCTCTCTTGAACCCCTCAGACAGCAAGCTGCTGCTGAGGCTGCTGGGAAAGCTAGTGGTCCCCATACAGTGTATTGGGATGATGGACTCTTGTACTCAGAGTGTAGAGACCCCACGCCTGGTGCCACCTGGAGGTTGGTTATACCTCTGAAGTTCAGGGGCTTCCTATTGACCCTAGCCCATGACATTCCCTTAGCAGGTCACCTGGGCCAGAACAAGACTTGGGATAGACTTGTCCCTCACTTTCACTGGCCCCACATGTCTGAAGACACCAAGGAGTTTTGTCGCTCCTGTGTAACCTGCCAGGCTAGTGGCAAGGCAGGTGGCACTACAAAGGCCCCCCTGATACCACTACCTGTGGTGGGGGTTCCCTTTGAAAGGGTGGGGATTGACATTGTTGGTCCCATGGATCCCCAAACAGCATCTGGGCGCAGGTTTATCCTGGTGGTAGTGGATCATGCCACCAGGTACCCAGAAGCTATTCCCCTTAGGACCACTACAGCACCTGTGGTGGCAAGAGCCCTCCTGGGAATTTTCTCAAGAGTGGGCTTCCCTAAGGAGGTTGTATCAGACAGGGGTGCTAACTTTATGTCTGGATACTTGAAAGCCATGTGGAAGGAGTGTGGAGTGACTTACAAGTTCACCACGCCCTATCACCCACAATGCAATGGTTTAGTTGAGAGATTCAACAAAACCTTGAAGGGCATGATTAAAGGGCTCCCAGAGAAGCTTAGGCGAAGATGGGACATACTCTTGCCCTGCCTTTTATTTGCATACAGGGAGGTGCCTCAAAAGGGGTTGGCTACAGCCCTTTTGAACTTTTGTTTGGTCACCCTGTCAGGGGTCCATTGTGCTTGGTGAAGGAAGGATGGGAGTTACCTCTCAAGCCCCCAAAGCAAGACATAGTGGACTATGTACTTGGTCTCCGCTCCAGGATGGCTGAGTACATGAAAAAGGCAAATAAAAACCTTGAGGCTAGCCAGGAACTTCAAAAAGCCTGGCATGACCAAAGGCTGTACTGACTGTTTACCAGCCAGGACAGAAGGTGTGGGTGTTGGAGCCAGTGGCCCCAGCAGCTCTCCAAGACAAATGGAGTGGACCCCATACCATTATTGAACAGAAGGGTGAGGTTACCTACTTAGTAGACCTAGGAACACCCAGGAGTCCCCACAGGGTTCTCCATGTCAACAGACTAAAACCATATGTGGACAGGGCAGACATGGGCTTGCTCATGGCTACTGATGAGGGACAGGAGGAAGAGAGTGACCCACTCCCTGACCTGCTCTCACAGAACCCTGATGATGGGTCAGTAGATGGTGTAGCCTTGGCAGGCAGCCTCACTGCTCAGCAGCAAACTGATTGTAGACAAGTGCTCAATCAGTACAGACATATGTTCTCTCTGACTCCAAGTCAGACCACCTGGTGCACTCATGAAGTGGACACTGGGGACAGTCTGCCTATTAAAAATAAGATTTATAGGCAACCTGACCATGTCAGGGACTGTATCAGGACAGAAGTCCAGAAGATGTTGGATTTGGGAGTTATTGAACCCTCAGATAGCCCTTGGGCTAGTCCAGTGGTCCTTGTGCCAAAACCTCACACCAATGGTGGGAAAAGAGAGATGAGGTTTTGTGTGGACTACAGGGGTCTCAATGCAGTCACTAGGACTGATGCCAATCCAATACCTAGGGCAGATGAGCTAATAGACACTTTGGCCTCTGCCAAGTATCTAAGCACATTTGAACTGACAGCTGGCTACTGGCAGATCAGACTTTCTGATGATGCAAAGCAAAAGACAGCATTCTCAACCCCTTGTGGGCATTATCAATTTGTGGTGATGCCCTTTGGTCTGAAGAATGCACCTGCCACTTTTCAGAGGTTGGTGAATACAGTCCTTACAGGTCTGGAAGCCTATAGTGCAGCATATCTAGATGATATTGCTGTCTTTAGCTCCACCTGGGAGGATCACCTGGTCCACCTCAGAAATGTTTTGCAGGCCCTGCAGAAAGCAGGCCTGACTATCAAGGCCACAAAGTGCCAGATAGGGCAGAGTCAGGTTGTGTACCTGGGCCACTTTGTGGGTGGAGGCCAGGTTCAACCCTTGCAGAGCAAGATCCAGACCATCATGGACTGGACTGCTCCAACTACCCAGACTCAGGTGAGAGCCTTTTAGGCCTGACTGGGTACTATAGGAGATTTGTCAAGGGGTATGGATCAATAGTGACACCCCTGAATTACTTAACTTCCAAGAAAATGCCCAAAAGGTTCAGTGGACAGTTAGCTGTCAAAAGGCATTTGATGACCTAAAGCAGGCAATGTGCACTGCTCCCATTCTACAGAGTCCTGATTACTCCAAGAAGTTCATTGTCCAAACAGATGCATCTGAATTGGGGGTAGGGGCTGTACTGTCACAATTGAATGATGAAGGTCAGGATCAGCCAGTAGCTTTTATTAGCAGAAGGCTGACCCCTAGAGAGAAACGTTGGTCAGCCATTGAGAGGGAGGCCTTTGATGTGGTCTGGGCTCTGAAGAAGTTGAGGCCATACTTGTTTGGTACTCACTTCCTTGTTCAAACAGACCATAAGCCCCTCTTATGGCTAAAACAAATGAAGGGTGAAAACCCCAAACTGCTTAGGTGGTCCATTTCCTACAGGGGATGGACTTCACAGTGGAACATAGACCTGGGAGTAACCATGCCAATGCAGATGGACTCTCTAGGTACTTCCACTTAGAACATGAAGACTTAACTGGGCAAGGTTAGTTTAATGTCCCTACGTTTGGGGGGTTGTGTAGGAGAGTTGGATCTGCTTCACATGGGTACCCCCACTTTTTGCTGATGCTTCACTGTTTTTCGACTTTAGTCTGGCTGGGGACCTGCTAATCAGAACGCCCAGCCTAGCTGCTTCCTCTCTAAAATGGTTTCCATGTGCCTTAAGCACATCTCTAATTGGAATCTGGAGTGCCCTTATAAGTCCCTAGCATATGGTATACTATGTACCCAGGGCATAGGTACCTCAGAGGTCTACCAGGGGCTGCAGCATGTATTGTGCCACCCCTGGAAGGCCATCCAAAAGGACACCACAGGTCTGTTACTGCAACCTGGGTAAGGTGGTGCATGCACCCCTTACTGTGATATAGGTTACCTATATCACTACATACATACACACATATAAACCTATACGTCACTCCTATGGCAGGCCTTGTCAATCCTGAAGGCAGAGTGCTTGGTTCCTATGTGAGAGGGTGCCCCTGCATTAGCAGAGCCCCTCTGCAGCGTTCGGAGACCCTTCTCTGATGCTGTTTGTAGTGCAGCCTGACCATATACTCTTAAGGGCATTATAACCTCGCGTTAAATGCTAACTTTGGGATGGCTGCACGGAAACATGTTGTGTTTGGTGTCAAACATCTTGGAATACTACCCCCCGCCAGTTCTGGCAGCGGGGTAGCATTCCACCCTTCTAGAGGGAGAGACATGTACACCCCGGCCTGCCCGGTAACTTCTTTCCAAGCCCTGGCATCACAAAATGGACGCCGCTGCCACAGACACAGGTCTGGCCTCCTGCTGCTGACTGAAACTCCGGCAGGGGAGGCCTGGACAATAGGTTTCTGTCCCAGGGAGGTGTAACCACCTCCCCAGACAGGATAATGTGTATTGGGGCTGGGCGGGAGCACTCTCTGGTGCTTTGAAGTCCTGCACTGGGGGCACACTTGGTGTCCCTGTGCATACCCCAGTTCAAACTGGTTCAGGGGCTTCCAGCCCTGCTCTGGCCTGAAACTGGACAAAGGGAAAGGGGTGTAGCCACCCCTCTTCCCTGACCCTCCCATAGGTGGGTCCCCAGAGTATGTCCAACCCCCTAACTTGGTATAAGTATGGGACCCCAGTCCTTAGGCCTTTAGATTTACCTGGACGAAACTCTGACACAGAATCCTGGACCTTCGACGTTCTACTTTAAGATTAGAGGACTGAAGAATCTCCCTTGGGGTCAAGGAGTGACTCCCCTGCTTGGCAGGCACCAAAGAAGCAATTGTCCGGTCTGCATCGCTGAAGCTCCCACCGGACGCCGAAGTCTTTGCATCACCAGAGGTAGATTTCCAAACTTCCCCGAGGCTGCCCTGAGTTGCCAGCAAAGCTGAGGCCTGTAGCTGTCGTGGGTAACGTGGAACCGTGACCCCTAGACACTGAGCACATTTGCAAGTGCATCCTCTTCCTGGGTTCCCACGAAGTTGTGCTTTGGGCTCCGAGTAGCCCCCGCCTCCAGCACTGACTGTTCCAAATATCACTGGCTCCCACTCCACGAGTGTCTCGTGAGCCAGCTCCAAGTGTGTCCACTCGAGGCTCCTTCGCGGTTGCTAGTCCGTTGGCTAGTGGGCCCTCCCGAAGGCAACTCTTATTCTAATTGGGCTTCCCTGGTTGCTCCAGACTTGCCCTGACTTACCCTTGCTGGGTGAGTCCCTCAGACCTTGCTGGTCTGCACCACCGTCCTTCTTCTATTTCCACGAGACTTGCCGTTGCCAAGGCTTGTTGGGTCCAATCCAGTCGCCGACACCTCATAAATCGACAGACGTCATAAGAAAGCTTGAATACAGCTCCTGGTTGTCGTCGATGCCTCATGGACCTCGTGGCTGAAGAGTCAAGATGACAGTCAACCTACCTGAAGCACCCGACATCGGTGGGCATTCGCTCATCGCCTTCCTGGTCACTGGCTAGTGACCCAGACTCTGTCCCCTCTGCTTTCAGGTTCTTCAGATCTTCGATCCACTTTTGGATCCACCCGAACACTTTCGACTTTGCCGCCAGCAGCACTTTGCAGCAGATCGCCATTGAAAACGACGACGAAACCCGACCCCGAAAGACACCTATGCACCCGGCTTCCGTGGGTGAGGTAACTCGAGTACTCCGGTGCTCCCGTGGGTATAGACTCTAGAATGACCCAGTTCTAAAAGGGTTTGCTCCAAGTCCTCCTCTAAGTGTCCCTTTTCTTTAAAATTCCAACCGCGACTTTCCCCATAGAAGTCAATGGCGATTTGCGGCTGTGTTCTCACACTGCACGCATCCCCCGTGGGTCCCCTGTGTCACTACCTTGGGTGGTTCCTTGTGGTCCAAGCACTTCTACAGGCTCTAGGCCTTGTGTCTAGCTCAGTCGTGGTTCTTATACCACTTTATTGGTATATGGTTTGGTACGCCCCTAGGGCTCAAACGTGTATTTGTGCTATTACTGTTGATAACTAACTTATAACTTATATACTTCGAACTCTAGCCTCATAAAGAGACTAGAGGGGTGTGTTTAGCAATAAATACATATATTTTGAATATATACCTGGTGTGGTCCTCTTTCATTTGGTCACTCAAGAGATTTTAGACTGGTAAAACAAGCTGCTTTACATTCCTTCAAGACTTAGCCTGAAGGCTGCTCTCCATAGCTACCACTAGGATAGCTTTCAATAAAGGTTGTATTTAACCTATCTCCAATAAGGGGTTGTTTGGACTGGTGCAAGGTGCCCACTATAATTAGTGGACAGCATATACCAGGCCAACTTCTCACAGAGGTTAGATGCGAGAAGCAAAGGGGTGATGTGACACACTCTTTCTGTATCAGCACAGCACAATGTATATGTATCACTTGAAGTCAGGCCAAAAAAACTTACTGGCCTCATAATATATCTGTTGTGGGTCTCTACATGAGCAATCCCATTCTTGGCAAAACAACTGTATTTCACAAGTCAAAATTAAAGTTACACATGGTATCAGTTGTCACAAAATGTGTTTACATTGCTGTTAATAATGATATCAATGTATGCAATGACACATATTTCAGTAGAGCAAAGAGCAGCAGACTCCTAACCCGTGTTCCAAAATTACATTTCTATACATACATATGCAATTTGTGTGCACACACTACAGGCACCTGCTGCAAAGGTGCAGAAACCAAATAGGTTACAAATAGTAATATAAGGTGTAGAGATGCATCACAACAATAACCCAAAGCATAGATATGATTCTTGTCTTTATTTTATTTTGTTGTTTTTACAGAGCATACTATATGTGCAATGAAGACAGGCAACACATTTCATCCATGTAATGGACTTCTTCTGGGAAAATATGATTGCAAATGAGAGAAATTCGCCAAATAGAAGCATCACAATATAGGTCCAAGAGAAAACCCACATCAGTGTACTTGCTCAATG
Source organism: Calotriton arnoldi (assembly GCA_963921515.1). Lineage (NCBI taxonomy): Eukaryota > Metazoa > Chordata > Amphibia > Caudata > Salamandridae > Calotriton > Calotriton arnoldi. Next base: position 298,897 of record CAWUFW010006245.1, on the reverse strand, counting down.
TTTCAAATTCAAGAGTAACAAAGGTTATCTATCCCTGTCGTCCCATTTGGGCAGCATGTCTAAGCTAAAATATTAGATTCCAAAGTAGAGAGGCGACCACAGTGGGAGCATAGGGAAAGGGTCCAATATGCCCCATAGGGCATTCTGATTGGTGCCAGTACTGCCAGCATCCGTCTGCTTCATCCAAGTGAATGGAGCGTGCAGGTGTGGAAATAGATACAATGATATATGTGTGAATAAAAATTAAATCAAATCACCCAATACAACCTCTCCATCAACACCAAGTCAGAATACGTGATCAGGCAGGTTCAGTGACCTAGGTCTGAGGCAACTGATTGACATATCATGGGTGTGGTGACACGTAACCAGCAGAAGAAATGTGTGAGCAGGAAAAAACCCAGATGAATCCCACAGATAGGCAGCAACAACACAATGGTCCGGGGAGATTGCCCCCAAAGAAAGGGCACATGGACGGAGGGGTGCACATTCCCAAAACAACATAAAGTTAGATTCTACATGAAGTTAGGAACACTCAGCCAATAAGGACACAGCACATGCAGTGATCATGCGCTCCCCATGCTGGACATCTGGACATGTTACCCACTGGGCCTCATTGTGTCCACGCAAGGTTGAAACCCACCTGCAATTGTTATCAGGTGGGAGTAATTTATCTTAAAAAAGGATCTATGAATTGTTTTATGATGCCCGACGAAATGCATATAATGGCGCTCAAATTGATTGTACTTTGAGGCAGTCCTCAGATCAGCTTCAGTAACTGTCCTCCTTGCTGAAGTGATTAATTAAACCAGTTGTTCCTGGTTTTGCAAAACGCCTCATATAATGTCTGGCCTCCTAACAGTAAGCTCATACAAGTGATATATTTTTTATTGAAACAATTATTCATACATACGACCTTGATAGTCCTGGTCTCACTAAGCACACGTATATCTCCATACAGAAGAACCTTAAGGCCCCTGTGGATGATTTAACCAATTATCGTCCTATCTCACTGCTACCTCTCCTGAGCAAGTTGTTAGAAAAACATATTAATAAACATCTTTCAGACTTTGTCGAGGAATCTGGCTGCTTTGATCCATCTCAGTCTGGTTTTAGACACAGACACAGCATTGAGTCAGCCTTGATTGCCATCACGGATAACATCAGACAGGCTCTGGACAATGGACAGGAAATTCTACTTGTGCTGCTTGACCTGTCTGCGGCCTTCGACACTGTCTCACATTGAACTTTGCTCAGGAGACTCAGTGAGATTGGGATACAAGGAATAGCCTTACAATGGATGATGAGTTTCCTCTCACACAGAACCCAGACTGTCAACTGGATCCCTTCCGATCTGAGACCACAGAACTCACCAAAGGAGTACCTCAGGGATCCTGTCTCAATCCCACTTTATTTAACATCTATGTTGCTCCTTTTACAGGTTTACTCAGGAAGCTAGGTTTTACACCCATCTCCTATGCTGATGATACTCAGCTCCTGCTATCCTTTGACAAACATGGTCCCAATGCCCAGTCTATCCTCTCAGAAGGTATGAAAGCCATTGCCAGCTGGATGAGGCAAAATTTCCTCCAGCTTAACGTGGGCAAAACTGAATTCATGCTGTTTGGTGATGCTCCTTCGAGATGGTCTCCGAGCTGGTGGCCAACAGAATTGGGATCTGCACCGGAGCCCAAGACTGTGACCAAAAATGTAGGGGTCCGAGTGGATCAAAAACTAAATATGAAGGAGCAGGCTTCTACCACCATTGGTGCTTGCTTCCAAGTACTAGGTCTTTTGCGAAGAGTATTTCCCTTCCTCCCCTTGTCTATTCGTAAAATCCTGATCCAGGCACTAGTATTGAGTTGACTGGACAACTGCAATGCGTTGCTGATCTCAGCCAGTGAAGCATCACTGAACAAATTGCAAGTGGTCGAAAAACACTGCTGCAAGACTGGTCTCCAATGCTCCTGTCCTCACCCCCTCTCTTCCTCTCTTGCAGAAACTGCATTGGCTGCCTGTACAGAAGCGAATCCGCTTCAATATCTGCTGCAATGTGCATAAAGCCCTAAACGGCAAGGGCCCTAGTTATTTGGCAGAGAAATTAAAAAAATATCAGCCTCCCAGGACACTACGCTCAGGGGCCAAATCTCTACTTGTGGTCCCATGCTGCAAGAAAGCTTTGCTAGGCGGGAAAGCCTTCTTCCACTTAGCCCCTACCTCCTGGAACCAACTTCCAATCCATTTGCGTGAATGCTCTGTCCTCCTGAAGCTCTGCAGGCTTCTGAAGACCTTATTGTTCTAACTTATTCCCCTGTTTCTGACCAACTATGCAGTTTGCAAGCACAGAGACACCTCCTGGGGGGTGATTCAGGCACTTTATAAATCCTAAAACAATCATATAATCATATGCACAAATGCAGGTAAAAGGCATAATGAGACAAATTGGTGCCTTCTATGCTGTCTCGTAGCACTGCATGACTGCGAGCTGCACAGCCAGTTTAGGTTCATGGTGTGGATGTGGCTTCAGTGTGTATGTGAATGAAGGACTACATCCTTCACTTGATGCTCCATACACCTAAATGTGTGTGTGTAGCCGATAGGTGGACACTTGGAAAATAAGTTTAGGTATCCGTCATATATATGTTCCTACTCTTGACAATTGTGTATGTGAGGGCCAAGAATGACAGCTATAAATTTGTCGCAACACCTTAATACATGGGAATGTAGTATGGGTGTTTGCATGGGAAAATCCATACTTCAGCCATTTGTTGCACAATGTCTGCTGCATGAGGCTAGGCTGTGATGTGTGCAGTGTAACATAACTGAGTGTATTCAACCACTCAGAGGCATTGAATGGGAATATGATTGTGCTAGTCATCATCTGTTATGAAATGATATTGCCTTTAATGCCCATGCATTATGCAATCTCTATGGCCCCCAGTTTAGTAACCATTTGCAATTAGCTTGGGTCATGCAAGGTCACGCAAATAGTACACAAAGGCTTAATTTATACATAGTAAAAAGCAACTTAGATACTGCCCATTGCCCATGAGGCTGTGCTCGTGTCAGCCCACATGCATCACACCTTTTGGACAGACCGTACTACGTTGACATTTGCCTCAAAGAAACAGTTAAAAACGTGTTATTGGGAGTATATCCAGGCTAGTCTCCTTCACACCTCTAGTTAGACTGACAAATCAATTCCTCCTTCTGAAAGACTGCCCTTTATATTAAGATTTTTTAGACAGCAGCGATTGGCAAACATCGTGTACCCAAAGTTTGCTATGATACACTCGAAATAAGGACCTTTACATCTACGTGGAACACTGCCAGAAGGGATGGTCATGGTAATCTCTGTACAATGTGCCCTATGTCAGCCAAGGAAAGCTTAAGCCATGTCTTGCTTTTTGCCCCAAATATGACAAACCTAGAGGCAAATGGATGCACCTGCTGTGTAATTAGGAGACATACAGAGGCTTTGAGGATACTGAAAGGTGATATCTCTTCTCTGTATTCACTTTGCCCACTGTACGTAAATATCACTTTGCAGTAGGGCTCATAAGGTGAGGGAAATAGCAGAAGTTCTAGGGGCGTTGGAGGAGCATAGTTGAACAGCACACTGACCATCACTAGTACTTGTCTCCCCTAGTATGACTAGTGTACGGGCTAGTCTCAAGTTCATTATCCTTTTTTATATTTTTTACTGAAACTAAATTGAATTTTAATCTTAGAAAGTGTCTACAACTAGCCTGTAGGAATATGTTAGCTGAATAGTAGGCTCGGTCAATGTAACAAAGCATCAAATCTAGCAATTGTTTTTGTGTTTTACTTCCTTGTATTATTGACTTTATAAAAACTATTACTACTTAAAAGAGGGGGCTGATTGGACAAGGGAACTATTATTTTACATGCATGATACACTTATTCAATTGAACTTGATTTTAATGCAGTATTAAGTGCTGGATTATTTCATAGAATACTACTACTACTACTAGTAAGACACACAAGGCCTGATTTATGTAGCCTTGGATGACTTTATAACAAAATGTTAAGCATGGCATCTGATTGAACTCTGTTACATAAGTTGTCAGACAGGGATACATTCAATAGGTGGTCTATGCCCATTTCCATGCATACATCCATGATGTGTAACAACCTCTCTGACTTCTCCCATGAAAATATCAGCAAGATCTGCAGCAACTATAAACCCCGGTCACCTCTGTCAATCTTTCCAGCCTGCTAAACTCATCAACCAACGACTGCCAACTCATAGCATGGAAACCCTCTATCTATCAATTACACTGCAGCAATAATAAAGACAGTGCACTCAGGGGCTCCCACCATATCTACAACCTGGGAAGAGCCACAGTAAATGCTGCACTCACTTCCACCATCAACACCTGGATCAAACCAGCCCCTTCCCAGATAGCTGTAAACTTTCCGAAATCACCGCCCTCCTCAAAAACACCTTTAGCCAACCCTGCAGTACTCAGCAACTACCGACCATTCACTCTGTTCCCCTGTCCAGCCAAAGTCACAAATAGGACCACTTAGAATGCAAAAACCTCCTGGATGACTCACAATCAGGATTCTGTAACAATCACAGCACCGAAACAGTGCTAATCATTGCCACAGATGACATACGCACCATCATCGACCATGGACAGACAACTGGCCTCTTCCTCCTTGGCCTCTCTGCTGCTTTCTACACTGTCTCCCACTACACACTCATCACCAGGCTACACACAGCTGGAATATTAGGTCCAGCACTCAAAAGGATAGCTTCCTTCCTCTCCAGAAGAACATTACAAGTCAGGGTCTCACGTTCACATCAGAACCCACGGACCTCATCTGCAGAGTCCCACAGAGATCATCACTCACCCCCACACTTTTCAACTTATACATGACTCCTCTGGCAAACATCATCAGATCCCGTAGAATCAACATTATCTCCTATGCTGACGACACCGAGCTAATTTTTTCCATTTCATATGACATTGTCACCACAAAGACAAACGTCAAACAATGCATGACCAGTGTGGCCAATTGGATGAAAGAAATATGCCTTAAGCTCAACACTAACAAAACTGAAGTGCTTATCTTTGGGAATAAGAGCTCACCTGGTGGCCTGCTGATCTTGCACTCACACCCACCATAACCGACCATGCTAGAAACCTAGGCATCATCCTCGACACTAACCTCACCATGAAGTCCCAGGTAAATCCTGTCACCTCATGCATCCACATACACCAATGTTATGTAACATCTTCAAGTGGTTCTCACTGAATGCTGGATGTACCATGATGTAGACCTTAATCACAAGCAGATTGTAGTATGGCAAAGCACTGTACGCTGGCATCTCAACCCATCTCCTCACAGACTTCAAACCATCGAAAACGCCACCACCAGATGCGCTGAACCCACACCACACCCCTTCTCAGAGAGATTCACTTGTTCACCATTCAGAAGCACTGCCAGTTCAAACCACTCAGACATGCATTGGGAGCTGTATACCTCAATCACCTGCTTAACTTCCATCAACCCACCAGACATATTTGCTCAGCATCACTTTCACTCGTACACACACGTCACATGCACAGATGTAGAATGGGAGGGTGATCATTCTCAACCAAGCTGTCAATTCCTGGACCTTTCCCCAACACATCAGGGCCTCCTTACTTCTTGAATTCAACTAGAAGCAGAAGACGTGGCAATTCAATTAGTTGGGATCATCGTGACTGCCTATATTCAGGGCCAGCCTTACCACATACCTACACTCACCTACTCAGCGCCTGGATACCCTCGCCGGTGACAAGCAGCACAATACAAATCCTTCTTACATGTGTGGCTCATTATTAACAATCTTTAAGGTAGTCTACCTGGTAATGGCAAAACATTATAGTTGTAGCAGAATCAAGCGTCACTTTGAGAAATACCTGAGTAATATCTTCATTGCTCCTTCTTATGTCCTCTGCCCATATGTCATTCATTTAGCAGCTCATGTGGGAAGTGGTAAATGCATGTAATGTTAAAACATATGCATGGTGGTATACATTCATGCAGTAAAGCAATACAGACCCATAACACAAACACCCTAACAATATGAAGCAAGGGTGCATGTATTGGTTCTAGGCTCTACACAGTGAGACAGTGCAAGGAGAGACTTGTTATGGTACAAATATTAGACAATAGTAATCAATTTATGTCTCTCCCTTTGACCCATTGCACACAAGAAATAAGACTGGTCAGTCTAACATTGTTTAAAAACATTTCCCCGGTTTTGTTCTGGTTTTCATTTCTTCTTTTTTAACATCTAGGACTTGTGATTCATCCCGAGCCTCTGTCAAATGACTATGTATTTAGCCTTCATTTTGGATGGTGACCGCGGATATGTAAGGTTCCCCTTTTTCTATATGATTCTCTACAGGGCTATATGTTAATTAAGTTGCATGGAGACATGGGTGAATAATCTTCTGGGTTGTCACTCTCTTTATTTCTTGTTGTATGTCACTTCCTGGCTGGTGCAGTTATATAAGATTGAAATTTCTATTAACCTTTTCCTTAATTTCTTTCTTCACATTTTCCAGAAGTTTTATTACAAAACTTTTTTAATTATAAGTACAAGACTTAGTTTTTGGGTGTTTTGCAGATTTAAAAAAAAAAATGTTTTAATACCCACACATATATTTATTTCAGAAATTCATGTTGGATGCTCAGTCAAATGTTGTTTGTCCTGCCAATTTTATTTGGTTGCAACGCAGTTGACGCTCATCCTTGGCAATTATTCAAGAGGATGCATTAACTAGCATTTCTGTTTTTGTGTTTTGTCCAATCAGTATTGTTCTTTTGTGAATTTATATGCCTCTGCCATTGTCTTTTTTTGTTTTCACTAGTAACTATGTTTTCTGATTTTGTTCTTTGTGTAAATATGTGAGCACCACCAATTTATGATTGCATTTTTGTATTATGGTCTTAGTAAAAAGCATATATATAGTCTTTCTTTTTGAACATGTGTTTTTTTATGGAATATGTAAAAATACATTCTTTCTGTATTTCTTTAATTCTCTACTGTACTTTCTTAGTTTGTATATTTATATACCTGAACCTCTGTTAGTATTATAACTTAGTAGATAGGCATGTAAAGCATTTAAAAACATCAATACTGTAAATAAGTATGACACAACACACAATAAAATTCCCACACCAATTTGTGAAAATAGGAAATATTGTTGTCTTTAAAATGATACCATAACAACCAAAATCCAAAGTAGGGAACCTGAGATATGATTTTTTTAAGAATAAACACTTTCTAGTCCTTAGAAACCAATAGCGCCACTTCTGGACATCTGATCACGCTGGCCAGGGCAAAGTCAAAATTTGAGGCCGACTGCAATGGATCCCTGCTTGGATACCCCACACGGGAGGCCTCAGTAAACATTTTACATTCACTTTTTCTGCCGAGGGCACTCACTGCTCTCCAACCAACAGTACGGATTTGGTGATGGTTTGCAGGCTTGACTTTTAAGGAGCTCCTGGTCAAACTCTGGAAGTCAGACCTCTAAGGCTCATCAACAGGACAAACCTAGAATATGGGCCAGGTTGCGGTTGAAGGTGGCCGGCCTGGCTCTCGTAGTCAGGTCAGTCACCTCCTGGAGCTTTTTCCAAAACTTTTCCTAAACTTTCCCTAACTTTTTGAGGTCCTACCAGAAGGTCATCTGATGGGTTCCAAGTGTCCAAAACACAAATTGATGGGTCTAGAATCTCCTAGATGGTCCCAGGCAAGCATGGACTTCATTCCCCACAATGCACTTGGTCAACCCTTTAAAACTCCACTGGATGCACTCCAGGAGGAGGACTTTGGCTGGACAAAGGGTCAGTTAAGATATGTTAACCTGCATTTGCAGAGAATCCACTCCTTACTTCTTCTTGAAGCAAGTCCTCAGAGTTGTAGTCCCAGATAGTTCAGCAGGCACAGACTTCACCAGCAGGCCATTGGGTGCAGATTAGGATTTCAGCATTAAAATACTCCTTCTTTTTGTAGTTTCAGGCAGAATAATTCCTGAACAATGTGATGACGGTGCCACCCAGGCTCATGACCACTTTATCCCAAGTGTGGCATCTTGTTGTCCCAGAAAGCACTATTCCTCCAGAGTCCGTCATGGCTATAATCTCAGCAGAGCAGTAACAGCTAACTAAACCAACTCTCAGTGTGGCTCATTTCCATAGCTCTCCTCCCCTAACATCTGCAAATTCCTTCCTCAAGCCTGCTATCTGGCTGGGGCACAGGGGACTTGGGGTACGTAGGCCTGGCATTTCCTGCCTGTCCTGTCCTTCTTTGGAGCCTCATGCTCTACGACCTTTCTCACCTGCCCTGGCCTCCTGTATAGCTGCAGAGCTCTCTCCAGCAGATAGCCTCTCTCCTGGAGACCCACTCATCACCTAATCAAAGTAGCCTGGCTTACTTCTGTATAAGTTAGGATACATTCAACAATGGCAAATTTCTGGATTTATCAATATCAATCGATTCAGTCCTTAAATGGTACTTTTCATCATTTCCAAGCAATAGTTATGTTCCATAAAATAAAATATTAACCTGTGAGACCAACTATCTACAATGGTAAAAATTAAATGTGACGATTCTCCCTCACTAGAGTTTATAAAACATATTTTATAAAGATCCTGGTCATAATTACAGGACCCTTACCCCTGGGATACCTAGGGGAGCCCTGCGGGGTACCTAATATGTAACATGATACAAGTTAATGTTTTGAGCTTGCAGGGAATTTCCTATACTGTGGAAGAATACAATGGGCAGCTTTCACTCAACAGGGTTTAAAAAACAACTTTTATAGGGTTCCTGCTTATAGTTACATGACCACCCACCCCTGGAACACCTAGGGGAGACCTTTTGGGGATGAAAAATCTAATAATAAGGTAAGTTATCACTTTTAAAGTGCCCATGCCACCAAAGTCGAGTTTGCAGTGAATCTACTTTTAAAAGCAGTACTGCAACAAAGGGCTGCTTTTAAAATGACCTCAGGCTCTTAGCAGAGTACACATGCAAGTGCAAACAAGGCTGCTGGCCTCTAAACTGCTAGGCACTATTATATAGTATGCATAGGGTTAAGATCAAATCCCCCAACACAGGAGGAACATGGACAGTGAAGTTTCTACTCACGCCCAGGTTGACAAAATTAACTGGACATCGAGAACGTGCCCCTTAGAGAAGGAGGTATGCCACAAATAACCCAAAGCTATTGTATACTTGGGACTTATAGGTATTTTTTTACCCATTGCCCTATTATCTACTAGGTCAGGCCAATTGTAAATGTACCCTAATACATAGTGTACCCTGCACAAGTGGGTGTTTAAACATAACACTGGCCTTGGGTCTGGCTAGCAGAGCCCATGTCACTCTTCGAGTCAGAAAAGCAGCATCCAGGGCTCTCAAATGGGACAATAAGTGGGGGGACACTGCAAGCAGGTCCTAATTCCTCTTACTCATCTACTCCTTTTTACTATTCACAATCCTACAAGAGTCCAGCAAGACTGTAAAAATTAGTTAAAAACAATTTACATTTATTTTCTTCACAGTAGTTATCCCTTAGACACCCCCTCTCTAAATCAGGGGGGGGGAGGGGTGGCAGCATGCTTTTATGATGGTTCGTTATATAGATGTTTTACTTAATTTCCACAACAACTCTATTTTTTCACAGCAAACAGTAATGGCAACCTTTTAATTTCTAACATTCCAAAAGCCAGCCAATGGGAGCGCTCACTGTTGCAGGACTCATTGGCACCTCTTGCTCATGTGAAAGTGTGAAGGCTAACTGGAAAAATGGGTCTCTTGACCAATTGCAGGGCTCCATATTTCATTTTACATTCTCGCAGGACACCCGCTGGACTCTCACGAGCCCAACTGCCAAAATATACAAATATTTTGCATAATGCATAAATATTTTTACAAGAGCTCACACAGGATAGCTTGGGCAGTGTTAGCTTGAGATGCAGAAAAGGAAAGCTCTTAAGTTCCTTCCACATCATTTGAACCTGAATACACCAGGCCTGGGAGTAGTTTGCAGCGCTTTGCTACACGGAACACCACGAAGTGACAAAAAAACTCTGCGAAGTTCCGCAAGTGGAGGAGTACAGTGTTAACTGCTGGTTTTCCTGCCATTTGGGTAGAAATTGTACCTGAGCGGCAGCTCACACTTGCGAACTACCGAACGCGAACACGAGCGGGGAAAAAACTCTGCTGCACTACGCAAGTGGAGTTTTCTGCACTCTGCAAGCTCCACGGAATGCAGAGTGCAGAAAACTCTGCAATTTCCATGAACGGAGCGGAGTTCCCTGCCCAGGACTAGAACACGCTCATCACAGTTATTCTTCACTATAGTTTGTAAAGTTTTCTACATATTTCGCCCACAATCAGAAATCTATATCTAGTGCACCACTAACTTGTTGTGCTTTCTCCTAAAAATTCCACACTCCCAAACAGAAAATGTTTTCACAAACAAATTATAGCATGACATCAAACTTAATTTCATAAAAGTTTATAAGGTAACACATTCCTCTTAGAGACACAATTGCTACGATGTTTCAATCTGGAAATACCTATATCATCACCCAAACATCTCATAGGACTAACGTGTATGTACAATGAAGTTCATAAAACACTAGGGCTTGTATTAACACATTCCACATTCTTTGTTTTATAACTTGAGAAACACTGCCTCCTATACTTGCAAGTACTCAAAAACTACTGAATGGATTTACACAAAATCACAAAAAGCACAATCTGCAGGCCAAGATCTAGCTCCCTGCCAAACATTACATTGACGGTATAGTTAGGTTCAGATTACACACACACAAAACCCATAGAAATTCAGCAGTTAGAGTTATTGTTATCTCAAGTAACTATAACTTGCGCTCCCACCATGCACAGTTTTCTCATCAATAATTCCACTGCAAATGTTGGGGTGTCATTATCAATGATGACATAGAAGATGTCATATACTATGTGGGGTAACTAGCAGTGCATAATGAAGGAGTGAGTTATTGATATAAAAGTTATATTTAAAATCTGAACCTAACTATAATGTTACTGTAACCTTTTTTTGTGAATTTCTAAGGTTTTTTTAAAAACTATTTACACACCCCCAGGGCCCAGCAACATAATTAAGGGGAAGGGCGCCTGTATCCCCCCTCCCTTGACTGATTTAAAACCCGTGTACGCCATCTCCATGGGTCCCGCTTCATATGTGAAGGGAAGGGGCACTCAGGGTATTCCAATGCAACTCCCATGGTTTTTGACACATTCAATGATTTACCAACATCTCTGTGGGACTCTGCAGATGAGGTCCTTGGGTTCTGATGTGAACGTGAGACCCTGACTTGTAATGTTCTTCTGGAGAGGAAGGAAACTATATTTTTGAGTGCTGGACCTAATATTCCAGCTCTGAGTAGCCTGGTGATGAATGTGTAGTGGGAGACAGTGTAGAAAGCAGCAGAGAGGCCAAGGAGGGAGAGGGCAATGTTCCAAAAATATATGCTTTATCAGGGTAGGCATAATGAGGAGAAATATTGTATTTATCCTTGTTCCTCTTTCTATGTGTGCTGCATTCCGAGTAATATGCCTCTCAGGATTGCTTTCGTGCAGGAAGATGCAGCACAAGAACAGAAGCAGAAATTATTTTAAATACAGCACATTCTTGCCTTTTCCCTAAGTGGCTATGGGGCAGTTGCTCACAGTGCCCTTGGAACGAACCTACTCCCAACTGATGAGGCCCGATCAGGCTGAATTTTTTTTCGGTTTCTCATGTTCCATTCAAGAGAGGGCCTGTCTTGGCAATTTGGGATGAACTTTTCATATTGAAGCAGTACCAAGACAAATTTGCATATTGCTGGGACTGGACTGATGGTGGGCAAAAGAACAATGGGTCAGAATACTACACTGAGGGATTGCCAGTGGTCAGACAAATTGTAAGAACTCCTCTCATCATCCTTTGTCTCTTTGTGCGTCTGCTGTCATTATGGTGCCTTCAACCATTGCTAAATGTCCACAGGTCTCATCCATGCCAGAATCAGCAGAAGGTCACACACAGTGGTATCCCTGGAGCATAACAAAAACTAACAAAAAAATACTTAACCCTGTATCCAGGGATTGTTTACACTGGGTGTGAGGTCAATATTTTTTTTTCTATCCCCACCACCTGGTTTACCTGGCAGTGGGAAACAGAAAAAAGGCCTCAGACAGTATGCTCTAAATAGGGTAGGCTGTGTAAGGTGCTTCCTCAGACAGCCCCTATTCCCTCGGGCCATGACAGGTAGCTTTCCATCAATAGAGGGCTCCTTTGACAGAAAGCTGGTGGCCCTCCAAATACTAAATACGGCAGACAGACAAACAGTTTGTTGGACAGGTACTCCTTCTAGTCAAATATATTAAATTACCATTATTTTTCTGAAGTATAGAAGACAAAAAAAAATCCCACATAAAGTTGAAATATTGTGGGGCAGATTTACAAGAAACTGACACATCTGTAGAGATGTGTCAGTTTCCCTGCACCAGCCTGCAATACCCTTGCACCACCATTGATGGGCTGTATTTACAATATGGCGCACCATGGCACAAGGATTGATAGATATGTCAGAAATTCTGATACATCTGCTGGCCCAAAAGTCACACATTGCTGGAGTCGTTTTGCAAGCACAAAGTAACTCCAGTAATGCATGTTGAGGACTATACTTATTGCACTGCGTCACTCTGCTTGAAGCAGGCATAAGGTTTTGACGCTGTGGTGTCCTTGAAGTGGTACAGTGAAATCTTATAGATTTCAGTGCGTCACTTTTGCAAGGCTTTCCTGCGTGTGACGACCACCCTACATACAGTATTCCTGATGCAGGTATAATGTGACGCAGGGCTTTACAACATGACACATCTCCCTAGATGCGTCATGTTGAAAATTAGCCGCTTATTTATGCTGCCGCTGAATCACAAAAGTGATGCAACGGTGGCGCAAAAGTGTCGCAAAGGGCTTGTAAATCTGCCTCTGTATTTTTTATTATGTATTATTACTTATGACAAGTGACATATAGAATTAATTGAAAGTAATGTAATTATATTTTACTAAAACCTAATGTTACTTTAATTATAAAATTGTAAAATGTTAAAATAATTCATAATAAAATAAAACATGTTGTTTTTAGATAATTTTTTGAACCCTAAATAAGATTGTTTATGTTTTTAATTATTTGAAATTATTTAGTTACATTTTTCCTTTGTGGTTTTATTTTAAGACACTACCTCCATTATTTTCCGTCTCAGTGGTGGGCCATGTATGGTGCTGGACTTACTACTGTTCCTTTGTGGCAGTAGTAACTTTCCTCCACAATAGGAACATCCCAAAAAGTTCCAGCACAGTATGGACACATCTTTTGCCACTGTCTGCATCTACAGGGCATGAGACACAAGGGGGCCCTATAGGACCCCCTTTGTTTCCTTTCAGCCAGGGTTTTAATAAAGGAGAAACTGCCATGAAAACCGTGGTAGAGACGAAACTCGTAATATGCTTGGCGGGACCTTGGCAGCCCTCCGCGCCACAGCTAGGGAATGGTGGTTCCCTGGCAGTGATGGTGGTCCCAGGGTGGCACGACCACTAGGGTCGTAATGTGGCAGTCATAAAACTGTCCCACCACAAGCCTGGCAGTCCTAGGACTGCCAGGCTCATAATTAGGCCCTAATTACACTCCTATTTTGTTAATACACGCAGAAGTAAAAACCCAAAATTGTTGGTGTGCATCCTACTAGTAGTAGATTTACCTTTGTGGATAACGCCAGAGTATCCCAATATAATACAAAATGTAAATATGCAGCAATAGAAAACCACTGCTGACTACATAAATGTGGGAGACAGAAGTACCTTTGAATGCAGCCCTTGAACGTGCACTATTCATGCTCGGGGCAAGCTAAAGGTACGGAGGGGCTACATTTTATGCCTGATGTAAAGTTGATTCTAGTTTATGTAATCTAGGCTAGAATATCTGAAACTGTGCATATAAACTCATGATTGTGTTATCATGAAATACTGAGCTATACAAGATTCATTAAAAGAACTAGGGAAATATACTTGTTTATTTCATTCATGTGGCATCAGAATGTTAATATGATTAATATTTAATGGGCCCAGATCTGTAATACAATTCATCCCATCTCAGTAACTGGTGCATTTTTAATATTGGGTTGTAGAAACAGCCTCCTCTGTTTTATTTTGATTCTCTATTTGTGAAACATCAGTGAAAATAGGTGACATTATTGACATTCATCTTGCTTTTCGATGCACAATGTACAAGAAGTTATGGATGAATGGTAAATATTTATACACTTTACAATGTACTTTTCATTATCAATGTGTTTTTGCCCAATGCACAAAAATTTCATTTGATCATTCTGTCATTTGTCTATTAGTGCTTTTGGCTTCACTAGCAGCATAAATGTGTAATACATATTTCGATCATTCTTGTCTTTAAATAACCAGAACCAATTAAACAACTAATGCACCAAAAGCAAGAATTCAATGGATAAACATAGAGTACATATTTATACGACTGCAATATTTCTCCCCACCTTCAGCTTGGATAACAGGAGACATTAACAACAGACCTGAGCTGAAGATTTTGTTGAAAGAAGGTAACATCCGTGTAATCGCATCATCGAGGAAGGCACCATCCTTTGCCATATATGCAGTCACCTGCACATTTGCATCAAAGTATCGATCATGGAGCTCTTTCAGCTCAGAAAATGATGCCATTTTCAAAGATGTGAAGTTTCAAACTCTACTTCTTCTGTGTGTGCACCTATTCTTATATTAAATAATCTAAATTGCAAATTATTGAGGAACAGAAAACAGTTTGATTGGCGTTTGCTCCAAACCTCATTTAAAATTATATTATTCTTTGCTGTCAGCTGAGTCACGCTTATACATGTTTACCATTCTGTTTGCAAAGCATAATGTTGCCAATTGTCCCACATGTCCCATCATCTTAATTGAAACAGATACAGCATATTATTTCTGCCACTACAGTTTATAGGATTTTTATAAAAGTCCTTCAAAAACATGCTCCTGCTATTCATTTTTGAACAAGCTTGGTTTTGGGCTTTTTCTTGTTAGTCTTTTTTATTGTCCAATGATAATATTAGTATCACAAAAATACTCAAACTTAAAGCAGAACCATGTGAGTGCTATCAGATTCACTCGAAATCTGATCAATGTTCCAATGTAGGGAATTTCTTTTTAAAAATGGGGTTATTATTTGGGAGGAGGTACTCATACCAACACAAAAAAAACCACTTTGGTTATATCAAAACAACGTTCTGAGAGAATCTCCAATAAACCCTTGGTGGCTATAGCACAAGTAGCCACCGGACTTCAAATAAATGAGAGCTATGTTGAAGCAGCACAAAACAAGGAAAACCATCTAGGTCAAACTTGTTTCCTTCTTAACAAGGTCCATTAGGGTCCCTCAAACATTATGTAACATCATCAAGATGTGCTGGATAAACTGATTTTGTCAGTAACTGTTCTCAGTGGGACCAACCTGGATTATGCGACATTGGAGAGTGCTTCACCAGGCAGAAAGATGTATTCCCTTTCCCTGGTTAAAGGTTTTACCTTTGGACTTAGTCCCTATTTGGAAGCAGCAATCCTCCAAAAGGGCAAGGCTGAGCAAGGCTCCACAATGCTGCATACCTTTGACACGATGTCCCACTGAATCTCTTTTGATCAGAGCAAAAAGCTAGGTCCACTGCCTCACCTTAAAAAAAAAAATGTCAACCATTATCAAAGGGAAGGGGTCTCTTAGTGACACCTTTACATTTGCAAATGGATTCCTAACAACTTTCAATTGGCTGTAAATTGCAAATGTTTTGTCACCGTATTTCAGTCGGAAGACATTTGTACGTACCATTCCACTTTGTAGTAGGAAGAGACGCCCTCAACATGCCCCTTGTTAAGCATTTTTGTGACTGGAAATGGACCGATTCTGTGAATTGGGCTAATTGCAACTCTAAAAATGCTTTGTGCATGTAGCCCTAAGTCAATCCTTATTAGTGATTAAATGACCACAACTCTGTAAAGAAGTCTGGTTATAAATTGTGTCACCAGGTCAAAGTTCTTAACTGCTTGGGTCCAAAGGGCATAACAGTTACGTCCTCAGCCATGGCGCTCACATGCTGAGGATGCAACCATTACGACCTGTCACCCACCCAGGGGTGAATCGCTGGAGCTCCCCCTGTGTGCCTCCTATGTACAAGCTCCCACAACGGGAAATGAGGTAATATTTTACTCAGGAGACTGAGGGGAATGGTGGGTGGTAGGAGATTTGTGCTGGCACAGTGATCCCCCACAGAAATCTGAGGAAAATGTTATTTTATTACCTAAATTTGAGGTTTGCAGGGGATTCTGAGTAGAAAAATGTTAGGGGATCCATGCAAGCAACACATCCCTGGACTCCAAGGGGTGTATAGTTTTCAGAAATGTTCGGGCTTGGTATGTTTCCTTAGATGGTCACTGAGTCCAGGACCAAAAACGCAGATGACCCCCTTTCAAAACTAGGTAGTTTTGTGATTGATCATTTTGGTGAATCCACAATATGTTTTGAGCCCTTCCCTGTCGTGGGCACTTGGCCCACCCACACAATAGAGGCCAAATTTGTATCAGGAGACCTGATGAAACACTGGGTGATGAGATCCCACAACTTTCCCTCACAGAAATGTGAGCAAGACGTGATTGTTTCTACCTAAATTTGAGGTTTGCAGGAGATTCTTTGAAAGTAAACTTTTGGGGATCCAAACTAGCCACACGTCCCTGGACTTCCTCAGGTGTCTAGTTTTCAGAAATGTCTGGGTTTGGTTGATTTCCCTATATTCTGAGCCCGGGACCAAAAAAGGGTCTTTTGTGATGGCTAATTTTGATGTCTCCACAATATGTTTTGAGCCGTTCTCTGTCATGCATGCTAGGCCTACACACACACAAGTGAGATACTATGTTTATTGTGAGGCTTGGGGAAATGCAGGGTGCATGGAAGTTTCTGGCTACCTGCAGTTTCTAGAACTTTATATCACAGAAATGAAGGTTTTTTTTAACAAAATTCCAGAATTGCAAGGCATTCTGGGTGACAGAACCAGTGATAGCCACACAAGTCACCCTATCGTGGATTTCCCTGTGTGTCTAGTTTTCAAACATGTACAGATTTGCTAGGTTTCGCTATGTGCCAGCTGAGCTAGGGCCCAAAATCCACAGGAAGGCACACTGCAAAAAAATATTACATTATTCAGTGGAAACATAGCGTTTTGGGCCATTTCCTGTCATGGGCACTAGGCCTATCCACACAGGTGAGATACTATTTTTATAAGGAGATTTGGGGGAATTCTGGGTGGAAGGAAGTTTGTGACTCCCTTCAGAAATGTGAGAAAAATATGTTTTTTTGTTGACAAAGTTTGAGGTTTGCAAGGGATTCTGGGTAACAGAAACTGGCAAGAGCCCCACAAGTCGCTCCATTCTGGATTCCCCTAGGTGTCTAGTTTCAAAAAATATACAGGTTTGCTAGGTTTCCCTAGGTGCTGGCTGAGCTAGGGCCCAAAATCCACAGCTAGACACATTACAAGGAAAGGGTCAGTTTTCAGTGGAAAAATGTGATGTGTCTACGTTGTGTTTTGGGATGCTTCCTGTTGCAGCCACTAGGGCTACCCACACAAGTAAGGTACACTTTTTATCAGGAGACTTGGGGAACGCTGTGGATCCACGCAGATTACATAACTTTACATCACAGATTGGTTTTTAGACAACTTTTAGGGTTTCCAAGTGATTCTGGATAACATAACTTTGTGAGAGCCACACAGGTCACCCCATCCTTGATTTCCCAGGGTGTCTAGTTTTCAAAAATGTACAGATTTTCTAGGTTTTCCTTAATGCTGGCTGAGCTACTGCCCAAAATCCTCATTAGGCACATTTAAAAAAAAGGGTCAGTTTTCAGTAGAAAAACATGATGTGTCCACAGTGCATTTTGGGCCATTTCCTTTTGTGGGCACCAAGCCTACCCACACAAGTGAAGTACCTTTTTTTGCAGAGTTTAAGATAAACACAGAATAGTAGAAACAGTGTTGTTACCAATTGTCTTTCAATGCATTTCTGCTTTCCAGATGTAAGACAGTGTGTAAAAAAGAAGTAATTTTGAAAAATGCCCTCTAATTACCATGCTAGTATGGGTACCCACAAATCCAGAGATGTGCAAACTCTGTATCTTGTTTCCATTTTGGAAATACATAGGTTTCCTTGATACCTATTTTTCACTCTTTATATTTTACCTAAGTAATTGCTGTACACCCAATAAAAAATAATAAACCATGGCAAGGTGCAGCTAAGTTATTGGCTCTAGGTTCCTCAGGAACCTCTAAGCCTCACATATCCCCGCAACCAGAAGGTGAAAATGTAGGCACAAATGGCTCTTTTTTCTACTCAATTTCAATATTTAATTTATTTCAACTGTTACTTTCCATAGGAAAACATTAAAGGATCTACACAAGTGACACCTTGCTGACTTCAGAATTCTGTCTACCTTTTAGAATTGTATAGCTCTCCAGGATCAAATATTGGTTCACAACCATTTCTACCACTAACTGGAAGAAGGTTGAAAGCACAAAAAATAGGATATGTCCCAGTTAAATGTCAAAACTGTGTAGAAACTGTGATAAAAAGTCTGCTTGTTCCTGAAAGCTGGGAAGATGTTTATTTTAGCACCCTTTGCTGATACCATTTGCAGGGAACAGACTCTTCTGCAGTACTTTTTCCCGTTTTTGCCATAAAAAAACAAATGTAGCTGTATTTTGGCTAATTTCACGGTCCTTTCCTAGAGAGTACACAAACACTGGGTACCTTTAGAATTCTCAAGATGTTGGAAAACAAGGGTGTAAATTTGGCATGGATACCTTATGTGAACAAAACGTTATGGGAGCCTAAGCGCAAACTACCCCAAATAGCCAAAAAAGGGCTTAGCACAGGGTGGGGAAAAGACCTGGCAGTGAAGGGGTTAAACTAATATGGTACAAAAGTACATCATGGAGAAAGATAGTTGCACAGATTTGGTCCATCACTTGCATGAGGTTAGCGTGTGACAGAGTTGACCCACTCCTGCATCCTACTCAAGCCAAAGCACATCCAAAGGAAAGATGTCAAACATCATCAGTTAATATTAGGAAATACCATGAATAAATCATTACAAAGAGGTAAAATAAATTACCATAATTTATAAAAATGAAATAGCGAAAAGAAAATATACTAGTAGAAAAAATACTGACTTAATTGGCAGAAAAAAATTCTGTTAATCATATGTGTTATGCAGCGTAATGCTAACCTTATGACTAGGGACCAGTTCTTAGAGAAAGATTGAAGATTAGGCCAATAGGGAAACCACAAATCACTGAAAAACTAATAAAAAATGTACATCCACAATGTTATATAGGGTTGATATTATCATATTCACATTAGGCTCATCATTTTACTGAAAAACAACATTGTTCATTATCGAAACATTTTGATATGAATGAAACATCATTTACCAACATGGGAAATGCGGATATGGTAACAAAAGGCATAACTGATGTTGAGGCAGCTGGAAATTTCAGCCATACTGGTTGTTACCGGTAAGGACTTAACTGCTCATGGGCACAAGGGCCACAAAATGTGTTTACAGATGACAGCTATTTTCTGGATCAAAACAAATATTTGACACAGAGTTTGTTAACAATTGATCCTATGCTAGATAAATTGTAAGAGAAATTGATTACTTCAAATTTGCCCATAAGAAAAATAATATCTTGCAGGTATAAATTCATGGCATCTGAACAAGGTATGCAAACTGACGCTACTGGGGTTGGAGTATTACGAAATAACGATTCATCTTCGGTTACACATCTTATCATTCAGGTGAGTACTAGAATGCCCTATACAGTATCCTTTAGCTCTGAGGTTGTGGAGCATGGTGCACATAAATTGTAGCTGCTTTATGCTCACCCATGAGGACACCCATTTGCGGAAAGTCTTTTCAGTGAGGTACTCCTACCAGTTAAGTGCACAAAGCATACCATTTGGTTGTATTCCCAGAGTGAGGGATAGATTCAGTTTGTATGTTAGGCTTGATCCTAGCAGCACATGGGGGCTTGGCATCTACACATGCAAGAGTGGCAGCTACAACTTCATTATTGCAGCAACACAATTGGTGGCCATGTCTTCACAAACGGATTAGGAGCTTTGTCCTTATATGCTACATCTGCCAGCAGATGAAGGGTTCCATCATAGCCTGGCCACCACAGACACCTCTTTTGAGCTACTAAAAGCTCCTGGCTTTTATTTATCTGGACCACTGCATCCCTTATGATCAGGTAGGCTTATAAATACATCTTGGTTCCAGTGGATTCCCGCTCTCAATTCCTATGGGTTTGGCCACAGTGATTGGCTGACGCCTGAACTGTTATCAAAGACTTGCATAGAATTATCGAGACATACGCAGTTAGAAAATTTGGACCAGATGCCTCTAAGGCTTATAGCAACACCATAGGAAAATTTGGTGTGACCATGCGGTACTCCTCCCCCTACAATCCTGAGGGAAACGCAGTAGTGGAAAGGAAAAACTGAGACCTAAAGCAGTCTTTAACAGCAAGAGTATTAGGTTCAGGTCTCAGTTGGGTCCATCGCCTATAAGGGGTCCAAAGAGCACTAAACAATCTGCCTAGATAATCCTTGTATAGACGGACTCCCTATGAGATCGTCTATGGGGTTAAAATGTAGGAACCTACCTCGACAGTCCCAGCACAGTGGCGGAAAAAGCACTATTTGATTTCAATGAATGCTTGACTGCTTCGCAAAAACTCAATAGTATCTGGAATGTGCAAAGCAACGTCCAAATAAAATGCATCACCACTGGAGAAGTGAAGGAAACACCAGCATCCTCTGGCTGGATCCCCAAGATTTGTGAACTGGTCTGGGAGAAAATTGCAGACAAGTAAGAATTTGCTTTTGTGCCTATCCTGGCTGTTAAAGGTACCAGAACTCTACTTCTACCACCTCTTGCTCATTGCAAAAACAAGAGATTTGTTTCATTAGATCTCATAATACCGCATCATGTGGCCAGTTTTACACAGTAGGTCATGTGGGATCCTGACTAGTTACCTGTCTCTACTCACTACTATCCAGGAAGTCCCATTGGAAGTTTTTGAATATTCTACTCCCCATTTTGGGAATATCAAATAATGAAGCACCTCTTCTACCTGCTTCATCTACAACAACTATCAATCAATCAATCAATCAATCAATCATGTCACTTATAAAGCACTATACAAACAACTTGTAAAGAAACACAGATTTCTATTCGGAAACCCAACTCGGATGGTGTTTACATCTACTCCAAGTTCCACACAACATACAGAACTGCCAAAAATAGATCAGAACAGCCTCAGGCTTCTTTTTTGACTATGATGACTTCTCATCAGGTTCATCTGAGCCACTAACACCTCCAATTCCACCTCTCCAAGGTAGATTACGTCATTGCCACTTTTTCTTGAAGAGGACGTACTTTGTTCCTCCATGGCTATACCTGTGGATTACAATTTCATTACTTTTCCTCGCTCTGTGGATTGATTTTGCAACAGTTTTTTTTTTGCCTGTAAATGGACACTAACATATCTGCTGGTCATGATGGAATTGTTTGGGATAGAGTGTTGCATGATATATTCAGTCCTACTGAACTTTTGCAAATTCCATTTGTGTTTTGCATCATGTTAAATTATTTTACCACCCCTAGTACTATCTCCGATGATTGGGACTTTGATACAGTGCATGAAATGGTAAAGAATCTTGCGAATTCCACTGTTTTTGATTCTGAGGAAATGTATGAAGGCACTTCAAACTATAATAAAATGTACTGTTTTAAGCCTTATGTTGATCACTTCTTGCATAAAGCAAGTACTCCATCTGCAATGTTTAATCACATACACAATGTCACACACCACATAGGGTAGCTCACAAAATGTTTGCACAGAAGTTTCCATATTTCTCTGGTCACGATACAAATGACCAAGGGCCAGATGTACGACCCTTTTTTGAGGCCGCAAACGGGAGAACCTCCCGTTTGCGGCCGCAAAAAAGGGTAATAGCATATACAAATGCTATTTTGCGAGTTCCTGACTCGCAAAATAGCATTTGCGACTCTCGGTATTAGGAAAGGGCGTCCCTCTAAGGAAAACAGGCTGCATTTTTTTTTAAAAACTGCTTTATTAAAATCAGTCCCAGACATGGTGGTCTGCTGAGCCCAGCAGGCCTCCATCCCTGGGAGGGCTGTCATTCCCAATGGGCTCGCAAATTGCGAGAGGCTCATTAATTTTAATGAGACTCGAAATTTGTGACCCCATTGGGAATCGCAAACAGTGTGAAATACACTGTTGTACATCGAAAATTACGCCTCGCAAATTGCGACTCGCAAAAGAGTCGCAATTTGCGATGCAAAATTTTCTTGGTTGTCCATCTGGCCCCAAGAGTCTTATTATAATAGGCTTGCATCATCACAAGCAAAGAAAAATATGCCCACTAACAAAAAGCTGATATATTCTGATTCTTTTCTTTTCCAATTGTCCACACAAGGGTTTAACTTTTGGATGGCAACAGTTGAGTTGAAATCAATTTGGGGAACTAAAGATTGGCAGGTTCAGGGGAACAAGGCACTATTCAGAGCATTATAAATTTGAGATCTGAAAAGGGGTTCTTGATGGATCAAGAGGGTTGAGAGGACCCTTCACAACTGAAGGCAGCAGGGGGATACGTCCTCCCAAGTATAACTGCTTCAACCAAAATATTATCCCACCTAACAACACAAAAGTGCTCCTTGCCAAACCAGAGGTCCAGAAGATAGGGGGTGTAGGAGAGTAGGATCTGCCTCTTATCCAGAGAGTGCAACAGTAGGGAAAGTAATGATTTAATTTTTTAATAAAAATAAATTAATTATCAATACCAATAAAAAATTAATTAAAATTAATTAACAATTACAAAATATGTAATAATTAAGGGGGTCATTACGATGGCGGGCGGAAGCACAACCGCCGTGCTGGCGGATGCAAAACCACCAGTTACCGCCGGCACGCAGCAGTCCACACGCCCGCCCAATTACGATGCGAAAAGTAGTCCAAACACCGCCGGCAAGCCAGCAACACCGTCCGCCATCAAAGTGCGTCCGTACACGTAGCGGCGCAGCACAATTGACACACACCGTCCGACGAAATCACGTCCCGCCCGGCGTATAAATTACGATGCCGCAAACAAACGGCGCCCACGGCTAAGAGACACCGTACGACAAACCGAAGCGGTAACACGGACGCCGAGCACGGACAACGAAGAAGCGGCTCCCCCGAGCATGAATCCAGCACTGCAGGCCCTCCCCATGCTCTTGCTGATGCACCACCAAGGACGCAACGTACCGCGGAGACGCAGGTAGGCACACACACAACAAGTGCACGCAAACAGCGCACACAGTGCAAGGGCGGAAAAAGCGGACAACCCCCACCACCGCGTGTACACTACACATCCACCATTGCATCCACATATGACACACAGGCCAAATCGTAACATCGCGTAACACATGTGTACACACCACCTGGGACTAGGAACCAACGACCCCGTCACGGCCCCAAAGCGGCGATGACGCCGCCACACATGCGCACAACGCAGAGGCCAACCGCAGCGCCATGCATGCGTCGCACACAGACACAGGGACACAACCAAGCAGCACACACATCAGCCCCACCCCGAACGCACATGACACGTGACAGGCCTGCCACAGACATGTCCCCAACGCCCAATTCACGGACAACACCCAACGCCACACAACCGACGCACACATGTCAGTGAAGTCACGCAACAGCAGGACACACCCCAGTGTAACAAACATGGCGTAGCACACAGCGGCGGCAACACCAACTAGGAGAAGCAGGCCCCTTCGGGAAGAGGAACGCCAGTACCACACTGAAACACCCATACCACCCTGCACATATGAACAAGACATATAAAACGGAACACCAAAGAGCCCGGGGACCGACAACAGGTGGCCCAAGAATAACATTCACACACAAGGCCCAACGCAGAGCGGAAAGGCAGCCTGCCGCCCACACAAGGGAGAGCAGACAGCACTGAATGACCTTCCATTCCAACTCCGAAACCACAGCCCTACGAAAGAAGCCGGTGAATACAGCCATTGTCCAAGAAAAGACCAACACAGGCATGCCGAGGAGACCGACCACAGGGCAGATAGCGCATATCACAGAAGCACACAACGGACGGGGAAGAAAAAGAAAACACTCCCCCATGTCGGCCACATGCAAGTTAATTGGAAGGAGTCACACATCACTGACCTTGAACTGTCTGAGAAGCAAGTGGGATGAGGGCCCGTGTCCTCCGCACAAGCCAACAGAACACAAGTCCTGTCTCCCTACGACTACACAGAGCTCACAGCAACCTCGGAGCGTGCACATTGCAGACTGCACACACAGCCGGAGCACGCCACCACAATGCACCGCTGCGAAATGGCAACCGCAACACACCTACCCAACTACGCCGGACAGCTCAAGCTGTACAAAACCAACCTGATACATATATTGGGATGCGATCTCCTGTCCCTGCTGAACGTAAGTTACCGACTGACTTACTGCATCACATTGTTCAGCTGCGTCATGCCCGTCTTCTACTGTCGGAGGTGTCCCTACCAGCATCCCGTGGAGATGTGCCTCTCCAACCCGGCATGTCTAAAGGCGGACCTGCTACCACTACTCCTCCCTCTGGACGCACACGACAGGGCCTGCTCTGCCTATGGGGGCATGGCGTATGTGGCCAACATCGCACCCGCACTGAAATGGGACCACTGTGCCTCCACACGACGGATCATCGAGAACAGCTACATCGAATGTCACCCAGCATGCCCCATCATGGTCCTCCAAGGGACAACTTACGAACAACACCTTGACAGCCACCATCCGCTACATTGGCTGGCAAACATGTACACCACCAATGACATGGAAGCCCTGCTGGACGGCATCGCATACCTGACAACCTGTAAATTCGTCGGACCACAACGCAGGTTCCCCGATTGACCTATGATGTCCAACCCCGCACCCATGCTTAGCTTCCGCACGGACTGGCCAGTCACCACCACAACAGCCATACCAAACGACCGGCAACTGTTACCACACCATCAACGACATCGCCATGACATCGGATATGACCGGGACATGCACACTGTTCCCCATCACATCCAGGAACACCGCATGCATCGTGGGAGGCAGTGGCATGGGGTCTGTGTATCGCACCCACATGGACGGAACTGCACGAACAACCAGGACACGACATGGATCCAGCGCCCATGGACACACACACCGCTCAGTGGACATGAATAGGTCGCCTGGAGTCTGTGGGTGCTGCACCCCTACCACCCCCGCCCCGGGAATCCCATACCAGGACCTTTGCATGGACGACAAGTGCATACAACAACAACACGACCCCAGTGACTGTGACATGTCCAGTAACCACCACATTGCAACAACAAGTGGCACGCCGCTGCATGCACGCAAGCACATGCCCTGATGTCATCTCACATGCACGCGTGCATGAGGAACAACCGCAGCAAACCTGTCACATGGAACTGAGATGGACTGTGCCCATGATGCCAAGCGGTCTGGTAGGCTACATGTATACCGTCTGTGTCAAAGTCCGCAGCTCCGCAGCTATACGTAAATGTACATTAGCACAGCCTTGGCCAAGCAGATGTAACTCTGAAGCCCACATCCCACATGCAACAGCCAATCACATGTAACCCCACACCCTATCCCATTTGCAATCATGCTCAGTATATCCTCAACATGTATTCCGCTGCCAGTAGTGTCCACTATACTGCATCACAGAGGACAGAAGACTCAATATAATGTTTGAAACCAAAACTGTCTCCGCTGACTCATTTCACAAGTACGAATGAGAGAGGATGAGAGTATGTGAAGTACACGGCAGTCGTGACATGACCATGTAGTCCACTGGTATTGGATGTCAACGCAAATGAGTAGCACAACTGTGGAAGACACACATGTGTCGTGTGAAGTCGTATGGACGCAGTGCTCAGGTGGGTGGGTGTGACGGGTAGATGCGCACATGCCAAGTTGGAGCACGCCGTGTTGGGAGGGGTCATGAACAGTACACCACCGCTTCCCTGGGCATTGTGAGAGGACACCTGTCGGGGGGGAGTGAACACGTGTGTGCACAGCAGCCGGGCACACGTACAAAGCGGTACCAGGCGCACCTCAGCCCACCCTCTGTGGACAAGCTGGATCCTGTTGTGCGCCCGCCATGCCCCTTGACAAGGCACACACAGCCCCAGTCGACCAGGTGTAACCCCAACATAGTCAATCCGCACAGGCGATACAGGGCACGGGATGGCAGTGGAGCATGGTGTGTGAGAGGTCTCCTCGCGCTCCTCCTGGTCATATCACGCAGGCAATAGAACCTCAACGTCTAGCATGGCACAAGTCAAATGGAAGTGTAGGGGGACGCACCACAGCACGAGCAGCACTGACGTCACGGGAGGTGGCTCGCACCATCCCATCCATTGCCCATTATACCAACCACGCCACATGCCATTGCGACTAAGTGCAAGCGCGTGCGCCACCACCCCCGAGCCCTCCCCAGAGAGGCCAAAGAGTGAATGTGTGGGCCATCAGTCACAGACGGACGCGGCCTGGCCGCAAGGGCAGCCACAGCCACTGGGTGTCGCAGGTGGCGGATCCGGAAGGCGAAGACTGTGATGCATAGTCCATGCAGGCCGGGTCTCCATTTGGGGCACCACGCAGGTGGACGGCGTCCCGCAACACATCATACCCTGAGACAGCCCACTCGTGCAACTGGACCCACACATACACTCCTTGCCCTCTCTGGTGCGAGCTTGGGGCTGCCTGTGCAAGCGCTAGCCTCGCAGGTGCACATGCATATTGGGGGAGCGAGGGGAGGACATGAGGGCTGGGGCGAAGATGACTGTATCACTGTCAGTGAGTACAAGGGATGACCCAGATGTGGAAAGGAAGAGACGTGTCCCGTGTGTACTGCAACTAGTCGCCAATCCAACTACCCCCCCATGTCCGGAATGTAAGCCCGCACCTAGGCCCGCCCATCCGCCACATCGAATATACCACCAGCACGACAACCTTCCCATTCGAAACACTGACTGGGGGTGGCGACCAGTGAACAATCATGTGTAGCCTACCCACGCGTACATGTGGGCCCTCCATGATCCATGTCACCTGCGGCAAAGTCATGACATGCGCAATGAGGGAAGTGAGGAGAGCTGTCCGCCCCACGCACAGAAGGTGCATCAGCTCCACAGACCCAGCAGCGAGTCCAGCAGGGGTCACATGTGCAGGGGCAGCTGTGCCTGGTGTGAAGGCACATGCATATAGACAGCACATCGACCAATGTGTAGTCTGCCCACATCTACAGTCCATCATCATGCGGACATAGGAATTGAACACAGGGCAACACATCTTAGTGGGTGCACCCACCGTGACCAACAATGCGCAATCATCGACGTACCCTCCCTGTGCATGGCCCCCCACCCAACGGAGGCACATCCAGTGCCACCATCCCACACACACAAGCCTTCCACGGAACATGCTGTGTCCAATGGTCAGTACAGAGTCAGCGCCCATCTGGTGGATCCTGAACAGGAGACACATGCACACACATGCCAGCTCCCACTATGTACGTCTGCCACCTGGCACGTGCAATGTAACCTCTCACCTGTGACGTGTGACTGCAAGCACACAGCCGTCTTGGCATGGGGCTGTCAATGTGGACACCTGTCAATGTTTCGGGAGGTGTGATCTGTACAGTGCTGTACATAGGGTGCAGTGCTGACACCTACTACTGTCTCATATCCCCTCGTGCCACAGGTCCCACTTGTTTTGGCCGCTCAGCCTGTGCCCACATCGTCGTCGTCGTGTGCCATACTCATCCAGCCTCGGAAGCAGTTCCATGCTCAGCAGACATTCATGTTGCCGTGGCGTTGCCGCTTGACGAATATGCAGTCAGTCCCCATCAGCACGCCCCGCAAGTCATTGGGGCCTAGATCCCCATGTGCATGCACATGGCAGTGGTTTGTATCACTAGCCATTGCCATTGTTGGGAGACCTGTGTAAGTGTATTGTGGCCGTGCCGTCCCAGCTTGACAGCTGGGCTGTGGCTCATGTGCTTGCTCAGTCATGTCAGTGATGTGTATGCGAAATTGCTATGTGTTGTGTTGCTTTGACATGTGTCCACTGCCATTTTCCCTAGGCGGAGACCGAACATTGACCGCCCATACCAATTGCTGGCGGACATGGACGATACAGAGGTCATTAGGAAGTTTCGGCTGGACAGGCCAACCCTGCATCGACTGTGTGCCATGTTGGAACCCCATCTCCGTCCCCGCAGGGTGTATCCGACAGCTGTCACCCCCACGGCTAAGGTGATGGCCGCCATGCATTTCTTCGCCACTGGGTCATTCCAGCACACAGTGGGCAGTGGAGGAGGGATGTCCCAGCCCATGTTCAGCAAGGTGCTGAGGGATGTACTGGCAGCCATGATGCTGTACCGAAACAGGTACATCCGCTTCCCCAGGGCTCGTGAATTGGCGGCAGTGAAGGGTGCATTCTATGCCCTTGGCAGAATCCCACACGTCGTTGGAGCCATTGACTGCACACATGTTGGCCTTGTTCCACCACAGGCCACTGAGCACCTGTACCGCAACAGGAAGCACACGCACTCCCTGAATGTGCAAGTGGTGTGCCTTGCGGACATGGTGATCACCCACGTGTGTGCAAAGTTCCCAGGCTCGGCCCATGACGCACACATAATGCGCAACAGCATCTTGCCACGACTGATGTCCAATCTGCAACAGGATCGTGGCTGTATTGTCGGTGAGTATGTGGAGTGGTGTAGCGTGCTGGTTGTGCGATGCTGTCCCCTGTCCAGTTGGAATAGCAACGGTTCTCTGTGTCCCTCACACCCAGGTGACTCTGCGTACCCGAATGGGGCATGGCTGCTCAGTCCATTGAGGAATCCTCGCACCCCAGCAGACGATCGCTACAATGAGGCACATGGGAGGACCAGACGTGTGGTCGAGCGTACCTTTGGCCTCCTCAAGTCCAGGTTCAGGTGCCTGGACCGCACCGGGGTGCGCTGGCGTACTCCCCACAGAAGGTGTGCCAGATAGTGGTGGCGTGCTGCATGCTGCACAATCTGGCCATTCGGAAGCAGATCCCCCTCATCGTGGATGACGGAGATCAACCAGGGCCCCAGCCCGCAGACCAGGACAGCTCGAGTGAGGAGGACAGCGGAGAGGAGGAAGCTGGTAATGTGCGGCAGCAGCTCATCGCCCGCTACTTCACTTGACGGTGAGTGTCCATGTACGACGGCTGATGTGGCTGTATCTGTGCAGGTGTGTGTGTGCTGTGTCAGGGTGGCCGTTTGTTCACTGCGTGCTGTGTGTCAACGCTCCATGGCCAGGGTAGTATGCCACTGTTGGTGGCTGTGGCATTGTGCCCTATTGCTCTGTGCGATGTGTGTACATTGCTTGTAGTTGTTGACATGTACTGTGTGATGGGTGTGTGACACACTCATTGAATGTGCTCCTGTTCTGTCTCCCACCCCTAGGTCCCTACAGGCCCTCCGGTTCCATTGCCATGCCACGCATCAGGTGCCTTTCCGCCCAAGGTGGCCGTTGTATTCCGTACAAATAAAACACAGGGCACAAACAGCAGTTTGTGTAAGAGGTGCATTTATTTCAAACTGTGACATGTGATTGTGTGTAAGGTGATGACAAAAGTGGTGCGTGCAGTGACAATGAGCTGTCGGTCATGGCTGCGTGATGCTCAGGGTGTACCCACTGGTTCTATGTCCATGGTCCAACAGACACATGCCATCCAGATGGCTGTGTGGAGTGGGATCGTAGTCCAAGTCAATGCAGTGGGTGGTCAAGGAAGGCTGGCTGGCTGCCTCACTTGCGTCTGGAGCGTGCGAAGTCCTCCCGTGAGATCTGTTTCCACTTCGGACGGCCCCTTCCACGTTTGCGAGGGGGTGCCTGCTTGCGACCTGCTGGTGGTTGAGGTGTGCTCACTGGCTGTGGACGCAGGGGAACTGGACACAGCTGCACGACCCTGCGCCCCGGCAGGTGGTGGCGGTGGTGGAGCTGCTGTCCCTGGCTGTGACCTCACCACCAGCTGGCCCATGAGGTCCACGAGTTGGCCCATACGGGCGTCCATGGACCTCAGCACCCCCAGCACCTCCCGCGTGTCTGAAGCAGACCTGGCCCATTGTCCTTGGGCCTCTTCATAGGCCCCAAGGACTCTGGCCATTTGAGGCAGGGCATGGCTCCCAGGGGAGACTTGCGTTTCCCTGACCCTGCTCCTCCTACCGGTACTGCTGCCACCGGCCTGCCCACTAGCCACATTGCTCACCACGGTCCTCGCTGTGGCTCCCAGGGTGGATCCAGTCGGCCGGGCCACCACCTGCGCTGGGGCTGGTGCCAGCGAAGACGTGGTGGTGGTGGCGGCGGTGGTGGTCGGTGCGGCGATGGTGGCGGTTGCGGCAGTGGTAGTGGCCGCAATGACCGTGGGTGTGGCCGCAATGACCGTGGGTGTGGCCGCAATGTCCGTGGGTGTGGCCGCAACGACAGTGGCAGCAGGGGGCTGGGAATGTTCAGCAGCCCAGGATGATGGGTTGGTGGGTAGGAGGGGTCCTGGGGAGCGGCTGGGCCCTGCCACACCAGATGGGCCTGCTTGGTGGTCCGTGTCCGAAGAGGAGGACAGATCCTCCACATCCGTGTGTCCTCGTTGGGGGCTTGTAGGCTGGCTGTGCTGGCTGCTGTCTCCATCCCCAGCATCCAGCAGTTCGTCACCTGTGGAGAGAATGAGATTTGTTATTGTGTTGCACCTGGCGAAGTATGTATTTGTCGTCTGACATTAACAGTTCGTGCAATCTCGTACATGGGTTTCCCGGAGGCGTGTGTGTGGCTGTACCATTTGTAGTTGTGTGTGCTTGGCAATGGGACTGTGTGCTGTGCACATGTGGCATGGGACGGATTGGCCATGCCGATGGGTGTGTTGCTGTGCCCCTACTTATTGTGACTCTGGTGTATGCGGGCTCCTGGCCCATCCTGGGTCTGGTTTGTACTTTGCTTTTGGTGTTCAAATGGGACGCTTAGGAACGCATATGGCAACATGGGGGCCATGCCCCAGATTCGCATTTGGGATGGAATATGCTTTTGGGGTTCAAATGGAACGCTTAGGAACGCATATGGCAACATGGGGGCCATGCCCCAGATTCGCATTTGGGAGGGAATATGCTTTTGGGGTTCAAATGGAACGCTTAGGAACGCATATGGCAACATGGGGCCATGCCCCAGATTCGCATTTGGGAGGGAATATGCTTTTGGGGTTCAAATGGAACGCTTTAGGAACGCATATGGCAACATGGGGGCCATGCCCCAGATTCGCATTTGGGAGGGAATATGCTTTTGGGGTTCAAATGGAACGCTTAGGAACGCATATGGCAACATGGGGGCCATGCCCCAGATTCGCATTTGGGAGGGAATATGCTTTTGGGGTACATGCTGTGAGCCATGGGTGCCGAACGTGACATGTGTTGTGGCAGCATGACAGTGCATGGTCTGAGGTGTGTGCATGCCTGACATGGCCTGCATATTTGCTGTCTGTTGTGATTACTGGACATGGCATTGGACGCATCGTTATGAGTGAGTGATGGTTGTGTGCCAGCCAACGTATTGCAGTTGTCCCATCTCCTTGGTGTGCGTGCTGCCCTGTGCCATGTGCATCACTGCAGTGCTCGGGGGGTGTGGCCCATGTTGTGTGTTGTTGCTCACAGTGTGGCGTGCGCTTCATTGACTTCTGGCACATGGTTGGTCATGGGCATGTATCTTAGCGTGACTGCTGTATGTGTGGCAGCTGTGCGGATGACATGCCTTTCATGAGACTGGGGCTGACGGATGGGATGGATGGTATGTTGTATGTGCATGGTGTGTCTGTGTGTTTGATGGGTTCAGTGGTGTTCGTGTGCATTTATGTTGTTCCGCTCTGTTGCGTCTAGTGTTGTTTGTCTTACATAGGCGTAGTTGTGGGGTGTGTGGTTGACAGGCAGTAGGGGCTACATGGACAGGACTTCAATGGTGTTTCGGTTGTGTGTGATGGGTTGCACAGTGGCTGCCGTGTGGTACTATATTCAGTGTGGCTTGTGCATGCAGACGTGGCTCCTTGGGTGTTGCTGTGTCTGTGATGGGTCATGTGAGGTGTGAGTCTGTGGTTCATGTCCGTGTGCACATTGTTCACTTGTTCGTGACGGTGGGCGGTGCTGCGTGTTCGTCTGCTACGTGACATGTCCCATGTGTTGGTCGTGTTACGGTCCTCATGCCTCCAGTAATCCAGCCCTGTCCAGTTTCCCACCTGCAGGTTGTTCGTGCGTGCACTGTACTGGATGCCACATGGTTCTAAGCGGGGGTGCTCCATGTTGCAGGTCTGTGGGGGTGGGGGGTGTTGTGGGTCGTGGTGGTGGCTGGACACCCACTGACACCGATTGTTGTGGACCGTGATGTCTACCTTTCGGCTGTCGGTGTGCACTGCGGTGGCTGACACGTGGCTGTGGGGTGTGGGGGATGCTCCTCCTTGCTGTGCTGTGGGACTAGGGGCCTGGTGTGTGTTGTACTTGGGCTGTCCACCCTCCCACCCACTGCACTTTGTGTTCCTGCCACTTACCTGTTACTTGTCGGTTAGTGCAGCTATGGCGGACACATGGGTGTGGTGGGTGCTCGTTGTGGCGCTTCTGGCATACTTGGGGACCTGTTGGTGGTTACGTGGCTGGCTGAGTGTACACATGTCCCCACGTATCTTACAGTTGTTCGGTTTGGGCTGTGTGTGGTGGTGTCTGTTGCATGTGTGTGTGATGTGTTGTGTATTGTGTGCTGGACATGGGGGTGTTTGTCCCTGGGAGCTGTGGCATGGTGGTAGTGCATGTGAGTACATAGCGGTGTGCTGGTATACATTAGTTTGTACTTACCAGCCTCCACTCCTCTGCTAATCCGGCGAGGATCTCCGGATGTATGATGACTCGCACCTTCTCCTCCCACGCTTTGAAGGTCTTGAAGAGCGCGGGATTCCCTCCGCCAGTGACGGCTGCCAGCTCTCTGTTCTTGCTCTCCTTCTTCTTGACCAGGCTCTTGACGTCATTCCACCGTTTGTTGATTTCAACTCTGTTCCTGGGCAGGGTCCCGACTGCATTGACCTGGTCTACGATCCGGTTCCACATTCTCTTTCTGGTGGCTAGTGGTGTGTGCTGGACCAGGTTCCCATAGATTTGTGGGTGCACCTTGATGATCTCGTCGACCATGACCGTCAGCTCAATGGGCGTGAACTTGGGCATTCTTTGTGGTGCCATGGTGTTTGTGGTGCTGGTGCGGTGTGTGTTGTGTAATGTGCAGGGGGTTTGTGGTGCCGGTGTTTGGTGGTGGTGGTGGTGGTGGTTGTGATGTGTGCGTTTCTGTGGTGTGCTGCTGTCCTTGCTGTGTTACTGTGTCCTCTCCTCTCCTCTCTAGTTTGCAATGTTGCAAGGGGTTGTGGTCTGTGGGAGTGCTGCTTTTGTACTTACCTATGTGGGTGTGTCCTCATGGTCTGTTGTTTTCAGGTGTGTTGTGTCTGGGGTTCTGGCCTTTGTAGTTTTTGTTTGTCCAGGGGGTGTTTTCGGGATGTGTACTGTGCTTGTGTATTTGTGCGTGCCTTGCTGTGTGGACTTGTTGGCCATGTTGTGTGCGATTGGTTTTGTCAGCGGATGGTTTCTGTGCAGGGACGTGGGCGCCATGGCTTCTGCCGTGTCGATTCTCATCGGCGTTGTTTGCGCTGGCGGGCGGTATATTTGTAGTTTTCCCGCGCTCATGGCGGTGCGATCGTAATCTCACGTGCGGTGTGTCGGCCGTGAGGGCAGGTGGTTTTGTGTTGTCGTGTGTGTTTCCGTCCGTGGCGGGCGGTTTGACTCCGACTCGGACGATGGCGGGCGGTATCTTGTGTTATTTTTCCGCCGATGGCGGTTTTCGGTTTGTGTAATCGTAATGGCGTGGTCGGTGTTCAGACGGTGTGTGCGGGCGGATTTTTGCCGCTTCTATGCCTGGCGGATTTTTTTACGCCGGGTATCGTAATGGGCCCCTAATTAATTATAAATTCCAATAAATATTATTTATTAAAAATTAATTACCTTTTAATAATTAATTAACAACAAATTAATTGTCAATACCAAAAATGTAATAAGTAATAAAAAAATTACCAATTAATAATTAATTAACAATACATTAATTAGCAATACACAAAAATAATTTCAATAATTTCAATAATTACTTAATTACAATTAAATTACTTCCCACCCTATTCCCCTATAAACCCACAACCCGCTCCAAATAATACATTAATACAATTAACATAATTATCAATTAATCAATTCATAAAAATTAATTACCAATTAATAAAAATTAATTTCCAATTAATAATGAATTAACAATAAATTAATTATCAATACCAATAAATAAAAATAAATATTTACTTAATTACAATTAAATTACTTCCCACCCTATTCCCCTATAAACCCACAACCCGCTCCAAATAATAAATTAATACAATTAACATAATTATCAATTAATCAATTCATAAAAATTAATTACCAATTAATAAAAATGAATTACCAATTAATAATTAACAATAAATTAATTATCAATACCAATAAATAAAAATAAATATTTACTTAATTACAATTAAATTACTTCCCACCCTATTCCCCTATAAACCCACAACCCGCTACAGAACTAAAACGCAAAATTAAATTAAAAATAATTAATAAGTCCTAATAAATCATATTTAATTTACTATAATTAAATTACTTCCCACCCTATTCCCCTATAAACCCACAACCCGCTACAGAATTAAATTACGCAAAAATTAAATAACATAAAATTAATTACTTTAAAAAAATAAACATACATTACAAAAATAATATACACTTTTAACACATACAAAACACTACAAAAAATTGATATTATTAAAAATTCGATATATTTTAATGTCTATATTATGTACTTCGATATTTTGACAGTCGATATTACTTACCTGCATTTCGATATTATTAACCACTATATTATGTCCATTCGATATTATGTCCATTCTATATTTTGACTTCGATATTCTGTCCATTCTATATTTTTGATTCGATATTGTGTCTAGTTACCGTATTCTGCATCTCTTTAAATGGCATTATCTACCTAGTACTGTCTCCGATGATTGGGACATTGATACAGTGCATGAAATGCTAGAAGATCCAGCGTATTCCACTGTTTTTAACTCTGACGAAATGTATGATGGTACGACTAATTATGATGAAATGCTCTGGTTCAACATTATGGTGGCTACTTCTTGCATAAAGCAAGTACTCTGTGTACAGTATTCAATTACATACAATGAGATACTGCCCTACACCACCACGGGGTAGCTCACAAATGTTGCACAGAAGTTTGCATATTTCTCTGGTCACAATACAGCCAACCCAGTGTCTTAATTTTACAAGCTCACACCATCACAAGCAAAGAAAAATATGCTCAAAAATACAAAGCTGATAAATTCGAATCTTTTCTTCTTCAGTTGTCCACATAAGGATTTAACTTTTGGAGAGACACTGTTGATTTAAAATCAATTTGGGGAACTAAAGATTGGCAGGTTCAGGGGAACGAGGCATTATTTAGAGCATGCCAGATACCACATCAAATTATTTTTCTGAACAAAACAGTGAAGCAGACATCATGTCTTGGCCTGGCTAAAATAAAAGATTTAAATACACCTAACATTCCCACTTTTGCACGTTTTGCGAACTGGCATGGTTCACAAATTACACGGAGGAAAAAATAGACATCATGCTTCGCAACGGTTGATACAATTCTTCAGTGACCAATCAAAGGGTATGGTTAGTGTGGCCGTTAGATACTAACGGATATCATGCATGTTTCCTGGGTGACACCAAAGGGTTTAAGATCAGCAGGCTTGACTCAAGTTACGCTAAGAAACAACACTCGGGGTGGTAACAACTTACAGTGTTGGGAAGTTGTGCTTTGACTGGCTAAAAACTTCAACATTGTCCCAGATGAACAACAACGCTCTCTTCTTTCTGATGACATGGGACTACAGGAATTTTTTATTAGGTCCTCGAAAACTAAGTCAAAAGTGCTTCTTGTATGTCATATACAATGAAGTATGGAAAGTTTCCCAGCAGGAGGCTGCTGAGAGTGCGCAAAAGTGATAGGACAAATTTGGAAAGGGCTCTAGCAGTAGTTGATAATGCAATGACTACATTGTCCACTAGGATATACTCTCTGGGTAACATTATGTCATCTGTCATAGACATCATACAGCATGGACACAGCTTAGATCAATAATGTTCCTAAGCCGGACCCTTCAGGCACTTTACGCCAGACGCGTACCATAGCGACACATTAATGCCACTAGCCTATTTTTACCTTACAATCTCACAAAACAGCAAACAATTATGGCAAGAAAGGACGTGACATACATTACATTACACATTGGAAGTAGAAGTTGCCATTCACTGTTTCAGAAATACCGTCAGTGGATTGGATAATCCACAGGCTCATTTCTCTGCCAATTTAGACATTTTGCTTCCAATACTGTTTACAATACCATCAGGTAGGCAGAAACCAGAGCTAGGAGAAGGATATATGCACAACACATGGATCTTACCTTTTAGATATCGCTGTACGAATGGCCAGACTGAAGTCTTTCTTAGCGAGACTGACTGCGAGAATACTTTAGGGCATTCCTTAGTGTGTAGGGAGGTTTTGCTTTATGGTGCATGTTATGCGTCCATGGCTAATTTGTACTGCTATCTGAAGGGTTTTCCAGCTGCAGTGATCTGTCTGGCTTTCAGATTATTCTCGAATGGGAGTTATTTGATGTTCAGCGACCAGAGCTGCTGCAGCATGAAACAGGAGCAAAAGGAACAAATGACGGACAGAATGCTGAACAATGCAAACATTCACACCCAGTCACAAGGATCTGGCTTTAATCCATTGTTCTTTTGCTCATCACGCCACCCCAGTTTGGACCCAGCCATATACAACTCAGGGGCCGATTCCGATTCGGGCCGGAAAACATACCGACCGACTCGGTACGGGAATATAGTCCGACCGACACGTACCGGCGCTGCCCGACCTGGGTAGTACGATGAAATGCATGTGAATCACGACCGACTCGTACGGAACACAAGCCGAACGACCGAACCGGACGGAAACAAGCTATCCGGCCGGGAAACCACGCGAATCGAACCGACCGACACGCACCAGGAATGAACCCGAACGAAACGTACCCGCGAACTCCGACCCGCACAGTACGATGTAATGCGTGGAAAACCAGACCGAGTCGCACGGAGCCCAAGCCGTACGACCGACACGCATACAAAACCCAGCCGAAGCAACCCAATACTCCGCGACCGACGCGTACGCCGCACATGAAACCTAGCAGAAACACAGCGTGAACGACTCGGAGAAGCTCGCACGAGACAACTGCAGCGTCCTACTCGGTCAGAAGAACGTCTCCTACATGCACAAAAAATACAAAGGAAAAAATACCAAAAAAAGGGCCAAACAAGCAATGACAAAGTCAATAAATACAGGGGGAAAAAAACATGGAACAAGGACACACCCCCAACTCCACCTATATAAAGGCCACAAATCCCTACCATGATCCTTTGCAAATTCAACTGACCTGCCAGCACAGAACACCATCACACAGCAACCACAGACACACTCACAACTCATCCATCACACAAGCCACACACCATTACCACCTCAACAAATAGCACCCTCACATACACCCAGCAAAACCTACACTCACACAACCTCACTTGCACAAACACACACATCAATCACCACCACCACCCATCACCATGCCCCCAAAGAAGAATCCAAAGTTCCTAGACAGTGAATTGGAAGTCATGGTAGATGAGATCCTCAGGGTAGAGCCACAGTTGTTTGGTACATTGGTCCAACAGACCCCCATGTCGCAGAAAACCAAGATGTGGGAGAGGATCGTCGACAGGGTGAACGCACAATCACCATGTTTGCGCACAAAGGAAGACATCCAGAACAGGTGGTATGATGTGCGCAGGAGGGTCAGGGACCTACTAAAGAAGGATTACATCGTGAGTCAGCGCACCGGCAGTGGCCCTTCTGCCAAACCACTATACCTCAGGCCCTGGGAGGAGAAGGTGCAGGCCATCCTACCACCAGTGAGCGTATATGGACTATCAAACATCCCAGAGCCTGGTGAGTACACAACTAATATACACAATATTGTGTGACAATACACACACATCACTGTCAAGGGGATAGTCAAACCATGCACCCTTAGCAAATCCACAGCAACCAAAAGATAATCACCCCAAGATTTGTCTGTCAGTCAGATAAACACAATACATGCCATCTCATAGTGATATGTAACTGTGTCATGATATGTACAAACCTAACTACAAATACAGCAAGGCAGTGGCACAAATATAACCAACAAACACAGTTAGATATTTTGCCACCACTAGAACACCACCTCACAGGGAAGCTCACTGAAAGGAAGGAATTCTGTGTATGCTGGTGAAGTCAGTGTAGCCAATAGCATGATGGGAGTTGTAGTCACAGATATTGGTCACCCTCACAATTGGCCCATCAACACCACCCTGAACCATGCTCACATCACAGGGAGTGGAAAATAAATGACAAGATGGCTGACACTGGGTACTGCTGTGGGGAGCACAAGGCCCTGCTGGGAACTGGGCACCAACAAACAACAGGATCACACTGTCAGCCATCTTGCCATTGCTGTCACACTCACACACAGTGAAGTCCACTCAAAAGGAAGGAAGTATGGGCATGCTGGGAAGGGGGGTGTAGGCAATAGCATGATGGGAGTGGTAGTCACAGATATTGATCACCCTCACAATTGGCCCATCAACACCACTCTGAACCATGCTCACATCACAGGGAGTGGAAAAGAACTGACAAGATGGCTGACACTGGGTACTGCTGTGGGGAGCACAAGGCCCTGCTGGGAACTGTGCAACAACCAACAGCAGGACACCACTGACTGACATCCTGAGAGTCAACCTGCACCCACTGCAAGTGTGGCATGCTTCATGGTGGGACAACTGGGCTGGGGGAGAAGGAGGTCCGGATGTCAACCAAATACCACCAATGCTGGTCATGCACACACCTCAACATCCACATAGAAATGCATCAGGTTGGCAGGACAATGAGCCACACCAATATCAACCTCTGACTGTGACAACTTAGGACAATGCAATGTACAGGCCCGCATCCAGAGGTACAGTCACAACTGTCATGTGTTTGAACCAGTGATGCCTGCAGAAACATAACATACATTGTGTGTCTCTTCCAAAAACAGGTGATGATGGGGACACAGCAGCAGATGAGGAGGAGTCCCTGTCCCAGGCTCCGGGGACCATGAGCTCTCTGGTGTGGAACAGCCTCTGCCCTCATCGGATGGCGAAGACCAACCTGGCACCTCCGGTGGGAGTCATCATGCAGCACCATCAGGACCACCATCTGCACCCCCTGCACCCATTCCTCCAACATCTGCCAACACACAGACCACCCCCGCCGACACAGACGGACCAAGGACACTCAATGACAACAGCACAGGGACCACAGCCCACCGTGAAGCAACGGACAACAACCCCAGTACCAACCCCCAAGGGGGCCGAGGGTCACCTGTGCATGCCACGGCAGTTCCCGCACGTGTGTCCAGGGGTGGTGGTAGGGGTGGTAGGCAGAGGTCGCTGTTTGCAGAGGAGTCTGGACTGCATGATGACCCACAACTGGCACGCATTGCTGAGGCGTACCAGAATAGCACCGGAGAGGTCAGCCAGGTAGTGGGGATCCTCAAGGACATTCAACAGCAGCAGGCTGCCCATCATGCCCGCTTGGACTCCCACATGTCCCGTGTGGAGACACACATGTCCCATGTGGAGACTCACATGTCTGGCATGGAGTCCAAGTGGGACACATTGGAAGAACTGACAGCGGTGCAGAGGGACATATTGACATGCTTCCGCCAGATTAGCACCAACATGTCCACACCTCCCTGTGTGCCCACAACATCTGGTGCCCCAACAACTGCAACTGCCACAGGGAGGGAGGATGACTCTGGTGGAGAGTCCTCTGTACCGCAGCGGCCTGCACGTGAGGGTCCCCCCAGAAAGAAGAGGGGTCATCCGAGGAAGGACAACTGAGAGGCCGATGGCCATGTACATCCCCCAGGAACCCAACACCTGTTCTGGAAATTCTCCTTTGTGTGCAAACTGTTCACCCTGTCGAATGCAACACAACTCTCCCACATGGGGAGTTTAAGTGGGACTAATGTATCAGATGACTGTGGACTTTACTCTGGACATTTCTGCTACCAAGACTTCCAACTCATCTGGGAACTTTGGATTACAATACCAATGTACAGCACCCACCATCCTGTGCACTATCCTCACACATGTATGTAATAAACTCACTAATACACCATACTTGCCTCTGTTGTGATTCCAATGTTGTTTTTGTCACGGAGATGATGATCTGCTAAATGACACCGTGCATGCTAACTGCCACAGCAAGTTCAACACCGTCATGTGAGTCATGGCGACGTGACACATATGAGGGAGACACACCACTAGGGCTACACAACACATAGACCCCAGGGCCATCGGACTCATCGCCTACACTGATGTTGCCAGGAAATACAGTGGAATGCACAGACACCACACCTATTCAGAGTCTGTGTTAACTAGCCCACAGGTGCATTAAGCAAATGTCAGTCAGATGTGTGACCACAGACAACGCACATCCCAAAGTGAAGCACAGGTTTATTACACATTTGCAACATGTTGTTTCCACTACAAATGCAAGGTAATCCCAAGTGGCAGTGGCCACACAGTGAAAAAGTGTAGAAGAAATAAAGTCCAGGGGTGTGTGGCACATCACCTGTAGGGAAACGACTGCTGCCACCCTGAAAGCTGAATCATGATGTCGGTGGATCCAAGTTGATCAAACACCTCTGTAGGCACCCTGTGAAGGACAGACATGACACACAGTCAAAAGCACTGAAGAACAGGACAGAACTGCAATACTCATGCCCAATACATGTCACAAGATACCTACACAAAACCAAGTTAGCATGTCAACACTGTTGCGGAGTACAGACTACCTGTAAGGACACATCGCTGCACGCATACAGTCAAGTAGCACATGGCCACACTCAAACAGCACCAGAGCACCACCCACACATATCATGCAAACTCACATCATTGACATGGCAACTCTCTGGATACTCACATTCAGCTGAAGAAGTTGGTGATGAGCTGTGTGCGGACATCACCCTCATCATCATCATCATCACTGGCATCGTGGCCCAGGCCAGGATCCTCCACAGGTGGCGGATGTTGGTCATCGTCATCCAGGATGAGAGGCAACTCCTTCCGCACTGCCAGGTTGTGGAGCATGCAGCAGACGATGACAATCTTGCACACCTTTGCTGGGGCATATGGGAGGGCCCCTCCTGTCTTGTCCAGGCAGCGGAAGCGGCTCTTCAGGAGACCAAATGTCCGCTCGATCACTCTCCTGGTCTGACCATGTGCCTCATTGTAGCGCATCTGGGCTGGTGTCACAGGGTTCCTGAAGGGTGTCAGCAACCACGGCATGTTGGGGTATCCGGAGTCACCTACAGACAGACAATTGCACATTAGCTGAGTTGGAAAAGAGGGCAGAATACAACATAGCAGAACACACACAATGGTACAAAGTCAGTACACACCGACAAGCCAGGCACGCTGGTTCCGCATCTGTGACATCATCCTCGGGATGCGACTACTCCTCATCACGTAGGCATCGTGTGCCGAACTGGGGAAACGGGCACACACATGTGTGATGCTCATATCTGCAAGACATACCACCAGAGCATTGATCGAATGATAATGTTTCCTGTTTCGGTATGCCTGCTCATGTGCCTGTGGTGGTACCAAAGCCACATGTGTCCCATCAATGGAGCCAATTACATGTGGCATCCTCCCAAGGGCATAGAAGTCACTCTTGACGTCAGTGAGTTGTCGACGTTTGGGGAAATAGATGTACTTGTTCAGGTTCCTCAACATAGCCTCCAAAACATTGCGTAGCACACGGCTGAACATAGTCTGTGACATCCCACCAGCAGACGCCACAGTGTGTTGGAAGGTACCGGTGGCAAAGAAGTGTAAGGCTGCCATCACCTTCACCTTGGGGGTCAGCACTGTAGGGTATGGCCGGCCAGGTTGCAAATGTGGGGCCAACTGCACCGCCAATTCCTCAATCTGCGCCCTGTTGAAGCGGTACCGTCGGATGCAGTCACGTTCTACCATCGTTGCAAGGTCAGGGAATGGTCTATGGACAGCTGGTGCCCTGCAGTGCATAGGTGAAGAAAGAAAGATTGTCAGTCACTCCCACATATGTGCCATTGACCATACTCAATATCACATGATACATCATTACGAGACACAAGTACCTGATGTGTGTGCCGTTCTGAATGGACATATATGGCACCTACATGGCCAACATCTAACATCACAGTTCAACATGTGT
Source organism: Calotriton arnoldi (assembly GCA_963921515.1). Lineage (NCBI taxonomy): Eukaryota > Metazoa > Chordata > Amphibia > Caudata > Salamandridae > Calotriton > Calotriton arnoldi. The sequence goes on along the minus strand of CAWUFW010006245.1, from coordinate 256,072 downwards.
TGACAACAAGTTCCAGGTTGTGCTATGGGAAATCATTAGGCTGTGTCACAGTACCCATTTACTGCTGTCACGTTCCAAACACACACCACAGTGACATGTCAGGACAGATGTGCCACAGGCATCACAGCTCATTGACAGGTAGATTCCCAGGGACCCTGTATTGCCACATGGACACTGGCATGACATGGCGTATCATGTACACGTCAGCAAAACAATCATGACTCCCACAGGTAGTGGCCCCTGTTGCCTCCGCAGGACAGACATGGACGTCTGTGACACACACACGCACAACATCAAAGTCCATGCACAAACAACGTGGATGTGGAGACTGTCTCCCATTGTGCACATGGAATCAGAGACATCGGAAACACAACATGCACACAGACTGTGGAGGGCCATCACTATTGTGGCAATGGGTCACCCTGTGACGTACATACCTTCCCACATGGGACTCAGGGGGTATGTGACATGACATACACATACACAACCTGGAAATGTGACCATGCCACATGCTATGAAATGAACAGTTGCACATCACAGTGGTCATGTGCACAACACACAAAGGATTCTGTCCCCATGAACACGTGCACAGCCTGGGAGTGGCTGCCCCCAAGTGACACCCAAAAAACCACATGTTGACCCCCATACACAGAAAAGGTAATGCAGCCTTAAATGCCTTAGGATGCAGTGTGGACAGGCTGTGGTGTTGTAGGTGTGCCCCTGAGTCCCTGGCAAGTATATGTGGCTGGCATACGTTCACCAGTGACAAGCATGGTGACATATGCGAGTGACTTGTACAGGGACGCGTTGTACAGCAATGGACCGATCGGTGCGCACGCATTGGCCATTGCATATGATGTGAGCGGGTAAGCGTTGTACAGCAATGGACTGATCGGTGCGCACCCATCGGCCATCGCATATGATGTGAGCGGGTACGCATTGTACAGCAATGGACCGATCGGTGCGCACGCATTGGCCATTGCATATGATGTGAGCGGGTGCAGCGTTGTACAGCAATGGACCGATCGGTGCGCACGCATTGGCCATTGCATATGATGTGAGCGGGTACGCATTGTTTCCCGGAATACGCTGCGTACAGCAATGGACCGATCGGTGCGCACGCATTGGCCATTGCATATGATGTGAGCGGGTACGCGTTGTACAGCAATGGACTGATCGGTGCGCACCGCATCGGCCATTGCATATGATGTGAGCGGGTACGCGTTGTACAGCAATGGACCGATCGGTGCGCACCCATCGGCCATTGCATATGATGTGAGCGGGTACGCGTTGTACAGCAATGGACCGATCGGTGCGCACGCATTGGCCATTGCATATGATGTGAGCGGGTACGCGTTGTACAGCAATGGACAGATCGGTGCGCACTCATCGGCCATTGCATATGATGTGAGCGGAGTGCAGCGTTGTACAGCAATGGACCGATCGGTGCGCACGCATTGGCCATTGCATATGATGTGAGCGGTACGCGTTGTACAGCAATGGACCGATCGGTGCGCACTCCATCGGCCATTGCATATGATGTGAGCGAGTACGCGTTGTTTCCCGGAATACGCGCCGTACAGCAATGGACCGATCGGTGCGCACGCATTGGCCATTGCATATGATGTGAGCGGGTACGCGTTGTGCAGCAATGGACCGATCGGTGCGCACGCATTGGCCATTGCATATGATGTGAGCGGGTACGCGTTGTACAGCAATGGACCGATCGGTGCGCACTCCATCGGCCATTGCATATGATGTGAGCGGGTACGCGTTGTACAGCAATGGACCGATCGGTGCGCACGCATTGGCCATTGCATATGATGTGAGCGGGTACGCGTTGTACAGCAATGGACCGATCGGTGCGCACGCATTGGCCATTGCATATGATGTGAGCGGGTACGCGTTGTACAGCAATGGACCGATCGGTGCGCACGCATTGGCCATTGCATATGATGTGAGCGGGTACGCATTGTACAGCAATGGACCGATCGGTGCGCACGCATTGGCCATTGCATATGATGTGAGCTGGTATCGTGCGTTGTACAGCAATGGACCGATCGGTGCGCACGCATTGGCCATTGCATATGATGTGAGCGCGGTACGCGTTGTACAGCAATGGACCGATCGGTGCGCATCCATCGGCCATTGCATATGATGTGAGCGGGTACGCGTTGTACAGCAATGGACCGATCGGTGCGCACGCATTGGCCATTGCATATGATGTGAGCGGGTACGCGTTGGTTCCCGGAATACGCGTTGTACAGCAATGGACCGATCGGTGCGCACGCATTGGCCATTGCATATGATGTGAGCGGGTACACATTGTACAGCAATGGACCGATCGGTGCGCACGCATTGGCCATTGCATTTGATGTCAACTGGTACGCGTTGTAATTTGAAATACGCGTTGTACAGCAATGGTCCGATCGGTGCGCACGCATTGGCTAGGGCCTGGCATTGCAACAGACGCGTTTTTGAATCTGTAACGAGTCTGATGCAGTGAATTCAGTTGGCCAGCCACAACAATGTTGCAAATTCATGGGTGTCATGAAGTTTAACTTTTGAAGGATGCTGTGGGCGTGTATAAGTGGTGCAATTCCATGGATTGGCCAGATTCAGAAGATGCAAACGAGTTGGACCTATCACTTTGGACACATGGGACAGTATCTGCCTCTGCAGCACACATATAATGCTGGCTGGTCCCCTGAGAGCTCACTTGCCTGCACTACATGCTCCAGGACGACATCTGCCACCAACACTGCTGCTGTCTCTGCATCCTCTGGCTACTGCAATGGCACGTACTGTGGATAGAGCCCCAGCCTTCAGCACTGAGGAGAACCAGGCCTTGCTGGACAGCCTCCTTCCACAGTACAGCAAGCTGTATGGGAAACCAGGGGAGCAGGTGAGTGTGCTGTCCACTGCCTTACTAAATGTGCATGTTGTCTGACTAGCAAGACTTCCAGTGTGCACACCACTGGCTAGCATGCTCACTGAGTAGTTCTCACCCCCAAAGTGTGTAGTTACATGCACTGAACAGGTATAGTGCAGTAACAGTGCATTCCAACAAGGTTTTACTGCCCAGGCAATGATACCATTTAGTAACTGCTGGTAAACTGTTCATAGCCATAGTTGCACTGCCTGTGTACATCATGTGCCCCTGTGATTGAGACATGTATATCCAACTGTGTGATGCACGGATATGTTGCATGTGTAGTAATGGCCTTTTTCACTTTGTCATCCTCACAGGTTGATGCCCACCAGAAGCAGGAGATCTGGCTGACCATCGTCCGGGCAGTAAGATCCGTGGGGGACTACAAGCGCCGGATCCGCAACTGCCAGAAGAGGTGGCAGGACCTTCGGGGCTGGACCCGGAGGATCGCAAGGGTCCAGCTGAAGCTGTCGCCTCCTCGCAGGAGGGGCGGACACCGGACCCTGACCCCCACATGCTCCGGATCCTGGCGGTGGTCTTCCCTGACCTGGATGGGCAGCTGAAGGCCAGACAGCAGCAAGGAGGGGGTGAGTCCATGACTGCACTGTGAACTTTGTCTGACATGCTATGTGCCCTCCTCTGGCCTGGTTAAACCTCCACAGTACATCAGTCTTGTGGTCCAGGACCCATGTCCCTCAATTGTGACATGCCCACTCCTCATCTGATACCCAGGTGTGGCCCTTACAGTCTGGAAATTGTGTCACTTGGGTACTGTGTCCTTGCATTTTGCTTAGGTCAGGGTGGGGGCCAGCATTTGTTACCTTACCTTTGTGGTGGGCTTCATGGGTGGGTCAATTGCTTACACAATGCCTGAGTTCTGACATGTAATCTGTGTGTAACTTTGATATGTGTTCCAATTGCTGATCTGACTCACCACATGTGCCTGGGGTATTTGGCACACCCCCATGCTGCGGGTGGGAACAATGTTTGGGCCTCAGGAGTATGTATATCAAGTGTGTCACACATGCTTAGCCACATGCCTACTGTCCAGGGCTCATCCCTCTTTCACGTGGAGCAGGACAGTCATGCCTACTCCAGGGCATACAATACACTCTGTACTCCCACTCCCGTGTATCAGCTGACACGTTGTGCTCAGTGAAATGTTCCCTCAGGTGTCTGCCTCTGTGTCATTGTGCTGTGGCTTCGTTGTCAGGACTACTGGGGTGTTTATCGGTTAGGGCTCAGCATGCCATCTGAGATGTGACCATGAGAGACGATACTTGGGTGACATATAGGTGTTTGATCACTTGACTGTGCAGACTGGTGCATGCGACTGAGAAGTTCAGGCAGCTGTTTTTCATTCACAGCAGACTGTGAGGTGCTCAGGTTCAGAGAGTTGTGTTTCATGTCTCCCATATGTCCAATTGGTATGACGTGGACAAATACGAGTTCAGATGATGTGGTGGGGGGATGGACATGTGCACTTGTCAGCTACAGAACTTGCATTCCCCATGACCTAAGATTGTGACACAGTGCAGACTGTTGTTGGCTGGCTGCCCTGCCCATGTGACTGGAGACAGTGATGTATGACTTTGCAGGCATGCATGTGCCATGGCATTAAACTTCCTAAGAGTGATCCTGCAGGGGAGTGACATGTGCAACATGCACCTCATTGTGGCATTGACTATGAGGACATGGGTACATCATGGTGTCTGGTGCTGGTATGCATCACATGCATTTCAAATTAGACTCTGGCCATCCCTTCATCCGGACACCTGTACTGACTCAGGGGCAAGAGATGTGATGTGTGCATGTTCACATACTTCACCGTGTTCCCTGCAATGTCCAACAACTGGGTAGGTGGTGCATGTGTCCACACTGGGGTATTACCATCCGGCAGGCACCAGACAGATGGGTGCAAGCTGTTTGAGGGTAAATGGGTGGTCACACCCTTCTGCTTACCGGCTCATGAGAGCACGACCCGCACTCTGCTCGTTCACTTGAAAAGAAGGAACAACGGTGTGAAATACAGTGGCACTTTGTTAAGCAATTCAGTAACACCGAGAACTGTTCATTTGATGCTGCTCGTCAACACATGAGCAGGATGAAAATGAAAGCATCAACAATATTACAAATCATATTTGAAGTGAAGCACAAAGATCTATGTAACTATCTATCTGTGAGCTACAGCCTATGGGGCAAGTCTTAAAAGAGGGATCATGAATAGGCAAGCGCCTAGAAGGAAAATCTTAAATAAGAGAGCAAGAACCATTCAAGGCTACACAGTTTAAGCTAGGATAAATGCAATGAATTGGGTGTGGATGAGCTAAATTAGAGAGGCTGACAAAGGCAAAAGGCTAGCAATCAGAAAAGAGCATTACCACCTTGATAGTAGAATTTCGAGGCCCAAGATCAGGAGAACGGCCGACCGTGAACCCTCCACATGCTATGCACTGGTATGAAGAGTTCAGGGCGTGGACATGGGTGCAAAGCTTTTATATGGCTTGATGCAGAACTCCTACCCACAGTTGACGTGGGCCCTGACGTGGGTCCTTGACCACACGCTTACAGTAACTGTGGAAAGTTTTTTGAAGAACAGAGAAGTGGTATCATGGTGAAAACAGGGGCTTTTAGCAGGTGGTCGGTGCTCTTGACCGCAAACATAAGAAAAAGATAACTTTTACCGTAAGATGCTCAGAATTTGAGAATTTTATATATTATTTCTCTGTCACGGAGCCGCCTTTTCAGTTTCAGTGGAGCAAGCGTTGAAAGTTTCATAAGTTAAAATTTTGCAAACATTGCTTGTGAAAGAGCAAGATGTACCAGCAGAGTGTCACATACGTGTGGGCTAACCTTATTCTTGTGACTGTGGACATTTACAAGGGGGGCTGGTGCCGCGGTGGATGGCACAGGTCCCTGCTGTCAGGTCAGAAAGGCCTACAAGATTTGTTGTATTAGAAAAATGATAGCATGAGGCAGTGGCCTCTTGGGCCTACATGTGTGTGTGCATCTAAGGAGGTGGGTTTGGGCCTAAGTGTATGTATCTAAGGGGGTGTGGACCACTGTGACAGGTACTAAAAGGCTAAAAGAAAAATGGACAGCTTAGGTCATCTATCAGGGCCTGACTGGTGGGGCCCTTATATGGGAGTGCCATGTTTCATGGGCAGAGCAGAAAGGTACATAGGTCTGTGTTATATGGTAGAACAGAACCCTACTACAAAGGCCAGGAGGGGTGTGAGTGCCATGGTTGACCATCAGACTGACAATTGGCTTCTCCTAATCTGTGTAAGCACTTTTGGCAATGTTCAACTAAGGATGCCAGGGCTTGCTCTGTAATGTGCTGTACTTACTGTGGTGTGTGCGGTCAGTGCAGGTGACTAATGTTTGTCTGTTTCCCTAATTGTTTGCAGATACATCCACGGCCACAGGAGGGGACAGCTCCACGGACCAGGAGGAGCTGCAGAGCCAGGCTGGGTCAGCAGCCGATGAGTGGTCAGAGGGACCAAGTGGCACGGAGGGCAAGGGGTGCCACACCGAGGAGTCCTCAGCACCATCCACCTCAGCTGAGGACCACAGCAGCTCGGAGGATGACTCCCTTGTGGAGGCGGGTGTCAGCAGCCACCACACCCCAGCTAGTATGGCTGGCTCCGCCACCACCACCACCGCCCTCCCATCGGCTTCCATTCCAGAGGTCCGTGGAGGCTCCCGTGTTCGGGAGCGTGTCTCCTTCGTGCCAGGCACCGCACCCCCTGCCCCTGTGTCCCCTGCTGCCCTGAGTGAGGAGTCTGTGTACTTACTTCGCCAGCTCCATGTAGGGCAGACAGCTATGCTGAGTGTCCTCCATGCACACACCACTCTGTTGACACAGCTGGTGTCGTTCATGGAGGGCATCTCATCTGGCATGTCTGCCCTACAGAGGAGCAATAAGTCCATGGACTCCTCCCTCACGGCAGCAGTGTCCCTCCTCCAACAGTCCCTCACCCCTCCTACCTCTGCCCCATCCACACTTCCTGGCACCCTACCTGTCCCAAGCACATGCACACCTGCACAATCACCCAAACACACAGACACAAGCAGCACAGAAACACCCAAAACCAAGGCAAAACGTGCACGCAAGCATCCTCAGGGGACTGATACCACACCCACAGGGGATGGGGAACAGACACACACACAGGCATCCACAGTCACGCCGCAGTCCTCCAAATCCTCTCCCTCCAAGACCCCTTCCCTTGCCTCACCTGCAACCCCACCTAAACAGCAGCTCTTCCTCTGTGACCTCGGCCTCTTCCCCTCCGATCCAGCTGATCCAGCATACAGGGGAAGAGGAAGTCCACCCACACAGAGGGGAGTGCCCCTCACCCCCGGACACCCTCCCCAGGCACGGACAGACTAAGGCCCCCACACGCAAGTCCCCCGGTCCCGGAAGAGCAAGACCCCACCACCGCCCTGCAGCTCAACCACACAGTCTCCTTCCTCCATCCCTCAGGCCCCCACAACACTGGTTCCCCCACCACACCCTGCCCCAGGTTCCCCCACCCACAGATACACCATCCCCAAAATGATCCGGCCTTCTCCACCTACCACTTGCTCTTCCAGCCTCACACCCCCGCTGCACATGTTTGTGCCACTGGTGTGGAGACCGTGTCCTCCCCTCTGTCCTGCCCACCTTACCTGAACCCCATTCTACTCCCCTGGAGATAGGCACTGCAGTGGAGTCCACTACCACCCCGTCTGACTTGGGCACTGCAGTGGGGAACCTGTCCACTCCATCTGGCCGGACCACTGCAGTTGTGCCGGCACCCACACCATCTGACTCATGCCCCCCAGTTGTGCCGGCACACACCATGTCAGACACCTCCACTGCAGTTGTCAGTGACTCTCCAGCACCAGCCACCCCTTCCCTGCCTCCTTCTGGTGAGCCCTGATCCTGTCCCTGCGGTGCCTGGCCTGCCCCCCGTATGCCCCTCCGAGGGGAATGTCCCTGCTCCATATCAGTGCAGGCAATCAGAGGGTGAAATCTGCCACTGTCACCCTGTTCGAACTGAACTGTTGGACTGGCCATTGGCCTTTGTATTTTTGCAGGACTTTCATTTTTCAGACACATATGCTGAATAAAGCTCCTTTCTGTTCTCTGGTGGTTTTGCTTCAGATGTACTTGATGTTGATGATGCTAACCATGCCCTTGCTGCAGTGATGGTGAATTTTGATATCATGAAAATGAAGTGTTACTGTGCAGGACCCCATGTGGTCCAGGGGGAATGTGTCCTATCCTGGTGTGTAGCCATGTCATCCTTTGCAGCAATATGAGGGTGTCATGTTTTCAATATTTGCCAATGGGATTTCCTACATTTATTTGCAATATCACATCTGTGGCTTACACCCCTGCACATCAGTTGTGCTTGCCATTGTTCAATTTGTCTGTTTCCCTGACCGTGTGACCATCTCCACTGGACATGCAAGTTTGGGCATCAATGGGGAAGGACTCATCTGTGTTATCAGTGCAACTTGCTATACATGTGTGTTGGATCTGTGCAGATGATTTCGGTGACACTCCCATGACCAGGCTGATGTGACGAGAGCCTTCATTTTGTGCTAATTGTTGACTGAGTGACCAAGTGTACTGCTGACATGATAGAGCCCTGCAGAGACAACGTATGGCACAGCTTTCCTTACACAGGAGTGGAGTCCCCTCATGGCAGTGTGTAATTCCGTGACATTGCCTGAGCCCAAGGTGTGTGTTGTGTGAGCATGTCTGTGTGTGTTCACTTCCATTTTGCAACACAGGCTGGGATCCCTAGTGATGTTCCTGTTTGTGATGCTTGATGAGTTGACCTATGTTCCCCCAAATCTTCGCACTGGGTTCTCTGGGATGTGGGTGCATGGCACATTACTGGTCATCAGGGTGTCATCCATAGGTGTGTTTGCTGTCAGGGCTGAGTTTGTGGGCAAACGCAGATGAGACACAGTCAGGATTCCCCTTGGCACTTGTTGGTTACACAAGTCATGTAATTTACAGTTTGTGTTAGCTTTCAGTGATTGTGACACGTTGTGTGTGTGACTGCTGCCACTCCTCTGGGTCAGAGCTGCAATGTTGGAAGTTGTCTATGTGTGTTCTTTGTGGGTGACCTTGACTTCTTCATTGGTGTGTGACTGTGTCCGGGATCACATTGATTGTGGTGGATTTCATGTCATGCCCATGTACGGTGTACTGTGCAGTGTGTCTGAGATTCACGAGTCTTGTTGACTGGCCATGTGTGATGGGTTTCTGCACCTTAGTTCCCACCACCACCCCTGGGATTGTCATGGGTGCATGTGCAATGTCACCAGTCCATGTGAGCTTCACAGCTGCACATTGGTGTAGATCAAGGTGTGTGGTGTTGAGTGTGTGCAAATGAGAGTTGTTGCACGGCTAGACCCCTACCTCCATGTTGGCCTTGGCTGACAGGCCGTGCTGATTGATTTGTGCTTGTGTAGGTGTGATGGTAGTTTGTAGCTCAGGACACATGACTGTGGTTCACAGTGTGAACGACATCTAGCTTTGTCATCACAGTGGGATTATCATGCAGGCCAGGGTCACCACAATGTGGGGTCCCTGGGGGTAGTGCTGTGGTGGGTCTGTCTCTTGCTGTGTTATTTGCTGTTCCTACAAGCTTGTGTGACTTGTGTAATTTGGGCTCCCTCTCATCTAACAATGCCTGATTGCCCACATAGGGGAATCCGATCCATGAGTTACTTTTGTGTGGCACTGTATACACATCTGTGTAATTGTGATTCAGGCCTCCTCATGTGTTGTGTGGTTGCCTGGGGACACTGGCACCCCCCCATCACCTGTTGTGTTTGATATGCAGTGTGAGGCTGCCTGTTTGTGTTTGTGCATCTGCACCACTGCATTGGCATATCTTTGTGTGCCATTGGCTGTATGTTGTTTGGTGGGTTTCCCCTGCTGTCCCTGGGACTCCTAGGTCATCAGTCAGCACAATGATCATGGTTTGTATGTCCCATTGCTGCCATGGTATGGTATTTGTTCACCTGACATCTACAGTCTCCACAGGATATCTACATTTGTGTGTCCATTGGTGCAGATATGAGGGGCTGCATTATGATGGTCACTTCTGTCATTGTGTTATTGACGAATGTTGACAATGTCAGCCCCCATGGGTGATGTTTGTCTGCACATGGCCAAAGGTATATCTTATTTGCACTGCACTGTTTGCCTCACCCAATATATGCTGCTATGGGACACAAGCACTGCTATGCCATAGATGTGTTTGTTGTTCTGTGACCAGGAATCATCCATGCTGTTTGGCATTTGCAGCTTTTCACATTACGACACTTACCTTTTGGTCACTGTGGTGATGGGGGTTTAGACCCCATTGCCACAATATTCAAAATGTGCTTCAGCTATGGACCCCACACTTACATTTTGGTCACTGTGATGATGGGGGTTTAGACCCCATTGCCACAATGTTCAAAATGTGCTTCAGCTATGGACCCCACACTTACCTTTTGGTCACTGTGGTGATGGGGGTTTAGACCCCATTGCCACAATGTTCAAAATGTGCTTCAGCTATGGACCCCACACTTACCTTTTGGTCACTGTGGTGATGGGGGTTTAGACCCCATTGCCACAATATTCAAAATGTGCTTCAGCTATGGACCCCACACTTACATTTTGGTCACTGTGATGATGGGGGTTTAGACCCCATTGCCACAATGTTCAATATGTGCTTCAGCTATGGACCCCACACTTACCTTTTGGTCACTGTGGTGATGGGGGTTTAGACCCCATTGCCACAATATTCAAAATGTGCTTCAGCTATGGACCCCACACTTACCTTTTGGTCACTGTGGTGATGGGGGTTTAGACCCCATTGCCACAATATTCAAAATGTGCTTCAGCTATGGACCCCACACTTACCTTTTGGTCACTGTGGTGATAGGGGTTTAGACCCCATTGCCACAATATTCAAAATGTGCTTCAGCTATGGACCCCACACTTACCTTTTGGTCACTGTGGTGATGGGGGTTTAGACCCCATTGCCACAATATTCAAAATGTGCTTCAGCTATGGACCCCACATTTACATTTTGGTCACTGTGATGATGGGGGTTATACCCCATTGCCACAGTGTCATGGTCTGCTTGCATTGTGGAGGCCACACACATTTATGTGTGACACATGTGATAGGGGGTCACATTGTATGCTCAATGTCATGTTCAGTGTTGTAGGCATTTGACACAGACTACACACGCTTGTCATGGTTTTGGTGGGATGTATTTTCAGACATTCCTTATGTTGGAGTATGCTGGTTGTGTCATGCATTTCCCGTCCTATGTGTAGGGGTGGTGCGGGTGGTAGGCATCCATCCCCCTATGAGTGGGGATGGTAGTAGTGACAGGCATCCAGGCCCCCATGAGTAGGGGTGATGGTAGTGGTAGGCATCCAGGCCCCCTGAGTAGGGGTGGTGGTAGTGGTAGGCATCCATCCCCTATGAGTGGGGATGGTAGTAGTGACAGGCATCCAGGCCCCCTGAGTAGGGGTGGTGGTAGTGGTAGGCATCAATCCCCCTATGAGTGGGGATGGTGGTAGTGGTAGGCATCCATCCCCCTATGAGTGGGGATGGTAGTAGTGACAGGCATCCAGGCCCCCCTGAATAGGGGTGGTGGTAGTGGTAGGCATCAATCCCCCTATGAGTGGGGATGGTGGTAGTGGTAGGCATCCATCCCCCTATGAGTGGGGATGGTAGTAGTGACAGGCATCCAGGCCCCCCTGAGTAGGAGTGGTGGTAGTGGTAGGCATCCATCCCCCTATGAGTGGGATGGTAGTAGTGACAGGCATCCAGGCCCCCATGAGTAGGGGTGGTGGTAGTGGTAATGAAATGAAATGAAATGAAAATTGGTATTTATAAAGCGCTAACTGCCACTCCGAAAGGAGCATCCTGGCACTGGTATGGAAGTGAGCGGCTGCTCAGAAATTCTTAGATGAGAGAAAGGCAAAATTCATCTGAGGCTCCGAAGATCCAAGTCTTTAGTTCTTTCCTATATTGTGTTTCAGATTTATGCATTCTTAGATGTGGTGGCAGTAGGTTCCAGGCTTTGGTGCCTAATGCTGTTAATGTTTTTCCTCCCCTAGTTTTGCATCTAAAGCTGGGCGGTTTAAGTAGATTCGCTGATGATGACCTGAGGGTTCTAGATGTGCTATAAGGAGTGAATCTTGATGCAAGATATTGAGGCCCTAGTTTGAGTGAAGCTCTGAAGGTGATGAGGAGGATCTTGAAAAGTATTCTCTTGTGTAATGGAAGCCAATGAAGGGTTTTCAGAGCTGTGGAGGCGGAAGACCTTCGTGGTAGTTTTAAAACCAACCGTGCTGCTGCGTGTTGGACTACTTGGAGTCTTTTTAATATTTGTTTGTTGGCTCCTGCCAGAAGACTGTTGCAGTAGTCCAGTCGCGCCAGTATCAAGGCAACTGCTACTGATTTCCTTGCCGCAAGTGGGAGTAAATCGAAGAATTTTTCAAAGATTTTATAAGGCTGAAACAGGTCCCTGCAACCTTCAATGCATGTGGTTTGAAGCTGAGGGCGGAGTCAAACTGCACTCCTAAGTTTCTTGCCACCGTTACCGTATCAGGTGGGGGTGACGTGCCCTCTGGCCACCATTCCTCTGGCGAGAAAGAGACTTCTTTGCCTATTGGCAATATCTCCGTTTTTTCAGTATTGCACTTGAGGTGGTTATCCGTCATCCACTGGAGGACTTTAGAGAAGCATTTTTTTAAATTGAGTTCAGTCTCCTTAGAGTTTTGATCCAGAGATAGGATCATTTGGGTATCGTCTGCATAGGACGTAACTTCGATCCCAAATGAAGTTATTAGTGAAATAAGTGGGGTCATATAGACATTAAATAGCAGAGGGCTTAACGAAGAGCCCTGTGGTACACCTGTTGTGATGGTGCGTTCCGCTGAAAAGAACGTTCCAAGGGACACAGCTTGCCTGCGCCTGGAAAGAAAGGATTTTAACCATTCCAGGACTATATGTGAGATACCGCATGATTTGAGCCTGGAAAGGAGGATATTATGTGAAATAGTATCAAATGCAGCCGACAAGTCGAGCAGGATCAGTACTGCCTTCTTACCTCTGTCTGCAATCATTTTAAGAGAGTCTGTGATTTCTAGTAGTGCCGACTCAGTGGAATGCTTAGGGCGAAAACCAGATTGTTGGGGGTGGAGGATCTTTGCGACCTCTATGAATTTAGTTAGCTCTTTATGCACAAATTTTTCGGTAATTTTTCCTAGTAAGGGAAGGAGTGATATGGGGCGTAAATTGGAAAGGACCGATGGATCAATATTTGGCTTCTTTTTCAAGGGTTTCACTATTGCCAACTTCCAATCTTCTGGCACTACTCCTGAACTTAAAGAAGAATTGACAATCTGGTTTATAATTGGGTTGACTGTGTCAATGATCTGATGAAGAACTGAGGGGGGACAGGCATCTAAGGGAGATCCAGATTTGCATGTTATAATAGCTTCGCGAGTTTGATCAAGTGAGACTGGTTCAAATGAGCAGATAGAGTATAGGGTGGCGCCATATTCATGCTCTGAGTTGGTATGTGTCAAGGGGCTAATGTCCGTGTTAAAATCTTTTTGGATGTTCATGATCTTTTCTTCGAAGAAGCATGAAATTTGGTCGCATAGCCTTTGTGATGGGGAAGTTCTTTTTGTAAAGCTTTAGGGTTTGTGAAAGACTTTACCACGGAAAAAATAGTTTTTGGTCAAGTTTGGCTTCCTGTATTTTACTCGAGTAATAATCTTTTTTGGCTAATTTAATCTGTTTGTGGTAAAGCATTCTGCTTATTTTGAATGCTTGCTTCTCCTTGGCATCATAGCTTTTTCTCCATTTACGCTCTTGCCCTTTACATTGGTCATGTGCTGCTCTGAGTGTAGGTGTAAACCAAGGGGCTCTCTTAGGTTTTGTCTTTTTATTTATGTTGGAATTACCGTGTGGAATAAGTTCGTTGCTAGTTGTCGTCATCCAGTTGTGAAAGAGGCATGAGTCTGCAGCAGTATTCCCCGTGAGGGTTGGTATCTGTTCCTTAGCGGTGGTAGCCAACTTAGGATGGCGGGCTAAATGTGTCCAGTTTCGTCTAGTCTGGTGCACCTTTGGTTGTTTATCTTGGTGCCCTTTCATAGGTATAGGAATACTGTGTGTAAGAGGGACTAGGTTATGGTCAGACCAAATTTGCGGGATGAATGGGTCTACTGAGAGGAGGGCAAAATTAGAGCAGACCCCGTCCAGCGTATGACCAGCTCGATGTGTAGGAGTATCCACCATCTGGTTCAGTCCTAGTAGTTCTATTATTTGGAGAAAGTTGTCTACTCCTGATTCCCTCTTGTCCTCTAGGTGTAAATTAAAATCTCCTAATAGGGTGAAGTTAGCATATCTCAGAAGGAAATCACTTAAGGTGTCTCCCAGTGATTCGTTAAAAATGCCACTGTGACCCGGAGGGCGGTAGATTAAAACTCCTGAGAATGACACAGAGGCATTTAGGGAGATACAAAAACCAAGACTTTCGGCTCCCTTAAGTGTATCTAATTCATAGGTAGTGGGGTAGAGTGTCCCGGAGGATAATGGCCAGACCCCCTCCTCTGGAGTCCCCTCTATCTTTCCTATAGATCGTATAGAGAGGTGGCAAGGCTATCGCAATATCTTCATGTGTTGTGTGGTTGCCTGGGGACACTGGCACCCCCCCATCACCTGTTGTGTTTGATATGCAGTGTGAGGCTGCCTGTTTGTGTTTGTGCATCTGCACCACTGTCATTGGCATGTCTTTGTGTGCACATTGAGCTGTATGTTGTTTGGTGGGTTTCCCCTGCTGTCCCTGGGACTCATAGGTCATCAGTCAGCACAATGATCATGGTTTGTGAATGTCCCATTGCTGCCATGGTATGGTATTTGTTCACCTGGAGCATCTACAGTGCTCCACAGGATATCTACATTTGTGTGTCCATTGAGCTGCTGATATGCAGGGCCTGCATTATTGATGAGTCACTAATGCAGCTGAGTGTGTTTAATAATCGGCCATTTTGAACAGCATTTCATGCCCCTGTCGGGTGATGTTTGTCGTGCACATGGCGCAAAGGTATATCTTACCTTTGCGCTGCACTGTTTGCGCGTCCGACCCAATATATGCTGCTATGGGACACAAGCACTGCTATGCGGCATAGATGTGTTTGTTCCGTTCTGCGACCGGAAGTCATGCCGATCGCTGTTTGGCATTTGTCAGCTTCCTTCACATCAACGGCGACTTACCTTGTTGGTCACTGTGGTGATGCGGAAGTTTAGACCCCATTGCCAGGAATATTCAGCAAAGGTGCTGTCAGCTATGGACGCTACACTTACAGTTTAAACACTGTGATGAGTGCAGGTTTAGACCCACATATGCCACAATGTTCAAAATGTGCTTCAGCAATGGACCCCACACTTACTTGTTGGTCACTGTGGTGATGAGGGTTTAGAGCCCCATTGCTATAATGTTCAAAGTGAGCGCTTCAGCTATGGACCTCCACTTACCTTCTGGTCACTGTGGTGATGGGCGTTCAGACCCCATTGCCACAATATTCAGAAATGGTGCTTCAGCTATAGGACCCCACACTTACATTTTGGTCACTGTGATGATAGGGGTTTAGACCCCATTGCCACAATGTTCAATATGTGCTTCAGCTATGGACCCCACACTTACCTTTTGGTCACTGTGGTGATGGGGTTTAGACCCCATTGCCACAATATTCAAAATGTGCTTCAGCTAGTGGACCCCACACTTACCTTTTGGTCACTGTGGTGATGGGGGTTAGACTCCATTGCCACAATATTCGAAATAGTGCTTCAGCTATGGACCCCACACTTACCTTTTGGTCACTGTGGTGATGGGGTTTAGACCCCATTGCCACAATATTCAAGATGTGCTTCAGCTATGGACCCCACACTTACCTTTTGGTCACTGTGGTGATGGGGATTTAGACCCCATTGCCACAATATTCAAAATGTGCTTCAGCTATGGACCCGCATTTACATTTTGGTCACTGTGATGATGGGGTTATACCCCATTGCCACAGTGGTCATGGTCATGCTTGCATTGTGGAGGCCACACACATTTATGTGTGACACATGTGATAGGGGTCACATTGTATGCTCAATGTCATGTTCAGTGTTGTAGGCATTTGACACAGACTACCACGCTTGTGATGGTTTTGGTGGGATGCATTTTCAGACATTCCTTATGTTGGAGTATGCTGGTTGTGTCAGGCATTTCCCGGCCCCATGTGTAGGGGTGGTGCGGGTGGTAGGCATCCATCCCCCTATGAGTGGGGATGGTAGTAGTGACAGGCATCCAGGCCCCCATGAGTAGGGGTGATGGTAGTGGTAGGCATCCAGGCACCCATGAGTAGGGGTGGTGGTAGTGGTAGGCATCCAGTCCCACTATGAGTTGGGGATGGTAGTAGTGACAGGCATCCAGGCCCCCTGAGTAGGGGTGGTGGTAGTGGTAGGCATCAATCCCCTATGAGTGGGGATGGTGGTAGTGGTAGGCATCCATGCCCCCATGAGTGGGGATGGTAGTAGTGACAGGCATCCAGGCCCCCTGAATAGGGGTGGTGGTAGTGGTAGGCATCAATCCCCCTATGAGTGGGGATGGTGGTAGTGGTAGGCATCCATCCCCCTATGAGTGGGGATGGTAGTAGTGACAGGCATCCAGGCCCCCTGAGTAGGAGTGGTGGTAGTGGTAGGCATCCATCCCCTATGAGTGGGGATGGTAGTAGTGACAGGCATCCAGGCCCCCTGAGTAGGGGTGGTGGTAGTGGTAGGCATCCAGGCCCCCTGAGTAGGGGTGGTGGTAGTGGTAGGCATCAATCCCCCTATGAGTGGGGATGGTGGTAGTGGTAGGCATCCATCCCCCTATGAGTGGGGATGGTAGTAGTGACAGGCATCCAGGCCCCCTGAGTAGGGGTGGTGGTAGTGGTAGGCATCAATCCCCCTATGAGTGGGGATGGTGGTAGTGGTAGGCATCCATCCCCCTATGAGTGGGGATGGTAGTAGTGACAGGCATCCAGGCCCCCCTGAGTAGGGGTGGTGGTAGTGGTAGGCATCCATCCCCTTATGAGTGGGGATGGTAGTAGTGACAGGCATCCAGGCCCCCATGAGTAGGGGTGGTGGTAGTGGTAGGCATCCAGGCCCCCATGAGTAGGGGTGGTGGTAGTGGTAGGCATCCAGGCCCACATGAGTAGGGGTGGTGGTAGTGGTAGGCATCCAGGCCCCCTTGAGTAGGGGTGGTGGTAGTGGTAGGCATCCATCCCCCTATGAGTGGGGATGGTAGTAGTGACAGGCATCCAGGCCCCCTGAGTAGGGGTGGTGGTAGTGGTAGGCATCCAGGCCCCCTGAGTAGAGGTGGTGGTAGTGGTAGGCATCCAGGCCCCCTGAGTAGGGGTGATGGTAGTGGTAGGCATCAATCCCCTATTAGTGGGGATGGTGGTAGTGGTAGGCATCCATCCCCCTATGAGTGGGGATGGTAGTAGTGACAGGCATCCAGGCCCCCTGAGTAGGGGTGGTGGTAGTGGTAGGCATCAATCCCCCTATGAGTGGGGATGGTGGTAGTGGTAGGCATCCATCCCCTATGAGTGGGGATGGTAGTAGTGACAGGCATCCAGGCCCCCTGAGTAGGGGTGGTGGTAGTGGTAGGCATCCATCCCCCTATGAGTGGGGATGGTAGTAGTGACAGGCATCCAGGCCCCCATGAGTAGGGGTGGTGGTAGTGGTAGGCATCCAGGCCCCCCTGAGTAGGGGTGGTGGTAGTGGTAGGCATCCAGGCCCACATGAGATGGGGTGGTGGTAGTGGTAGGCATCCAGGCCCCCCTGAGTAGGGGTGGTGGTAGTGGTAGGCATCCATCCCCCTATGAGTGGGGATGGTAGTAGTGACAGGCATCCAGGCCCCCCTGAGTAGGGGTGGTGGTAGTGGTAGGCATCAATCCCCCTATGAGTGGGGTTGGTGGTAGTGGTAGGCATCCAGCCCCCTATGAGTTGGGATGGTAGTAGTGACAGGCATCCAGGCCCCCCTGAGTAGGGGTGGTGGTAGTGGTAGGCACCCATCCCCCTATGAGTGGGGATGGTAGTAGTGACAGGCATCCAGGCCCCCATGAGTAGGGGTGGTGGTAGTGATAGGCAT
Organism: Calotriton arnoldi; assembly: GCA_963921515.1. Lineage (NCBI taxonomy): Eukaryota > Metazoa > Chordata > Amphibia > Caudata > Salamandridae > Calotriton > Calotriton arnoldi. The sequence continues at coordinate 237,934 of CAWUFW010006245.1, read as the reverse complement.
CCAGGCCCCCATGAGTAGGGGTGGTGGTAGTGGTAGGCATCCAGGCCCACATGAGATGGGGTGGTGGTAGTGGTAGGCATCCAGGCCCACATGAGATGGGGTGGTGGTAGTGGTAGGCATCCAGGCCCCCCTGAGTAGGGGTGGTGGTAGTGGTAGGCATCCATCCCCCTATGAGTGGGGATGGTAGTAGTGACAGGCATCCAGGCCCCCCTGAGTAGGGGTGGTGGTAGTGGTAGGCATCCAGGCCCCCCTGAGTAGGGGTGGTGGTAGTGGTAGGCATCAATCCCCTTATGAGTGGGGATGGTAGTAGTGACAGGCATCCAGGCCCCCCTGAGTAGGGGTGGTGGTAGTGGTAGGCATCAATCCCCCTATGAGTGGGGATGGTGGTAGTGGTAGGCATCCATCCCCCTATGAGTGGGGATGGTAGTAGTGACAGGCATCCAGGCCCCCCTGAGTAGGGGTGGTGTGGGTGGTAGGCATCCATCCCCCTATGAGTGGGGATGGTAGTAGTGACAGGCATCCAGGCCCCCTGAGTAGGGGTGGTGGTAGTGGTAGGCATCCAGGCCCCCTGAGTAGGGGTGGTGGTAGTGGTAGGCATCAATCCCCCTATGAGTGGGGATGGTAGTAGTGACAGGCATCCAGGCCCCCTGAGTAAGGGTGGTGGTAGTGGTAGGCATCCAGGCCCCCCTGAGTAGGGGTGGTGGTAGTGGTAGGCATCAATCCCCCTATGAGTGGGGATGGTACTGGTGACAGGCATCCAGGCCCCCCTGAGTAGGGGTGGTGGTAGTGGTAGGCATCCATCCCCCTATGGGTGTGTATGGCATTGGTGATAGCCATCCCGCCCCTATGGTTCTGCTGTTGCTAGTGTACGTCATTTCTGCATCCCTATGTGTGTGTGACATATGTTGGGTACGTGTCGTTTGTTTGTGTAGTGGGTGTATGACTTACCGTCTTTGCCGTACGCGTCCGTACCGGTCCCGGTAATAGATGTAGAGTATTGGTAGGACCTGCGCGATGGGATTCATGGTTTGTTCGTCTCGTTCGGGTTTCTCGTGGCTTGGACTCGTACTCGTCGCTGGCTTGTTCGTCTCGTAGCCGTGGATCGTCTTGTGGCGCGAATCGGAGCTTATGTGCAGCTCTCCCGGATGCTCTGACGTGCCGGACGTAGCGACGGGTTCGGCGCGTACGGAGTGCGCATCGTACTAGTCCGGCCGGAAGGTGCTGTGTATTTGGTTCCGTGCGACTCGATTCGACGTTTACGGATCCGGCTCGGGCGGAGAACAGGAGCTGAAATGGGTGAGTACGGCTCGCTCGGAATCTTGGCTGTTATGCGCATCGTACTTGTTCGTTCGGACGACTGTTCGAATCGGTCGGGAAACACGCGTTCGGCTTGGTTTTTTTCCGGACGAATACTGTTAGGTGCGCTTCCGGCCGAGATCGGAATCGACCCCTCAGTCTTGACCCTGCTCCTCATGGAAACAGTCCAGCCTGAACTGCGAAGCCAGGTGCTCCATGGACCGGAAAAAAGCATGCTGGGAGCGGTTTCGGGGCATCACCCCTCGTCAGCCAGGCTAGCTTGAATCCACTGGCACAGTGAGCACGGGACCCACGTCTGGGAATACCCTTCCCACTTAGGGCGACAAAGGCAAAAGGAACAAATGATGGATGGAAATCTGACCAATGCAAACATTCACCCCGTCACAAGGGTCTAGGTTTAATCCATTGTTCTTTTTCTCACCACACCACCCCAGTTTGGACCCAGCCATATGCAAATAAGTCTTGACCCTGCTCCTCATGGGAACCGTCCAGCCCGAACTGCCAAGCCAGGTCCTCCTTGGACCGGAAACAAGCATCCTGGCACCGGTTTCGGGGCATCACCCCTCATCAGCCAAGCTAGCTTGAATCCAGTGGTGAAGTGAGCACGGGACCCATGTCTGGGCATAACCTTCCCACTTAGGGCTACAAAAGCAAAAGGGACAAATGATGAATGGAATGCTGAACAATGCAAACATTCACCCCCAGTCAGAAGGATCAGGGTTTAATCCATCCTTCTTTTGCTCACCACACCACCCCAGTTTGGACCTAGCCATATGAAAATCTTTCTTGACTCTGCTCCTGATGGGAACAGTCCAGCCCGAACTGCCAAGCCAGGTCCTCCCTGCACCAGAAACAAGCATTCTGGGACCGATTTCGGGGCATCACCCCTCATCAGCCAGGCTTGCTTGAATGCTCACCAGCCAGGCTAGCTTGAAACAGTCTAGTAACGGTTTCTGCAGTTGTGACCTGTTGCACACAAGTACTCTTTCCACCTACCCGTACAGTTGAGGAGGCAACGTTTTGGCCTTCGATAAAGCTTTCAAATGTGCACTTTGATGCTTTGAGCAGACTGAAATTATTGCTCCAGAAGGATGTGACCTTAACATCTGAAAAGGAGACGTTTGATCTTCAATTTACAAGGTCTTTTTCTGAGATACAGTTGTTACTCTCCACTAATTTCTTGCTACATTTTCTGGATCTTGTTCACCGCATTTATAACATGTCTAGTACCGCGGGAGTGGCACACTTTTTTAAGAAAATAGGCTTTGGCTTGGTTAGTACCTTCCAGACAGCCTTTGGAGTAATTGCATCATTCATATACTCCGTGCGGGGAAGCATTTTTGGAGGTCTTCCACTGGTCCAGATCATGATTGTCAGGACTTTGGTTTTACTATTTCTGCTCCACAATGGATGTCCCATCAAGAAGCCAAATAGAACTGGCACTTCCACATGTGCTTCTGACGTGAATGCATGATACAGGGTTTTGGCCCACCCTTGCTTCAGGAACTAAATGAACACTGGTTCTTGTCTTTTCGACCTGTGTGACTACACTGCGTAAAGCCAGTATTCCACTGTCATATGTGCACTATCGAGTGTGCCCTGGACATATGCCTAGGAATGCAACTGGTTCGGTCACCAGACATTGACCTACTGGTGAGCCCGTTAAGAGCCCACTTGTACTGTTGTCCCTTGCACTTGCTGTTGCTTCTGAACACATTCTACGAGCCCACCTGGGATGCTTCTGCTCCTGGTAATCTGGATCTTGACTCAGCTTCTGCAGATACTGCACTGGCTGCTCCTCCTTCAGTGGCTGCTGAAGGGGATGGATGAGAACATGTTAGCTCGATGGCTCTGATCCAATGGAGGCCTCTGGGAACATTGTCTGTGGTTGCTGGGATCAGCAATGTTTCATCTACCTCTCGGAACAGATAAACAATCTGGCATTTTTGAGTTATGGGCCATTTTTTAATTCGGCTTTCTTTTTAGTGCAAAAATGCCTTAACATTTTTTTAATATAGGTTTTATACATTTTAACAATTATTAAGTGGCTTTAACTAAGCTCTTTGCTATTAAAGAAGCTTGATACTTTTTTAGATTTTAGTAGAGTTTGTATACTTATTAACCCTTACGTTTTAGCCCTTGTCAAGTGTTGCTTTCATCAACTCAAGCCCATGGAATGGGTGTCATGTGGGCAGGATAGGCCTGGTAAGAAATACCACCACTTGCATACTCACATTTCTTAAGTTGCCTTCTCTCTTTCACATGATGACTTTTGATATACATTTGCGTGCATGACAATGCATTATCTGAATCGGCATTGCTTACATTTCTACTTCATAGGCACACTATCATGATACCTTGAACATTTAGTACAAAGGGTAAAGTTCACTACCCATATGTTATCATTGTTATTGTTCTGTAGGCGATGGCGCTATCCAACTAGAATAAACAATTGCGGCCTGACAGGGGTTGCGACATTGCCACATGGGTGCTGCTAAGAACCACTTCCTTGTTGGGGAAGAGGAGCACTCAGCTGACACTGCAAGGTCACTACATACTGGAATTTCAGCCCAGCTGATTCCTTGTTACCAACAAGAGGGATCTCCAACTCTGCACCAAGATGGACAGCCTGATGAAACTTACCCGCAGGTAATGGGCAGCTGACTTCGGAGCACAGGGCTCACGGTTCGATCCCCGGCTCCGGCGGCAGCTCAGCTCAGCACCATGTGACTCTGGGCAATAGCTCACTTAATTTCCACGACGGCCCCCAGCGCCTTGGGACCCGTAAGGGTGAGTAGTTCGCGCTTTACAAATATGGATTTACATTTACAGGCAGGGATTTAGCAGATCATCCACCCTAGGCATGAATAGGTTAGGGAGCGCTCTGTAGCAGTACACTATATACTGTACTTATATGCCCGCATATATTTACTGTCACAATGGTGGAAATGTTAATCTTTTTCGCTATTTTTGTAATGCTAATTACTCTAATCTGTTTCATTCTATGAATTATTGCAGTGCACAAATTTTAGACAAGAATCACAATGCTTCAATAAATATTGAAACTCCTTGCTAAGTATTTCCTGTGTATTTCTTTAGGTATGCATGAGAGTCCAAGTAAAAGGGTTGTAGATTTGTTACCACGATTTCCTTGGGGGATCAGGGTTGTCATGTTCTGTGGTTGCACACACATTTGTTGCCCTGTAAGGTTAGGGGTGCAGATGGTGCACTGTGGGCTAGCATATCCTGAGGGTGTGCACGGAATAAGTCTGGCACAATGCTGACGTTTATGTTGCCCAACAAACACTCAGTTTTACTGAAGAGGAACAAGCCATTTAAGGGTTTAAGGGTTTCTGGCTGTCATGAAGTCTACCAGGTAGGTGACATCCTCCTACCACTCCTTCACCTCTTAAGGCCCTGACCAGCGGTCTTGAAGGGCCCTTCACATTTAGTGATTCAAGAACACTTTTTTAAATTGGTAAATGTTACGTGTATTTGCAAAGTGCATTATCACCCACGAGGGTATCCTGGCGCTGTGCGGGTGTGTGTGCCTAGCCATGCCTGTGGTGGGTTGGTTAGTTGAAATCCACGTCTTTAGCTTCTTGTGGAATTCATTAAGAGTGGAGGAGGCTCTGATGTGGAGATGGAGGCCTTCCGCAGTTTGAGGATTTTGTGAGAGTCAGCGCCCATCCTCCCGATCTTGCTCTGTTTTTGCATGGGATGTGTGCGAGGAGGAGTCCTACAGAGCGGAGATGTCTGGCTAGTTGATGGAATGATATGCAAGTATTCAGGTAGTTGGGGCCTAAGTTGTGTAGTGCCCTGAATGTGTGTGAGGAGTTTGAAATGAACAAGTTTGTGTATCGGGAACCAGTGGAGCTCTCTGAGTTGTGGTGTGATGTGAGTTCTGTGTGGAAGGTTGAGGAGACGACTGGCTGCTGAGTTCTGGATTGTTTGTAGTCTTCTAGTGAGTTGTTTGGTGATCCCGGTGTAGAGGGTGTTCATATACTCCACTTTGCTGGTGACTAGGAACCTAGTCACCTAGAAAGTATGCGACTATGGATTTAGTACATATGAAAAAGGGTTTTAGTATTCACAAACTCTCTGATTTGCCGATTCGCAGGGTTTGCAAATTCTAGACCACTTTGTACATTTGGCCACTAATTCTTTATTTTCAGTATAAACTTTGCTTTAAGGAGTATGACAGCTGTGTCATTTGTGGACCAAGAAGTGTTCTAACATATTATTTGCTTAATTACATGGCTTTAATGCAAACATAAAACAGTACAAACCTGGCTTGATGAAATGAACCTGAAAAGCTTGGAACATCAACTTTCACTGAATGTCAAGTCACTTGGATTCACCTAGAAAATCAACCTCACCCTCAAGAAACACATTGTCAGAAAAACAAAGACGGTCTTTTACCAGGAGTCTCCTCCAAAGTAAGTGAAACCATTACTTCCCGAAAGTGACTTCAGAACCGCAGTTAAAGCTCTCAAACTCTTGCACCTGAATGGTGGTATTGCCCTGCTCCATGGCCTCCCAGACTCCAAACTGGTACCCATTAAGGGCATCTTACATACAACAGCACATCTCATCCAGGGCCAGAAGAAATATGATCACATCACCCCATCCTGCTGAAACTCCATTGGCTCCCATTGCTGGCCTGCACCATCTTCAAAATTAGTGTCATCATTTACAAAGCCATCAAAACCAACACCTCCACTGGTGATTCTTGTCACACTCGCAGTCAGGATACCATCAGAAGTGTAAAAAGGAAAAATAAAACTGCATGCCTTTTCCATGTATGGATCTAAGATCTGAAACACACATCCCTGTGTTCATCAGGGCTGCCTTAATGCTGCTCCAATTTAGTAAAGAGTTGAAGACTCATCTCTTTGAAGAACATTAAATCACAATGCATTAACCCAGTTACCTCTCATATCATTAATTGACTTATGCTTGAAATTGACCCTGTAAAGAGCTCTGCTGCCTTTTGGCAAGATTCACACTGCAGAAATACCAAATGCATACATACACACACACACATCATCCCCACACACCCACCCACACCCACACACACATACATACATACTTACTTTGCTTAAAGTCTCCATAAGTAGTTCTTTCGTAACAATTTTCAGTTATTCAAATCCAGACTTGAAATATCCACAAATGTGCAAGTTTATGATTATTTAGCTATGTTTCTAAGTATATGCACCCACGAACACCCACCCAGCCCTCTGAGCAGATCTGCCATACTAGTGTAATATCACTTATGAGTACATCATTTTGCAAGTGTAAATTCATGTTTCATGAATATACAGTACGTTTCCCCTGCCTCTTGATTATATTGTACAAATCTATATTCTCTCAGCAACATTGGCTGAAAGTGAGAGAGAGAGAGAGGGGTAATACGTTCCTACCTCTTTAATCCTCAATAAGGCCAAATGAGATGAATGATAGTTAATCTTATTGACTCTAGTTTTGTAGGTTACATAGAGAAGTTGTAACATCTCCATGTTTGCCTAGACAAGTCCTTTGATAAACTGTTACGTACAAAATGTAATTTATCAAGGTAACAGGCCTTTTAATCATAATATTTACTGTCTATGAATTAAGAGAAATCTAATGTAAAACACTTTGCTTTTCTTATCCTCTCTAAACATCAGTCTCAGTATTTTCTTCTCATTCATAACCCCATGCTTGCTCAGTGTGCCTCTTTGCTCTCTTTTATTTCTCTTGCACCCTCTTGCCGTCCTAGAGAATATCAAGTTTAAAACAAAGGGGCATATTAGCAAGACCGGCGATAAAATTATCGCCGTTTTAGCGGCAGGAAACTGCCGCTAAAGCGGCGATAATGGGCTTGCTAATATGCGTTATAGAATTCCAATAGAAGCCCAGGTTAGATGTCCTGCACATCTAACCTGGGCTTATTGGAATTCCATAACGCATATTATCAAGCCCATTATCGCCGATTTAGCGGCAGTTTCCTGCCGCTAAAGCGGTGATAATTTTATCGCCGGTCTTGCTAATATGCCCAAAATGTTTAGAAACTTAAAACTTTCCTAAAAATAACTCCAGATTACCTACATAATGTATACTTTTTAAAGAAAAAGATATTTGTTTTACATCAATACTGTTAGAAATGGGGGTCTCTAGTTGGCAGTGGTATGCACCCTGTCCAAGTAGGGGCCCTTCCTTCTAGTCAGGGTAAGGGAGTTACATACCCAAGATAGCCCCTGCTCACCCCCTTGGTAGCTTTGCACAAGCAGTCAGGCTGATCTCAGAGGCAATGTGTAAAGCATTTGTACATAAAACACACAATAACACTGTGAAAACACTACAAATGGACACCATACCAGTTTAGAAAAATAACTAATCTTTATCTAAACAAAACAAGACCAAAACGACAAAAATCCAACATACACAATTCAAGATATCTCCTTTTAACCCCTTCGGTGCGCGGCCGATTTTCGCCCTGTGCGGGGCGTTTCATTGAGTGGGCGGGTTCATGACGAGCTCAGCTCGTCATGCGCACACGAGCACTGCGCAGCATGACGAGCTGAGCTCGTCATGAGCACCGAAGGGGTTAAAGGTTTAAGCAATTCAGTTCATAGAACTCTATGGATGTGTTGATTTTAGCTCAAATTACCTTTGATGCGTCAAAATCCAAGGCGATAAACAGCCACAAAGGAGGGAAGCGTCAGAAAACACAGCAATGCGTCGCTTCTTGAGTCCCCGAGGAATAGAGGTGTCAGTTCTGCTGTATGCTGGAGAAGTGTTGCATTGGTTCCTTACTGTGAGGAGAAGCGATGAGTTGAATTCCGAAAGAAGCTCCTTACTGTGGGGCAATGCGATGGAAACGTGTCGCACAGGTACGACGCATGGAAAATCCAGATGTGTTGGGTCAATGCGGCGGCCATGGGCAGGTGATGCGTCGATTCCTTCAGCTGCACAGCAGGGCCTTTGTCGAAGTTGGAGCGGGGGTCTCGGACGTCTGCGACACGGTGCTAGGGACTCAGGCTGAGGCGGTTCTTCCAACCGCAAACAGGTGCTGCATCAATTTTTCAGCCGCACTGCAGAAATACACTGGTTTTTTAACTGCACGGCAAGCTGGCGGTGGAAAAAACGGCACTGAAGGGTGATGTGAAGATTTTCAGCTCTTGAAGCAGCAAAACCACCTCCAAGGGCTCAGAACTGGGGCTGGCACCACTTGGCAGGTCAGAACTCCCAGCAGAGGAGTTCAGGGGAGCTGAAGATGAAGTCTTTGATGGCCTTGAGACTTCCAACAGAAGGCAAGTACACACGAGCCCTTGGAGAACTTGCAAAGTAGAATTCCAGAAAGCAAAGTCCAGTTCTTTCACTGCTCACAGACAGAAGACTTTTCAGGTTTTTCAAATAAACTTAAATCTTTCTCTGTTCATGGTGCAAGACTGTGTACACTGGGTTATGCCGGCAATAATTAATTTTACTATGAGGTCAGTTTTGGACAAAGATGGATCAAACAAACGTAGTACATAAAACAGCACATATGAAAAATAACAACCTGTAACGAAGTGCAATGGTTAATTCGAAACATTATGAATTGTTTTTTAGCAACGGAACAGCAAAATGTGAACGAATTATGACTTTTTCATATGCACATAGAATCGTTAACTGGACATAACATTCAACATGGAACACAGTTGCAATAATTTATCAGCACCACAACATCCAGAAAAAATGCATCAGTTGAAAGCCATAATAGAAGTAAAAGAGAAAAAGTGACAGAAAGAAAAACGTATGACTTTGTCAAATCATTTTAGCCCGCTCCGCGTGCATGCTGCCCGATGATGAGGGAAGACTCTGCACGGAGCACAGGTCTAAGTCAGCCTGATAGTCTGTCAATATCAGCTCTGGTACAAAGATAGCAACATTTTATGCGGATAAGAAGAAATAGCTCGACAGCAACAGGCCCTCCTTGGCCAAGCACAAGCTACACCTTAATATCCAAGGTCCAAATTTTTCCCTTTTGTCCAAATTGCACCCTGTTTCACAGCGTACCATCTGTTTCATGCTCAGCGGTCCAAGTGAATAACACCTCTCACTTCTTTCAGACACCGCCAGTGTTTAGGAGACTGGAAATACTGAGAAAAACCCTTTAGACTAAAAAATAAGATCGAGATGCTGGCTCTATATCACACCCAGAGCCTATGTTTACCATCTGTGTCTTGCCCACCAGTCCAAGCTGTCCCTGTATCACACCCAGAGACAAGAGTACCATCTGTGTCACGCCTAGTGGTCTAAGCAACTAAACTACCCTCTCCTTTCCTCGCATGATGACAATCAAAAAACAGTGACCTCTGTGGGTTCCCTGGGACTACTCAGCTCGGACACATAAAATAGGCAATACTTCAGGTTCTGTTAGTGGCAGGGCGCTCAGGATAGGTTTTTGCTCTCTTCCTAGTTTGCCATGCGCCAAATCGTAGGACTAAGGATCAGATGTAGTCTCTTACCCACTGACGGCAGCTTCAGGATGGACCTCCACCCGCGGATTTAGCAGAACTTCCAATCAATTATAGTATCTGCTCACCATTCCTGCTGAAAAGATGTGAATCCGTATGAGCGGAGTACTGTCCCTTCAGCTGCAGTCGGGGTTGAAGTACCAATCTCTCCTGGCTGGCTCACCAAGATGTTGCTCGAATGTGAATTTACCTTGAAAAAATAAAAGACAAGAGGCGTTTGGCAAAACAGGAACAGCTGATTTAACACAGCAGCCAGGAGAGCAGGCAACAGATTCAAGGTTTTAGGCTGTCTCAAAGCACATTGTTTCTGGCCATCATTTTATACATTACATGAACCATCATTAAGTAATTTTTACATTCCTTTGGAGACAAAAATCTGCGCCTACTCTTGCTTCTTTCTGCACTGGTCTTGCTTCTTTCTGCACCTCTGTTGTTTCTCTCTGCACTTCTCTTGCTTCTTTCTACACCTCTCTTGCTTCTTTCTGCACCCCACTTGCCTCTTTCTGCACCCCACTTGCCTCTTTCTGCACCCTTCTTCCAGTAGTGGCTCGTGTTGGGAGTGCTGCGGGCGGTGGGGCGGGGAGGAGCAGGGTGGGGGGTAGTAAACTACGGCATACGGCCGAACAGAGGAAAGTAAACAAATAAATAAATAAAACGAATTTCATTGCGCGCGCTGCATTGCCAAATGCAATGCAGCATGCGTACTAAATTCTTTATATTTATTTATTTGTTTACTTACCTCTGTTCGGCCGTATGCCGTAGTTTACTACCCCCACCCTGCTCCTCCCGCCCCACCGCCTCGCAGCACTCCCAACTCGAGCCACTACTGGAAGAAGGGTGCAGAAAGAGGCAAGTGGGGTGCAGAAAGAGGCAAGTGGGGTGCAGAAAGAAGCAAGAGAGGTGTAGAAAGAAGCAAGAGAAGTGCAGAGAGAAACAACAGAGGTGCAGAAAGAAGCAAGACCAGTGCAGAAAGAAGCAAGAGCAGTGCAGAAAGAGACAAGAGGGGTGAAGAAAGAGGCTAGAGAAGTGCAGAAAGAAGCAAAAGAGGTGCAGAAAGAGGCAAGAGGGGTGCAGAAAAAGGCAAGCGCAGTGCAGAAAGAACCAAGAGACGTGCAGGAAATGGGAAGAAGGGTGCAGAAGAGGCACGAGGGGTGCAGAAAGAAGCAAGGGAGGTGTAGAAAGAAGCAAGAGAAGCACAGAAAGAAGCAACAGAGGTGCAGAAAGAGGCAAGAGGGGTGCAGAAAGAGGCAAGAGAAGTGTAGAAGGAAGCAACAGAGGTGCAGAAAGAGGTAAGAAAAGTGCAGAAAGAGGCAAGAAGGTTGCAAAAACAGGAAAAAGATGTGTACAAAGAGGGAACAGGGGTGCACACAGAGGCAAGAGAGGTACAGAAAGAACAAACAGAGGTGCAGAAAGAGGCAAGAGGGGTGCAGAAAGAGGCAAGAGAAGAGCAGAAAAAGCAAAGGAAGTGCAGAAAGAGGCAAGAGGGGTGCAGAAAGAGGCAAGAGAGGAGCAGAAAGAGGCACAAGAGGTGCACACAGAGGTACGAGGGGTACAGAAATTTGCAAAAGAGGTGCAGAAAGAAGCAAGAGAAGTGCAGAAAGAAGCAACAGAGGTGCAGAAAGAGGCAAGAGGGGTACAGAAAGAGGCAAGAGCAGTGCAGAAAGAACCAAGAGATGTGCAGAAAGAGGCAAGAGAGGTGCAGAAAGAGGCAAGTGAGGTGCAGAAGGAGGCAAGAGAACTGCAGAAAGAGGCAAGAGAGTTGCAGAAACAGGCAAAAGGGGTGCAGAAAGAGGGAACAGGTGTGCAGACAGAGGCAAGAGAGGTGCAGAAAGAGGGAAGAGGGGTGCAGAAATTTGCAACAGAGGTGCAGAAAGAAGCAAGAGCAGTGCAGAAAGAACCAACAGAGGTACAGAAAGAGGCAATAGAACTGCAGAAAAAGGCAAGAGAGGTGCAGAAAGATGCAGGAGAGGTGCACAAAGAGGCAAAAGGGGTACAGAAAGAGGCAAGAGGGGTGCAGAAAGAACCAAGAGAAGTGCAAAAAGAAGCAACAGAGGTGCTGAAAGAGGTAAGACGGGTGCATAAAGAGGCAAGAGAATTGTAGAAAGAAGCAACAGAGGTGCCGAAAGAGACAAGAGAGGTGCAGAAACAGACAAGAAAGGTGCAGAAAGAGGGAACAGGTGTGGATAAAGAGGTAAGAGGGATACATAAATTTGCAAGAGAGGTGCAGAAAGAAGCAAGAGCAGTGCAGAAAGAAGCAAGAGAAGTGCAGAAAGAAGCAAGAGAGATGGAGAAATAGGGAAGAGGAGTGCAGAAAGAGGCAAGAGGGATGCAGAAATTTGCAAAATAGGTGCAGAAAGAAGCAAGAGCAGTGCAGAAAGAACCAACAGAGGTGCAAAAAGAGGAAAGAGGGGTGCAGAAAGAGGTAGGAGAGGTGCACAAAGAGGCAAGAGGGGTACAGAAAGATGCAGGTGGGGTGTAGAAAGAAGGAATAGAAGTGCAGAAAGAAGCAACAGAGGTGCTGAAAGAGGCGCAAAGGGTGCAGAAAGAGGCAAGAGAACTGCAGAAAGAAGCAACAGAGGTACAGAAAGAGGCAAGAGAGGTGCAGAAACAGGCAGGAAAGGTGCAGAAAGAGGGAACAGGGGTGCAGAAAGATTCAAGAGAGGTGCAGAAAGAGGAAAGAGGGGTGCAGAAAGAGGCAAGAGGGGTGCAGAAAGAAGCAAGTGAGGTGCAGAAAGAGGCAACAGAGGTGCAGAAAGACGCAATAGAGGTGCAGAAACAAGCAAGAGAAGTGCAGAAAGAGGCAAGAGAATTGCTGAAAGAAGCAATAGAGGTGTAGAAAGAAGCAAGAGAAGTGCAGAAAGAGGCAAGTGAGGTGCAGAAAGAGGCAATAGAGTGCAGAAAATGACAAGAGAACTGCAGAAAGAGGCAAGAGGGATGCAAAAAAGGGAAGAAGAGTGCAGAAAGAAGCAAGAGAGGTGCAGAAAGAGGGAAGACGAGTGCAGAAAGAGACAACAGGGGTGCAGAAAGATGCAAGAGAGGTGCAGAAAGAGGCAAAAGCAGTGCTGAAAGAAGCAAAAGAGGTGCAGAAGGAGGCAAAAGAACTGCAGAAAGAGGCAAGAAAGTTGCAAAAACAGGCAAAAGAGGTGCACAAAAAGGGAACAGGGGTGCAGACAGAGGCAAAAGAGGTGCAGAAAGTGGGAAGAGGGGCGCAGAAAAAGGCAGGAGGGGTGCAGAAATTTGCAAGAGAGGTGCAGAAAGAAGCAAGAGCAGTGCAAAAGAACCAACAGAAGTGCAGAAAGAGGCCAGAGGGGTGCAGAAAGAGGCAAGAGAAGTGTAGAAAGACGGAACAGAGGTGCACAAAGAGGCAAGAGGGTGCAGAAAGAGGGAAGAGAGGTGTAGAAAGAGGCAAGAGAGTTGCACAAAGAGGGAAGAAGGGTGCAGAAAGAGGCAAGAGGGATGCAAAAAGAATCAATGGAGGTGTAGAAAGAAGCAAGAGAAGTGCAGAAAGAAGCAACAGAGGTGCAGAAAGAGGCAAGAGGGGTGTAGAAAGAGGCAATAGAAGTGCAGAAAGAAGCAACAGAGGTGCAGAAAGAGGCAAGAGAGGTGCAGAAACATGCAGGAGAGGTGCAGAAAGAGGGAACAGGGGTACAGAAAGAGGCAAAATAGGTGCAGAAAGAGGGAAGAAGGGTGCAGAAAGAGGAAAGAGGGGTACAGAAAGAAGCAAGTGAGGTTCAGAAAGAGGCAACAGAGGTGCAGAAAGAGGCAAGAGAGGTGCAGAAAGTGCAAGAGATGAGCAGAACGAGGCAAAAGTAGTACAGAAAAAGAAAGAAAGGTACAGAAAGAAGCAACAGAAATGCAGAAAGAGGCAAGAGAGGCGCAGAAAGAAGCAAGAGTGGGTTACACACCATTAGTACCAATTTAATAACCACATTTAGCAATAAGTAACAGGTGACCATTCTAGGTTTGCAAAGGGCCTTCCACCATGCTGTAACACTTGTCGCTGCATTTTTGGTAACGTTTGAGCCGTTTCTGCTAGAAACAAAGTTTTTTTTGTTCAAATCTGCAGATTATGCAGCAGATGATGGATTATGTGGCAAATGTAGAAAATGTATAATTGTGCAAAAGTCGGTGCAGCCAAACAGTCGCATAATTCCAGTGGCCCTGCTCATATCTCTCAGTAGGTCCAGAAGTGCTCCTCAGTGGTTCCTTCTTTTTCTTGTCTCATTGAGTTTATAGTTTAGCTTCTATGGAAACGAGGAAGACTAAACCTGAGGTTACAACTCTACAACACAGACTATCATACCACACAATTACTCTCCATAACTCATAATCCCGCTCTACATAATTCCTATACACTAAATACCACATACTTTCTATCCACATAATTTCACTGCACAACATACCACATAATTCCACTACACACACTCCACTCCAAGAAACATTAATAAAACACTTTTACATTTACAACGCCAATAGCTCTAACTCTCGCAAATGCGAAACCTATTACATTGCAAATGCTTCTTCAACTGGTAATCGCATTTGCAGAGTGGTGGAGAAAGGGGTCTGGGCCTCCAACCAGCGCTCAGGAATTCCGCTGCATAGGACTTACAGGAGGTACCAGGAGGGCGTCTGGGCCCCCAAAGTCCCCCAGGAGTAAAGTGGACTTCATCCCCTAACCAGTAGTGTGCCAGGAGGCGCATTTGCAGAGTGGTGGAGAAAGGGAGGGCGTGGCCTACGAAGACCTCTTAGCAATCCCACTGTGTGGGACTTACTGGAGGTAACAGGAGGGGTAGTTGGCCCCCAAGGACAACCTTGGGGGCCACCTACCCCTCCTATTACCTCCAGTAAGTCCCACAATGCAGCATTGGTAAGTACTCATAGCAGGCCACACCTCCTTTGACCACCAGTCTGCAAACACGCTCCCTGGCGCACTCTTCGATGGGGATTAAAGTCCCCTTTGCTGCTGGGGGTCCTTAGGGGCCAACTAGCCTACCTGATACCACCAGTAAGCCCCAGATAGTGGGATTGCTGAGAGGTGGACACAGGCCATGCCCCCTTTCTCCACCACTCTGCAAACGCACCTCTTGGCACGCTCTTGGTTAGGGGATGAAGTCCCCTTGCCTCCTGAGGGTCCCTGGGGGCCAACTAGCCCTCCTGTTATCTCTAGTAAGCCCCACACAGCTGGATTGCTGAGAGTGGTCTGAAGCCACGCCCCCTTATTACACCACTCTGCAAACATGATTCCTGGCGCACTGCTGCTCGGGGGATGAATTCCACTTTAGTCCTGAGGTCTTCAGGACACAAGAGGACCTCATTGCCCCACCAGCAGTGCGCCAAGAGGTGTGTTTTCAGAGTGGTGTAAAAAGGGGCGTGGCCTTGGACCACCTCTCAGCATTCCTACTCTGTGGGGCTTACTGGAGTACTTGGTGGGCTAGTTGGCCCCCAGGGACCCTTAGGATTCAAGGGGACATAATCCCCCAACTTAGAAAGCGCTAGGAGGCGCGTTTGCAGAGTGGTGCAGGGAGGGGGCTGGGCCTCCGGCGAGATGCCGACTTTTCTTTTTTTTAAATACTTTTAGAAGGGTGGCTGTGTGGCCCCCCTTATTTTAGTATTTTTTGGGCCCTGGGGACCCCATCCCCCAGGGCCTGAGCATTTCTTTCTTTAAAAAAAAAAATGGGAAGGGGGCCGTGTGGCCTCCCTTCCCTGGGCCACTATTGGCCCCGGGGACCCCATCCCGCGGGGGCCTGGCTTTTATAAAAAAAGATTTGTTATTTTTCCCGGGAGGGGGGACGCGTGGCACCCCTCCCCTGGGCCACTTCTGGCCCCGGGGACCCCATCTCCCGGGGCTACCCTTACGTTGGGGACTGCGGGGGGAGCCCCAATGCCCCCACGATCCCAGCCGGCTCCCCGCCTCCTGCGGGAGCCGGCATTGCATTTGGACAAAGGGAGCTGCTAACATGCAGCTCCCCTTGTCCCTTAGCAATTCTGCTTTGCTTCTTGGAAGCAAAGCAGTGTTTGCTATGGCAGGGCGGGAGCCGTGCTCCCGCCCTGCCATAGCAAATGGCAGTGTCCCGGGGGTGGGCACCCCGGGACATTGCAGGAGCCGGCCCTGGGGGGTGGAGGTCCCCAGGGCCATCGAGGGCTCCAGGAGGGGGGTTGCGCGGCCCCCCTCCCAACTGTTTTAAGCCCCAGGGAGGTGGTGGTCCCCGGGGCCTGGGGGTCCACAACGGACCCCCGTATTTAAATAATTAGTGCCCCGGGGAAATGGTGCGTTCCCCCCGCACATTATGGATGAAGCCCCGGGGAGGTGGCGGTCCCTGGGGCTGTGGGGGCCCCCGCTAATTTATTGGACAGTGCCCCCGGGGCCTGGCCCACCCGGGGGCTTAAAGAACCGAAGCGCAGCATTTGTTTTGGGGTTTTTTGGCCGGATTTGCGCACCCAGCGCGATTTCTGCCGATTTGTTTTTTAAAAAAATGCTTTTTTAGTCACAAGATGGCTGCCAACACTTCCTGTTTTGGAGTGTTGGCAGCCAATCAGAATGAAGCTCGTGCTCGGGAGGGTTCGCAAATCGTCCTCGGCCCTCAGATATCGATATTTTTTGGGGGGAATTTCTCAGCAACTACTGAACGGATTTACACCATTTTAAAAAAAGCACGCTTTCTGAACTACCTTTTTACCAAATTTGGTGTAGTTCCATTCAGCAGTTCGGGCTGTAGCTTTGTCTAAAGTTCCTATGGAAATTAACATGGGGAAAACGCGTTTTGGGACCCCCTTTTTTCTCAGCCCCCACTTGACGAATCACCCCGAAACTTCAAGACAGGAGCTGACCTAAGTGAACCATTAGTTTTGAAAATTTTGCGAATATTCGTTAAACGGCGCCAAAGATATTGGCAAAAGAAAAAACGCTTTTTGAATAGAAACAAGGTCCTAACTATAACTACCTACTGGCGACCGCCAGTAGGCAATATATATATATATACACATGCAAAAGAAGCAATAAAAATAATAAACTTTTCTGAAAAGTTGTAATGCAAATGAATTCCTGCCTGATGTACTTATTGGTGATATAATGACTTACAGCCAATAGGCGTGCAAGCATTGGGGTCAAAACCTGTGTTGGGACCCTCCTTTTTTCTTTGCACCCCGATTACCAATGACCGTTAAACTTTCCAGTATCCGCCAATGTAGAAGGAGTAGGTCTGGAAAGATTTTTGGAGATAATTCAAACAAGCGTAAAGTTGTTAAGGGTAAAAATCTAAGGCATTCCTATCTCTGGTAATCCTAACTATAACTTCTGAGTGCCTACTGACACTCTATAATGTGTGTGTGTGTTTGTGTACACCAATTCCCCTAAATTTGAAACAGGTCATATCATACCCACTGTGGGACATATTTTAAATGAATACATATTCAGAAAAACATCATAGGTCAAAATATGGTATATTTTTGCGATCATAGCGCAAACGTAATGCATTTTAAATACCTTTATATTCACATGAAGGATATAGATACAGGTAACTTCAATCACAAAATGGTAATCAAATCAAATACTATGTTGTACCTGTATTACAATAGTGCAAAGTCCAATTCCATTTATAACAATAATGTTACTGAAGAACCATTTTCCAATTTCACTGCCGCAGCCCTGTTGAAATATACAGCAAGACATTAAAAATGCCATGGTTCTAACAGTTATCCATGAACTCTGAAAATATTCACTGTTGTTTTAAGAAATGCCATAATGTGACTACCTGCCATATCACCATATATCCAAGAGTCCCATACCACACAATATCTTTTGTTATTCTGAAAAACATTTTATGAATTTGGCAGTCACTTTAACAATTCAGGTTTATAAAGAATGTATAAGCTATGGGTTCTCGAGGGGCGTGGTCTGCAGCCCAAGATGGTGGTCGCATAAGCGACGAGCTCCGGGCCTGGGCTTTCTATCTGAGAAACTATCCGTGACTCCCTACCTTGTCGGACGGCAGAAAGGAAGCGGCTGCCAATTCCAGACAGCGGGGCTGCCTCGACGGTGACTTCTGGACATCTGGGGCCCCCTGGAGCGGCCCTGGCGGCGGCGGCGATTCCTGGCCTTCCTGAGGCCTGCTGTGCATCAGGAGCCGTGGCATATCCTGAGGCCTGGAGGGGCTGCGGGCGCCCGAGCCTGGCAGCGGCGCCCACGCGAGTCCCCGGCTCTGGGCCCAACCGGCATTATACGTGCTGTGTCCCCTGAGTGGGGCTCGGCCCGGGCGTGCTCGGGTTGCCGGGTTCTTGCTTCCACCTGAGGGGACAGGTGCTGCGCCTGTGCATGGGGGCTGCTGTGCCCGGTGCTGGGGGAGGCTCCCCAGCAGAAACCCCGAGTGGTTGTGAGGCCGCATTACGCCACAGGTCGGTGGCGGCTCCCCGGCGGATCCTGGCTGTGCACGCCACATATTCCATACAGATCGGAGGAATGGATGAGAGAGCTGGAGTGGTGCCCCCCTGCTGCTGAGGTGAGACCGTGAAGGGCGCTAAGGATAAGCGCTGGGGCTTGGAACCTGTGCCCCCTTCCCCTGCGCTGGGTGGTAGCTGGAGATCCCTCCTGGAGGTGCGGACGGAGCAAATTGACTGGGGTGGCCTCCCTTGTCCTGTCGCATGAGCTGGGTGTGCTGGAGCGGCGGCGACAGTGTCCCTGAGGGTGTCCTCTCACGCCGTGTAGCAGTTGCAGTGTCCTGCCCGGACTGGTGATACCTGGTGTGGAGTTGGGGCCGGGGGCGAGCTGGGACTGACATGAGCCTGCGGTTGCGGCCCTGCATGGGAGTGTAGGCTGTGGGAGCGCCTGGCTGCGTGGGGCTCTACTTGAGCTGCTTGGACCCGGCACCACAGGAGCTGCATGAAACCTTGCTGGTGCCATTTCCTTTATCTACACTTCGGAAAGTAGGAGGAGATCGCTGTTACATAGGATAGCGACTTACATGCCCTGCCAGGGTGTCTGGGTTGCCCTTCCGCTTGCACTGAGTGGATTCCTTGCTGTGGACTTGTGCGGTTAGCTGGTGGTGGTCGCTGGTTTTTTCCGGTGCGGCTCTCCGCTGGCTGTGGTGTACTTGTTGGTAATCAGTTGCTTTGGTGGGGGCTCGCTGCCTGGCCCCATCACGCCGCCGGCTATGGGCAAAGGAAGGCCCAGGGTGCCAACGAGGTCCGGGAGGGCAGGATCTCTCTCTCCGACTTCGGGTCAGTCTTCCGCCTTGTCCCACCAGACGGAGGGAGCTGTGGGGACCAACAATTCCGGGGACAAGCTGGACATGATTTTGCGGGAGATTCGAGATTCCCGTTCTGTTTTGGAGGCGCAGCTGGGCATAATCTCGGTGGATCTCAACTTGCTGAAAGATGACCATAAGAAGTTGGCCGAGAGGGCTAGAACGACTGAGCGGCAGGTTGACACCATGGTACCTCAGGTACAGGCCCACGAAGAACAACTACAGCACATGCGTCAGCAGATTGACTCCCTCCAGGCACGGGCGGATGATGCAGAAGGTCGGGCACGCCGGAACAACCTCCGAATCGTAGGCCTGCCGGAGGGAAAGGAAGGTACTTCGCCTACGGAATACATTGAAAACTGGTTAAAGTCTACTGTGGCCCCCACCGGACTGTCCGCGCATTTCACGGTTGAGAGGGCGCACCGGGTCCCCACACGACGTCCTATTCTGGGCGCTGCCCCGCGTCCCATCCTGGCCAAGATTTTAAATTACAGGGATCGAGATCATCTACTACAGGCGGCAATAGATAATGGTCCTCTCCAAATTGATAATGTTAGGATTTCAATATTTCCGGATTACACCTTGGCAGTCCAGCGCAGAAGATTTTCCTTTATGGAGGTGAAGGCATGGGCTCGAGCAGCAGGCCTGTCATTTGCAT
This sequence comes from Calotriton arnoldi, assembly GCA_963921515.1. Lineage (NCBI taxonomy): Eukaryota > Metazoa > Chordata > Amphibia > Caudata > Salamandridae > Calotriton > Calotriton arnoldi. Next base: position 218,216 of record CAWUFW010006245.1, on the reverse strand, counting down.
TATTATTCCCCGCAAAACTGAAAATCATCTATGATCAGCGTTCCTTGTTTTTTGATACCCCTGACAGTGCGTGGGAATGGCTGGACAAGACGTTCCCCGATGTCCAACCTACGAGACGCATGGACTCCTCACTGCCCAAACCGCAGCGTCCCCCTCGGAGGCGTAAGAGGGGCATCCTCTCTCAAAGCTCGAGTTCCAGCTCCTTGGGCCGTCGGCAAGTGTTGGAGGGCAGGCGGAGGGCTCTACATGCTGCTCCCACTTTTCGCACCACTCGCCCAGAGATCAGCTCTAGCCCATCGGAAGGATTGAATACGGACACTGACACAGATGGTAGCGTAGCACTGTTCCCTTCAGCGACTTCACGACTCAGCAATGATCCTCTGGCCTCGGCGGACTCTTGATTCTTTGTCTTTTGCCTTGTAGGAGTTGCTTAGCTTCTTATTGTATTCCTGTCCGGATGGTAGATCTGTAATCCACTACATGTGCCTTTACCTGACTGGCAGAACATCATAGAACTTGTATGCCGTTGTGACAGGTGGGAACAGATGGTTAAGTTCTCGGGCCCGGTGCACGTTCTGGGCGCTTTTCTGAGTGCCTCATTGCACTTGTGCGTCTGTTGATGGTGTTAGCGACCTTCCCCCATAGGCGGTAGCACTGGTTGACTGTGAAGTATGTTCACTTTGTCATTACGGTTTGGTCGAACGATGTTTGGACGTTGGACCCAGTATTGGGATTTTGTTCACTTTGATGTAACTATGCTGCATGGTCTGGGGATTGTGGGGGGTGGGTGGGGGTGGGTGGATGGGGGTGGGATCCGGGGGGTTCTAGTTCCATTTGATGGTGCCTGCTGTTAATTCTTACACCCTTGTCTCGTGGAATGTGCGAGGTATGGGTTCTATGGCAAAACGACATAGAATAGCTGCGCAGTTGCATCGCTGTAAAGCACACATAATTTGTTTTCAGGAGACCCATTTGATCCCCACTGAAACTACGAAATTACAAAGGAGATGGCGAGGGCAGGTTTTTGCGATGGCATATTCGGCCTACTCCAGGGGGGCTGCCATTTGGGTTCGGGCGGGCATTCCCTTCTCCCTTATTGAGAGCAAGTTAGATGATCAGGGCCGGTTTGTTCTTCTGTTGGGAACGTTGGATGGAAGGCAGATAGTACTGGGGTCCCTCTATGCACCGAATACGGACCATGAGGCATTTTTAGCGCGGGTGTCCCAGGCGCTTGCTGGCTGGTCCCATGTCCCATGGCTTCTGGGGGGCGATCTGAATGCAGTATTCGACATTGGCCTGGATCGTTCCCATCCTCCTTTATTTAATACGGCGGCAAGGGCACAGACTGTAACATTGACACGTTGGGCACAGGGTTGGGATTTATTGGACGTCTGGAGGGCAATGCATGTGAACATGAGGGAATATTCCTTTTACTCTTACCCCCATAAGCTGCACACACGTCTAGATCATTTTTTATGCTCCCCGGGTCTCTCCTCTTCAATTACGTATTGTGAGTTTCTGGGCAAGACGATATCTGACCATAATCCTATAGAATTGCGGTTGTCATGGAGCCATTCACCTGCTCCGATTCCAACGTGGAGGATGCAGCCTTTATATTTGGAAGATCAGGTCTATTGGGCGGCATTGAATGCAGCTATTGACGCATTTTTTGTGGAGAATGAGGGTACTGCTTCGTCCAGGGCTATCGAATGGGAGGCCTTCAAGGTGACTGTACGTGGGGTTGCCATGGGGACTTTGGTGGGATCACGGAGGGAAGTGATTAGGGACATTACTGACCTGGAAGGGGAATTGCAGGCCTTGGAGGTGGTGGCTCAGAGGTGTGAGGACGGCACAGAGCCGCTTCAATCTGCCAGGATTAAGTATGCGGAGTTGTTAGAGCGATTGCGTCTGTTGGATTTTGATGCTTACACACTGCGAACACACTCCGAGGCAGATAGGGCAGGTACATTATTGGCGAGACTGATCCAGCCCACGATGAGTCCTACCCCTGTTTTAGCTATAAACACGGTTGATAATGTGCTGGTTACGTCTCAGGGGGAGATTAATGCTGCGTTTCAGGAATATTATGCTCAGTTGTATACTGTCCCATGTTTAGATGTCATGGCTCCCACGCTTTCCTTTTTGTCCGAGGTCCAACTTCCCACGGTTTCTGATTCAATGGCCAAGGAGTTGGCTGCTCTGATTAATGCTGCAGAAATTCGGATGGCACTAAAGGCGTTGGCCCGCAACAAGACACCAGGCTCCGATGGCTTCCCTGTGGAGTTTTATTCCACATTTGCCGATAAGTTGATTCCGAGGTTGTTGCAACTCTATACTACTTCCCTAGAGAGTGGGGTCTTGCCTCTTACTACCAGGGAGGCGATAGTCACGTCCTTATTGAAACCGGGCAAGGTACCAACTGATCTTTTATCTTATAGACCACTTTCTATTCTGAATACAGAATACAAGGTGTTGAGTAAGGTATTGGCGTCACGACTCCTTCCCCGTTTGATCCATACGGACCAATGTGGATTCATACCCCAACGCAGTACCTCTTTGAATATCCGTCGGCTCCATGCCTTAATACACGCGGCGTCCGCCTCTTCCCCTCTTGCTGGTTGCTTGTCTTTGGACGTGCGTCAGGCTTTTGATACTCTCAGCTGGCCGTATATGCTTGCGGTGCTGTCTAAATTTGGCCTGCCCCAGTCCTATTGTGCATGGCTTAAATTGTTGTATACTAGTCCCACGGCGCGCGCTAAGACGGGTAGGACCATCTCTTCCTCTTATTTAATATCCCGGGGTACTCGACAGAGCTGCCCCTTATCCCCCATGCTTTTTGTGTTGGCCCTTGAGCCTCTTGCACAGTACCTGCGTCGGATTATGATCCCTTATGGCATACAGTTGCGTGGGGTGATACATTCAGTATCCTTATACGCGGATGACATGCTGTTATATTTTCACGATTTGGAAGTTGATAAACGCGAGATAGCTGCTGCCTTTTATAGATTCGGGGACATTTCTGGCTTGCGTCTTAATGCTTCTAAATCGGTGGCCTTTGCCTTCTATAATACTTGTGCGTCTCCTACTCTGCAATTTGGTCAAATGCGCTTCCGAGTTGAGCCTGTCACTTTTAAATACTTGGGGGTTAATATTTATAGATCGAACGCTGATACTATAGACGGTAATGTAGTACGCACCATCAACTCGTTGCGCTCCCAAATTGCCTTTTGGAGTTCGTTGCCACTGACTGTGGCGGGCCGCGTGGCGGTGTCAAAAATGGTTATGCTCCCCCACCTCCTTTATTACTTCGTGAATTTGCCGGTGGTCCTGCCGGCTTGGATTTTTAAAGTGCTTGACACGTTATTAACATCTTTGATATGGGGGGCGGGCAGACATCGGGTGGCGCTGTCTAAACTGCAGCTACCTAGTACGGCGGGGGGCACGGGGGCGCCTGATTTTAAGACGTATTGTATAGTGGGGCAGTTACAGTGGACGGCATATTGGTTGGCCGGTAAGAATTTATTCGAAATTGGATACTCCCTGGGTTGTTTGAGACGTGGGTTTCTTCAGTCCCAGCTCTGTCCGGGAGCACGGAAAATGAGGGATCCTCCATATTTGTTGCAGGTTGCATTGCATTATTGGGCACAGGCGAAGAGGTTGGCACGGTTGCCATTTCCGTACGCCCCAAATATCCCCATGTGTGGGTTGCCTACTAGGCGTGGGGTGTTAACGATGACCCAGGTACAGGGGTGGACTCGGGAGGGGGTGGGGACAGTCGGGGATTTATTTCTCGAGGGCCACTTGATGCCCCATGACGAGTTTGTACGCGCTAACTCGCTGCCTGACTCCTTGTTTCTCATTCACGCGGCTGTAGTGCGTTTTATTCGTACTTATTGGTATACAGATCAAACGGAACCCACAACTTTTCAATTGCTGAGATCACTACACATTATGGGACATGGACGACACTTGGTGCGCTGGCTCTACCGTGGCTTGAGAGAACATTTGCATGTTCCACTAATACATCTTAGGCAGAAGTGGGACGTGATCTTGGGGCGGGAGCTGGAAGATAGAGAATGGGCCCAAATGCTAGACCACCCCCGGCGAGTTTCAGTTATTTATACTACATAAAGCATACCTTGCCCCAGGTACGATACGGAAAATGTTTCCCATGACGGACGCGGTATGTCTGCGGTGTAGGTTGCATGATGCTGATTTTCCTCATATGATATGGTCCTGTCGGGTGCTGCGGGGATTTTGGTCAGAGGTTGTCCGGGTGTTGGAGGCGTTGACGGAGCGGGCGCCGAGGGACACAATCGAGGCCTGCCTTTTGGGACTATTCCCCCTCCCTAAGAAGGCTAAATTGCTACGCAGATTTGCGGGGTTGGCTCTGATGTTGGCAAAACGTATGATAACACGACGCTGGAAGTCTACTCTAGCACCGCGAGTGGGCGATTGGCATGAAGAAGTGGGCAGATGGGCGGTTGCAGAAAGGGAGGCTTTACACCGTGAAGAATACAGGGGACTGCGAAGGCGACCGATTTCGCTGGACTGGGCGCACCTAGTGGAACAATTCATGGCTATGGAAGATGTTGAGCCTTCGGGATCACAACATAGTCGGCGGGACAGTGGTGCAGTATTATAGGAGCTGGTGGATTCATGCTTACCCACGCTCTACCTGGGGGCCTCCCTTCTGCTTCCCTATCCCCGGCCCTGTTCCTTTGTCCCTATCCCTTTGGGTCTCACCTTCTCCTTGCTCCTCTCTATGTTTCTCTCCCCTCCCCTTCTTCTCACCCCCCCCCCCACAACCCCCCTCGGTACACGCCCCTTCCCGGGGTTCTCAGACCTGATACGCACTGGACGCAGGGACATCAGCGAGGTGTGTAGTCTGTGTAGCGGCACTTAAGTTACTTGTTTGTTGGGGTATTGTTTGGGGAGGGTTAGTTTGGGAGGGGGGTGTAATGGGTACTGCACAAGATACCACTTATTAGAATTGTAGTTCCCTGCCTGGATATACGGTTTGTACATTTATGCTGCAAGTCATGCTGTATTTTCTGTAAGATGCAGGTATGCCTTATCTTAACATGCGGCCAGGATCCGTGCTGCCTTGCTACTATGCAAGGCCTTCAAAATGCTATGATTTACCGTATACACCTGTGCATTATTTGCAGTGCTCAATAAAAATATTTAAAAAAAAAAAAGCTATGGGTTCTCACCAAAACATCACATTCATCAAGTGCTCCCACAGAGAGGCTGTTGTATAAATAACTGATTGTAAGAAATATCAACTTGGGACAACATATAATTCTAGCCAAGGCTTGATCTCCTTATCTACAGTAAATAAAGAAACCTAATATGAAGCGACCAACGACATCTTTGCAACTTGTTTTCTGTCTATACTGCTCAAATTAATACAGTGTTTGTCAGAAAATTGCTCTTCTGTCACATCATTTAGTGTATCACAAATATGGGACAGTTTCCAACATAATACATGCTGCTGCATTCCCCTTGCTGTAGACAGAGACCAGACCAACTCCTAAGTATTTGCGGGCATAAAATGTTGACAGTTATGATCATACATAACCACACCCTAGCGGAGAGACTATAGAAGTAATATGCAGCTGCTTGATAACCTCACTATGGGCTGCTGTTATATTCCCGAGTTAGGCCTATGTAGTGAAGCAGCTTATTTCTTACATTGTCCTATTTTTTCAGGAGTACCCTTTTGCACATATTTGCATGTGCGACAATGTCGGATTTGTTTCCCTGAAACTAAACTTGTTTACATATCTAGCTTTGCACAACATTATCACAATGCCCTGAACATCATCTACAAGGTCTCTTTTCGCACTATGTACAAATGTCATCTCTATCTTCATCCACGGGGTGACAGGGCTATCTACATATCCATAACATCCCAAATCTAAACGCATATCACAAGGCTGCTTTCTATTATAAAAGATGAGCATCCCGATAGATTAGCAGAGGTGGCACTCCAGCTGACACCAGAGGTCCGTGCATGCTGAGAATTCACCATGCAGCGGTCTGACATCTCGTGAGGGGTGTCCAGTTCGTGACCAAGACGGAGTCCTTCATTCTCTCCCACCAGGTAATGGGGTTGGATCATCCCTTGGGGGGATTCTTGGCTCTATACCTACACACACTCTAGGTACACTTAGAGTTGGGTTTGCATAATAGGAGTACTTTCGATTACTGCCTTGTTTTATATGCCAGCATATATACATTGTTTTTAGCACCATGGTAGAACTATTTCTACTATTCACACTTTTGGTGCTTGTAATCACTTTATCTGCTTCTGTCTATTAATCATTCCAGCACATGAATTCTATACAAGAATAATGTTGAGTTAATAAAGATATTGAAAACGTCCCAGTGTGTATTCTATGTACACTTCTCTGAGAATAAGTAAACACAAGTGACTAAGCTAAAGGTTCTGTACTGTTTCCACGATCCCTGAGCGGTCAGGGTTGTCATGTTCAGTAGCTGCAAGAAACCATTCTCTCCCTGGTAGGTTAGGGGGGTTTATGGCGGCACTGTGAGCTAGCTGGTCTATACACCAACATATCCTGCGGGGGTGTCCGGAATCAGTCTTGGCACCAAGCCCCTAGTTTCTCTTGTCCAAACAATGCGTAGATCCTACGGATTAATAGAAACTACACCACACTGCCGCTTTACATTACAGAAGGAATCCAAATGAGGATTTGCTTTACAACTTGAAATAGCTTGAAATTTCAGTAGGTATCTGTAGAAGTGTGACCCTCTACGAAACACAGTAGATAATACGATGGAGGTCAAAGAAGGTTTATTTGAATAACACAGCTACAGAGACCCCATCCATCATCAAGCTCAGACCAACTGACAAATCCTCTATTCCAGCCTACCACCTAGCAACCATCCCCACATTCCAGAACACCATAACGCAGGACATCACACCTTCTCCCCCTTCATACATTTCTGACATAAAGAAAATAAAGGAAACTGAACTATGACTACATTGGGGACTCATACAAACCAAAGGTACAAAGAACCTAAAAGAAAATGCAGTTGCTATCTTTGAAAAACTTAACAATGTAATTTGTAGAAAAGAAGAAAATGGGGTGCATGGTGAATAAGACAAAGCGCTTGCTTTAACAAACACAATCTTGTAAGCAACGGGGAATACATCTTAAGCAAAGTGGTCTAGGGCCCCTTTTTCGTGCAACAGGCTCTTCCACTTCAGAGCCCGAATCAAGATCAGCAACAGCTCTAGAGTCACTATCAAGGTCAGTATTAGCTTGACACTTCGCCACTCTACTTAAATTCCAAATCCTATGGTCACTGATCTTTACTGCATTTTTAAAAATCTTGATAATCTTAAACGGATGACTGAATTTGGACCTGCCTCCGCCTTTCCTTGGAGACTTAATCTTGACCCAGTCCCCCACATTGACCACTGTACTCCTCACAGCCCTCCTCTTATCATACAAGATCTTTCTTTTTTCCATTATCTTTTTCTCTCTCTCTCTCCAGCCATCTGTACTGCCCACCTTTTTGTCCAGCAAAGTTCTTTTGGTTGCTACCCACAATGGAGTGACTTCAAGTTGGCGAACCTCCCTTTGAATAAACGAAAGGGGGTTATACCAGTGGACGAATGAGAAGTGAACCAATACCAATTTTAGCATGCCCAAAAAGAATTATCTTATCCTCCCCATCAACCTTCTGCAAAAGAACTGCTCCCAACCCCTTCGAGCAGGCATCAGTCATGAGATAAGACAATTTTGTGGGATCAAAACTTCCTAGACAAGGCGCTTTATTTAGATGTTTCTTAATGCACTCAAACTCTTCCTCACAGCCTTTGGACCAAACAAATTCACTTCCTTTCTTGAGAAGAGATCTCAAACAAGAGGTTTTCCCAGCAAAATTTGATACAAACTTGTGATAGAACTCAGCCATGCCCAAAAACTTTACTAACTCTTCTTTGTTTAGGGGGGCGCGGAGATTACAAATGGTGTTTACTAAAGACGCTTTGGGTTTGATGCCTGCAGCGGACACAAAATGCCCTAGGTACTCTATTTCTTTGACATCAAATTTGCATTTATCTGCCCTAAGGTTGAGTGCTAGCACCATGTAATTTCCTCAACACTGACCTCAACCTCCTATCATGTTCCTCATATCCACACCAAAGATGAGCACATCATCTTGGTACACCTTGACACCCTGAAGGCCTCCAAGAATACCCTCCATCGCCCTCTGAAAAACTGAGGCTGCAGAAATCAGTCCGAAAGGCATTCTTAGAAATCTAAAGGTACCAAAGGGTGTTACAAAGGAGGTGAGGTCCTGGGAAGAGGAGTGAAGCCTGACTTGGTTACAGGCAGAGGTCAAATCTAAAGAAGAAAAGTGCTCTGCTCCCTCAAGGGAACATAACATTTCACTTCTGTTGGGTAGTGGATAATGATCAACAACAACAGCTTTGTTGAGTTCCCTCAAGTCGATACAGAGCCTGGCCTCCCCATTGGCTTTGCGGGCCCTAACAACAGGAGAGACCCATTCTGTTGCCTCAACCTCTTGAATGATTCCATTGGATAAAAGCTTATCTAATTCAATTCTCATGCTCTCTCTTACTAACAGAGGTACATTCCTGACCTTAGATGTTTTCGGAACAGCGTTAGGTTTCACCTTTATCCAATGTACGTAGTTTTTGAGACAACCCAATTTACCAGCAAAGACCTCAGGGAATTCCTTGACCCAATCTTGATTAGCTTCACTAACAACTCCAACTGGTGGTCATTCTTTTAGACAGATCAACGGATTCTCATTGGGATCAAGAAAGATATGTAGATCACGTTGATGGAACCAACTTATGAGCGAGTCTCCTTTCAGCAAAACATAGATCTTACCGGGGATGGTTCTCCCTTTGAAGTCAATTGTGCCCCAGAAGAAACCCAGCAACTCAATAGTCACCCCACCATAACCTTTTGGTCTAATGTCCGGCTTCAACAGAGTGACTTTGCCCCAACAGATTACACTCATAAATGTTTTGGGAACTAGAGTTATCTTGGCCCCAGAGTCGAAGAGCATTCTCACAGGAGCATCATTAATCAAAACCAACTCCTGAGGACCATCACTAGCATTCCCTTTGACTTGAAGAATATTGATTTCTTCTACATCTTCCTCATACAGATCAACCTCTCTGACTATCTTATGTTCCTTGCGTGTTCTGCAACACCTGGAGACATGACCTTTTCTTCCACAGGTTTTGCACGTGGCCTTACAGCCTGGGCAGTCTTTAAAGTTGGCCATATGGCCAGGGTTGCCACACCTGAAGCACTACCCCTGAAAATTCTTTGTGTTAAAGGGCTTTGAAGTGGTGCTCACACTCGATTTGGGTTTAACAGATCTATCCGCCACCACCTTGACTCTAATGTTCTCTCTTCTATCACCTGAACTGTCTTTGCGTATAATATCAACACATGCCTTTGAATGTTCGTGACCTTTGGCTATGATCAGAACTTCTTGAAGCGATGGAGTGTCCTTTTGCCATAGAGCATCTCTTGCTTTGTCGAGGACACATACCAACATGAACTGATCTCTTAAGCGCTCCTCTAAGGTAGCCCCAAAACTGCAAGTGGACGCTAATTTGTGCAACACAGTTATTTATTGTTCCACCGATTCATCCTGCCTTTGCATACTTCTCCCAAAGTGGTATCATTCAAGGACAGTACTCACTTTGGGAAGGTAGGGTAAGTCCAATTTTTTTATGCAGATTTCATACTCATTCAGACTAGCAGAGTCACTATCAGAGAGTTCAGGAAGGTGTTCAAACACTTCTTGTCCCTCAGAGCCCAAATAATGCAATAATAATGAGGTCTTCCTCTCTGTACTTAAGGATGTGCCGTAAACACGAGCATAATGTGTGAAAACCTTCTTCCATTTCAACCATGAGAGAGGAGGATCTCCTGGGGATGTCAAAAAGAAGGGAGGAGCAGTGACATTTTGCATGATGTAAGCTTTGTTCTTGACTTATGGGTGAACCTCAGTAATCCGAATTTGTTCACTGTGCGTCATTTCTACAAACTTTATTAGCTGAGCTCATCAGCGAAGCTGCGTGGAGCTCAGTAGTTGTGCGCAATTCCACAAACTTTATTAGCTGTGTGCATCAGTGAAACTATCACCATCTCTGTGCTATATAAGCCTTTCAGATCAGGAAAATTAATGTAGATAGCAAAACGTGACAGTTGTGCGCATCAGCAAAGTGAGCGTAGGTTACTGTGCGCAACTTAAATAACTTCCTTAGCTGTGGGGATTAGAGAAAGTAATTTAGACTTTATTAGCTGTGCGCATCAGCGAAGCTGCGTGAAGGTAGATTACTGTGCGCAGTTTAAACAACCTTCATAGCTGTGCGCATCAGCAAATAGACACACGGATGGCTGTTCACACTTGAAAGCAGCTTGATCAGCTGTGCGCATCGGCGGTCAGGAGGACGCGAGTGCCGATGAACAACCTAAGATGGCCGCCGTTTAATGTGATGAACATGACGGCGTTGTGTTGTTCACTTGAGTCGGGTTTAGTTCCTGCACTCAAGATAGCCGCCCGCAACATAATGACATTGCGTGCTGGTACTGGTGCGTGGGTGTGCAGGCAAGTGTCTTGTGCTGTAGAGGGTCGTTAGCTTGCCGTCTCGTACAGAGGCAAGTGTGCGCAGCCCCTCGCGCTGTTTTGGGGAGAACGGCAAACCCCAAGTAAACTAGTAAAACGGTGGGGTACAATGAGTGACCCCTCCACAGGTTTACCGGCCAGCCCACCTTCCACCTCACTTGAAAGGCTGGTGAACAGCCAATGGATCTTGTGCCTTGTTCGAGGTGAGTTGCTCTGGTTGGAAAATTCGAGGAGCAGAGTGGGGCCAATGAATTCCCACTAACTCCAGCTTGTGATTCTTTCTCCATCAGAAGGACAGCCAGGAACCTCGATGTCTTGTCAGGTAGGACTCAAGTCTTCTTGTTTTTCTTGGTCTTGAAGCTCTGTTGGGGTCTCTTGTAGATCGGTTCTGTGTAGGTAAATCGTCGCCAAAATGTAGAAGTGTGCCCCTCCAGGAAACAAGTAGATCATATGGTGGAGGTCAAAGAAGGTTTATTTGAGTAACACAGCTACAGAGACCCGATCCATCATCAAGCTCAGACCAACTGACAAATCCTCTATTCCAGCCTACCACCTAGCTACCATCCCCACATTCCCGAACACCATAACGCAGGACATCACAGTATCACTCCTGGTTAGACTAGCCTCGCCAAGTCTTAACTAAAGTGGGAGTGATAGGAAAAAAACTACACCTTCTTCTCAGCTGATGCTTTTAGTCCTCAATTTATCTGGAGATTCTTTATTAATTACCTCTTTTGTAGCTCGTGCATGTTCTGACTGTCAGGGATATTTTAGTATCAGAATTCTTACCTTAGGATGGATTCCATAATTGGGAGTTTCACAGAACCAGCCTTCATGTGTTGAGTTCATACATGAGCATGGTAGTTGGTCTGGATCTTTAATTTGATTCTTCTTCCAGTCTGAGGCATTGTGATTCCCACAGCATCTCAACTAGGAAAAAAGAACACTAAAATTACAGCATGTATTTGAAACTAGTAAACTGCACGCCACCTGTCATTGCATGTGAGTTTCAAAGAACTTTTAAGCAAAGAATAACCTAGAGCTAGAAAAACGACAACAAGTTATCTAAATCTTTTAGCAAAGTCTTTAAGCACAGGATTACAAGTGCTGTCCACACTGAGGTAAAAAAAATGCGAAAAGCACTCCAACCACAATGTTACAGCTTTGGGTTGGATTGGTTAAATATATCCAAGTCAACCTGGAATAACTAAAGCTGCTCCTGACACATGTTTCACTCTTATTGGAGCTCATCTGAGAAGCATAACTTGGTCTAGACACAACAGGAAACAGAGATTCATATATATATATATATATATATATATATATATATATATATATATATATATATATATCCAATCGAAACTGCTCCCAGAGTGAAGATGCCACACACAATCGTATTTCACCTTTTATTTGGCAGGCAGCAGCGAACTCAGTTATGACCTCCCAGCGTGTTGTGCGCCAATTACGCCATACGCGTTTCGGGTACTCTCCCTTTGTCACTGGCTTGGCTTTGCGGTGGAGAAACAGCTGAGCAACTTTTCATCACGTTTTGTATCACATAGTCCCGCCCACATGGGCGTGTGCATGCAGTGCACCTTGGTTTTACGTAGTTCGAATTGGTATTGCCATAATGGATGCTGCCGTTCCTTTCCCTCCACAGATTTCACCATCCCATCGGGTCGCTGTTATGGACAGAACTGGTTGGCTGCTTAACTTTAGCCTAACCAAAGTGGCTACGATGTTCCAGTACGCGCCTCAGATTCAAGGCGCTAGGACCTGCTACAGTCTGCAGTGGGCGTCTTCGTGGCCAGAGCGGGCCACTACATATCCAATCGAAACTGCTCCCAGAGTGAAGATGCCACACACAATCGTATTTCACCTTTTATTTGGCAGGCAGCAGCGAACTCAGTTATGACCTCCCAGCCAATTACGCCATACGCGTTTCGGGTACTCTCCCTTTGTCACTGGCTTGGCTTTGCGGTGGAGAAACAGCTGAGCAACTTTTCATCACGTTTTGTATCACATAGTCCCGCCCACATGGGCGTGTGCATGCAGTGCACCTTGGTTTACGTAGTTCGAATTGGTATTGCTATATATATATATATATATATATATATATACATACATACATACATACATATGACCAAACTCACATGTTAACTGAAATGCTGACATTTTGCCTGGAGAATAATTTCTTTCTGTATGAGGATAAGTGGTTCAAGCAAGAGGTCGGGACTGCCATGGGAAGTTGCTTCGCGCCCAGTTATGCATGCATGCTAATGGGTTGGTAGGAGGAACAACAGGTATGGACAGAAATGAACGAGAATTTAACCAAACATATAGTCATGTGGACCAGATTCATAGACGACATTTTCCTGATATGGGACGGCTCTGAATCTGATTTGAAGAGATTCTTTAGAGTACTAGAGAAAATACAGGTGTTTGCACAAGGATCACAATTTAATAGACCAATTGAAATCATCCCAAAGTGTTGCACATGAAGCACAGAAACTGATATACTGCACAAATGTATAAAGAAAACTTGTCTGCTATGGACCCATGGTCTCCAGGCTCACCTTCTGTTCCTCAACTGCATAGTGCTCGCTCAAAGCACCAGCAGGGGTATAAGGGAGAGCAGTCCATACCAGGTATGGGAGGCACAACCTCTGCTTGGTGCTTGTCCATGTGCTGGTGCAGACATACGTGGCTATCACAAATGGGAGACACAGAGTACACATTTCTGCAGTGTTCATTCAATCTTTATATTGATTATCTCATCCACTTTCCCCGGTACCTGTGATCAGCTTAGTGTATTTCCACAACATATGATAAAAAGTAGGCCCTCCCACTTGGATCTGCTTTGTTTAAATCCGGGCAGATATCATATTTGCATGTAGTACACAAGCAGTGTTCTGTCATTGTACTGTCATGGTTTGCTAAACTTTCTGAGGAGCAGGCCACCAAACCAGCACAAATACCCAAACAATCCAACTATATGTAGAGTGCAGTCACCTAAAGCCTGCTAAGGCTAACAGATGAAGATCATATCTTTTCTTGAGAAGATGGGGTTTGTGTGGTGGAGTAGAAAGTATGGACTCCTCCAGTCCCTTATCCCCCGGTTTCTAAAATGCCTAAATCCACATTCAGCTCCATAAAGATTTCAGACGTTAGTAGGAAAGAGGAAATGGCTCCAACACTATGTCATCTAGTTCTGTGTTGCCTACTTAATTAAAGTAATCTCTCATATCAAGGGCCAATATGCAAACTTAATCAGGTCAGTGTTAATCCTGTATATATCTTTGGTCCTGGTCATAATTGAAAGATTCTAATGAGACAGGTGGTCCTGCCATCAGATTATTAATAATTGCAGCAATACAAATACAGGCATGGTTAAAGCCAGACCTATTTGCTTTTCCAATGCTTTTTAGTGGTGGTGGTAACAGTGGCAGCAGTGGTGTGGTATTGGTGGTGATGGTATGGTATTGGTGGTGGTGGAGGTATTGGTGGTGGTTTTGGTATTGGTATTGCTGATGGTGGTACTGGTGGTGGTGGTGATATTAGTAGTGTAGGTGATGTGGTACTAGTGGTGCATTGTGGTCGAGTTGATGTGGTATTGGTGGTAGTACTGTGGTGATGGCATTGGTGGTGGTAATGAGATATTTGTGGTGCTGTTGGTATTGGTGGTGATGTATTTGTAGTGGTGGTATTGATCGTGGTCATGATGTTGGTGATGTGTTGGTGGTATTGGCAGTGTCTGGTATTGGCGAGGTACTGGTGGTGATGGTGGTTTGGTGGTGGTTTTATTATTATCGGTGGCATTGATGGAGTATCAGTGGTGGTGTGGTATTGTTACTGTGGCAGTGGTATTGGTGGTGGTATTTGTCTTGGTAGTATTGGTGGTGGTGGCATTAGTTTCAGTATTAGTGAGGTGGTGGTATTGATGGACTTGGTGGGTGGATTTGGTAGTATTGCTAATGGTGGTAAAGGGTACGTGGTGTAATGAAATGAAATAACAAAGATTTATAGGAGCGCAGCAAATACCCAGAGGCGTCAAGGCACTAAAGAAGGTAGAGTCCTGGAAAGAGATGAGGTCAGCAGGAAGAGAGGTTCTCAGATCAAAGAGAAGTAACTGCATTCAGTTAAAGGTTGAGAAGCCAGGTTTACATAACTTTTCGAAAAGTATCATAGACCTGAAAGCTAGTGATAGAGCATGGGAGGGAGTTCCAGAGTTTTGTTGCGGCCACCGAGAAGGCTCTGCCTCCCCACCTAGTCTTCCGGATTTTTGGAACCACCACAAGATTATTGCTAGGAGACCGGAGCTGTCTGGAGAGAATTTACCACTGGAACATGGTTCTAATTCCTCTAGGCCCAGTGCTTTGTACAGCCCTATGACCAATGCATAGAGCTTTGAAAATGATGTGCTTGTTCACTGGTAGTCAATGAAGTTTGGAAATCCCTGCAGAGACTGATTGATATTTGGAGATGTGTAGGATCAGTCTTGCAGCGCATTCTGTACCAGCTGTAGCTCGGCTAATGCAGAATTATTCATCTCAAGGCAGAGTGCATTGTAACAGTCCAGCCTTGAAGAAATCAAGGGTAGAGACACTTGCTTCCGTGCCTGCAGAAGAATAAAAAGAAACACCTTCCTAAGGATCCTGATGATCCAAAAACAGGTTGGTACTGTGTGGTTGACCTGAATGTCAAACAACAGAGTTGTGTCTACCAACACTCCCAATTTCTTTTTGGTAGTCTGTTGGAGTGGGTAGTATGCCTAACATTTCCAGCCCCCTTGGCTGTTCCAAATGGATGGTGGGTTACCAAAGATTAAGACCTCCATTTTGTCTCCATTGAGTCTTTGTTAATTATTACCCATCCAGGTGGCTACCGCCTGCATGCAATTTCTTTTTAAATTGGCAGAGATGGCTCTATATCCTTGGTAATTGCCACAATTATTTGTGTCATCGGCATTCGAGAGGTGTATTGGTGGTATTTGTTGTGGTGGTGTCATAGATGATTGCATTGGTATTGCAGTGTGTTCTTGGTATTGGTAGTGGCAATGGTGTGGGGCTGGTGGTGGGGATTGTATTGTGGCATTGGTGGTATTAATTGTATTGATGGTGGTGTTGTAGCATTGTTCGTAATATCGGCAGTGGTGGCATTCTTTCTTGGGGGGAACATGGCGGCCGCTAGCTAAACGGCCGCGGTCCCGCTCCCTCTGGCGTTTTCTGACGGTTCTGGCTGGCGGGCGCTTCGCTGCCCGATGCCTTGATGTCGAGTTGAGCACCCCCCTCCCTTCATTCCTCTCTCCTACCTTGATTTCCTGTTCTCGGTGGTGAGCCCCCCTCTTCAGTCTCAGCGTGGCGGATGGCTCCGGACCTGCACGGCGGCTCATTGCTGCTTGGGGCTTGGCGCTGGAAAGGTGCAGCGCGCGAGTGGCAGCGCCCGGGACACCGCCCGTTTCCTGCTCCGGATCACCGGAGGCAGGGTCAGCACTAGCTACGGCACCTACACGAGCCTTAGGACCAAAATAGAAGGGGAGATTGAGTTTGGCCCTCAGGTAGGGTGTCCGGGCTTCAACGCAAATGAGGAGGCTAATCTTGCTGCCTTGAAGAGAGGTAAGGAGGGGCACGCTTTGCTTTCGGATTGTTTCATCAGCAGTGACACTTTGTTTCATCAAAGGAGGACCTTTGTAATCTCCCGGCTTCCTGAGAGTGAAGAGTTTTTACTGTATGGAGACAAGTGAAAACTCGAAAGTGGTTATTCCACCGCCAAAAGTTGGCAGATACACCCTGCGAGCCAGAGCAGCTCTTTCCTCTGTTAACTTAGACATTACTCAATCTATATTTCCCCCCCGGGTCTCCCCCCCCATTTTAGGGGTTAGAGTGTCAGCAAAACAGAGCAGCCGGAAAGGGGGGAACACCGAACGTGGAACTGGAACTGCTATCAAGGGAAAAGAGCCGGGCAGTGGTAGGGGCAAGGGCAAGAAAGTGTTGCCTTTAAAAGCGAAAATAACCCCCTCACTAAAAACATACTATAAGGTTATGTCTTCTTCAACCACCCGTGACCCCAAAAGGGATGCTGAACAGGATGTTGAACAAAATAGTCCACTTAGCTCTCATAGCTCATATAGCCCTTGCAGGTTGGCTGTAGGAGATTCTTTGGATACCTCCATAAGTAACCCCCCTGTTGAGCCAATTCCAGGGCCAAGTATTACGTCGGCATTTTCGCAAAGCAACACAAAGGGATTAAATACATCAGACCCCCCAAAGGTGCCTGCTAAGAACTCCGAGGGCCCACCTCCTCTCATACATCCAGAAGTTAGTCTTTCAAATAGATTTACTGTCTTGGTTCCCCAAGACAATCAGGAAATTCAGCCGAGTGCTCCTATTGACTGTGCAGCATCAGATCCTACGACACATTCACTGGCCGATATATTACTGGCTCTTAAAGCCGAGGTGTCAAGTAGGTTCACCGTGTCAGAGAAGAACCAGGCAGAGATGACGAGTAGATTCATGGTCTCAGAGGTGAATCAGGCGGCCATTCAAGCATCATGTGAAGCTTTGGCTCAGAAATTGGAGGAGGTCACATTAAGAACCGATGCTATTGAGATGGAGATCCCTAAAATCGAGGAAGTTATGTACACTACCTCTGTGGATTTGGCAAAATTAACAGCCCAGAATAGAGAACTAAAAGATGACCTTGAACGGTTGGAAAACCATTCGAAGAAAAACAATCTGAGAATCTTAAACATTCCTGAAGCTCTTGAGGGATCTGATATAAAAGGCTTCGTGATATCTCTGCTACAGGAAACAGTCCTGAAGAACTCGCCTAGTATTGATCTTGCGCATGAGATACAAAGGGTACATAGTGAACCCTTCAAGAGGAATTTAGCTAAGCAAAAGCCCAGGAAGATTTTGGTCAACTTTTTGTCATACACTGTCAAGGAATTAATTCTAACTTCAGCTCTTAGGGAAGGCACAATAACATCTTCCGGTATAAATCCCTTCTCTTTCTCCATAAGATCTGATATCTCCCATATTACGGCTACAAAACAGTGGGAGCTGGGGAAGAGGTTAGAGGAGTTAAATGGTCTAGGGGCCAGGGCACAGTTGAGGTTTCCTGCGTCACTACGTGTCATGTGGAATAACCATATGCATCAGCTTCGTACGACTGAGGAGGTGGACGCATTAATTGTTAAGATCAAATCAGAAAAGGAGGGTAGAGAGGGAGGGCATGGAAGCTCCGTGGTCCCCTAGCTAGTTAGACCTCAAATTTAAAAGTTAGTAGTGGGTTATTTTATTTTGCCCGAGGAGTGGAGATCGAATAGGCACAGCCTAATGGAAGGGTGGGTTCCCCACGGGGAAGGGGTCACAGGGTGGGAAAGGGGAGAGGGTTGGGATGCACTGGGTGGGGAGCAGTGGGTAAAAATAAAAAAAAATACCTCATCTCTATTTTTAGAACGGTTTGTTTGATAGGTACTGAGCTTTTACAAGGTGATGACAGGAACTCTCCCAAGGGATAGCGTGGTAAACTTCATCTCATGGAACGTGAGCGGATTGAGATGTCCCAGCAGACAAAGGCTGGTGTTGAAATATTTAGAACTATCATCGGCCCAAATTTGTCTCATTCAGGAGACGCATTTAACTTCTGCAGAGTGCCGTATAATATTTTCCAGAATCCCCTGGATAAAATGCTATTGTTCCTCCCTGCTAACAATAAATAGTCGAGGTGTAGCAATTTTGGTTAAGCAAGGGCTTTTTGCTCTTTTAAATCTGTGTTGACCGACCAGACAGGGAGATGGATAGTGGCACAGTTGGATTTTGGAGGTTTCGAGTTAACATGTGTCTCATTTTATGGTCCTAATGTTGATGACCCGACTTATATATGTAAGCTACAATCTAAATTGATAGCTGCTGTCCCCCCCCTGATTATTGGAGGCAATTTCAATGTCCTCCTGGATCCACTTAAAGACAGGTCAAACCAGAGTCATTATATAGGGGCTCCCCGAGTCCGTCGAGCTATGAAGAACTTGTTGCACGATTTGGACTTGGTGGATGCGTGGAGGGCAAAGATGGGGGACTCTCAGGGGTTCACGTTTTATAGTAAGAAGCATTGCCACCTATCCAGGATCGATTATATTTTAGTAGACAGGTTTAGCCTGGATGGTCTGAAAGCAATTTTGGTATTACCAGGTCATCTCTCCGATCATGCGCCAGTATTACTCTCTTATTTAAGGAATAGACATATATTACAACCCAGATGGACGCTTAATAGATCTATGCTGTCGGACCCGAGATTATTCAGGACATTAAATTGTCCTCTCTAGATTTTTTTCATTAAATATCGGTTCAACGACTATGGACTTTGTTTGGGACGCCTTTAAGGCCAACCTAAGGGGAGACTACATAGCTTCATATGTTCGAAGAATAGGGCCGAGGTTCGGGAGCTACACATTATTGAGGGGAAAATCCTTCACTTAGAGGCGGAGAGAAATCGACTCAGCTACAGGAGTCTGGGTAGGCTCCTACAAGTACAAGAAGAATTGGAAGGTGCCCGACAGGAATATAGGGCTAGATTAGATCAGAAGTGCAAGGCCCAATGGCTCACAAAACATATGCAAAATTTTGAGTATGGGGAGAAGGCAGGCGCTCTATTGGCATGGAAGGCTAGAGTGGATCGTTCAAAGAATAACATCAATGAACTGATCATTAATAATCACGGTGAAAAGTCAAGTAGTTTGGAGGACATGCAAGCCTGTCTTCTCTCCCTTTTTTCGGAGCTCTATAAAGAGGATTTGGTCCCTTCCCCTGAAAGTATTCAAAGTTGACTGAGCGAGAAATCTCTGTCAACCTTAATGGAAGACAGTAGAGACAGTCTAGATGCTCCCATTACCCTAGAAGAAATTAAAAACCAAATAAACAAATGTAAAAATAATAAAGCTGCGGGTATGGATGCGCTCCCGAATGAAGTTTATAAACTTCTATCGGATTAATTAGCCCCGGCACTCTGTACACTGTTTAATTCAGTCTATAGACCGACAGGTCAGATTCCCTGCTCCTGGAGGGAAGCAACTATTGTTTTAATTCTGAAGCCAGGGAAGGATCCTCTTAAAGCTGACTCCTATCGACCAATCTCCCTGCTGAATGCCGATTATAAGATCTTTATGGGTATTTTGGCGGGGAGATTGGCCAAACTGGTTCCTAAATTGGTCAATATTGATCAGAAAGGTTTTATACCAGGGAGATATATTCAGGAGCAGACTCAACTGTTGATTGGCAATATTGACCTGGCTATAGTAAGATCAGATCCCCTGGCCATAGTGGCCCTAGATGCGGCCAAGGCATTCGACAGAGTCTGTTGGGTGTATCTCTGGGAAGTTCTTGGTGTAATGGGTTTCGGCCCCATTTTCATTCAGACCTTGCAGAAATGCTATCAGGGAGCTTCTGCAAGGATCCTTCTAAATGGCGTGTTGACTTCCAGTTTCAATATTCAGAGGGGAACAAGACAGGGCTGTCCTATCTCCCCTCTGCTGTGGTACTGAATATTGTGTTGTATTGATATTGGTGGGGGTGTGGTATTGATGGTTCTGATCACTTGCCTGTCAATTAACATGTGTACATCTAATACACACACCTGCTAATTGCTTTTAGCTTATCATATTGGGATGGTCTGCCCCCCAGATGGCTCTGCAATGTGATAAGCAAAAAGTATTAAGAAGGCCATGTTAGAGTCCGAACTAATGAGATAATGGGGAGAAGACTGAGGCATTTGAAATGGGAGGGACCATGACAAGTGATAATATGGAGGCAGTCAATACCAACATGAATAACGATATATTCATGTATTAAAAATGAAATCGCATCTCTATTAATGAATTTGCCTGTTGTGAACTTCACATCAACCCTGACTCAGAAATATGTGGTTAGGCAGGCCCTGAGACCCAGGCCTGAGGTTATTGATTGACAGACAACAGGTGGGATAGCACGTAGCCAGCATACAAATGCGCGAACAGGAAATTCCAGATCGATCCCACAGATAGATGCACTGACACCACAATGGTCCATCGATCCCACAGATAGATGCAGTGACACCACAGTGGTCCAGGGAGATAGGCCCCAATAAAGCACACATGGCCTGAGGTGTGCACATGTTCCCAAAACACCATAAAGTCAGATGCCACATGAATTTAGAAACACTCGACCAATCAAGACACAGCTCACACAATACACGCAGTGATCACGAGCTCCCCATGCCGGACATCAAGACACGTTACCCACCGCTGCATTGTGTCCACGCAAGGTCGAGGCCCACTGGATTCCTCATCCTCATCCCTAACTAATGGCTCCAAAGACAGAGGTACACATTCCTTACCAAAAAAGGATAATCGGAAACATTTTATTATATTCAATGTACTGTATAAAAGTCTGTGTAAGACTGA
This sequence comes from Calotriton arnoldi, assembly GCA_963921515.1. Taxonomy (NCBI): domain Eukaryota; kingdom Metazoa; phylum Chordata; class Amphibia; order Caudata; family Salamandridae; genus Calotriton; species Calotriton arnoldi. The sequence continues at coordinate 197,122 of CAWUFW010006245.1, read as the reverse complement.
TTGCAAATAGAGACAGTCCTCAGACCCTATGCATCTGACTGTGCTCCCGGCTGCATTGTTTAATGAAATGAACTGTTCCTGTTTTGCCAAACACCTCTTGTCTCTTGTTTTATCAAGGTATTTCATGTTCGAGCAACACAAGGGAAATGCCTCTGTGGGATAGTGACCTGTTACGCAAGATAGGCGAACTACAGGGATTCAGGAAATTGGACTTAATTGGCATCAGCAACCTGGGAGATGCATGGGGGGAGGATGGACACAAAACTCCGGAGGATCTTTGGGAGGAATTCCAGCTGGAAGGGTCAGAAGCTTTTAGGCACCTGCACTTGAACCATGCCCTGGTGACTCATGATCCGAAGGATACCCCCCTGGCAGATGCATCCCTCTTGGAGTATAGACTGCTCTCTGAAGTGATCCTAGAGAAAGCTATATTTCTCATCTACAACCAGTCCCTTGCTCCCAGTACCCAAGTCAGGATTGGAGTTCCACAAGGATCCGCACTCTCACCCACGCTCTTCAACCTTTTTATGGAGCCACTCACTGTCATTCTAAACCAGTCTAACATTCATTACCACATGTATGAGGATGGCACGCAACTTTACTTGAAGATCTCCTCTCTAGATGACATTAAAACTTTAAATGAGGCTCTTTCGCAAACTCAACAATGGTTAGCCCAGAACCATCTTTTATTGAATACCCTCAAAACTGAATTCCTGCTGATTGCCCCCCACAATCACTCTGCACCTACCCTGGACTGGCTAAAGCAACTCACAGCCCTTAACTGCACCCCACACGTGGTTGACTCCGCTAAATCCCTAGGCATTACCTTGGACAAACTACTTAATATGCAAGCTCACATCAGTGCCACTATAAGGGGTGCCAACTTTCAGCTTAACACCCTCAAGAAAATCAAACCTTTCCTTCCAACTGAAGACATACAACCGGCAGTACAATCCCTGGTGCTCTCACGTCTCGAATATGGGCTGGTGACCCTTACGGGGCTGCCTAAAGCGAGCTTGGCCCCCCTCAAAGCTACTCTCAACGCATCGGCCAGGCTCATCACAGGCTCCAAAAAACACGATCACATTACACCGGACCTTGTGCAGCTTAACTGGCTGTCTATTGAAGCGAGGATTCGTTTTAAAATAGCTTGCCTCACACATAAAGCCTTGCATTATAACACTCCGGCCTATCTGGCGAACAAGCTCGTTCTCTCTGGCTCGGCTCGGAACTTAAGAAGTACGTCCTCACTTCTCTTGAAACCTCCCAAATTTAAGAAGAAAAGTACATACAAACGTGCTTTCTCTGGCCTTGCACCTAGAATTTGGAACAGCTCTTCCTACTGAGATTAGAACCAATCCTTCCACTGCCTATTTGAAGAAACAGACCAAATTGATTTTTCTGAATGATCATTAACTGCATCATCGTTTCTCTTTTGCATGTAACCTTGTTTACAGTCCTGACATTTTTCCCAACTTAGCGTTCTCCATTTATTTCATGTTTGATGGTTAATTGTTATTTTACCCGAGGGTCCTCACCCTACAGTGTTGTCAATTATTTTACTATGTTGTGTCAAGGGCACTCTTGCTTGTTTTGCTGAATGTTTCAGGAAATATTTTACACCCGAGGAGAAATGGATCTAGGGTGGCCCACTACCTGGTCCCTGATCTTGATTGTATACTCCTTGTGGTGTCACTATGCTGACCTCTATTGTACGGAGTTTATTCATGCATGCTTGCGCCGTGTGTACAGCGCTCTGATACCTGCAAGGGTCATGTTCGCACTTTATAAAACTTTCTAATAAATAAATAAATACTAAAAAAACATTTGTAACACCTCAGACCCCAAGGTGGATCTCAAGGGGAAATGGGAGGCAGACCTAGGCCCTTTAGAGGAAGGGGAATGGGGAGAAGCACTGGCTGCACGTAGAGAAGTGGGCATACTCACTGGTGTCTGACTGGTGCAACTGAAGATCCTGCACAGGGCATACCTAACGAGGTTGCTATTGGCAAGGATTGGCTGCGCCACAACTCTTCAATATCTGCCAAATTGTGACCTAAGGGTCACAATTGTGCACACTCTCTGGGCCTGTACAGTGATACAGCCTTACTGGTTAGCAGTAGGACAGTGCCTCACAGATACAGCAGGCTTACAGAGTCGTCCTCTCACAGAAAAAGTGGTGATTCTTGATATCTGGGGTGAAGAAGCAATGCAAAGGTGTTCAAAGATATTCTGTAGAGTGGGTCTCATGGTGGCCAGGAGAAATGTGTTCCAGGAATGGGCCCGATCTGGCAGCCCTGGAATGCCATGCGGGATAGACTTTGAATCTGTAATTGATGCGGAACATGTTGCAAGGGAGGGAAACATTAGAGATGGGATCCTATATGTAAGGCTGTATGTGCAGTGGGGTATGGGGTGCTGATGTTTCCTGTACTGCTTATGAACATTGTGTCTGGACTGTGTTGATGTTTGTTTTTTGGAAAATATAATAGAATACAAAAAAAGAGGCCATGTCAGGATCAGGCTCATGCCTTAGTCCTTAGCAAAGCATTAAATAAATGCCTGCTGCAGTAAATAAAAGGTTTGGTGTCCGCGTATAATGCATATATGACGTACTGAATTGAATGTAATAAAATGTGTGATGGTTGAGAGGGCCCTCATTCCTTCCAACGTAAACACTCCATTGAGAGAGCGAATAATACATCAAACGGCCGGTGGCATGAATGTGATTGACTTTGTGTGAAGCTAATTGCTGAAAGAAATTGCTCCCAATAAGTCTATGGGTGAAGGAGACTGTTCCAAAGCTCCCTCTATGTATATTGCAGCAATAAATCATGAAGACAACTACATTATCAACATAATCCTAAACAAATGTTTATTTATTTATTTAAGGTTGTTTTTATAGTTTTGTTCCTTTTACATCTAAAGCACAAATACAGATATTCAGAGCATAAATTTGTACTAGAGCATTTCATAAACTTTGAGACCTAGCAAGAAAAGAATTAAGAAACAACAGAAATTCCTATTAACAAATGACACACTGTGAGATAATATGACATGGACAGCAGAAATTTCAGTAAAAACGCTTAATTTATTAACAGAAGAATCGGCCCAATAGAGCTGTCCAATCCCGCCACCACAATAGCAAAAATTGCTTCACTTTAGCACAGTGCGTTTCCTGTATAAAACCTATGAAGACCCTCTGCCTCCTAAACTCAAATTAGTCATTTCATATTCACTCTTCAAGTGGTTCTCATTTTAAGTAAATTCACCCCGATTAATGAGCTGATCATAGCAGAATCCCAAATGGAATTCCTCTCTGCTCAATTATGAGTGGGCCGTCGACAAACACAATTATAACATCCAGAACATCCAGCTGGTAAAATCGCTGAGGGCACGGCCTGCATTGCAGCCTAGACCCATTTTCCTGCCAACTCAGCCATGGCCTAGGGTGAGCATGCTCACTCTGCCAGACTGAACTCCCTCTTGCCATTCCCCACTCTCTCCACCATCTCCCCTCTTCCCCTCACAGTAGCCGTTCTGCTCACATTTACCCTCTGCTCACTGCACGGGATAAACGTGCGCAATAATCCCCATGAAAAAAGTAGTACCTTTCAGAATTCCATCTGGTAAATTAAGATCTACATGAATATTCCCAATTCCAGGGTGGGGTGTTACCAGACATAGCACCCCACTGGTACCATGCAAATTGTAATCAGGGCCAGAGGGGGAAGAGACCGACAAATCCTCTGTTACACCACACTGGAATAGCAGATCCTAAAGACTTTCTTTTGTAGAGGCACTCTACAGAATCACACCCAAACTTGATGGCAAAGAAAGGCAAGTGACAATTCTAACTAATTGTAAGCCTTGGGTGAACCCCAAACGTTTGATACTGCTGTACTTCATTGTTGACCTGAGGCCGACTGAACCCCAGCGCCCAGATGGATCAGCAGCAACCCCGCCCCCCAGCTCCTTGAGACCCTCACTGGTGAGTAGCCGCACTTTACAAACCCTGATTGTTAGAAATGGGATCTCCAGTTGGCAAGGGCTTGCACCTTTGTCCAAGTGGGGACCCTTCTTCCTAGTCAGGGTAAGGGTTGTTACACTCGTGAAGTAACCCCTGCTCACCCTCGTGGTAGCTTGGCACGAGCAGTCAGGCTTAATTCAGAGGCAGTGTGTAAAGCATTTGCACATAACCCACAGTAATACAGTGTAAGCACTACAAACGGACACCACACCAGTTTAGAAAAATAACCAATATTTTATATACTCAAGACAAGACCAATTACGACAAAAATCCACAATACTGTACTTTAAAAATGAATGCTTGATACGGTAACTTCTTCTTTGCAGGAATAGCACAAAAGCAAAGTTCGTACGAGTCGGTAGCTCCGTCCGAGCCTACCGTGATGTTGAAAACCACAGAGTCTAACAATTCCAGCCGACTGCGTCGATACGGGCCAGCAGAGTCATGAACAGACTCGGTTACAGTACCTTTCTCGTTGTGGCTGGTACTGAGTGTACGAGCCGGTCGGCGTTCGTCACGGTTGCGGTGCAAGACGGAGCGATGCAAGGTGCGGTGTCCCTCGATGCGGTGCAGGCAGCGGCTCGATGAGCGTCGTGCAGACGGAGTCGGTGAGTCCAAGGCGTGCGATGCAGGGTGAGACGATGCTCGATGCGGTGCTGACAGGTTGCGATGCAGGCGACCTAGCCGGAGTGCGGGGAGCTGGCGTCGGACAGCGGTGCGAGTCGGAGCGGTGCGTCGCAGACGTGCGGCGGTGCCCCAAATGCGCTGCGGTCACGACTCTTGAGCCAGTTGCAGCGACAGCGTCGGTCTGGTCCGGCTGGCCCAGTGAAGCGATGCGATGCGAACTGCGGTGCCCACAGGTCACGGTGCAAGCAGCGGCTCGATGTTGGCGGCGTCGGACGTCGCCCACGGTGAGACCAGGGTTGCGATGCGAAGCGGGGCGATGCGGTCTGCGGTGCAAACAGGTCACCGGCCAGGGATGGATTCGGTTGACGGAGTCGGTTGCAGTTCCCTTCCTCTGTGGCGACTGAAACAGCGTTCCAGAAGCGGTACCCAGAGGCTTGTGAAGTCTTTGTAGTCCCTGAGACTTCTTAACAGGAGGCCAGCTCGGTTTCAGGCCCTTGGAGATACTCAGCACAAGTTTGTAGAAAGTTCAGTCCAGTCCTTTCACTGCCCAAGACAGAAGCAGCAACTGCAGGCCAACCCAACAAAGCAACAACACAGCAAAGGGGCAGTACTCCTCCTGGCAGCTCTTCCAGCTCTTCGTCTTGGCAGGTTCCTTGATTCCAGCGAGATCTAAATTCATGGGGTCAGGGCCCCAATATTTATATCCCAAATTCCTTTGTTCTCTGAAGGCCGAGAGGCCTTCGCCTAGTCCAAACCAGTTCTGGAGCACTTTGTTGACAAGTCTCCGTCCCTTCTTTCAGTGAGTAGGCCAGGGACATCAGACGCACCACAGGAGGTGGAGCCAGCATTGTGGAGGGAAGGCACTGTCCTATTCAGGGCCCAGGTGCGACCCCTCCCAACCATCTACAGGTCGATCTGGCTATTCAGCCCTGCGCTGACTCACCCTGTCTCCTGGCATCCCCCAGCCCCTGTCACTCACATTCCAGACAAGGAATACACAATCTCGCAGAGGCAGGCTTGGATGGTTAGACAAGAAAATACCCACTTTCTAAAAGTGGTATTTTCAAACACAGAATGTTAAAACCAACTTCACTAAAAGATGCATTTTATCATTCTGAGTCCAGGCATACTAAACTCGAATTTCTACCATGTTCCCGGGGTCAGTTAGGATTATATACTGTAATAATCAAAACCGCCCGTTCTGGCCTAGGGGGAACAGGTAGCCTTTCAATAGTGAAAAACGAACTAGGCTGTAATTCACTATCAGGACATGCCGCACACACCCGGGCATGTCCTACCTTTCGCATACACCGCACCCTGCCCACAGGGGTACCTTGGGCCTACCTTAGGGGTGACTAACATGTAGCAAAGGGAAGGTTTAGGGACTTGCAAGTGTGTGCACTTGCCAAGTCGACTATGGCAGCCTCAGGCTGCGCACAGGCTCTGCGATGGCAGGCCCGGGTTACACTTACGGGCTGTTTGCGTGGGTGGCACAATCCAGTGCTGCAGCCCACCAACAGCATTTGGTCTATAGGCCCTGGCACTCGCAGTGCACTTTACAAGGGACTGACACATAAACCAAATAGGCCAATCATGGAAACACCAATCCATAACACATTTTATACAGGAGCACTTGCACTTTCCCACTGGACCGCAGTGAGGAAAATGCGCAGAATCATCACACCAGCAAAAACAGAGTCAAAACCGGGAGGTCAGAAAGCAAAAGTCAGGGGAAACACGCCAAAAGATGCCAAGTCTAACACATGTCCCCTCCAGCTGAAAGTAGGGAGAACTACCCAACCCCATTGGAGTTCTCCTCACTAAAGCGGAAGAACCTGGACAGACCATCTGCGTTGGCGTGTTCTGTACCAGGACGGTGTTCCACCGTAAAGTCCATTCCCTGTAGGGAGATGGACCACCTCAGCAGTTTTGGATTCTCACCCCTCATTTGCATCAACCATCTGAGGGGCCTGTGGTCTGTCTGAACCCGGAAGTGAGTCCCAAACAGGTATGGTCTCAACTTCTTCAGCGCCCAGACCACAGCAAAAGCTTCCCTTTCTATGGCACTCCACCTCTGTTCCCTGGGAAGTAGTCTCCTGCTAAGGAAGACTACAGGCTGATCCAGGCCCTCTTCGTTCAGTTGTGAGAGCACCGCTCCACACCATGCTCTGAAGCGTCAGTCTGCACGACAAATTCTTTGGAGAAGTCAGGTGCCTTGAGCACGGGCGCCGTGCACATGGCTGCCTTCAGGGCATCAAAAGCTTTCTGGCAGGACTCAGTCCAGATCACTTTCCTGGGCTGCCTCTTAGAGGTCAGCTCTGTTAAGGGGACAACGATGGTGCCATAGCCCTTAACAAATCTCCTATAATAGCCGGTGAGACCTAAGAAGGCTCTCACCTCTGTCTGGGTCTTGGGGGTTCCCAAGCCAGAATGGTGTCAATCTTGGGTTGTAGGGGCGCCACCTGGCCGCTTCCTACCTGGTGTCCCAAGTACACCACAGAACCCTGCCCGATCTGGCACTTACTGGCCTTGATCGTGAGGCCTGCACCTTGCAGAGCCCTCAACACTTTCTCAAGGTGCTGTAAATGTTCTTCCCAGCTGGAACTGAACACAGCAATGTCATCCAGGTAGGCGGCACTGAAATCCTCCAGCCCAGCCAACACCTGATTGACCAACCTCTGAAAGGTGGCAGGGGCATTCTTCAACCCAAAGGGCATCACCCGGAATTGGTAATGACCTTCTGGGGTTGAGAATGCTGATCTCTCCTTGGCCCCATCGGTTAAGGCAATCTGCCAGTACCCAGACGTTAAATCAAACGTGCTGAGGAACCGGGCAGCTCCCAACCGATCAATGAGCTCATCAGCTCTGGGGATGGGGTGCGCGTCAGTCCTGGTGACGGCATTGAGCCCACGGTAGTCCACACAAAACCGGAGTTCTGGAGTGGCACCGGGCGCCGCAGCCTTTGGGACCAAGACCACTGGGCTGGCCCAAGGACTGTGGGAGGGCTCAATCACCCCTAACGCCAACATCTTAGAGACCTCCTCCTTGATGCTGGCTCTGACCCGGTCAGTCAACCTGTAAATCTTGTGCTTCACAGGATGGCTGTCACCGGTGTCCACGTCATGGGTACACCAGTGAGTAACACCGGGGTCAGAGAGAACAGTGGGGCGAACTGTCCCAACAACTGGCGACAGTCCCCCTGCTGCTCCTGAGTCAGAGTAGGGGAGAGGATCACACCCTCTACTGACCCATCATGCTCCTTGGTAGACAGGAGGTCAGGGAGAGGCTCGCTCTCCTCTTCCACCCCATCATCTGTCGCCAAGAGCATACTCACTTCGGACCTCTCGAAGTGGGGCTTGAGGCGGTTCACGTGAAGGACCCTAAAAGGGTTCCTTGGAGCCTGCAAATCCACCAGGTAGGTGACGTCACTTTTGCGCTCCTTTACCTCATATGGCCCAGTCCACTTGTCCTGCAAGGCACAAGGTGCCACTGGGGCCATTACCCACACTTTTTGCCCAGGTTGAAATTCGACCAGAGTGGCGTTCTGGTCATACCATCTCTTCATTTCTTCCTGGCTTGCTTCTAGGTTCGCCTGAGCGAGTTTCCTGAAGCGGGCAGTTTGGTTTCTAAAGGCCAGCATGTAGCTAAATACATCCTGGGGAGTTTTCCTGGGAGCCGCCTCCCAGCCTTCCTTCACCAAACTCAGAGGTCCTCTGACAGGGTGGCCATACAGGAGCTCAAAGGGGCTGTACCCAAGAGACTTCTGAGGCACCTCCCTGTACGCAAAGAGTAGGCATGGCAAGAGGACGTCCCACTTACGCCTCATGGGTTCTGTTAGACCCTTGATCATGCCTTTCAAGGTCTGGTTGAATCTCTCCACCAGACCGTTTCCTTGTGGGTGGTAAGGAGTGGTGAACTTGTAGGTTACCCTGTCTTGTGGTTTGTTGCCTGCCTTGTTATGTTGGCCTAGGCCTAGCTGCCATGCTGCTTTTCTTTGCGCACGTTACACTGAGCCAGGGCTCCCTCGCCCTTTGCTCTTGCCAAGTTCTTTTGCGCTGTCTGCATTTTCTGTCTTTCACCTTTTCTCTTGTTCGATTTGGGCTCAGACTGCACAACATGTACAAGGTCGCATAACAATGTATTTCGGTTCTTCCTGATATGGCCAGTCTCGCGCACCCAGACATAACATTAGGCGCAAATGCCATGAAACTTTGTGTGCCTTTAATACTGCAGTTTTTACTGGCGCTTGACACTTGGAGAAATCCTTTTCAGTGAGAAGAGCTATGATGTCCTGCTGATGTAATTCTGCATCTAGAGACTGAGGTATGGGGGTTCGCTAGTCAAAGCCCAGAGGTCTTCTATTTTTATAATAAACTATCTTACTGCACGGGGAGGGTGGTAATGTTATTTAGACATTTATCCACTGAGTTATGAAATGCTTTCCCCGTTTGTATTCTATGGAATTGTAACCATGCTGCTTATATTATTCATATGCATTATGCTATTAGTACTGACACGTGTACTGTACATTAGAGCACGTAAGTTGGAATAAACATTTTAACCTATCCAGTGTCTCTTCCTACGCACCTTGTGGACAAGTACGAGTGAGTGACGAAAGAGTGTTCTTGCTTCTGCGAGTCCTGAGATAAAGATACCGTGTTCTGGGTTGTCCAATCATTGGTACTTGGGTGCTAATGGGATGCTAAGCTAGTTGGGTTGGGGTTTTTGGGTGCTACGGTATATGGTAGGCAAACCACTGTATTCCGGGGTCCCATTATCCTGTGCATAGCTCTGTGTATGTGCAGAAACCTTATGACATGGCGCGACCACCGTGGGGCCGCTTATCTGCGAGACGCTTGAGTAGTACTTGTGCTTGTCCACAAAACCCTCACGTACGCTTCCGGAGGCGTAAGTGACGGTGATACCTCCTATATTGAACGTTTTATAGGTTCTTTCAAGCTTGAAGTTATTAAAAAAGGTTACATAAAAAACCCATTTTGTGCTCCCTGTTAGGTTGTCGAATACAATTGTTTAGTTATGGCTGGTGTGGCGATAGCTGCACATAGCCGAGGACCAATCCGAGAACACCTAGGTGTATACGGAGTGCCCGATGCTGGGGTCGAGTTGGTCTTTGTGGTTCAAGCCGATCCGGCTTATCACTTTGAAGTGTTTTACACTTGGATCACTTTTGAGGCGGTGGATGCAGGTGATAAACTGTTTCATGAATATAAACCCACCGCTATTCCTGCTGCCTATCGACCCTATACTACTCTTGAAGTGCCTCTCACGGCTTGGCAGCACCGTGTTTGGTTTAATGGCGCCCTCCCACAACCAACTACCGCAGTTCGTTTAGGCCCCTTATCAATTCAGGGGGCCACTTGGCCTGTATTGGCCGGGTATACCCCGCATCCAAATTATCTGGCGTTACCGATTGCGGAACTGCGCACTATGCATACCGAACTGGTGCGAGTGCATCGAGCCTTAGTGACATACGTTACAGGTAGCCTACATGGAGCTGCCCCTGTAGTCGCTGGCCAACCAGCTGTTGCAGCTGGAGTGACCATAAGTCCTGTCATGGTCAATTCTGTGATGGGCAAACGTCCACAAAGTAAGGACGATTATCCTTACTGGCTTGCCGAAAAGTTCGATCAGATAGAAGCGGTGTTTCCACATACGTCCCCAGTGGATAAACATCGCATCCTTACGATAAGTTTGCCAAAAGACTTAATCCCCGATTTGACATCATGTGAAAACTGGGGTAAGGTATTCGCAGCAGTTTATTCAAAATGTTTTGGTACTCCTTCCATGACGGTTCTACCCTCTGTAATTAAAAAAGTACAGGATGAACATGGCCCTGAAGCGGCTGTGGAATTAGGGATGAGACTAGTGGGAGTGTTTGATGTAGTAGCTGAACTGATCCTTGGAAATGTCAAGGGCGATGCTATGAACTTTCAAGTAGCGAATGCTTTGGCTTTGGTCCCAGAGTTGGACAGGCCCCGCGAATTACCGAAAATTATAGCCCGGGCTTATAAAACAATTGGAAGAAATAGCCTAGGCAACAAGCCTTTTGTAAAAATGCAAACTCAATCGCAACCACAAATTACACAAACAAAAAGTACATCTGAGAAAGATGATAGACCAGTCTTCACTAAAAAGAGTTGGAGACAGAAAAAACAGGGTAAGCAACAAAAGAAGCCGGGGTCGAGAGGCGCTTCCCCAGTTTCGGTTTCTTCTGAACGTACTTATGATTTACGTGATAGGTCGAGAATTAAATCACCAGAAAGGTTTCAGAGCTCTGATACGCGTTCTCCTCGTTCTTCACAGGCCCAGACGTCGTCACAGGCTGGTGGAGGAGGACGGCAAGATAGAGGAAGGGGCCGAGAGGCTCCCCAGGAGCGAGACCAACCTCGACAACAAGTCAGAGGGAAAGCAGAAGACTTTCACCTTCCTCGACCACAATTTCAAAAGAAAAAAGTTGCCGCTGTAACAGCGAAATATGCCACAGACCGTGAGAACGAGACTCCAGAATTGGACGTGGGCAGTGACCCTCCTAGACAGCGCCGCGGAAGTTACCATAGTGCGGGAGGCGCTACGTCCTCATATGGAGGCGACAGCAACTGAAACATTCGTTACTGTAGAGACAGCTGACACGAGAGTGGCACCCCCTGACAGACTTTACAACATAGTCATCCAAATTGAAGGTGACATACCGCGTGAAATAAAAGGGATTTTTGGGAAAATCTAACCTCTTCATATGACATTTTGTTAGCAGAGGTGGATTGGCCACCCCCATTCGTTTTAGCTGCACATAAAGGAGAGGAGGTAATCCTTCCAAGCTTTTCACGGCATGTCCCAAAAGACAAAGCTGAAGCACTTGCAGCTGAGTGGGCTGTGTACCTGGCACCAGCGTTATACCGCAACCATGTGGGATGGGATGAAGAATCACCTCCTCATGCAATACCTTTGCGGTCACTACCGCAGCCACAACCCCAATATCCCATCAAACGGCAGGCAAAAGGCCCCGTCTCCGAAATTCTGACACAGTTGGAATATCAGGGAGTAATCGAACCATGCGTATCACCTATGAACAATCCCCTTTTCGTGGTTTCTAAACCCGATGGATCGTACCGCTTAGTTTTGGATTACCGGCATTTAAATTCCCATTGTCGGAACTTTGCGGTACAGAATACACATAGTTCTGCGCTTGTAGACAGTCTTGTTCGTAAAAAATATAAAACGACACTTGACCTTTCAAACGGTTTCTACACGCACAACCTAGCCCCGGAGAGTGGTCAATGGACCGCATTCACTTCCGGTGGTAAATTATTCCAGTTCCGGCGTTTACCCATGGGCTACAAAAATAGTCCGGGTATATTCGCCGCCCGTGTTGTTTCTTTGTTAAATGACATTGATCAAGACGCATGTTCGTACGTAGATGACATCTATCTGACAGACGACGAATTATATCAGCATCTGTCCCGTGTGGACCGCATTATTCTTGAATTTGCGGAGCAGGGTTACAAATTTAACTTTGCTAAGTCACACATTGCTGAATTTACCGTTCTGTTCTTGGGCTATGAGCTCAACAACGAAGGTAAGGGCTTAGCCCCCATTTCTTGGAAAAATGTGCACATTTGTGCCCCCCAAATACTCTGAAGAAACTTCAGTCTTTGCTGGGTTTCCTGAATTTCGGGCGTACCTACATTCCCGAATATGCCCAGCGTATCAAGCCTTTGTATGCTTTGATACAACCTACTTATTCAAGGTCTTGCTGGCTGCCTGAGCATACCTCGATTCTGCAGTCTTTGCAGACAGACCTATTGGAGTCTAAATATCTTTTGACTCGTGATAACCACACAAACCTGGTGATTAGAATAATTCCGGGGGCGGTGGGATTCACATACTTAACCTTTAATGAAGGTGATACAGTACCCATCGCATACAAGTCACATCTGTACACTTCCGCTGAATTGCGCTTTACATCTGTCGAAAAAGTTCTAACTGCAGTGCAAATGGCGATTCTAAAAGAACGCGCACTGGCACAGGGAAAGCGGATTCTGGTGGTAACACCCTGTCCTGCCCTAGAGGCAGTAACAAAGGCAAGTGTACCGAACTCAAAAGCAATGCATCCCCGTTGGATACAATGGGCTACATCCTTGACGTCATCAGACGTCACTTTTGTTTTTGATTCTTCTCTTCAGACTCAGGAGTTTTTGCAGTATGAATTCGTTCATCCTCCTCCTTTGTTTTTACTACCGCTTGAGGATTACAAATGTGTGATCTACACCGATGGTTCGGCGCAACCGGCCACTGGGTCCAAGCACGCTTATTCAGCTGCATGTGCTATTGTTGCGGGTTCCTTTGTAGATGGAAAGTTCAAATCCTCTGTAGTGCATACTCGCACACTTGGAGATAGTACCGCACAATTGGCCGAGCTGCATGCATTGCTACTTGCGCTTGAGTTCGCTTCTCAGGATGAGACCACTCTTATTGTATGTGATTCTTTTTACTGTGTACAATCTTACAATGACAATCTGTTTTTCTGGTCGAAAAACGACTACAAGGACGCAAAAGGGAGCACAATTAAGCATAAAATGCTTTGGGTTCGAGTGGCAGAATTGCAACAACGTCTGCCCCTCACACAGGTGGTTCACACCTTAGGCCATCAGCGGGTGGGCGCACACGCTATTGGTAACGATCTGGCAGATGAAGCTGCCCGTTCAGCAGTAGTCACGTGTTCAGTAGCAGCGGTTACCAGGTCCATGTCTAAGATTGACTCTGTTATTCTAGCAGCTATTGCTGCAACCAAGGAAGGTGATAATTACCCTACAGGTTTTCCTTCCAAGTATTCTTACAAGTTAAGTCCCGAACAGGTTCCTTATGTAACAATACCTGACGTTGGAGATCGGCTGATCCCCAACGCGGACCGCAGGAGTGCCTTGATATCAGCTGCACACGAAGGCATGGCTTCTGCTCATGCAGGTGTGTCAGCTACAGTTTCCATCTTGCAGCAGCGTTATTGGTGGCGTGGATTGTATAAAGACACCCGTGCTTTTGTGCTTTCCTGCGACGTTTGTCAACAGATTAAGCCTTCCACGGTAACACGCCCTCCACAGACCCCGCTCTGCATTGCTAACAGACCCTTTGGGTGTGTTTACTTGGATCACTGCGGTCCATTCTCATCAGACACTGCCTATAAATACATCTTAGTAGCAGTGGACTCGTGCACACGGTTCCTCTGGGTCTGGCCACAACGTAGTGCTGACGCTCGAAATGTAATCAGGGATTTGCGTGTCTTTGTGGGAATTTTCGCATGCGGCACCTTCCATTCGGACCAAGGTCCGGCGTTTGCCTCTAGGGCTTACAAGGATGCAATGGCTTCGCTTGGGGTGCGGGTGAAATTTTCGTCTCCGTATAGGCCTGAGGGCAACTCTATCGTTGAACGAATGAACCGTGACTTAAAGCAATCCTTAACAGCTAGAGTTATAGGTACTGGCAGGAACTGGCTGGCCCACTTGTATACCGTTCAGCGTGCACTTAATAATCTCCCTAGAAGACCTCTGGGTGGGCGGACCCCATACGAAATGCTCTTTGGCATAAGAATGTTTGTGCCTGACCTTGAGGGTCCAGACATCGCGGCGCAATCCGCCAAGTTTGATGTAGATAACCATTCTGCTATGTTACAGGACTTACAAGAAGCCCGAGACAAACTTGCAACTACACATTTGCCTTCAGCCACAGATCCTGCGTTGCAGATTCCGGTAGCCGGCTGGCTTCCAAAGGTTGGAGAACTGGTTCGAGAGAAGGTTGAAAACAAAAAAGAATTCGGCCCCTCTTTTCGTGCACCGGTTCCAGTTCTGGGCTTGAAGGGAACACGTACAGTTATTTTACCACCGCTTCCTGGTCGCAAGGAGAACAGATACATCTCAGTGGAAAATGTCAAGCTACAGCGCCTGGCCGATCCTGAATAGTGTCACACCAGCGGTCTCTTGTCCTGCCATTTATCGGACATATGTTCGTGGCCCATCTACACGAACGGTCGCTGATGCTGTAATTGAGATGGTTGATTTGCCTGAAACTACACTTGATCCCCAACTCTCCACCAATATCGACGAGGACGAGTATACTTATCCTGCATCTGAATCGGTGGCACATCAACCAATAACGCCACTGAGCCCGACTCGTTATTCCTTTGATTCGGATTCCACCTCTTCAAAAGTCCCATCCAAGTTCAGTATTTTTGTATCCTGGTTTAGAGACAATTTTTTGATTCCACCCTGGACATACATCTGGTTGGTACTTTTCTTGATTTTTCTGTTCATGTCCATTGGCTTTGTCACAGTGTTTTTTCTACTAATCAATGGTCACTATTTACCTGAACGCTCTGCTGTAGACTATGTTTCTGGAACTTTGGCTCCTCATTCCTCGTCTCACATCATGAAGCGTGACCACACATTTGTGAACATTTCAGCTTTTCCAGTTGCTGATGGCATCGTATGGGATGCAGTGAACTATCAAATCCATGGTCCGACGGAAATTATTAATGTACCTAATGTCCTTCGTGTTTCAATGGGTGATGTAGTACAAAATAATATTCATTCTGATGATTGGGATGTGCATGCCGTTGAAGCATTGTTTGCCGATTTAAAATATTATGCATCTTTTAATGCTGAGGATTTATATATGAATTCTGCGAATTATGCCGATTTGTATTGTTACCAACATTGGGGTAATCATTTTCTCCATAAGCCAAGTGCCCTGCGTAGTTCTGTTAACTACACCCAATGGGAACATTGTCCAAACCCCTTGCCAGGTAGCTCACAGACTCTTCGAAATAAGTTTACCTATTTTACTGATTTTAATCGGTCGAACCCTGCATCCTATTATTTTAGACTTAATACCACATCAACTCAGAAAATTATGTTAACACACACCAAATTGCTTTATTCGGGTTCCTTTTTAAGTGCCCTAGCAGTGGGTGGTTATGAGTACTGGGAGGATACAATAGATTTGAAATCCATTTGGGGCTCCAAGCCATGGCAGGTACAGGGAACCGAGGCGTTGCATCGTGCTTGCCTCATCCCTACCCAAATTATGTTCCTAAATGCTTCCATCTATCAAACTACGTGTTGGGGCTTAGCTACCACTAAACAATTAAACTCGCCCTCAATTCCATCCCTTTCGAGTTTTCCCAATGATAGCTCACGTTTTAACCTGTCCCTGACGACCCTACAGGCTCTATTACAGAATAATTCATTTAATGTTTCCGAACTGGATCAGTCACCCTGGTTGGTATGGCCTATATCATCTAATGCATGCCAAATGCGTTTTCACGACTCAGGTACTGGCTACACACAGGATAGGCCTGATCCGAGATTTACTGCTTCTCGTACTGTCACTACATATTCTGTTGGTAAATTATGCAAACAATGGCTGCAACATTCGTCCCTTGATTCTGTTAAACAACATTTGTCCCTCCTTTCAGGCAATATTGATCTGTCCGACTTTGTTTTGGGACCTCGTGGTCCCCGACCTAAAAGATTCATTTATGAGACATATAATGAACTCTGGAAGCTATCACAAATGGAAGCTGCTTCCCGTCTTCGGGAAATAGATCAAGCAAATTTGGAAAAGGTGCTTGCTGTTGTTGACAATAGTATTAATACCCTGTCTTCTCGCATTTATACTTTAGAGAATATTGTGTCCTCTGTTGTTGATATTGTACAAGATGATGTTTCTGTGTTATATCATGGTCAGAATCAATTGCGTTCAGTTATGCAGTTTGCATGGACTTTACAAACGCTCAAGTTAGGTAAAGTTCCTTGGCATTTTTGAACACCTCTGCCTTGTTTCTACCTTTTAACTTAACTGACAAACAGCAATTTATGTCCATGAAAGATGCAACTTACACTCTATTACATATCGAAAAGATGGATCCTTTGCCGTTCTCTGTTGCAGAACTCGATTCTGCTGTGTGGCTAGTTCATGGGGTTATCGCTTTACCTTTTTCCTTGTTTGAATTTGACTCGTGCATGAAACATTATCCTGTGGGCCGTTACCGGCCCTTGGGCAGTGCTTTCCTGCATGAACTCTGGTCCTTGCCTTTCATGTATAAATGCCTTCGGGACGGCAAGGAAGTCTTTCTCACGGGGGAGTACTGCGACTCGACTATGGGTCATTCGCTTATTTGTAAACACATTAAATTGCATGGCTCATGTAGCGTTTCCGCTCCTAATCTTGCTTGTGTGCTGAAAGGTATTCCTGCTCCTGTTATTTCTCCTACTTTCACTCTCCTTTCCAATGGTAGTTATTTACTTTTAAATAACGAAAACTGTTGTGGCCTGCAGGCTGGCATTCCTTACATTGTAACAGTTTCGCACAGGGTTGTCTGCTGCAAAAATGTGCTTTTTCCTCCCCCTCATGGCAAGGTTGATATCTCTATTTGGCCTTCCATCCCTACCATGGAGGCAGATTTCAATAGACTGAGCAGAATAAAGGCACTATTATTGAACGAGGAAGTTATGCTCACGTCCGCCCGGGAGACATTCATTCTCCAGGTGGCGAGTACCCACAGTGAAATACAGGCCCTTTTGAACACTAATCTCCCCCAACATTTTGGGGAGTTAATTCATCGTATTTTTAACGCATCTAACACAGAGGGTCTAGTACACTTTTTTAAAGTCGTGGGGTCTGGTTTGGTGTCCTCCTTCCAAACTATTTTTGGTGTCATCCCGGCTTTTATTCATTCTATTTTTTCCAGCGTCTTTGGCGGTTTCCCGTTGATCATCGCTTTGGCGGCTGGTGTCCTGTTATTAATTTGTTTTATGCGCAATGGCTGCTCCCCGATGGGACCTGCTCCATCCAGAACGCCTCCAGCTGCTTCGTGAGCGCCTTTTGGCTGGTTTTGGTGTCTTGCCATTGGCGACACTGAGTGTGTCATATACTCTTTCTTTTCGCTTTGCGTATTTCACTTGCGTGCAACCTGTAATGACTTGCATCCGCTGTCCTTTCACCTGGACCTTGGATTATTGCCTCTCCAATTCGTCATTGTCTGTTCCGGATTTTGTTCAGTTGATGGGTCCCTTAGAGGCCCATGAGCAGGACTGTTCCGTTGCCGGCTGTATGGCGCGTGCGGCTGCACTGGGGATTTTGGCGCAATGGGATATCTGGGCGGCTGCCCAGGATCTCCTACAACAAAGCTGTTTCGTTTATCACGCAAGTTGTCCCGCATTGCTTTTGGATGCTCCCTCTGCTGAGGAGCATTCCTGCTCTTTTGATCTCATGGATTGGATGGCATCTATGTTTTTCGACGATTCCAATGATGCCCTTTTGGAGGGTATGGCTTTTTTCTGCACTTACACTTTCATGGATTGACTTGTTTTTTCGCCGTTTGGGCGCTCCCTGTGCTGCACCGGATTTTTTATTGGATCTCTGTCTTGGCCGCCGGACTGACCAGGGGAGGGTGTCTTGTGGTTTGTTGCCTGCCTTGTTATGTTGGCCTAGGCCTAGCTGCCATGCTGCTTTTCTTTGCGCACGTTACACTGAGCCAGGGCTCCCTCGCCCTTTGCTCTTGCCAAGTTCTTTTGCGCTGTCTGCATTTTCTGTCTTTCACCTTTTCTCTTGTTCGATTTGGGCTCAGACTGCACAACATGTACAAGGTCGCATAACAATGTATTTCGGTTCTTCCTGATATGGCCAGTCTCGCGCACCCAGACATAACATTAGGCGCAAATGCCATGAAACTTTGTGTGCCTTTAATACTGCAGTTTTTACTGGCGCTTGACACTTGGAGAAATCCTTTTCAGTGAGAAGAGCTATGATGTCCTGCTGATGTAATTCTGCATCTAGAGACTGAGGTATGGGGGTTCGCTAGTCAAAGCCCAGAGGTCTTCTATTTTTATAATAAACTATCTTACTGCACGGGGAGGGTGGTAATGTTATTTAGACATTTATCCACTGAGTTATGAAATGCTTTCCCCGTTTGTATTCTATGGAATTGTAACCATGCTGCTTATATTATTCATATGCATTATGCTATTAGTACTGACACGTGTACTGTACATTAGAGCACGTAAGTTGGAATAAACATTTTAACCTATCCAGTGTCTCTTCCTACGCACCTTGTGGACAAGTACGAGTGAGTGACGAAAGAGTGTTCTTGCTTCTGCGAGTCCTGAGATAAAGATACCGTGTTCTGGGTTGTCCAATCATTGGTACTTGGGTGCTAATGGGATGCTAAGCTAGTTGGGTTGGGGTTTTTGGGTGCTACGGTATATGGTAGGCAAACCACTGTATTCCGGGGTCCCATTATCCTGTGCATAGCTCTGTGTATGTGCAGAAACCTTATGACAACCCCACACTCCTTCCACAGGGATGTCATATACTTCGATATGAAATTGGTCCCCCTATCGGAAACCACCTCTCTGGGGAATCCCACACGGGAAAAGATCCCCATTAACGCCCGGCCCACCACTGGCGCCGTCGTTGTCCTGAGAGGGATTGCCTCCGGGTACCGGGTGGCATGGTCCACCAAGACCAGGATGTACCTGTTGCCCATGGCTGTCTTGGGATCCAGTGGCCCCACTATATCCATCCCTACCCTTTCAAAGGGTGTTCCAACAACCGGAAAAGGTTGGAGAGGAGCTTTGACCTTCCTCCCACTCTTACCACTTGCCTGGCAAGTTTGGCAAGACCTACAGTGTGCATCTGACTGCCTTCGCATTTGGGGCCAAAGAAGTGGGTGACAAGCCTGTCAAAGGTCTTGTCCTGCCCCAAATGTCCTGCCAAAGGCACGTCATGAGCCAGACCCAGTAGGAAGGTCCTGAAGCGCTGGGGTACCACCAGCACACGGGCTGACCCAGGCTCAGCAACCTTAGGCTCACTGTATAGGAGACCACTCTCCCAGTAGATCAGATGTGACCCGGACTGATTGCCAGCTGCCTGGTCTGCAGCCTGCCGCCGCAGACCCTCCAGAGTAGGGCACTCGTTCTGCTCCCTGCAGAACTCCTCCCTGGTGGGACCCCCTTCTTGCTGCCAATGGGTCAGCTCAGAGATGTCTCCCAGTTCGGCTACCTGCTCCCCTGTAGGCACCGGGGCGTCCCCCTCGAGGTCCGCCTCCTCCCGGTCCGTGGGAACTTCGAGGGCCGGTTTCCCGCGCCCCTGCCCTTTCTCTTGGCAGGGACTTGGGCCACTGTTTCAGGCTCCAAGTCCTCTTGATCACCCTTTCTGGCCGCCATTGACCGAGTAGACACGCATGCCCACTCTGGCAACCCAAGCATCTCCAAGTGAGACCTGAGCTCAACCTCCTTCCACGAGGACTGCTCAAGGTCGTTTCCTAGCAGACAATCTACAGGCATGGTAGGGCTCACAACCACCCTCAAGGGACCTGAGACCCCCCCCATTCAAAGGGAACCTGCGCCACCATACACTGGCGCTCTGAGTTGTCGACAGCAACTACTTGGTGGAATGCTCCTGGGACTACTTGCTTCTCAGACACCAGGTGACACCGGACTGAGGTCACACTGGCTCCAGTGTCTCTGAGAGCCTCTACCCTGTTCCCATTAATGGTCACCCAGGTGCTATATTTCTTTGTGTTAGGGGGCACCTGGTTTCCTGGGACCATCTCACTGTCCCAGTGAGACAAGGGTCATTTCTGCGGGATCCCCACCCTCCTGTGGGCACCCCTCCTCCCCAAGCGCTACACTAGCCAACACTTTGGACTGTCCACCGGTGGGTGGCTGTGTCCCCTTCGGGCACTTGGGGTCCCCCTTAAAGTGACCTACCTGGTCACATGCATAACTACTACGGGGGCCGGTCTCAACAGGCTTCCCTGTAGAGACCCCTTTCTTCTTATCACCGGGGGCTGGGAACCTTTACCCTGGGTACTAGTTTGGGGCCCTTTAGAGACCTCCTGTGCTTTACCCTTGTCCCCCCACCTTTCTGCTGGGGACCCTGCCCACCTATGGCTGAGTCTCCCCAAACGCTTTCTTGTGGACCCTGGTACTCACCCAGCGGTCCGCTTCCATAGCAAGCTTCCTGGGGTCAGTTAGCTTACTATCAACTAGGTGCTGGCGCAGATCTGCAAAACATAGACTAGACAAGTGCTCCCATGCAATCAAGTTGTAGAGCCCCTGAAAATCTGTTACACTACTGCCCTTCACCCAACCATCCAGAGACCTGCAGAACACATCCACACATTCCAACCAAGTGTTGACATCAGACTTCTTACTGGACCTGAACTGATCCCTGTACTTTTCAGGAGTAAGACCATACTTCGTGAGAAGGGCATCCTTCATGTCAGCATAGGTGAGGTGATACCCCTTACCCAAAGCTATCAGAGCATCCCTTGCTTCTTCCGGGAAAAGTGGCCACAATCCTGCTCCCCAATTCTCCTCAGGGACCCCATTCATGTGTATGGCTGCCTCATAACCCTGGAACCACCTCTGTATGTCATCCCCCTTCTTGAACTCCTTGCCTACGTTCTTGGGAATGTGCACAATCCTGTCTGCCTTTCTGGACGAATTGCTGCCACCATCTGAGCCTGACTTACTCCTAAGTTCTAGCTCCTTCAGTTCTCTCTCATGCTCTAAGAGCATCTTCCTCTCCTCTATGGCCAATCTCTTCTCCTCCCGCTCACTCTCCAGTCTGAGCTTCTGCAGCTCAAACTGCCTTGCCTCCCGCCTGTCCTCCAGCTCCTCTGGGGACAGACTGCTGCTGCCTGACCTGGCGGGTTCCCCCTACCCAAAAGCACATCCACCCTGGAAATAGGCTCCTCCGCCTCCTCACTGAGATCACCAGGCTGCCCATTGGCATGTCTGGCTGCTACCAGGCCCTCAGCGCCTTCTGTAGCTCCTCCTTCCTTGTGAGGCCTTTAATTTGGACTTTCAGGTTTTTACAAATCGCTCGTAACTCCTTTACGGCGTAGGATTCCAACCTGTCCTCCTCAAAGATAACTTCCAGAGATGCAACGGATGATGCAATTGATTCAGGCATGACAAAAGTCGTGAGTTGAAAACTGGCAAGATCAAAAATAGGCCAAAAGAAAAAGAACCAGTATGTGGTACGTAATGGTCTGCGATATGGTAGTAGTGCACACCAATCACTGTAAGTCAAGTGCAAACACAAGTCCTATCCTCACCGCTGACAACCAATGTTAGAAATGGGATCTCCAGTTGGCAAGGGCTTGCACCTTTGTCCAAGCGGGACCCTTCTTCCTAGTCAGGGTAAGGGTTGTTACACTCGTGAAGTAACCCCTGCTCACCCTCGTGGTAGCTTGGCACGAGCAGTCAGGCTTAATTCAGAGGCAGTGTGTAAAGCATTTGCACATAACCCACAGTAATACAGTGTAAGCACTACAAACGGACACCACACCAGTTTAGAAAAATAACCAATATTTTATATACTCAAGACAAGACCAATTACGACAAAAATCCACAATACTGTACTTTAAAAATGAATGCTTGATACAGTAACTTCTTCTTTGCAGGAATAGCACAAAAGCAAAGTTCAGTGCGAGTCGGTAGCTCCGTCCGAGCCTACCGTGATGCTGAAAACCACAGAGTCTAACAGTTCCAGCCGACCGCGTCGATACGGGCCAGCAGAGTCATGAACAGACTCGGTTACAGTACCTTTCTCGTTGTGGCTGGTACGGAGTGTACGAGCCGGTCGGCGTTCGTCGCGGTTGCGGTGCAAGACGGAGCGATGCAAGGTGCGGTGTCCCTCGATGCGGTGCAGGCAGCGTCTCGATGAGCGTCGTGCAGACGGAGTCGGTGAGTCCAAGGCGTGCGATGCAGGGTGAGACGATGCTCGATGCGGTGCTGACAGGTTGCGATGCAGGCGACCTAGCCGGAGTGCGGGAGCTGGCGTCGGACAGCGGTGCGAGTCGGAGCGGTGCGTCGCAGACGTGCGAGCGGTGCCCCAAATGCGCTGCGGTCACGACTCTTGAGCCAGTTGCAGCGACAGCGTCGGTCTGGTCCGGCTGGCCCAGTGAAGCGATGCGATGCGAACTGCGGTGCCCACAGGTCACGGTGCAAGCAGCGGCTCGATGTTGGCGGCGTCGGACGTCGCCCACGGTGAGACCAGGGTTGCGATGCGAAGCGGGGCGATGCGGTCTGCGGTGCAAACAGGTCACCGGCCAGGGATGGATTCGGTTGACGGAGTCGGTTGCAGTTCCCTTCCTCTGTGGCGACTGAAACAGCGTTCCAGAAGCGGTACCCAGAGGCTTGTGAAGTCTTTGTAGTCCCTGAGACTTCTTAACAGGAGGCCAGCTCGGTTTCAGGCCCTTGGAGATACTCAGCACAAGTTTGTAGAAAGTTCAGTCCAGTCCTTTCACTGCCCAAGACAGAAGCAGCAACTGCAGGCCAACCCAACAAAGCAACAACACAGCAAAGGGGCAGTACTCCTCCTGGCAGCTCTTCCAGCTCTTCGTCTTGGCAGGTTCCTTGATTCCAGCGAGATCTAAATTCATGGGGTCAGGGCCCCAATATTTATATCCCAAATTCCTTTGTTCTCTGAAGGCCGAGAGGCCTTCGCCTAGTCCAAACCAGTTCTGGAGCACTTTGTTGACAAGTCTCCGTCCCTTCTTTCAGTGACTAGGCCAGGGACATCAGACGCACCACAGGAGGTGGAGCCAGCATTGTGGAGGGAAGGCACTGTCCTATTCAGGGCCCAGGTGCGACCCCTCCCAACCATCTACAGGTCGATCTGGCTATTCAGCCCTGCGCTGACTCACCCTGTCTCCTGGCATCCCCCAGCCCCTGTCACTCACATTCCAGACAAGGAATACACAATCTCGCAGAGGCAGGCTTGGATGGTTAGACAAGAAAATACCCACTTTCTAAAAGTGGTATTTTCAAACACAGAATGTTAAAACCAACTTCACTAAAAGATGCATTTTATCATTCTGAGTCCAGGCATACTAAACTCGAATTTCTACCATGTTCCCGGGGTCAGTTAGGATTATATACTGTAATAATCAAAACCGCCCATTCTGGCCTAGGGGAACAGGTAGCCTTTCAATAGTGAAAAACGAACTAGGCTGTAATTCACTATCAGGACATGCCGCACACACCCGGGCATGTCCTACCTTTCGCATACACCGCACCCTGCCCACAGGGGTACCTTGGGCCTACCTTAGGGGTGACTAACATGTAGCAAAGGGAAGGTTTAGGGACTTGCAAGTGTGTGCACTTGCCAAGTCGACATGGCAGCCTCAGGCTGCGCACAGGCTCTGCGATGGCAGGCCCGGGTTACACTTACGGGCTGTTTGCGTGGGTGGCACAATCCAGTGCTGCAGCCCACCAACAGCATTTGGTCTATAGGCCCTGGCACTCGCAGTGCACTTTACAAGGGACTGACACATAAACCAAATAGGCCAATCATGGAAACACCAATCCATAACACATTTTATACAGGAGCACTTGCACTTTCCCACTGGACCGCAGTGAGGAAAGTGCGCAGAATCATCACACCAGCAAAAACAGAGTCAAAACCGGGAGGTCAGAAAGCAAAAAGTCAGGGGAAACACGCCAAAAGATGCCAAGTCTAACACTGATTGATTGATTGATTGATTGGTTGATTGAGGCTGCTATTGTGACTACGCTCCTTCTGGAAATGTAAAAAGCATTTAACCTAAAACCGAACATGGCCCACGATGGTAAAAGGAGTGTGTCTTGCAAACACTAAAAATAACAATTCAGTTAAAAATGCACCTATTATTAGTGTCTCTGAGACAGGGGCCCATTGCCCCTGCTAGTCTGTGCTACTCATGATATGAAAATTCAACCTCTATCAGCTGTGTTTGCCTTCTGTAGTTTATCACATCTCATATACTTCTTGATAAATGCAGCTAAGTATATCCTTGGTGACAGGGATATATGTTACTTTGTATGAAACGTCTAATTCAGAAATTATTGTGATGAAATCTTGCTTACTCTTTATCTAGTTCCCCAAGGATAAACAGATTACATAAATGTATCAATTTCAATCTTTCGGCTACAATATATAAAGCCACGTCTGAGTTTGACCGGTGAAGGAAACCAAATGTTAATGGACAATCCTAGGAAGCTCTCACAGGCTTTTCTTACCCACCCCTGCCCAGGATGGGATATTACATTTTAATTAGCCAACTATTCGATCATTTTTACTGAAAGCAACTATGGGCCTGATTCACTAAGGTAACATACACTTTGGAGTAACTTACACTTTTAAGTAGGCTTATTACTTTTTGGCGAGTCACAAAATTTGTGTTCAGGTTACACTTTTGGAATAAATTTACACTCTGATTTTGTGAATAGCCCAAAAGTAGTAAACTTATTCAAAACTGTGGGGGATATTCTCAAGAACGTGCGATAAACATCGCCAAAATAGGCTAACGCAATTTTTCATATCGCCGTCTATCGCGGGAAAATAACTCTGTGTCAACGTCGTATTCTCAACACGGCGGTAACATGCGATAGTATCCCGATAACGCCTCAAATGTCCGCGATACAACTACCGCGACGGCGATAAAAAAGGAAACCCGAACGTGAAAAAAGTTGCAATGGGCCCAACCGCGATAGAAAAATCGGCGACAAGCAGCGCCAGGCTTGCAATTCCCACGTCAGGTGGGAAAAATCACCATAAAAGCTGCAAATAAAATTTTTTTAAAAACATAACAACTGCGAAGCACAATGGAGGTAGCCGGAGCAAGTACAGAGGACAACCCGAACCCCACAAGCGCCACGGAGGACCAGCCTGGGACCTTGGGGTCAGGGAAGGGCAAGGAGAAGAAGAAGAGGAAGACGCGGTTCAGTCCGCAGGAAAACAGGATCCTGATAACGGAGGTGGTAGAACACCATCAACAACTGTTCGTCACCTCCACTGTGTCATTGGCAACTAAAAATACAATATGGCAGTCCATCCTGGACAAGGTGAATGCAGTCGGAGTGCTGAGGAGGACAATGGAAGAGCTCAAGAGGCGCTGGAATGATGTGAAGCGCAAAACCAAGCTGAAACTCGCAAACAACCGCAAAGCAGCAATGCAGACTGGGGGTGGGAGTCCTGCGCCACAGGAGGAGCTGGATGAGATGGAGGAAATGGTGTCCACAGTCATCAGTGTGGAGACGGTGGCAGGAGTCGGGGGACCGGACAATGCTCAACATGACCTGACACAACAGCAACAGGGTGAGTAACCACCAGGGACAGGGGGACGGGGAGATGGGCACAATGGCACACATGCACAATGAAGTATAGCACACTGCACAACCACAATGACTCTGGATCATGTCCCTGATCTCCTTGCCATACTGCAGCACACATAGAAACAGCAAGTAGTCCCCCGTCCACAATGTGCCCAGAGGGGCCCTCCCCACACATCACCAATCTCACAACAAACCCATGCACATGTGCTGAACCCAGCAAAGCTGCGGATCCGTGAGCCCCACTGACAATGCAAGTGACACTGCATGACGATGAGCATGTCTGCAGGCCACTCATCATGACATGTTGCACCCCACGACACCGAGGTGGCTGAGTGTGGTCCACATCCGGAAAGGAGCAGGTCACACACTGACACATCCACGTGCACAAACAACCCTTGACGGCAACAAGACATCTGCGGACAAACCATGCCCGAGGTCCCAACTCCCACCAAGAGCCCAATTTACCCAAGTATGCAACATCTCAGCACTGCATAAGCACAGAAGTCAAAGGCACACCGCCTGAAAGGGAGAAGGCCAAGCAAAGTCTGAGCTGCAGGGGCGACTCTCCCACAATGCAGCACACACACAAGAATCAGAGCACATCAACATTGACAACAATGTGGTACAAACTGCAACACATTCAGAACAGAGGACACAACTGCTGCCGCTTGTGTGTAGAAACTGGCCAATCACATTTGGCATAGCAGGAAACTGTGACATGATAATGGACAAGTACAACCCCACATCCCTGTTGGTACACAAATTTCCACTGTCCCGCTTCAAATAGGCAGCTCCTCCTAAACAGTCACAATGTACATTGTCATGCAGTCTGTATGGAAACTTGGCCAATGCGTGAACATACATGGAACACACTGTTAAACTGCATCTCCCCGTTACATTGCAGAGGGAGAATCATCACCTCCTGCAGAGCAGACCGAACACCTCCTCACTGATGACAAGGAGGACCTCCCCACCTTCGACACCGACGCCCTCCAAGAGCTCATGGGCAGCTTCCGCAACCCACCCCCAGGAGCAGGGCAGCCCAGCTACATCGAGGAGACCCCACCCCCTGCACAGACCACACATCAGGAAGCACCCACCACCCCGGCTGTCTCCCAGGATCCCCACGACCAACACATGGCATTTCAACGCCGTGTGTTGGAGGGCCAGAAGGAGATGTTTGAGCAGGTGCGGGTGGGGTTCGACCTCATGGCAGCCAAACTAGATGCCATCCATGGGTGTCTACGTCCCATCAGGGACCACTTACAGTCCCTTACGGACACCCACAGTCCGCTCCATGGTCTCCAACGAGCCATGGCTGACATCGCTGGAGTCATGACTTGGAGACAAGAACACCTGTCTAGTCAGAGTGGCTCCAGCGATCTCAGCCGGGAGTTGGGACACATGCGGAGGCTCATGGAGGACATGGTGCGGATGGAGGCAGAAAGGATGGCTGCCATGGCTGCACATCAGCGACATGTAGCTGGGATCTTCCATGCCCTGCAGATCCTCATCATGGCTTTGCTGCCACAAGGCATGGCGCAGATGAATGCTGCTGCTCCTACCCCATCCACATCTCCGCCCCCTGATGTGTCAGTGCCCCACAGTGCAGCAGACATTCCACCTCCGGCACCTGATGTGTCAGTGCCACACAGTGCTGCAGCCAAAACATCACCACCCACAGGTGAGGTACATCACACATCAGAGGACAATGATGTGGATGAGACTGCCGTTGTGGTAATGAGGAAGCGGTAGCATTCATCTCCGCCATATGGCCTGTTTCAGCTTGGTTCGGCCCTTTGCATCATCACCTTCCACTGTCCCCCGATACACTCTGCGGCACTCACCTTGGACCTCGACATGGACTGCCATATTCTGTTTGGTTACCAATGACACAGCAATCAGACTGTGGACTGAACTCTTCCTCTTCCGATGAATTTGTCCTTCCCTAATGGACTCTGGCTGGCCCTCCACTGGCCAACAATGTAAAGTGGGGTTTGCATGGCCCTGTACTGCTCCAGCTGCAACACTCCACTGAATGTGAATAAAACATTCAAATTCACACAGATGTGTCATGTCTATGATCCTTCAAGTATGACAGTGTGGATGAATGTAGGGTCACTGATTCCCCCTCACGTCCATTTTGCACATGTTGTGGGGCTTGGGTCACAGGGTGCAACATTGCCGATTGCGGTCCGGGTGGCGCAGACACTACAACGGAGACACACGCATTGGTTACTTCCTTGTCCAGGCCAGAACTGAACCACGCCCAAAGCCCCGGGCTCATTGTTCACACCCCTACGCTGGACTGGCATACGCCACCCAGCCCACTCCGCTTACGCTCACAGGGGGTGACGACACAGCTACATGTCCCAGGTCTTCCCTGTAGTGATCTGCTGGTCACAGGTCTAGTTGTCAGCATGCCACAGCCACTCCCTGAGGGCTGGTTAACACCCACACCACACCCATCCAGCACAGGCGTCACGGGACATGTGACCCTGCCAATAAAAGGGGCCCACCACAGCACATCCCCCACTGCCGGAGGTGACATGATGGCGTCCGCATCCACGGAACTCAATCATAAAGGGTCCGTGACTTGCGTTGCACTGAGTTAGTGGCACCCGATGGCCTGGGTCTGGCACAGGCCTACCGCCACGTGGCGATGACTTGCGGTGCACAGAGTTAGGCCCACCTGAAGAGCTGAGCGGGTGTGCAGCCTGCGATGATGCGTTGGCCTCGATACGGCGTCCAGCAAGTCAGGACTCAATTTGATTTGTGGGCCCTGCTGGAACACAGAGTACGTGCAGGCAGCAGTCAGCACACACATGACTCCGCGGTGCGGTGCCGCAGGGTGCGCTGGGGGCCTGTGGCGCGGAATCCAGCGATCGGCTGAGGAGGTTGCACCGGCACGTGGAGGGCCCTCTTGGAGACACGCCAGTGGCGGCAGGTGAGCATTGAGGCCTGGGTGCGCAGGGGCGGGCAGTCATCGCTGGGCAGCAGACCGGTCTGGGGACCAGGGCTGGGGTGCAGCTGGTGCACAGGATCACGCAGGCACCACCGGTCACGGCGGCAACCTCGTGGCTGGGTGGGGGGCACCGCCCTGGCAGACACGACCCTGCATGCGCTGACGAGATGTGCGCGGGTTGGCTTGGGACGTAGTCACCTCGTCTCCAGTGTGAATACGGCCGTTGAATGTGGTCGGGCACGTGTGTCTAGGCCTATGGTCACGATATGGCGGACACAGAGACACACGCAGTAGTTACTGTGGTGGCCATCCCGGAACTGGACCACGCCCAGGCCCCCGGGCTATTCATTCGCGACATACGCCGGCCAAGGCCGCTCCGCTCAGGCTTACAGGGGGGCACCACATGGCTACATGTCCAAAGTCTTCCACACTGCCTGGGGTAATCTGTTTGCGTCCACGGTACTGCAAACACCAGCAGTAGATGTCCACATGGACATGTCTGTGCTCTGCATACTGCAGTCTGCCCAGCACATCTCCACCACACTTGGCATTGTGTCCTTTCTTATTGCTGGGTCACTTGCCTCCTTCGCACATTCCTGGTTCCCACCTCTACCCACATTCTGCAATTGTGTGGCAGAGGGGCTCTGCCTTTGTGGATGGTTTGTCTACATGTCTGGCCCCTGTTACCACGGTTACTTGTGTTGTCGTGTCTGGTAGTGATACAAAAGGGGATGATGGACGGAACGTTTGAGCCAATCAAACACTCACCCCCAGTCAACTGATCTGGGTTTAATCCATCATCATTCTTTAGCTCACTCCACCACCCCAGTTCAGACATGGCCATATGCAAATCAGTCTGACCCTGTGCCTCATGGGAACAGTCCAGCACGAACTGCCAAGCCATGTCTTCCCTGGACCGGAAACAAGCATCCTAGGACCGGTTTCTGGCATTCCAGCCGTCATCAGCCAGGCTTGCTTGAATCCAGTGGCAAAGTGAGCAAGGGACCCACGTCTGGGCATACCCCGCCAACTTAGGAGCGAACAAAGCGATACAAGGGGATGATGGACGGAGCGTTTGAGCCAATCAAACACTCACCCCCAGTCAACTGATCTGGGTTTAATCCATCATCATTCTTTAGCTCACTCCACCACCCCAGTTCAGACATGGCCATATGCAAATCAGTCTGACCCTGTGCCTCATGGGAACAGTCCAGCACGAACTGCCAAGCCATGTCTTCCCTGGACTCGGAAACAAGCATCCTAGGACCGGTTTCTGGCATTCCAGCCGTCATCAGCCAGGCTTGCTTGAATCCAGTGGCAAAGTGAGCAAGGGACCCACGTCTGGGCATACCCCCGCCAACTTAGGGCGAACAAAGCGATACAAAAGGGGATGATGGACGGAGCGTTTGAGCCAATCAAACACTCACCCCAGTCAACTGATCTGGGTTTAATCCATCATCATTCTTTAGCTCACTCCACCACCCCAGTTCAGACATGGCCATATGCAAATCAGTCTGACCCTGTGCCTCATGGGAACAGTCCAGCACGAACTGCCAAGCCATGTCTTCCCTGGACTCGGAAACAAGCATCCTAGGACCGGTTTCTGGCATTCCAGCCGTCATCAGCCAGGCTTGCTTGAATCCAGTGGCAAAGTGAGCAAGGGACCCACGTCTGGGCATACCCCCGCCAACTTAGGGCGAACAAAGCGATACAAAAGGGGATGATGGACGGAACGTTTGAGCCAATCAAACACTCACCCCCAGTCAACTGATCTGGGTTTAATCCATCATCATTCTTTAGCTCACTCCACCACCCCAGTTCAGACATGGCCATATGCAAATCAGTCTGACCCTGTGCCTCATGGGAACAGTCCAGCACGAACTGCCAAGCCATGTCTTCCCTGGACCGGAAACAAGCATCCTAGGACCGGTTTCTGGCATTCCAGCCGTCATCAGCCAGAGCTTGCTTGAATCCAGTGGCAAAGTGAGCAAGGGACCCACGTCTGGGCATACCCCCGCCAACTTAGGGCGAACAAAGCGATACAAAGGGGATGATGGACGGAACGTTTGAGCCAATCAAACACTCACCCCCAGTCAACTGATCTGGGTTTAATCCATCATCATTCTTTAGCTCACTCCACCACCCCAGTTCAGACATGGCCATATGCAAATCAGTCTGACCCTGTGCCTCATGGGAACAGTCCAGCACGAACTGCCAAGCCATGTCTTCCCTGGACTCGGAAACAAGCATCCTAGGACCGGTTTCTGGCATTCCAGCCGTCATCAGCCAGGCTTGCTTGAATCCAGTGGCAAAGTGAGCAAGGGACCCACGTCTGGGCATACCCCCGCCAACTTAGGGCGAACAAAGCGATACAAAAGGGGATGATGGACGGAACGTTTGAGCCAATCAAACACTCACCCCCAGTCAACTGATCTGGGTTTAATCCATCATCATTCTTTAGCTCACTCCACCACCCCAGTTCAGACATGGCCATATGCAAATCAGTCTGACCCTGTGCCTCATGGGAACAGTCCAGCACGAACTGCCAAGCCATGTCTTCCCTGGACCGGAAACAAGCATCCTAGGACCGGTTTCTGGCATTCCAGCCGTCATCAGCCAGGCTTGCTTGAATCCAGTGGCAAAGTGAGCAAGGGACCCACGTCTGGGCATACCCCCGCCAACTTAGGGCGAACAAAGCGATACAAAGGGGATGATGGACGGAACGTTTGAGCCAATCAAACACTCACCCCCAGTCAACTGATCTGGGTTTAATCCATCATCATTCTTTAGCTCACTCCACCACCCCAGTTCAGACATGGCCATATGCAAATCAGTCTGACCCTGTGCCTCATGGGAACAGTCCAGCACGAACTGCCAAGCCATGTCTTCCCTGGACCGGAAACAAGCATCCTAGGACCGGTTTCTGGCATTCCAGCCGTCATCAGCCAGGCTTGCTTGAATCCAGTGGCAAAGTGAGCAAGGGACCCACGTCTGGGCATACCCCCGCCAACTTAGGGCGAACAAAGCGATACAAAAGGGGATGATGGACGGAACGTTTGAGCCAATCAAACACTCACCCCCAGTCAACTGATCTGGGTTTAATCCATCATCATTCTTTAGCTCACTCCACCACCCCAGTTCAGACATGGCCATATGCAAATCAGTCTGACCCTGTGCCTCATGGGAACAGTCCAGCACGAACTGCCAAGCCATGTCTTCCCTGGACCGGAAACAAGCATCCTAGGACCGGTTTCTGGCATTCCAGCCGTCATCAGCCAGGCTTGCTTGAATCCAGTGGCAAAGTGAGCAAGGGACCCACGTCTGGGCATACCCCCGCCAACTTAGGGCGAACAAAGCGATACAAAAGGGGATGACGGACGGAACGTTTGAGCCAATCAAACACTCACCCCCAGTCAACTGATCTGGGTTTAATCCATCATCATTCTTTAGCTCACTCCACCACCCCAGTTCAGACATGGCCATATGCAAATCAGTCTGACCCTGTGCCTCATGGGAACAGTCCAGCACGAACTGCCAAGCCATGTCTTCCCTGGACCGGAAACAAGCATCCTAGGACCGGTTTCTGGCATTCCAGCCGTCATCAGCCAGGCTTGCTTGAATCCAGTGGCAAAGTGAGCAAGGGACCCACGTCTGGGCATACCCCCGCCAACTTAGGGCGAACAAAGCGATACAAAGGGGATGATGGACGGAACGTTTGAGCCAATCAAACACTCACCCCCAGTCAACTGATCTGGGTTTAATCCATCATCATTCTTTAGCTCACTCCACCACCCCAGTTCAGACATGGCCATATGCAAATCAGTCTGACCCTGTGCCTCATGGGAACAGTCCAGCACGAACTGCCAAGCCATGTCTTCCCTGGACCGGAAACAAGCATCCTAGGACCGGTTTCTGGCATTCCAGCCGTCATCAGCCAGGCTTGCTTGAATCCAGTGGCAAAGTGAGCAAGGGACCCACGTCTGGGCATACCCCCGCCAACTTAGGGCGAACAAAGCGATACAAAAGGGGATGATGGACGGAACGTTTGAGCCAATCAAACACTCACCCCCAGTCAACTGATCTGGGTTTAATCCATCATCATTCTTTAGCTCACTCCACCACCCCAGTTCAGACATGGCCATATGCAAATCAGTCTGACCCTGTGCCTCATGGGAACAGTCCAGCACGAACTGCCAAGCCATGTCTTCCCTGGACCGGAAACAAGCATCCTAGGACCGGTTTCTGGCATTCCAGCCGTCATCAGCCAGGCTTGCTTGAATCCAGTGGCAAAGTGAGCAAGGGACCCACGTCTGGGCATACCCCCGCCAACTTAGGGCGAACAAAGCGATACAAAGGGGATGATGGACGGAGCGTTTGAGCCAATCAAACACTCACCCCCAGTCAACTGATCTGGGTTTAATCCATCATCATTCTTTAGCTCACTCCACCACCCCAGTTCAGACATGGCCATATGCAAATCAGTCTGACCCTGTGCCTCATGGGAACAGTCCAGCACGAACTGCCAAGCCATGTCTTCCCTGGACCGGAAACAAGCATCCTAGGACCGGTTTCTGGCATTCCAGCTGTCATCAGCCAGGCTTGCTTGAATCCAGTGGCAAAGTGAGCAAGGGACCCACGTCTGGGCATACCCCCGCCAACTTAGGGCGAACAAAGCGATACAAAAGGGGATGATGGACGGAACGTTTGAGCCAATCAAACACTCACCCCCAGTCAACTGATCTGGGTTTAATCCATCATCATTCTTTAGCTCACTCCACCACCCCAGTTCAGACATGGCCATATGCAAATCAGTCTGACCCTGTGCCTCATGGGAACAGTCCAGCACGAACTGCCAAGCCATGTCTTCCCTGGACCGGAAACAAGCATCCTAGGACCGGTTTCTGGCATTCCAGCCGTCATCAGCCAGGCTTGCTTGAATCCAGTGGCAAAGTGAGCAAGGGACCCACGTCTGGGCATACCCCCGCCAACTTAGGGCGAACAAAGCGATACAAAAGGGGATGATGGACGGAACGTTTGAGCCAATCAAACACTCACCCCCAGTCAACTGATCTGGGTTTAATCCATCATCATTCTTGGCATGTTGTATGTGATTATGTTACATGTGCTCTCCCACAGTTGTGTGTTGTGTGATTGTGGAGTTGAGGTGTGTTGTGTGTTCAGTTAGTACTTACCAATGAGCAGTGCATTGCCATAGGTGCCATCCTGGAAGCGCTGGTTGATGATGGACTATCGGAAGATGTATGTATCATGCACACTACCTGTGAAGTTGGCGACGACATTGGTGAACTGTCCCCGGTGGTCCACTATTGCCTGCACATTTATGGAATGCGTGTGCTTTCTGTAGCAATAATTGTGTGCAGGGTCGGCAGGGGGCACAAGTGGTACATGTGTACAGTCAATTGCCCCCGACACGTGCGGTAAGGCAGCTATGGCATAATTCCCTTGCATGGTCTCCAGCTGTTCATGCACAGCGTGGGGGAAGTGAAGGTGCAGGGGTATCAAGATGATACAAACCGTGATGTTTACACGTATGATGAATCCTGCATAATGAGACCGTAACAGATGTTTGTGTGGTCGTAACCTTCCTTTTCTTTCCTGCGGAGGTTACGAGCACACGGACTTCTGTTACAGTATATTTGGACTGGATTCATCATACCTGTATGCATTCCGGTTTGTCCAAGTGCAATACACTGTACCAGATTACATTTGTGACTATGAGGTCGCTTGACCATTGTCACCATTTCTCCAACAGGTTTCTGACTACTGATTTCGGGATGTGGAATGGTATTGGGGTGTTCCCGCAGCATTTGCAGTTTATTGGATCCACACGTTGCCCTGGTGAAGTTCCCCGTTGGGAATGGAACGCGTTGGCTGAGCTTTTCGTCTTGTTGTTTATGTATTTGTAATAAAGTTCTGTTTTTCCACTACCGTTGACTACTGGACTTCATGACCTGGGGGGGAGGGTCCGGGGGTGGTTGCAGTGGGTGTTGTGGCCCTCTTCGGTCTCCAGGCTGCATGATCATTTTCTCCATGGAATGTGTTGGTCTTCAGATGTGGCTCTAGGCTGGGCTCCCTTTCATACTGCAGGTCGTCGTCCTGCTTAACACCAGTAAAAGGCAGGTGTTGAAAAGCCTGTTTTCGGATCGCATTGCAGATCTGGCTGGTCGTTGAGAATATCGCGAAGTGGTGTTTTCGTGTGTTTTTGCCCGGGAACGCCTACTCTGCATATCATTAGCGTTAGTTGTCGCTCTCATCCGTGGCGATGTGTTTTGCGGCAGTTATCGCAGGAAAACTGGTGATGTCGGCAGTTTGCATCAGCTTGTGAATAGGGCGATAAGTCTATCGCCACTTTTGCTGCGCTAAAGTGCCGATAAATCAGCGATGGCTCCTTGAGAATATGCCCCAGTAAATTACTCCAACGTGTTAGTTAACCTTGTGAATCAGGACCTCATACTGGCTTCACATGCGCTGGAGGCTGCTGCCTTACCTCTGATAGTTCTATGAAGCAGATTCACCAGTTGGTAGCTCTATGAAGCAGATGGGAGTAGATCATAAAGACAAACAGAGCTCTTGCACCTATAAAAAGTCATATGCTATTTCTGGAAATCACTGGATGCAGCTGAAGTGATTTTTCCAAGCCTGATCTCTCGGAATCCTCTTATGGAGGAGTTATTGTGCCACAACTTAAGGGCAGTTTATGATTGCTATACTTTAGGCTTAGGATTTTCGCGAAGACGGATGGAGTGTTTCCATATTTATTACCCACCTACATCTACTTGGCTTTCTTCAGTGGCGGCTCGTCCGCTATGGTGGAGCAGCGTTGCCCCACTGCTTTTGAGCAGTGCAAAGTAAAAGGAAAAATAAAATGATAATAACTTTGAGTTATTATCATTTTATGTTTCCTTTGCGGGTGGGTGGGCGGTTAGGCGGGGCTGCTCTGCTCTCGGAGCAGGGCAGGGGAGGAGTGGTTTGCCCACTCTTAAGTGCGCAATGACTGTTTGGTCAACCCTCTCGGGATGCCCAAAACAGTCATGCGCACTTTCCCTGTTCTCCATGCAGGCTGCATTCCAGCCTGCGTGGAGAACATGCCCAGGCCCCCATTCCCTGGTTGAGCGTCGAATCAGGACGCTCAAAACCAATCACAACACTGCATTGCAGCGTTGTGATTGGTCAGGGTTGTCTGGGTGCTTACCAATTACAATGCTGCATTGCAGCGTTGTGATTGGTCAGGGGAGCCTGGCTGTTCTTCCTGGCTTCCTGTTCCTCGAGTCCCACGAGGAGAGCAGGAGCAGAGAGGCGGGACCCGGCGGCAAGGTAAGTGTATATATATATTTTTTTGTTTTGCATTGTCAAACTTGTGCCTCCCGCACCCCACCCGCCGCCCGCGAGTCATGCTGGCCTCCACTGGCTTTCTTAAAGACTAATGAAAGGAGATATTCTGCCTCCTGTCTACAGAAAACTTAGTTATTTTCACTTTTCTTGAAACCTTGTTGGAAAGAATATTGGATAACAGAACTAGCACAACAGCTGCTTGTCTCATTTCTGGCTCCACTGCAGTCCTTGTGTTTTGTGCCTAGCTTGCTGTTTGAAGTCAAAGTGCCTGGAATTCTCTAGCTCTTTTTTAGCTTTGTTGAGGTTTGATGCCCAATGGACAGGCCTCAGGCCCTTTAACCCATTTAGAATGTCAGTCCTTTCTCCCCTTATTAAAAATGGGACTGTCCTGGCATTGCTGGCTGGCCATGTATATGCTTATGCTTTTTGGCTATAGTGTGCATTATCCTTATCCTAATCAACAGGTGTCCCTTCCTGCACATAAACAATCATTAAAGAAAATGGCATTTTGCAACTTCTATGTGTGCTGCATTAAGCTGCACACATAGAAGTTACAAAAAGCCATTTCAGATTGTTTATGTGCAGGAAAGGACACCTTCCTGCACATAAACAATCTTCCCCTGTGTTAGACTTGGCCCTTTTTGCAGGGTCATCCCTGAACTTTTTGCCTTCCTCCTGGTATTTTTTCTGACCTGGTGTTGGTGGTTTTAGGACTTTGGGCACTTTATCACTGCTGTCCAGTGGTAAAGTGCA
The DNA here is from genome assembly GCA_963921515.1 of Calotriton arnoldi. Classification (NCBI taxonomy): domain Eukaryota; kingdom Metazoa; phylum Chordata; class Amphibia; order Caudata; family Salamandridae; genus Calotriton; species Calotriton arnoldi. The sequence continues at coordinate 160,215 of CAWUFW010006245.1, read as the reverse complement.
TGTGCTCTCTATGGTAAACTTGGTAAGATTGGTCTACACCTGTTTGGCATATTTAATTTACCCATCAGTCCCTTGTAAAGTGGTATCTCATATACCCAGGGCCAGTAAATTAAATGCTACTGGTAGGCTTGCAGCGCTGCTTGCGCCTCCCACCAAAGTAGCCTTTCAAACCTGTCTCAGGCCTCTGCCATTGCAGGGCTGCGCGCGCAATTTACTCCCGCTGTAATGTGGCACATAAAGTTGGTGCCACGTCTGTGACTCCCCTTTTACTACATATCAGTCACCCCTAAGGTAGGCCCTAGCTAGCCCTACTAGCAGGGTGCGGTGTAGGTAAAAGGTTGGACATGAGTCTTAACTGTGTGGCATGTACTGGTAGTGACAAACAGCCTATTTGGTTTCTCACTACTGTGAGGCTGCCCTCTCATAGGAATGCATTGAGGATTCCCTGATATGTGTTTCAGCGGTAATTCCTGACACGAGAGGAGTAGCGTGATCAAGTTTGGTATGTTTGGAATAGTGGTAATAAATGCTGCGTACTGGTGTTCGCAGATTTATTATCACCGTTTTAAAAATGCCTCTTTTAGAAGTGGGCATTTTTGTGTGCTATGTGTCTTTGTGCCTGCCTGCTGTGTATTGCATGTCTGGCTCTGGATGGCAGGGGCTGGGGAGGTGCAGTGGCTCCAGAGGGGCTGGGTGAGTCAGCGCTAGGCTGAATAGGCCAATCTGCATTTGGAGTAGTGGGAGAAGTAGCACCTGACCCTGAATAGGACTGTGCCTGCCTTACACAATGCTGGCTCCGCCCCCCTGTGGTGTGTCTGGCCACAGCCTACACTGACATTGAGACTGTTGTGCACTTGATAAGTTCCCCCCAGAACTGGTTTGGACTGGGTCCAAAGCCATGTGCCAGGGCAGAACAAAGACACTTGTAATATAAATATTGGGGCTGTGACCCAATGGCTGTTGTGCTTACTTGGATCTGAAAGACTGCTGGGCGCCAGGAGGAACCACCACGAAGGACTCCCCCTCTGCCGGAGGGCCCTGTGAGCTGGCCTGCCTGGGCCCAGCTCTGCCTTGTGTGACCTGGAAGCCTGGAGCGTGAGGAGCACTCTGTCCCGGTTGTGCCCCTCAGCGCAGTGCCACATACCCAAAAGCGCGTGGTCTGCGCTTTACTAAAGTGCCTTTCCAGAGCCCGATGAGGGGGCTCCAACATAGGCTGTCTGCTTGTGGGCGGGGCTCCCGTGTAGTGGAGAGAGCCCCGCGTGCTGCCTGAGCCCATGGTGGGCAGAGCCAAATGGGACAGCATTCCCGAGAGTGAGCCCAAGAGTGGAGAGAAGGAAATCCAGGGCGGGAGCCTACCCCCATTGCCGTGTCCGGAGGAGACCAGAGAGGAACTCCGCTGATGAGTGGGAGAGAGGCAGAGCCGACGAGGGAGGCCGTGCCTCGATCCCGCGACGACAAGGAAGCAACCAGACCGGGCGAGGGAGATCACTCCAGGAGGCCTGCAGCTCTGGAAGTAAGCGATTTGGGAGGCTGCACGAGACCCAGGAGGGGTCTCGCCACCATCCGTGACCGCTCGGACCGCAATCCCCTAGAGAGGCCGCGAGCTGCACTCGTGCCTGCTGTTGTGGGCATTTTGTTTGGCTGGTGTCACGGGGGAGAACCTCGACAGAGTCCCCCCCCGAGCAGAGTTGCTCTACATCTCTGGCATGGACATCGCTGCACCACATGATCGGGGGCAGCGGCCTACTTATCACAGTCCCGGGGGCATTCTCCTGCGAAGGAGACAAGGGTGAGTTGCCCCCCTTTGCATTGCAGGCATTGTTTCTGCTGCATCGGCAGCTAGGGGGCCAGTTTGGTGGCCCTGTGTTGCAGCTTGTACCTTGATGGGGATTTATAAATGAGTGCACTTTGCAAGTGTTTACTTTGGTGCACTGCTTCTGCTGCTAAGGCATAATGTGTTATGCTGAGCACCCATGTGTGCCCTGATTACTGTGGTGCACTGTCGCAAATTATGATGTATGCATAATGCTTCTTACTAGGGTGCACTGATGATAATGAGGATCATGTCTAATGCATTCGTGCTAAGTGCGGTGTTACCAGTAGTTACTGGTTGTTTTCTCTAATTGTGAGTTCTGATGGTTATGACAGTGGCCCGATTGGCCCTGTAGTGTATATAATGCCCTGTAAAGTCATAATAAGTGCCAGGTGGCACAGTGTATATATTTGATTACGTTCTAATGGGTTTTATGAATAATACAAAGGCTATTTTTGATATAAACTTGTGTGGAGTTTCTTTTGTGGTGTGCCTAGTGTGTTGTTGCTGTGTATGTGTGTTGCGCAAACGCTTTACACATTGCCTCTGGGATAAGCCTGACTGCTCTGCCAAGCTACAAAGGGGGTGAGCAGGGGTTATCTTTGGTGTGTAACTCCCTTGCCCTGACTAGAGTGGTGGTTTCTGCCTGGCTTAGGCACATGCCCTAGGCTACCAGAAATCCCATTTCTAACACCCTGCAACACAGGCACCCTTGCATTATAGTGCAAGGGTGTCTGCATTGGCGCTAAGCAGCTAAATTAGCGGCAGCGCAGGGGGAAACGCAGGGCTGTACCATATCTTTGTAAAAACGGCGCAGGCACGCATTTCAGAAGTGGCAGAGCGTGGCGTTAAGCAAAGGTGGCTAAAGCCGCACTCCTCCCACTTCCTCATAAATATGCCCCTTTGTGACCCATTGAACAGCTTGTGTTAACCACACTGATACAAGAATTGAATTTAGTATTGCTGTACCCCTTCCCCGACTGCACATGCTATTTTATTGTAAAAGGTCAAACTTTATCTTTTGTAGAACTGTTAATAGAGTTCAGATAGGACCCTGTGAATCCTACTGTAAAAGGATGCGACCTTTCTGAAAATAGTATACTATTCTTCACGGAGAAAGTTCATCTCTATGAACCCGCTCAGTGCAAAAACTGCAGGCCCACACCGTGGGGCCCTTATTAAATACATCTCACACAACATACCTGTTTAACCCACAACATCTCCAGGAATCTCACAAAAGAAGGCCTGACCTCTAGTAGGCTCAACCACTATCTGACAGCTATGCCTATCAGAGTCCAAGCGACCTGGAGAGATATGCACTAATGTTTGGACACACTGCAAAGCTTATTCCTCAACAATGGATTCTGAGTCTGAAGGTAAATATTTTGACAGTCCGACTGCATGGATGAACCTTACTTTGTCATTAGGTCCATGAAGGAGCTGCTATTATCCCAGGATTGTTGCTGTATTCTGTCAACTTTCGTTTATTTACATTTTCTTAATGCCGACAGTTTTGTTTCTTTCGTTTTTTAAACATCTTCGTTATTTTTCTTAATTTTGTGGATTTTTCTTAACAAATGTGTATTTTTGATTTCAAATTTATTTGGTATAGCCTTTAACGGTCTTTAATTCATAACTGTATTTTTGTTTGCTGTGCTGTGTCGTGTCGTTGTACCTCACATTCCATGCACATCCCTTTGCAGGTTAGTTTTTCCCAGAAGGCCATTGTGCAGAAATAAGGTAAAAGGATACCTTTATTGGAATATTGGGTACACCCTTGTGCCTCCCCCACCCCGATCAAGTGGGCAGACAGATCAGTCACAGTTCGCATCAATACATTGTATTCTCTACTGTGCCCACTGCTAGCTTACATTGGACGTTCCTTTCCAGCCTATTCTCCAATTTGTTCTTCGTCTTTTTCTCCATGCTCTACTGTCACCTTCTATTAGAAATGGGATTTCTGGTTGGCTAGGGCCTGCGCCTAAGCCAGGCAGAAACCACCACTCTAGTCATGGCAAGGGAGTTACACGCTGAAGATAACCCCTGCTCACCCCCTTGGTAGCTTGGCACGAGTAGTCAGGCTTATCCCAGAGGCAATGTGTAAAGCGTTTGCGCAACACACACACACAGCAGCAACACACTAGGCACACCACAAAAGGAACTTCACACAAGGTTATATAAAAATATCATTTGTATTATCCATAAAAACACATTAGAACACAATCACAATCACATATATTACTGTGCCACTAGGCACTTGTCATGACTTCACAGGGATTACATAAATCACTAGGCCAATCGGGCCACTGTCATAACATTACAGTACATTACCCTCAGGTTGCACCGGGGTCAGAGGCGAGGACTCCCTCCCTCTGCACCCCCTTCCAGAGTTCTGCAACCTCCCACCTGGAGTGGTACCCCTGGAAGCCAAACCAGTCAGGACACAGGTTACAGGTGTCCTTCCCTCCAGGTCAGGTAGATCCTGAACCTGGGCTCTCAACCTTGGGGCTGAACCCCGCGGCTGAGCACTTGCCTGGCACGCCAGGACTTCCGGGAACTCACAGAGTATCCCCCCAGTCAGGACACTGATTACAGATGTCCTTCCCTCCAGGCCTGGCAGAACCTGGCCTCCCAACCCAGGGACTAAACCCTGCGGTTGAACACTTGCCTGGCGCACCAGGACTTCTGGGGACTCACACAGTATCCCCCCGAGGGTAACACATGACTCATGTGTCGTGTGACAGTCTGCCTGGCGCAGATCTCCCGACCCTTGTCCATCTGACAGTGCGCGAAGATCCCTCAGGACAGAAGTGGTGTCACCATGGTCACTCCTAGGAGACTCAGCCCTTCTGGCTGGTCCCTGACCCACTGGTTCTCCCACTGGGGAACACATCCCCCTCTCACCCCTCAATCTGGACTTCTGCACCCTCCACTTAGGAGCGGCACCGCCAGACACCAGAACCACTGGAGCTCCGTTTACAGACGCTCCAGGTTCTCCTGACACTAGGAGATCCCCCTCAAATGGCCTACTAGTACAGCCTAGGACCCCGACCTGGTGTTCCCTTAGGGAACCCTCCAGGCCCTGAGATTGGGTGTCGGGCACCTTGGGACACAGCCCACACTCACTCCTTCTCCACTGAGACAGGACATGAGTCCCTACACCCCTCCCACTACACCGGGACCTAGCTGGGCTACTCTGAACCTCTTCCACCACACAGGACCGGAAGATACCTGAGCCACACCTTTTGGGATCACTCCCCAATGCCTCTTCAGACCCTCCGTCACACAGCCAGAGGTCTGCCTCCCGTGCAAGCTCCCTGGGATCAGAGAACTCACACTCCAACAGGTGTTGGCACAACCTCGGAAAACAATTACTGAACATGTGCTCTCTGACAACCAGATTGAACAGCCCTTCAAAATCATTTGCCGTGCTACCCATCACCCAACCTTTCAGTGCAGCACAACATTCATCCACAAACTCCCCCCAGGACTGGTGAGACAGTTTCCTACTGCCCCTGAACCTCAACCTATACCCTTCAGGTGTGACACCCTCTTCCTGGGAACTAGGTACCACGCTATGGGATCTGAGAGTGGGACTTCCCGCACTGGACTCCATATTGCTGCCACCACTGGACCCCACCCTCACTGGTGAATCCAGACAACTAAAACTGCACTCAGGGGATAATCTACCCTCCAGAGCTAGTCTCTCCCTGGCGAAGGCCCTCTCTGCCTCCGCCATCCTCTCCTGTGCTAAGACCCTCTCAGTCTCTAGCATTTTCTCTTCAAGGACCAACGCCTTGAGACTCAACTCCTGGGCCCACAAGGCCTTTTTCTCCTCCAAACCCAGCCGCACTATCTCCGTGGCATACTCCGACTGGAGCGTGTCCAAAGCCAGCTGATGCTCCCTTTCTTCCCTTCTATCCACCCACTCCTCTGGGGACAGGGAAAGGGATGGGACACTGCCCCCGGCACTGGACCCAGCAAGGGACTCCCTATCTATGGGGTCCTCCCTACCTACTGGCGTCCCTGCCCTGTCATTTTCTTCCTCTTCTTCAGACTCTTCAGGGCCACCCTCAGATCCCCCACCCTCTTGGTGTGCTGCCTGGGCCCTCTCCCACTCAGAGTCCTCATGTCTCCATGTATCCTGTTGCCATTGTAGCAGGGCGTCCCTAAGGGATAGCTGAGTGTCTTCCCCACTCACTGCTAAGCCTCTCTCATCACAGAACCCCCTTAGCTCCTCTAGACTGTAGTTCAACAGCAACAGATCATATGTGTTAAAGGCAGGTTCCATTCTGGCAAGGCACTTAAACCCACACAGGTACAACGCAAGACTCCTAGGCGTAAGATCTGAAGCAAGAGTACACAATTTGAAAATGACACTTTTAGGAGAAAAATACAACTCAGGAAAAATAATCCCCAAACATGTGATTCTCTAAATGCAGAGTTTGTGGTGCAACCAGTTGTTGCTGTGGTACTGCGCAAACGCAAGTCCTATCCTCACCCATGACAACCAATGTTAGAAATGGGATTTCTGGTTGGCTAGGGCTTGCGCCTAAGCCAGGCAGAAACCACCACTCTAGTCAGGGCAAGGGAGTTACACGCTGAAGATAACCCCTGCTCACCCCCTTGGTAGCTTGGCACGAGCAGTCAGGCTTATCCCAGAGGCAATGTGTAAAGCGTTTGCGCAACACACTCACACAGCAGCACCACACTAGGCAAACTACAAAAGAAACTCCACACAAGGTTATATAAAAATAGCTGTTGTATTATCCAAAACACATTAGAATCATAATCACACAATGTACACTGTGCCAACTGGCACTAGGCAATATTTTACAGGGGATTATATACAGGATCAGGCCACTCGGGCCGCGGTCAGAACTATCAAAATGCAGGTAGTAAATATAAAACACAACCAGTAACTACTGGTACAATAATTACCTCAGCATTATCACATTAGGCATAAAACACATTAGGCCCAAACCTTATTAGCATAAACACATTACGCAGTAGGCCTCACCAGCATAAACACATTATGCACAAATCACTATAGCATAGCATTAGGCATCAACACATGGTGCATAAATCATCAGCATAAACACATTATGCAATAATCATATTAGGCATCACCATAAAAAATGACCCCAGGCCAACTGGCGTTCCACTGGGGCTCAAATTCCCTCTGTCCAAATAGTCAGGGCGTAAGCTGTGGGCCTTCCACTGGCCCCTTGGCTGCCCATGCAGCAGAAACCATGATGCGCAATGCGCTGGGGGCGTGGGGTGCAACTCACCCCCTCCTCATTAGGAAAACAAAATGCCCCCGGGTTGCAGCTGCCCGCTCTCTCTCGCGGTGCAGCTGGAAATTTGGCCTGGCACCACTGTGCCTACTGGGTCCCCACTGGGACTCTAAAATAAAATGGCCCCCAACGTTGCAGCTGCCCACTGTCCAGCGGGGCAGCTGTGAAAATGTGGCTTCAGCACTAACCGTGCCTGGGGGACCCCCGATCACAGGGCTCCTCCTGGTGCCACAAAGAGATGCCCCCTTGGTTGTGGCTGCCCGCCAACGGGCGGGTCAGCTGGAAAGGAATTGGCCCCAGCACCACGGGGCCTCAGGGAGCACCAACACTGCTCACTGGGAGCCCCACTCACCGGGGCTCTTCGTTGCTGCTCACGGCTTGCGGGGCTCTCACCGGCACACGGGAGCCCCGCCTACCCGTAGGCACGTGTCGCCTGACTTCCTGCCTGCACCGGTCGCTTCTGCTGGCCACCAGAAGGCAGGGTGGGCTCCCGCCGGAAGGTCGATGGCGTCTCTCTCTTGCGGCCCCGCCCACAACCAGGCAGCTTGCCTGACTTCCGGGTCGCGGCAGTGCCTTTCGGCGGCTCCTTTCTCCGGGCAGATGCAGGGTGGGCTCCCGCTTTGGATTTACACACATGCGGGGTGGGCACCGCTAGCCAAATAAACACAAGTGCGGGTGGGCACCCGGTATCCTCAGCAGCGGCAGTGCGGGGTGGGCTCCCGCTCTGCTGCAGATGCACCCACCATGCGGGGTAGGCTCCCGTTTCCTCCAGCAACTCGGGGGAATCCCACGCCGGGGTTCCCTCGGAATGCAGCGCAGCACTGCAGAGCACCAGGATTCCCTCCTGGAATTAAAGATATAGCGCTCACGAGGCGCTATGCCCCAAAAACGTCCAGGGCAAAGGCTGGGCCCAGGCAGGCCAGCTCACAGGGCCCCCCAGCAGGGAGGCAGTCCCTCATGGCGGTTCCTCCTGGGGCCCAGTGGGTCCAGCACTCAAAACAGCACCAGAAAGCACAACACATGGGGTCACAGCCTCTATATTTATATCACATTTCTTCTTTGTCTGCCCTGGCACAGGGCTTGGGGGAACCAGTCTCAACTTGTTCTGGGGGGTATTGGAGCATTTTGTGTCCAGTGCTCACACCCTCCTTTGTGAGGTGGGGGCTTGTCGATTGTTTTTAAAAAAAAGCCCCTTAGCATTAGTCCGCTTTTCACTTAGGACCCATTGTTTATGGAGACAGTCTACTGGTTAGTTCGTTCAGATCAGTTCACTCAACGAACTGTGATGCTTGTTATCCAATTTAAAGCAAAAAAATGAATTATTTGATGTTACTTGTTATCCGAGTTATCCAAAAGCAGAAAATAGTTGTTTGTGCATACAATTTGTCTGAAAATACGAGGTAAAGGTTTCCACTTGAAAAATGTGGAATGGTTGTTACTCGCTTTTCAAGTCGAGTAAAATTCGGCTTGGCTCCGTAGAGTGTCCTTGAATTCACCGGGAAGTATACTAAGGGGCTTTTTTTTAAAACAATCAACTGTACGTCCTGAAGATGGTCTGACAGACAATTGCTACAACAGACCGAAACGTCGACTATCTCATCTATTTCTGTAACATTTGTTGTATGACAGTGAATGTTTTCTGTTTTTCCAGATTCCTCACTGATTTAAATATGTGGAATAGATGATTGTGCTCATGAGTTGTAGGTAGTTTTATACATCCTCGATCATGTTGTGTTGTTGTACTAGAATGTACCCCTTTTGATTTTATTAATATTAAAAACTTTTGTACTTTTGGAAAAGATTCTTCTGTGCCTTTGAAATTATCATTTTCTCATTTATTGTATATCTTTATATAAGTACAGATTGGGTCACAGGTTTGAGACCATTTGGGTTTGAACACAGAAGTAATTATATGTAACTCATATTAGAGTAAGAACTTTCAACAAAATCCCTTGTAGGCCTTTTTTTTCTCATTATCATATAGATTGCCCAAGCCTCCAAGGGTATATTGGGTTCCCCACTTCCTTATACTACAACTTCTAGAAGTGGCATTTCTAAAATAGTTATAATAAATCTGCGCACACCATTGCGTAGAATTTATTATTACTATTCCAAATATACCAAACTTGACCACGCTGCTCCTCTCATATCAGGAATTACCACTGAAACACTTATCAGGGAATCCCCAATGCATTCCTATGGGAGGGCAGCCTCACAGCAGTGAGAAACCAAAATGGCGGTTGGTCACTACCAGGACATGTCACACACTTAAGGTACATGTCCTATCTTTTACCTACAATGCACCCTGCCCATAGGGCTAGCTAGGGCCTACCTTAGGGGTGACTGACATGCAGTAAAAGGGGGGTCACAGACAGGGCACACACTTTAGGTGCCACGTCACAGCGGCAGTAACACTGCGCGCACAGGCCCTGCAATGGCAGAGGCCTGAGACAGGTTTGAAAGGCTACTTCGGTGGGTGGCGCAATCAGCGCTGCAAGCCCACCAGTAGCATTTAATTTACTGGCCCTGGGTATCTGAGATACCACTTTACAAGGGACTGACAGGTAAATTAAATATGCCAAACAGGTGTAGACCAATCTTACCATGTTTACCACAGAGAACACATGCACTTTACACTGAACAGCAGTGCAAAAGTGCCCAGAGTCCTAAAACCACCAACACCATGTCAGAAAAAAGGCTAGGAGGAAGGCAAAAAGTTCAGGGATGACCCTGCAAAAAGGGCCAAGTACAACACCTTCCATCCCACTCCCTAATCCCTATGGAATTCCATTATTTGTCCCACACTTTCCGCAACTAGGGCTCCAATTTCCCACCACTCCCACTTGCCTTAACTCATCATGCTGTAACTACCTCCTTACAAGCACTTCAATGACAACACTGCAATTGAAAGGATAGCCTGATTTCCAAGCAGTACCAGCCAGCATTCTTGTCTTTAGCCAAGCCTGCAGAGTGATGCCACGCGGTCAGACTTAAAAAAATATTAAAGCAAGTAGTAATAAAGCAGGTCTCCTTTCACACACTTTTTTTTTCCTGTGAATATTTTATAGGCAGTTACTGTGTCTTACTCCACTTAAATCAGGGTTAAGTCACACCTAAAACTGCAATAAGACATACTTACTAACAGAAAAAGCGTTGCTAATTCGAAACAAGTGACTATTTTAGCAGCCCGCAGGCCTCAATACAAGAGGTTGTGCTCAATTTCATTTACTGAGCTTTTAGTTGCCTGTTTGTTGCAAAAATACATGGTGATGTGTATGTTTATAGACAACACATCATACTTACACTTTTCTGTATAGTATTCAAGAGTTCCCATTCATGCTCTTGATGCAGGAAACTTCTGTTCCCATAATGTGTAATAACTTCATCAAATTTTTCATTTAGTATTTTGAGAATCTGTTGGCACAAGCATCCCGATATTAGCATCCATCAGAATAGACATCGTTGCTTGATTTCGAATGTTATAATACTGTAAAATGTGCAGTAATTTTCAAAGTGAAAGTCAGGACTGGACATGTTTCAAACCTTTGTCTCTTTGGTGAGAAGTGGTTCTTTCATTTTATCAAGAAAACAATAGACAACATGCTATGTTTCCTAGGCATGGATTTTCTGTATTGGGGACTTCTGCCTTTCTAATAATAGAGTCCCAAATGTGGCAGAATTGAGTAACTTTCTTTGAATGTGGCTTACAATACTCATTCCTATGCAGGCCCTTTGTCATGTTGCAATTAATGGCAAGGACTCAAAAGCAACTAGAGCTAATCATATAAAAAAGCTCTTAAACAAGATTAGTTCTAAAGATAAATACAATCAGATATTGTGCTTGAGTACTGTGCACATAATTTCCTGGCAATTAAAAACCGCCAGAAACAGCCCAAGACAGTGAAACATCATGATGTTTAGCAAAATCTTACTGACGTGACATGCCTGTTTTGAATAGGTTATGTATACGATCACGTCTTTAATTCACATCACAGGAAATAAGACAAGTGTTTGTCTGTTTCACAGATAGAAAAGGGAACAGGGAGGAATACGAAAGAGTGGAAAACATTAAAAAGTAATCACTCTCCTACTGCACAACTGAAAAGCCAACTTTTTGACCACAAAGGTGTTGACTCATGGGGTCTTTATCAGAACCAATACAAATTTGGGGGGAAGCATTAGTGCTTAATTTGGGCCGGTGGTTGCCGATAGGGGTCACCTGCACTCTTTTTTGGGGACCGTCACTTATTCTTCCGCAATGTCAAGAGAGAGAGAGACAAACACACAAAGCAGAAAGATGGAGGAAGAGAAAGACAGAAAAAACGTCACAAAAGGAGAAAGCAGGACCCTGCAAGAGTGATATAAAGGGGAATGAAGTGTCTGGCAGTGGATTAAAGAGGCGTAAGGTGAATTTGGGACTACCCAGCCTTGATATTCAGAGCACTGACATTTAACAGTGCCGGCAGGGCTGTTGAGCAGCGTTTTGGGCATGCCACTCATTATTTTACAAATGCACCACTGGGTAGCATCCCTGTTAATGAGAGGTGAAAGGAGGTGGGACTCCAGGAGTGCCATTAAAGCGGCGTTGGTGTGTTTAGAAACCACAAAAATGTAGTTTACTTGTGTTTGCTCGTAAGCAGATAAAGTATCAAATTAAGATAGTTAGGAAATTGGCACCAAACAGTAAAATTGGAGTATTATAATACATTTCTTTTAAAAAAAAGTCTACATAAAAACATTCCTGAATGTTAGGAGCAAACAAATTGCAGCTTGCCTAAATAGTTTAAATGTGGGACTACCAATAATCTTACTCAAAAGAATCCAATGGATTCCAAGTGAGAGTGCATGTGGGAAAACATACATGGGATTAGTCAGTGCTAAGATATTAGAGAGGTGCTGTTAGAGTGTTGTAAAGAAGAAATAAACTGATCACGGTAACGTTTGGTGAGCTTTGTTCGCCATGGACAGTGCCACAGACGTTGGTATCTCCACGGTCTCCTCAGGAGTCAGCTCAGCTGTCATTACCTGACTAACCACCACTTCTGCCCAGGACAGGAGAAGGGGGCTGGAGCAAGCCACCAAGAAAGCATTGGTTCCCCACATTCATTTAAGAATAGAGGAGGTGGGAACATGCCAGCAGTTGCTAATATATAAGAAACGTTAGGGGACATATTTTACTTGATTGAATAAGAATATAAACACAATAGAATTATCACATTTCCCTAATATTGATCAACCTTTGCAAAAGCATGTATTGAGAAAGTACATTGAGAGAAACAGAGAGCATTTGATAAGCTGCACACACTCCCATAAATATATGACAACAGCTATAATTCTACTAAGTGAAGTAGATTTAGGGTAGATTGGTGCGCGTATCACCAGAGATATTGAAACTGCGTGATGACATGCTGACAATGCACAGTATTTCCTAAAGGTGTGCATATAACCGATTCTACAGATTCTGTAGTGCATGTAAAAGTATTCGATGAAACGCTTACAGTGTGAAGCATACCTCAAAGGTGTGTGTGTTGTTGAGTGAAGACTCAAAGTAGAATAGGTTAGGGGACATAGACAGCAAGCTGCAGATGTGAGCGGTAGTGATACTCTATGCACATTACGCAGTACCTTTGTGTTGAGCCAATATTGTTCATTAATTTTTCATTTTATTTTATAAGGTCCAGAATCTGTAACATGCTGTCGCTACAAAGAGGAAATGCCAGCAGTGACGTGGAGCTGTAAAAAAACAGTGCTAAAGCACAGTCTTAATATTGAGGTTCTTCTGGGTCAGAACCTCAGAGGCAAGAGGAGTTCCTAACATTGGCAAAATTTAAATACTGACCCGTGTCCGTGATGGCCTCCACTTCTTTGTGATGCAGGAGAATTTGTCGTCTCATAGAACACTAAACATGACATTGATGGATGTCTAACCTATGGCAACAAGGGGGGAAACGAGAGGCCGGCGGCCTGCAAGAATGGGCCAGCCGAAGGACTAGGATTGCCACAGTGGTCACAGGGACAAGTGACTGGGAACCACAAATGGAAGCCCTATGACCAGGGTTAGGCCACCACAGCAGTAGTCTCTACGAGTAGCATTATCATGGCCACAGTGTTCTTGTCCCACTGCAAGGTGGCCCCATCCTACTCAGCAGCAGCCCATCCCATCTCAACTCTGCTCCTATCAAGGGCTTCCTGCATCCTGCTGCTTGCCTCATCAAAGGAGTAAACATTTTGTTAAATCACCTTCCATCTTAAAGATGGACTGATATACTCTCTTTAGAGCTATACAATTCTTGAGTATCATCTGTATTGTAAGGGGTAATACTTATATTACGTGGAATGAAAACAGCGGATTGCGAGATTAAAAAAATGTGCCAGAAACATTTTTTAACTTAGTGCCCCACCACTCTTCCCAATCGTTGCGAAATTAAAATAGTAGAAATACTTTCTTTTGCAAAATAGAATATGACATTTCAGTCATGTCTGTCTGTCATGTCAAAATATGTTCAATAATCACGGAGGAACTGGCACGACCAGATGTTCACATTTTTGTATAAATAAACCATACATTGTTAATTATCAAATGTATTCAATTTAATTTATGGAACTTGTAATATTATTTAAACATTCCAAAGCTTTGCAGTAGAGTCAGAGTTTTGCCTAACGGTATTGAGTGAATTAATCTGCAGAAGGTCAAACATTGTCTAGAGTTGACCAATATCCCGGACATATCAGTTGTCCCATGACTCATTAAACCACAGTGTTTTAGGGAAATTTGTTTTATACCAGTAGGATCTTCAGGAAGGATTTCGTCGAGACTGAGCATCAGTGCTGGAACCCCTTTCAAAGAAGGGATATTAATATTTAATGATTGTACACAGTAAAATTTAAACCAGCAATAACTGTTCTCAATTTCTCTGAGGATGGAGATGTTGTAACACCTCCCACAACCTTAGATCAAGCGACACATAACTTGGGCTTTATGATGAAATACGATGCAAGTAACAAATATACACGGCAGAACGAAATTAGGATTGTTCTCTTTTTTAGCAGTTGGTCATTTAAAATGTTATTTATGTGCATACATGATCTGCATAATACTTTGACATTATATGAAATGTACACATACCTCTCCTTGTTGAGTAAATAGTACCAACTGGACAGCTATTTGAGCCACACAAATTAGAATTAGCAAGGACATATACTACAAGGGAAAGAGAGAAATTTTACCGAATTAAATTGATTACATCACCAGATATTGCAATAGCAAACACGTAGAAGACATTGATAACATTGTCACATCAATAGAATTGAATACTTTTCGTATGCATCCAAATGTTTATTGTTTTGTACTCTGAATAACTTTAGTCTGTTTAGGGCCCAGATTTATGAATGCTTTTCACATCACTCGTGCAATGCAAAGTGGCAGAAGCAATTCACTATCCAGTGTCAAAGGTGTTTTGTTTAATGCTGCAAATGTGCACTTTTCAAAGGACAACCTATGCTTTGTACCACTTAGAGCCACTTGGCATCCATAGGGTGTTACGGGAGTGGAACAGCGAAAAACCCATAGGATTTGACACGAAGCCCTAACTTCTATGGTAGCCAGACCAGGATTTGTATCAAAAACCAATGTCTACTTGAAGCAGGCATAAACAAGGGCAAATGTATGCAATTCTCAAAAAAGCAGACGCATTGCATGTGTGCTGTAGTGCACAGCACACATTCAATGCATGGGAGTCTTATGAGTTTGACTTCTCTTGGGAATTTATACTGGAAGAGTATGCCTCGTGTAAAATTACACACACTTGTCTCTGCACCATGGTGCGAGACTTTGCATCACACAAGGCAGCCTTGCTTCAGCACAAGAGCAGGGGATGTCATCAGCAGAAGGCAAATCTAAGTAGAAAGGTGTTTGTGCTGTGCTTCCCCATCATGTAAAGCAGTGCAGCAGGTGTGGATGCCGTGCTACGTTGTGTGAAATATTAGTAAATCTTGGTCTTTGTATCCAGTAGCAGCTGTGACTGTGATGAGGACGAAAATGATGGTGAGGGAAAGCTCTGCTTTGTCCACACTGTCGATCTATAAACGTTCTGTAGGCAATGTTACAAAAGCATTTATCAACACCTTCAGGAGTGGTGTTCTATCAAAATATTACGAACCTGTTTATTGATGTTCAATAATATAGATTGTATAATATCAAATACTGCTGTATTGTTGGGTAAGAATATATAGGAAAGTATAGATCTACTATCCCTAATTCAGATCTACTTATGTTAAAGGTGTATTATATAGGGAGGTATAGATTTATTATTCCTGTTAACTCCATATCTACTTACATTGACAATATACGTATAATCCCAAGAATGGACAGAGCATTAGAGTGATGTGTAAGCTTCCCTGGGCTTCTCTGTCAAGACAATTTACTACTGTACCTTGTCAAGGCTGTTAAAGAGTTGTTCAGTCTTTGTATTTCACATCGTTGTGACATTCCTCTTAAACGTCTCTATTAGAGTCAGTCGATTAAGTGTTTTTGTCGAATTCTCGGCTCACATGAAAACGTGGCTAAGGCCATTTATACTCTATGGTTTCTGTCCCCCAAAATACCAACAACATGAACTGCGTTTCCATGGCTCCCAGAAAGTCTAATTTGGACTAACAAATAGAATGGAAGTGATCTAAAAACGTAAGGCAAATTATTGATCACTTGATTGTTGCCTTTTTTCTTTAGTAATTTAATTGTGATTAATGTATCAAACGCAATGTTAGGGAACGGTTTTGTTGCTGTATCTTTTTGCAGTTACATGACTATCTGCTTATGTGTGTGGGGCACATGAAAAACTGTACATACATCTCCGCTTCATGCTTCTAAGTATCCAGAGCGTCTAGCCTAATGTTCCACAGTGTGCAAAAGATAACGCAGGAAATAATGTCATTTTATATGTTAGCCATAATATATCATTCAAAGCTTAGATTTATGAAGAACAAGCTACATGAAGATAACTCAATATGGCGCTCTTGGTGATACATGGCCCTCAGATATTCCAGTCTGCCAAACCACAATAGCACACTTGTCTTATTCAGTCGAGAATAGTTGAATTTCATGGTGGCATCATTACTACGTGGACACCATACTCCCCTTAGTAATAAAGCTTCATGTACTGTAAACATTTTCTTCCACTTAACATACCAGTTTTTTTAAATATTGTTGGTGCCATGCAGAATTTTTTTTTAATTCACCCAACACCCAACCGGCGTGAGAGCTTTTGTGATGTCCTGTGTCAAGCACTTTCTGCTTTGCTCTAGAGGCACCAAGCCTTTTAATTCGCTTTTTGAAATTGAGTATAGTCTTAACCGAAGATCCTAAAAGGACAAAGTGTGTGGCACATTTATTCTTTAATAATGGAATACATAGAATAAAAAATGCACATTACACTATCATATATATATATATATATATTGTCCTGTGACAAAGACACTGGCTAAACACGAGGACCACCTCCCCTTTAATCTTCTGTGACTAGTTATCTTTCTACTCTTTTGATGACAGTTCATGTTAATGTATCTCAAAACAAATCACAAAGTAAACTCGAGAATATTGGGTATTTTAACTTAGAATGACTCAGTCTTAAGGACACTTGAGAAAGCATGTGAAAGCACTACAATGAAATAATTCATGCTCACATTACTTTGCATAACTGTTCCATCCATATAACTATGGAGTGAGTTTGAGTTTAGATACCGTTTAGCCAGAACAGTGATGAGTTGACCAAGACTCTCTTGGTAAAAGTGCTACATTCTTGGTAAATCTTCAAGAAAGAGAAACACGCATGCACAATGTTAGAAACAATGTGTCCCTAGTAATGATTTTTGAATGGTTTGACTGAATGAGGTTGTTCAAATTGATACCAAAGCTATGAGAAATTTGATAAGACAATATATTCATCGTTTGCTAAAAACAAAGTCCCATTGCCATGTTCAATAAGTGCAGCATGCACAGAAAAGAAAAAAGAGGAGAAATACACACATTTCTCTTTGTTACACCTCCCCTGGGAAGGGCTAGCATTTTGATGCATTCCCAGGTCTACCACTCATGGTAAATCTGTGGGAACACCCCCGTTCCACGCATTGAATGCTTCCCTGGGACAGAGTAATGAAAGGGAGCAAGCCATGCAGGGCCACGCAAGGTGGCCTTGCATGGCTTGGTAAATCTCATTCTAGGTTTTGTGTCGCTCTGCGTCCCCTGGCATGGCCTAAGGGCGATGCAAAATCTTTGATAAATATGCCACTCAGGGTGCGTTGGTTTGTTTTTCATAAAAGTATTAGGGTCAATCCTCAAATCTATTTGTATGTGATAATCAGACAAATAGCCTTATTTATGAGTGCAAATCGACGTTTATAATTCACAAAAGTTGCTTTTGGCTTTTTTCAATGGGAAGAATTTGTGTGAGTAAATCTATGAGCTGGGGTAGAGAAAGGGAGTTACAGGGTGGGTATGAATGTACGCATTTGTGGCCTTTGGCAATCTCCTCTCTGACCACTTCTAACCCTAGGAAAGCTTAGTTATTTACTCCTACCAAGCACAACTCCTACCTATTTATTTACTCCTACCAAGCACAAAGCACTTCCTTTTCCAAGTTAAGCAGTGCAAGGTTAAACCCCTAAATCCCCAAAATTGGAGTGGATGTAGTGGAAGGCGTATCTCCATTGAAAGAAATGTTTTTTTCCCAGAATTAAGTTTGTATGAGCCTAAGTACTGGTTCTGATGATTTTCTCATGAAAAATTTGTAGGTATACCTTTTTACATAAGAAAACGGAATTCACAACAGTTTTTCAGGTATTCTTTTCGAACCTGGCAGGTTCCTAGATGTAGCCTTGAAAGCATTTGCAAAAACAACAAGTCATACATCTGCAATCGGCATCCAGGCAAGGTCAGAAACCTGTGGATGCAGATAACTTTTTTGGGGAGTCAAGCCCCCAGTAATAGCTCATAGTGCAAGCAGCTGTCCTCTGACTGCCGGTTTTAGTCACACCCCACCAAATTCACAGTTCCCCTGCTCTATGTAGAGTCAGAGAAGCGCTCAGTTGATTCTGGCGTAATACTTTGAATTGACAGCCTGACTGCCACTGGGCTATCAGGTCACAGTGACACTCACCCTGCCCTTCTCAGCATGGGTTGATGCCACTTGTTTTACCTACTTGGAACCACTATGCAAGAATTGGCGGTCTAGGGTATGGAAATCATACAATAGCCCCCTAGAGCTGTGGGAAGTACCCTGCATGCTGGGTCCAAAGATATTTTGTTCTAAAAGACCTTTGTGAGTTTGTTCTTGCTGAACAAAGTATTTTGCCAAGTGAGCACATTAAACATTTACCGAATCCTGAAAGGCTTTGTGCCTTAAGTGGAACTGCAGTAGCGGCAACTCCACTGAAGGCACAGAGATCTCTGCCTGCTTGGCAGGGATCTCTAAATTTGTAGGGCGCTCCACCGCCTCGGGAGCAGAGACCTAGGTGACAGCTGACTTGATGGACTGGCGAGACACTGATCAGGATCTAAATCACCTTTTAAGCTCCTAGTATTGATAACTGCAGGGGGAAGAGTAACTGGCCAATTCTAAAGAGCACTGGTAATGAGAACCTAAGGGCCGGATGTACGACCCTACCAATTTGCGAGTCGCAAATTGCGTCGTTTTGAGACTCTCAAATAGGAATGTACAACAGTGTCTCAGACACTGTTTGCGATTCCTAATGGGGTCGCAAATTGCATGCCTCTTTAATATTCATGAGGCAGGTGCAATTTGCGACCCCATTAGGAATGGCTAGCACTCCCAGAGATGGTGGCCTGCTGGGGTCAGCAGACAACAATGTCTGTGACTGCTTTTTAAATAAAGCAGGTCTTTTTTTAAATGCAGCCCGTTTTCCTTGAAGGAAAACGGGCTGCATTTAAAAAAGAAAATTGAAATGTTTCTGTTTCATTTTTAAGAGTAGGTAGTGGTCCGTGGGACCACTGCCTGCTCTTAAAAGATATTTTCGCATCCATTCACAAAGGAGAAGGGGTCACCTGGGGACCCCTTCCTGTTTGTGAGTGGCTTACTACCTACTTGAAGTAGGTGGTAAACTGCGAATGTTTTGCGACTGCAATTGCAGTCGCAAAACAATCATACATTGAAGTGCGAGTCGCTATTAGGAAGGGACGCCCTTGGCACGGCTCTTCCTAATAGCGAGTCGCAAACCCTATTTTCCGAGTCGGTAATAGGTTACTGACCAGCAAAATAAGGTTTGTACATGGGGTAGACCAATTTTGTGGTCTCAAGCGGGCCGATTTCCCGTTTGTGACCGCAAAAAACGGTCGTACATCTGGCCCTAAATCTTTAGACAATAGGGGACAAACCTATTGTATTTTTCTAAAAATATACTTAATTAAACGAAAACATACACAATAACTTGTAAGAACAGAACAGGACTCAAGTTGGCAAACCTAAATGTAATGAAAGACATAGAAACATATGTGAAGACAGAGCAGGTTATACATATTGTAACTGAAGTATTGATGTTATATGTTGGAAAACACATTAAATACATCTTTGAAACTAAAAGCCAAAGTCAGAATCTAGTGAATTTGACAACATCTCAATTTCTATTTCTAAGAGTGAATAAATAGCTTAGGGTGTTGCTTTATTAACCAGGGGAGCATATTGATCAGGAATGGAGAATGTTGTTTTTTCCAATATGTAGTTTTTCAAGTTTTTAACCAATATAACTTAGTTGCTAGCTCTCTCTGAATGCTTTTTGGTAAATGGCCAGTAAATGAAACATGTGCCTTTCCATTTCAGAAAGCTCTCTTGTCTCTCAATATGCATCTTTGACAATGCAACCTCTCAAAATATTTGAATGACAGAGTAACTCCACTATATGTGCAACATTGTACCTGTCTGGTCACAACCTCTCTGGCATAAGGGAGAAATACCGGAAATTGTATACAAGATGGGGATCCCTCTATCAGCATGCATATGTGGGACCAGGATTCCTACAAAATATTTTTTTTGCAAGGTCATATTTCTAAGCCTTTATATAATGTGACTAGGTGGTGCATTATATTTTCCAAGCAATGTAGTTAGATATGACACAGCATAATTTGTGACATCTTTCAATTGGCTTCATAGAGCTATCTTCCCCAGACATAACTTGGGATTTGATACCCTGTCACAAATCTGTGGGGATTGAAAACAATCTATTAGACAATCCAAAAGCATTCATGTGCTGCCACCTCTACTTACTAACTCTCTCTTCAATAAGTGGCACATGCAAGGAACCCCTTCTTTCACCAAAGAGCACTGCATTGGAATTGGCTCCCAGCAAAGACTAGAAATGTCCAAGACCACTAAAAATGTAAGAATGCTGTAGAACATGTTTTTCCCCAACAGATGACTATAGTTCATATCCTTGCAAGAAGCAGAACGAATTTCAAAACAAGGATGGTGATCACAAGAGTATGCAAAGCCAGCTCAAATTCTTTATTGACCCATTACACAAGGAAGGTACATGATAGCTGCAAGAAATTAAAATACTCGATGCATCACGCATAACACTAGATACTTATGGACTAGAATTACAGGTCACAGTGTACTGTTTGAAAGTGTTCCAAATCAAATGACCGGCCCTTGTTGGAGAGGAAAATCATGTTGACCATTAATGACAAGAAAAACCGAATATGGCACTTTTTGAGAGAACAATTAATACACATGCATTAAATGCACATTGTAGAAAAGATAATAAAAACAAAGAATTTTAGTTACTGCATTGTAAAAACATGCAGAAAAAGAGTAGTACAGATGATATAATTCGTATAAGTAACATAGGTTGTGATTCACTAAAGTAAAAGAACTATATTTTATTAACATGTGCTAAAAAACGTGCAAATTATGAACTCTCACGTTATAAAGTTTACCTTTAATCATTTCTGAACATCATTTGTATGAGAGAATAACTAATGAGATTTATCAAATGGTATGATTGATCCTGATTATGATAGTAAATTTTACTAAAATCTACTTCTTTGTGTGTAACCGTGTGCACCGAAAATGCCAAAAGAAAAGTAGGTGCTACACATTTCGATTTGATAATGCTTCAGTGAAACTTATAGTGAATGTACTTCACCTATATAAAAATATATTTTGTCCAAAACGATATTAAAATGATGTGATTTGAAATGTATTTACATGTTGGTATATACAAAAAGTTATAAGTACCCTATATTGACACATATTATTTGTAATCCTACTAAATGTTCCTAAGTGCATCAGAAGTTACACTGAAAACAAGACATCTTCATATTCCTTTATGAATGAATTATATTTGCCTAACTTAATAAGGGCCTGAATACATTCACAAAGTTTTCTGCCTTGCTAAGCTCACTGTCTTTGAGAAATTTCTCCAATATAACAAATTATGTGCAACAGAGTTTTCCCTTACTGAGTTTACTTGCATTGAACAAAAGATTTTGCTACAGTTATGTTACCATTTCAGGACATCTGCCAGCGAAACTGTCTTCTTGAACTTTCTCCTATGCTCTAGCTAAAGGAGCATTGTTTTGACGTTTCACATATTGGATGGCTTAAGGACTGTGCAATTGTTCCACCTATTTCTCTGCATTTTGTGTCTTCTTTATGTCGCCGGAAACACACTACATATGAACTGACCAATCAACTGAGTGGTCTGACCAGATGAGGTGACTCCAGGAGCTGTCACCCCTGGAAACATTAAGAATATAATATTGTCTGATTTGATGGCTCATTGGCTCACTCTCTAGAACATTTTATGGCAATGGTGACTGACGTTTTGCTGCTCTGCTTTGCCTGCTGATCACAAACTACTAACGCAGATTTGCAGAACTTTCCTAGCAAATTATCTTGCCTGATGTGGATTCATCTGGCTTCTTTCCTGTAGTAACGCATAGGCTATATGTGTTTGTGGTCTCTTCCTTCAGGAACTACTCGAACGGGCACAATTTTCCTTTTTCTGAACTCTTGAGCTTTTGGTACTTATTTTGACCTTTCTTTATTTGTCTTGTTACCCTATGCAGTCTATTGATGCACTTGCCTTTCTATATTTTGATAAGCTATCCTAAATGTTTTACTCTGACTCAGTCGTCATGATTTATCCTTATATAGGTGAGTGCGCATTTCACGTTTAAGTTTACTAATGACTTGGGGAGATCATATTAGAGAGATCGCAGTGCATCAAATTCTAATGTTATTATTCTGTATAGCTTTAACTGAACACTTGGTATGTATAATTTTGACTCGCCTACATTTCTTCAGGAGATTTTGGCTTGCAGTGATAATTCTTTACCTTTATAGTATCGTCTTGAGAGTAATCTATATGATATCAACTTTGTAATTCAGTTGTCCAATTCCTGCTCCTCATTGGATGACTGTTGAGACCCTTTATATCCAACCTCTCTTGGCACCCAGCAAGGTCCATTGGATATCCAAAAGAGTGGTTAATTCATCCTTGAAATTCCCGTCCGTTTTAGTATTGGGGCCCAGAAAATGCTACAGCACCCTTTATCAAACTCACAGTATGATTGACTGTCCAGGAACTGTCACCCAGGCAATCACCATTCAGCTTAAGACAGAAGTTATCCAAGTTCTCTAAATTCTTTTTTAATCGAAGTAACAAATAGAACAATGGTAATACTAATTATATCGGTAGCTGAGACCAAGAGCCAAGATCTTACTTTTGATGCGTTAAGGTTTTTGATTAATCTTAAATTTTCAGTATTTTAGACCCAGTAGCTCATTTGATAAAATGGAAAAGTTAGCCTGTTGTCTTGAGACTCCTGAGGTTGGTGTGTTATCAGAATTGACCGGAAATCATAGCTGATGAACTCAAAGTAATTGCCTCAGGGGGTCAGCATACATATTCAAAAGGAGAAGAGACACAATACAATCTTGGTGAACCACTAATGGATTTCAAATAGACCAAGAGGGGTCGGTCAACCAGTGTCTCTTACTTGGTAATCAGGAAGAATTAAAAGTATCTTAACTCTCGGCTATATATGAAAGCACAATCTCTATATTTTAAACTATATCTTTTTGTGGCATCAGCATATTTAGCTGTAGGGGCAACTTCCCAATATTTTGCCCAACCTTTCCATTCTAGGATAATCCTCAGCCGTATACGTTCCAACCATAAGAAGAATGGCACCTGTCCTATGTAATAATTCAATCAATAATTATTATTATTATTTAATGTAACAATCACCAGAGCACTGTTCATATGTGACTATACAGTTATGCAACATTCTGCAAATGTGTGGAAGGTCAAGAAAGCATTTACAAACTCAAATAACCAATAGCTAACTAATGAACCATACCCGCCAGCATCTCATAACTGGTGTCCCATAATTAATATATTAGTACATACACTTATATACCCAGGATCTCAAAGAGCAGGAACTCTTGGACCACAGGGAGTGTTCCCACAATCAATGAAGTACACAAATGCAAATAATCCACTATGGTGTATTGTCACAGTTTGATAGTGAGACTATAGAGGACAGAAACACTCACCTGATAACTGTACTTCAGGGAAAAAGGTATTATTAAATCAGCACTGTTTATGGTGGTGTAGAGCAATCAATGCACAAGTACTGATGAAGTAGAAGTGGGAGGTCTAGCCTAGTTATATGTCACCGAAGGTCTTCATCAGGCTCCCATTGTACTTCAGTTATACTTGTGGTTAGAGCTTGAGAAGTGTTGGCTAAGGAATAGGCCTATAACTTGTATTTTGAAAGCAGAAGATGAAAGTATTGTATACATTTCTGGGGGGATGGAGTTCAAAACTTCTGAAACACAGTTCAAGAAGGATTGCTTAGTGGTACAACTATTCTTGGATGCTGGAATTTCAAGTCATACCAGGTCTGTCCTACGAAGTTGATGAGAGCCACCGCAGAACTTCAGCTTCTTACCCAGATGTTGGAAGCCAGCTCAATGAGCTCCATATGTGGATGATGAGATGAAAGCGATTGACACCAGAGGTCAGATGAGCAGCAGCATGTAAAGAGGCTTTAAGATGGGCTAGATTAATTTTTTGAATAACTCATAGGACAGCATCCTGTAATCAAATCCAGATAAAGCCAGCACTTCTGTTAGGTTTTATTTAGATAAGAAGGGTTTAATCTCCCTGATGAGTCTGAGCTGATGACTTTTTTCTTGCTAATAGTATTTATATGCTTGTGAAAATCTAGTCTACTACTGAAACTGAAGCGCGAAGGTTTGAAGTCTTTAATAATGGAGAGAGAGCAAGCTAAATGTTTGTGGAACTTAGCCATTCTTGCATTGGCATGGATGATATCTGAGGTGAAATGAGAAGGAACTCTGTTTTGAGGGAAAAATTTAGATGGTGTGTGTCATCCAGGACTATATGACAGTCTGAAGAAATTATTAGAAAATAAAACTTCAATTTAAGTTGGGTGTCCTCAGCATACTGATGAAAAGAAATGCTAGAATGTTTTATGTTATGTCCAAAAGGACCTAGCTGCAGCACTAAATAGTTTGACACTCAATAAAGGTGCAAATCTCACCTTCACACACACTACCATCTCTTTATTAGACATGCTCCACCCATTCACCTTTGGACCTTTTGAGCTCCAACATGCAATTCATTGACAAGAGTTCATGCCCCTGACACCCAAGTGCTAAACTGTTGCAAATGTAATTGCTTTTATATCAGAGCACTACTATCCATTGTGTCAAACATAGCTGAGAGATCAAGTAAAGTCATCACTGACAATCAGCAAGGGTCTGTAGAAGAGCAATATGAAAGTTGTCTCAGTTGCAATTTTTATGATTAATACCAATTTTTAAACACTCAAACTTGTACCAGAGGTGGAGTAGTTATTACTTTTCAGAATGGTATAAAGAAGCAGGTGAGGCAAAAAAGTCTCTAGAGCAGCCTTACAAGCGAATATTTTTAGGTTTGCAAGATAAGATCTTAATTCAGAGAAGGATTAATGATTTTGATAACGTACAACAATAATAAATCATGGGACTTAGAAGTAAGTCACACTATGTATGAAACAAAAAAGTGCTAAGGTGCAAAAACACTGATTCTAAAATACTGATTTTCTTAATACTCCTTGTAAACAACAATTATACAGACAACAAAAATATTACTTTAGCACAAACTGTACACAGCAATGTCAAGTACAGAAATGTGGAAAGCAAAAGTACAAATAATTTAAAGTAGCCAAAATATCATTAACAATATTGATCTTTCATTTAAAAACAATTAAACACATAAATAAACAACTACAAACACAATGAAATAATTATGTCTTGGCAAAAAGTCATAAAAGTAAATTTTTAAACACTCAAAATATTAACTTCAGCATCAACCTTAAAAGGTAAAGCTACTTCTGCACAGCTGCCTAAGAAGAAAGGAGGGCATCATTCTGCCCATCTACACCACCTTGGATCATCACTCTGCCTGACTAAACCACCTACTATTAATTGACAAGTAAATTAGTAAAAGGTGAAAATGCTGTCATTATTTTATAGTACCGAAAGTAAAGGAAACCATTAAAATTACTTAAACTATATTATTTAAATTCAATTAATTATCTTTTAAATTATTTCCAATGCAGACTTCTACTTCAAAAAACAGATACATGCACACAAAACTCCATAAACGTGAGTAGACCAATGAAAACGTAAGTATCAAATTATGTCTATAAAAAATATAAAGTAAGCATAATATATAGTGTATCTTTAGAAAAATATAAAATTAGATGTTTTCACATTTATATATGTTAGAACCTGGGTCTCTGGTTGGCAGTGGTCTACACCCTGTCCAAGTAGGGACCCTTGCTCTAGTCAGGATAAGTAAGTTACACACTCAGAATAACCCGTGCTCACCCCCTTGGTAGCTTGGCAAGAGCAGTCTGACTTCTCCCCAGAGGCAATGTGCAAAGTATTTGTACATGCGCACACAGTTACACAGTGAAGACACCACAAAAGTAATCCACAACAGTTTAGAAAAATAGCCAATATTTATCTGAGCAACACAAGACCAAAACGTCAAAAATCCAAATCATGTTATGGAGTCTTCAGTATTAAGCAAAGTTTCAGTTCTTAGGAAACGATAGCTCTGACTGGGGCATGCTTGACCAGGACAAATACACAAGTTCAGTCCAAACGCAAGGGAACCGGACCAGATACAGGAGTCAGCCAGACCCCAGCACAGTACCTTGGATATGCCAAAAATTAACGATGATGCGGGGGGCAGGAAGGGTAAGGCATAGCGATAGCAGGTTATGCGTTGGTTTCTTACTGCTGTGCAGGGTCGTTGCCACTCAGGGACAGTGCGTTGTGCAGATGAGGTGAGGTGTCACTGTAGCAAGTGAGGCGTTGTTCCTGGAGGCGGTGTTGGGTTGTTGAGTCGCTAACGCCCAGGGACGATGCGAGGCGCAGGGGATGTGATGCGTCGATTGAAGCTGTGATACCTTGTTTCCTTACTGCTGTGCAGTATTGATGATGAAGTCGGCGGTCAAGCTGTGAGTCCTCGGTTTTGTGGCATCAAGGTCAAACCACTAGGCCACAGCTGCAGCGTCGGAGTCTGAGCAGTGCATCACAGAAGTCGGTGGCACAGTGCTCGAGACTCCCGCAGCTGCAGGTCTTTGGAGGTGCTGCGTTGTCGTCTGAGCTTGCTTTGTAAGTCACAGTCGTTGCATCAAGCAGAGACCACGGCTTTGGTGCAGGCAATGGCATGGCATCAGAATTGCAGACAGGCGCTGGTTCCGAAGTTGCTCGGCATTGGTTTCTTCTTGCAGCATGGAAACTCACATCCAAGGGCCCAGGAACTGGAATTGGCACCACTTGGAAAGTAGGGCTCTCAGCAGATGAGACGAGGTACTACAGGTGAAGTGTTTGATGGCCCTGAGACTTCCAACAGGAGGCAAGCTCAACTCCAGCCCTTGGAGAAACTTTAGAAAGCAGGATGTAGAGAGCAAAGTCCAGTCCTCTCTCTCACAGGACAGAAGCAGCATGCCAACACAGCAAAGCAAACAGAAAAGTGGCAGATCATCCTAGCAGCCCAACAGCTCTTCTTCCTGGCAGAATGTCTTCAGTCCAGATGTGTTCCAAGTATATGGTGTCAGAGGTCCAGTACTTATACCCATTATAATGTTTGAAGTAGGGAGACTTGAAAGAAAGCTCTTTGGAGTGCACAAGACCCTCCCCTTCCTAGCCCTGGCTCCAGTCACACTACAGGGGATGGAGACTTCTTTGTTTTGCGACAGGCACAGCCCTATTCAGGTGCAAGTGTCAGCTCCACCCACCAATCTAGCTCAGGAAGACTCATCAGCCTGGTGGTGGGCCATCAGGATATGCAGGGCACACCTCAGCTCCCTTTGTGTGTTACTGTCTAGAGTGAATTCACAAAGCCCTACTGTCATCTATCCCAGACGTGTATTCTAGGGACAGGCAGAGGCACAGAATGGTTAAGTAAGAAATTGCTGGCTTTCTAAATGTGGCATTTTCAGACCTGCAATCTAAAAACCACCTTCTCTAAAAGATGTGTTTTTAAATTGTGATTCCAGAGACACCAAACTCTAATTTTCTATCTACTCCCAATTGGAAAATACACTGGTATGATATTACCAGGCAGCTTCAATGCTAACCTTTGGGAGAGATAGACCTGGCTTGTCTTGCAGATCTGCTGGTTTTGGCTGGCTTCATGAGGTCAACTGTCGGAGTATTTGGTGATCCAGTAACAGAAAATTCGGATGACCTGTTCCAGGGTTAATGCAGCATCAGGCTGCATGGTGTTGAGGGCCTCCATATATTGGGTCTCAGTCACTTTGCTCCAGCTGCGGTGAGAAGAGCTCGGGGTCTTGGTGGTGGTGCCAGTGAATTGGATTTTGGCGTGGTCGGTCCAGGTGAGTTCGGTGACATGGCTCTAATTGACTCTGTCGCTGGATGCGAAGATCGGCAGCATTTGTCCTGTGCTGTGTGTGGGGTCGGTGACCAGTTGGGTGAGGCCGATGTTGTTCATGCTTTCCAGGAGATTTGTGAAATTTGTGTCGTTTGGGTCATTGAGGTGGAAGTTAAGGTCACCGACTATGATGTAATCCTTGGAGCCGATAGCTAGAGGGGGGATGAATTCGGAGATGGCATCACCAAATACAGGTCATGGTCCCGGGGTCTGTAGGCGAGGGTACCTCTGATGGTCATCCTGGCATCGGTTTTGAGTTGGAAGTTGAGCTGTCCCATGATAGATGTGGTGTCGTCTTCGGTGGTTATGCATCGGAGAGTTTGCTTATGGATGATGGCGATGCCTCTGTGTGGTCTCGGTGTATCATGTTATACCCAACAGGCATTGCAGTGGCAATGTAGGGGGTGAGGAGGGGTTGAGCCAGGTCTTGGTGATGAAAATCACACCAGGGTGAAGGTCGTGATGGTATCCTAGATTTCTGTGGCGTTTGCAGAGGGACCGGGTGTTGAGCAGAATGCACTGGGGCAGTTCTGGGGTGTTCTTGCTCTCCTGGGTGGGTGTAGCAAGGGTTCCTGCATGAGCTGGCAGTCCTGTGTTGCAGGTGAAGCAGCAGCGGTGACAGGTGTAGGGTCCGTCCGTTGATCAGGGAGAGGTGATGCAGCAGTTGTTGGTGCGGCATCTCGGGTCAGGGCCCGGAGTTCGGTGGTGGAGTATCGATTGGTGGCTGGAGGGCCAGGTTAGCTGGTGCTGGGCGCGGTCTAGGTGCAGACAGGTGCAAATGGGCTTGCCTTTGGCACGTCTCGACGCACTGCATTGACACGACCGCTGAGCACATCCATTGCGCAGCTGCCCTGCGGCCTCCATTAAGTAGGTCCTAGGAGGGGTGCTGGGGAGGCAGGAAGCAGTCGGCAGGACCGGCGAGCGAGTGGCAAAGCTTGCTATGCAAAATAAGCTGCACAACAAAACGGGCGCAAATAATTGCAGGCTAGAGACACAGTAACAGAGCAATGTTACGTGGGAGGAAAAGGCTAACAATGACTTATACTACCTCTGGGCACAGAGTAAGTCCGACGGGCCAACCGGGAGGGGAGGCAAGCAACCAAGTAGTGTGGGGAAGCTGGCCAAAGGACCTGCTGCAGAAGTCCAACACTTTCCTTACTGTTGCACAGACTGGAGTAGGAATAATAAATTTAACCCCTCTGAAGTCCAATGCTTTCTCTACCTTTGCACAGACTTGAGTGAGAATGGTAAATTACACCCCTCCGAAGTCCATCCCTTTCCTTACTGTTGCACAGGCTGGAGTGAAATAGTAAATGTTACCCCTTCGGAATCCAACGGCTTCCCTACTGTTGCACAGACTGGAGTCCGTATAGTAAATTTAACCCCTCCGAAGATCAACGCTATTTCTACCTTTGCACAGCCTGGAGTGGGAATAGTAAATTTTATTTCTCCGAGTGGGAATAGTGACCAAGACCTGCTGGTCGAAACGCGTAGGTGAAGGAGGAGATGGCTTGTGAATAAAGCAATTTGAAAAACAAACCCCAGGAGAGAGCTGCGTTACATTTTTGAAATTGATGGTGAATATATATATATATATATTCACTGAAAAAACCATAGGTTTCAGGCACGTTATAGTTAGAAATTAGCATTTAAAAAACCTTACAAGTTCACTGAAAAAACCATAGGTTTTAGGGACAGTTATAGTTAGTTGGACATTGCACTCGTAGAAAACCTGTGAAATTCCCCCGTTATAGTTAGTTCAGCTAACTATAACTCGCGCCCCCGCAATGCACTGCTGATGACGTCACATATTACATCACTCATGACATGGTCAGTGACATCACTGATGACATCACTGATGACATCTCAAATGACATCACTGATGACATCATGCAGTGACTGTGTGTTTCTATGAAGTTTAAATATGTTTAATATATATGCCAAGGTGTATTGAATAATGAGTGGGTGTATAAGTGTCTGGATGGATGA
This sequence comes from Calotriton arnoldi, assembly GCA_963921515.1. Classification (NCBI taxonomy): domain Eukaryota; kingdom Metazoa; phylum Chordata; class Amphibia; order Caudata; family Salamandridae; genus Calotriton; species Calotriton arnoldi. The sequence continues at coordinate 130,122 of CAWUFW010006245.1, read as the reverse complement.
TTTAGTAGGTGCGTGACTGACTCTATAAGTGAGTGATTAAACGTATCTTACTAAATGCATGGATTAGTAACTAAACTGTGTGAATGTCTTTATCCGTCTGTCTGTTGGTGTGTAAGTGGCTGCATGGGTTTGTAAATAGCTACATGAGTGTCTATATGAGTTATTGATTGGTTGTCTGAGTATCTGTATGGGTGCCTGAGTGTTTGTGTGGGTGGGGTGTGTGTGACTGCACATAGATGTATCAGTGGGTGATTCACTGGGTGCATGGTTTCAAGAGTGCATCTGTGATGGACTGGATGGGTGGGTGAGTGTGTGTATGGGTGTGTTAGTGAGTGAATGTATATCTCAGTGGTACATGCGTGAGTAACTACATGTGTGAAAGGCAGTATATATGTGTGTTGGAGTATATAAATGGGTATAAGTGAGAGTGTGTGATTGTGAGAGTGGCTGTATGGATGAGTGTGTACTTGTATTAGTGATTGTATAAGAGCATAAGAATGTGCTAGTATTTGTATGAGTAAGTGAGCTGGTGTGTGTATAACTGTATAGGTGAGCAAATGGAAGTGTGATTAATTATTTGCATGACTGACTAGGTGTGTGAGTACCTCTATGGATGAGTGGCGGTGTGTGAGTGTCTATGTAGGTGTATGAGTGCATATTATAGTCCTGTACTGAGTGACCGTAAGTATGAGTGACTGTACAGGTGAGTGAGTGGATGTGTGTGTAGACCTAAGAATCAGTGAGTGGGTATGTAGTTATTGGTGTTGGAGTGTCTATGGTTTTGAGAATGGCAGTCTGTAATTTAGAGTGGGTGTATCAAAAGTTATATTAGGGTGTGAGAAGATGCATGAAATTATCACATGGATGATGTCATCAGTGATGTCATCAGTGATGTCATCAGTGATGTCATTTGAGATGTCATCAGTGATGTCATCAGTGATGTCACTGACCATGTCATGAGTGATGTAATATGTGACGTCATCAGCAGTGCATTGCGGGGCGCGAGTTATAGTTAGCTGAACTAACTATAACGGGGGAATTTCACGGGTTTTCTACGAGTGCAATGTCCAACTAACTATAACTGTCCCTAAAACCTATGGTTTTTTCAGTGAATTTGTAAGGTTTTTAAATGCTAATTTCTAACTATAACGTGCCTGAAACCTATGGTTTTTTTAGTGAATTTCAAAGGTTTTTTAAATGCTAATTTCTAACTATAACGTGCCTGAAAACTATGGTTTTTTCAGTGAATTTCAAAGGTTTTTTAAATGCTAATTCCTAACTGTAACGTGCCTCAAACCTATGGTTTTTTTCAGTGAATTTCAAAGGTTTTGTAAATGACAATTTTTAAATGTATTAATTGTTATATTTATTTTTTTGATACTAATTTACTAATTTTTTTTAAACTATTTATTTTTAGATATTTTATTTTTTAAATTACATTATAATTACATTATACATTACATTACAAAATATACTTTCTCAGAATGAATTACTTTAGTTTAAATACTTTGGAAATAGGCAATAGACTTTTAAGTACAGTAGTTACAGTTGTTGCAATGGGCAACACAATTTCAAACACAATGCAACATTGAGCTCAATGTGAATTTCTAGTTAAATGCAATTAGTTACTTTATGGATTACTTTTCTAACCACAGGACTGGATCCTAGATTCAGTCCTGGGACATCTCCTGTAAACAGTTGAGTAAAAGCGTTTTGGTTACAGTAGTGATTTTTAAGGAATATTATTGTATTTTAAAAGTTGACAGAAACTTTTTCACATAGAATCACCAATGTTATCCTATGGGAGGAAATTCACTTAGCAGGTAAGTAGTGTTATCGTTACTTTTTCTTACTCAGTGGTGGATCCTGGATCCAGCACTGGTGCATCTCCTGTAAACAGTTGAAAGAATGCGTTTAAGTCATACAGGCGATTTTTAAGGAATATTTGTAGTTTGTGAAAATCGACACTTTGAAACTTTTCTGCTGAAAACCAGACAATGGATTCCTATGGAAGGAAATTCAAGTTACTGGTAAGTACGGTTAAAATTACTTTTCAGGATCAGTACTGGGCTCAAAGATGCAGCACTGAGGTCTCTCCTGATAACAGGTGAGTAAATCGGAATTCGTAGTTCGGCTGATTTTAGAGGAATATTATAAAGTTCCAAAACTCCACACTTAGAAGAATTTCCAAGTGAAACCAGTCAATGTTAGCCTATGGAAGGAAATTCAAGTTACTGGTAAGTACGGTTAAAATTACTTTTCAGGATCAGTACTGGGCTCAAAGATGCAGCACTGAGGTCTCTCCTGATAACAGGTGAGTAAATCGGAATTCGTAGTTCTGCTGATTTTAGTGGAATATTTGTATGTTTTAAAAATCGACACTTAGAAACTTTTTCAGCAAAAAGCAGGCAATGATATCCTATGGAAGGTAATTCAAGTTACTGGTAAGTACGGTTAAAATTACTTTTCAGGTTCAGTACTGGGCTCAAAGATGCAGCACTGAGGTCTCTCCTGATACCAGGTGAGTAAATCGGAATTCGTAGTTCGGCTGATTTTAGAGGAATATTTGCACAATGGTGAAGGAAGGGGGTGGGGCCTGAGGTGACATGTCTGCAAACACGCCCTGTGGCACGTTTTAAGTTGGAGAATTAATTCCTCCTCAATCCCGAGGGTCCCTAGGGGCCAACTAGCCCACCAGATACCTCCAGTATGCGCCACAGAGCTGCGTTGCAGAGAGGTGTTCAAAGGTCACGCCCCTTTTTGCACCTCTCTGCAACGCAGCTCTGTGGCGCTTTCTGGACGTACCTGGTGGGCTAGTTGGCCCCCAGGCACCCTCAGGATTGAAGGGGATTTAATTCCCCATCTTAAAACGCGCCACGGGGCCTGTTTGCACACATGTCACCTGAAGCCCCTCCCTTCACCACTGTGCAAATGCGCCCCGTGGTGCGTTTTAAGTTGGGGGATTAAGTCCCCTTGAATCCTGAGGGTCCCTGGGGTCCAACAATCCCACCAGGTACCTCCAGTAAGCGCCACAGAGCTGCGTTGCAGAGAGGTGTAAAAAGGGGCGTGGCCTCTGTACACCTCTCTGCAATGCATCCCCCTGGCGCATACTGGAGGTTCCTGGTGGGCTAGTTGGCCCCCAGGGACCCCCAGTATTCAAGGGGAATTCGTTCCCCCTCTGCAAACGGGCCAGGCGGCGCGTTTGCAGACTGCTGCAGGGAGGGGGTGGGGCCTCCGGCACGATGCCAGTCTTTTTTTTTTCTTTCTATGTGTGGGGGCCTGCGTGGCCCCCCTTCCCTAGGCCACTTTTGGCCCCGGGGACCCCATCCCCCGGGGCCTGAGGATTTACTTTAAAAAAAAAAAAAAAATTTAAACGGGAAGGGGGCTGCGTGGCCCCCCTTCCCTGGGCCTCTATTGGCCCCGGGGACCCCATCCCCCGGGGCATGCCCACTGTTTTTTTAAAATAAATATTCGGAGGGGGGCTGCTTGGCCCCCCTCCTCAGGCCATTTAAGGCCCCGGGGACCCCATCCCCCGGGGCCGGCCTTTACGTTATTTTTTTTTTTTTTAAATAAAAATTCCTTTTTTGGGGTGGGGGGCTGCGTGGCCCCCCTCCCGGGCCACTAATGGCCCCGGGGACCCCATCCCCGCACGCAAACACGCCGTCGAGCTCTGGGACCTGCTCGACACATCATCACCAGACGTCGCCTTCCTGACAGAGACCTGGATGAACGACTCCTCCGCACCCGACATCGCCATAGCCATCCCAGACGGCTATAAGATCACCCGCAGAGACCGCGTCAACGGAGTAGGAGGAGGAATCGCCATCGTCCACAAGAACTCCATCAGGGTCTCGACCAGCACCGACGACCTTCTCTGCACCGCCGAACACATGCACTTCCAGATCCACACGACCCCAACACCACCCTTAGAGGCACCCTTGTCTACAGACCCCCTGGGCCCCGACCCCAGTTCAGCGACTCCATCGCCGACTTCATCAGCACGCACGCCCTGACCTCTACCGACTACATCCTCCTCGGAGACCTGAACTTTCACCTGGAGAACAACAACGACAGCAACTCCACCACCCTGATCGACAACCTCGCTAACCTCGGACTGAGACAGCTCGTCACAACACCGACTCATTCCGCCGGCCACACGCTCGACCCCGTCTTCTCCTCAAGCTCCCACGTCTCCTTCAGCCACACCACGGAACTCCTCTGGACCGACCACCGCTGCATCCACTTCACCTTCCAGAAACCCACCACACACTACCGCACCCAACAGATCCCACGCCGCTGCTGGAGCAAAGTCACCGAAGACCAACTACGGGCAAACCTCGCTCTCAGCCCTCCCTCCGACCCATCCAACACCGACGACGCTGCCTGCAACCTCAGACGATGGATAGACGACTGTGCCAACACCCTCGCCCCGCTGAAAAAACTCACCTACAGCGACACCACCAAAAGAGCCAGCTGGTTCACCCCGGAACTCCTAGCTTCCAAGCGTACCTGCCGGAAACTAGAGAAGAAATGGCACAGTGATAAGACACCGGACAGCCACGCAGCCCACAAAGACGCCATCATTAACCACCACCACCTCATCAGGTCCGCCAAGAGAATCTCCTTCAAAGACCGCCTCGACAACAACGCACACAACAGCAAGGAGCTCTTCAACATCGTGAAGGAACTCTCCAACCCCAGCTCCAACACCAACGACATCCCGCCGTCGCAAGCCCTGTGCGATTCCCTCGCCACCTTCTTCCACCGCAAGATCGCCGACATCCACGACAGCTTCAACACCCAGACAGCCCCTACTAAGATAGATACACCAGACCCGCCGCACACCATCGACCATGACCCCTTGCCAGCCTGGGCCAGCGTGAACATCGATGACACCATCAAGACCATGAGCACAATACACTCCGGCTCCCCGTCAGACCCTTTCCCGCACCACATCTTCAACAAAGCCAGCAGCTCCATCGCACCCCACCTGTGCAACGTTATCAATCTCTCCTTCGAGACCGCGACCTTCCCAGAGAGCTGGAAACACGCAGAGATCAACGCCCTACTCAAAAATCCAAGGCGGACCCGAGAGACCTCAAGAACTTCCGGCCCATCTCCCTGCTTCCGTTCCCAGCCAAGGTCATCGAGAAGATCGTCAACAAACAGCTAACCCGATACCTCGAAGAAAACAGCATCCTGGACCCATCCCAATCAGGGTTCCGCAGCAACCACAGCACTGAGACTGCCCTCATCGCCGCCACCAACGACATCAGGACCCTGCTGGACAACGGTGAGACCGCAGCCCTCATCCTGCTGGACCTCTCTGCCGCCTTCGACACTGTCTGCCACCGCACTCTACGCGCACGCCTCCACGACGCAGGGATCCGAGACAAGGCCCTGGAATGGACCACCTCCTTCCTCGACGGCAGAACCCAGAGAGTCCGCCTCCCACCTTTCCGATCCGAAGCCTCCGAGATCATCTGCGGCGTACCCCAGGGATCTTCCCTCAGCCCAACCCTGTTCAACATCTACATGGCCCGCTCGCACGCATCGCCAGACAGCACGACCTCAACATTATCTCCTACGCCGACGACACTCAACTGATCCTCTCCCTCACCAAGGACCCCCTCGCCGCCAAATCCAATCTCCATGAAGGAATGAAGGCCGTTGCCGATTGGATGAAGATCAGCCGACTAAAGCTGAACACGGACAAGACAGAGGTCCTCATCCTCGGCTCCAACCCATCAGCCTGGGATGACTCCTGGTGGCCAACGACGCTGGGAGCAGCCCCGACACCCACCAACCACGCACGCAACCTGGGAGTCATCCTCGACTCAACATTCTCCATGGCCAAGCAAGTCAACGCAGTCTCCTCCTCCTGCTTCAACAACCTCCGCATGCTTCGCAAGATCTACAGGTGGATCCCGACAGATACAAGAAGAACAGTCACCCAGGCCCTCGTCAGTAGCAGACTCGACTATGGGAACGCCCTCTACGCGGGAGCCCCGGCCAAGCTCATCAAGCGACTGCAACACATACAAAACGCCTCCGCACGCCTGATCCTCGACGTACCATGCCACAGCCACATCACCCCCCACCTGAGGAACCTGCACTGGCTCCCCGTCGACAGGAGAATCTCCTTCAAACTCCTCATCCACGCACACAAGGCACTCCACAAGACTGGCCCAGCCTACCTCAACAGACGACTCTTCTTCTACGTCCCCAACCACCAGCTCCGCTCCGCCGACCTCTCCCTCGCCACCGTCCCTCGCATTCGAAGAACAACCACCGGCGGCAGATCCTTCTCACACCTCGCCGCCAAGACCTGGAACACCCTTCCACTAAGCCTACGACAGACCCAAGACCTGCTGACCTTCAGGAGGCTACTCAAGACCTGGCTGTTCGACCAGTAGCAGCACCCCCCCCTTTTTTCTCCCCAGCGCCTTGAGAACCTCGCGGGTAAGTAGTGCGCTCTACAAATTCTGTGATTGATTGATTGATTGATCCCCCGGGGCCTGGCCACTGGTTGGGGACCGTGGGGGTCCCCAATCCCCGCACGGTCCCACCGGCTCCCCGCGTCCTGCGGGAGCCGGCATTGCTTTCCATAAGGGGAGCTGCTGACATGCAGCTCCCCTTATGGAAAAGCAATCTGCTTGCTTCATTGAAGCGAGAGCAGGTTTCCTGCTCTCGCTTCAATGAAGCAAGAAAGTTTGCAATGGCAGGACGGGAGCCGTGAGGCTCCGTCCTGCCATTGCAAACAGCAATGGCAATGGCAAACAGCAGTGTCCCGGGGGTAGGCACCCCGGGACACTGCAGGAGCCGGCCCTGGGGGGTGGCGGTCCCCTGGGCCACCACAGGCTCCAGGAGGGGGGCCGCGCGGCCCCCCTCCCATCCTGTGACAAACGGACCCCCACATTTTATTATTTAGTGCCCCGGGAAGGTGGCGGTCCCCGTGGTGTGTGGGGGGGCTCGAGCCCCCCCACACAGGTAATTTCAAAATTAAAAAAAGAAGCCCCCGCCACCATTATTTTTTTATAGCCCCGGGGGGTGGCGGTCCCCGGGGCTTGGGGGGTCTTAGAGGCCCCCCCATCATAAATATGATAAACCCCCGCATGCCCCCGGGACTTGGCCCACCCGGGGGCCAATTAAGAACAAAGCGCGGGAGACCACGCTTCATTTTTTTTTTTATCGCCCGGATCCGCACACCCAGCGCGTTTTTTGCCGATTTTTAAAAAAAATTGGGGCCCTGAGCAGGCCTAGGGGGTCAGGGTGTTTCTACCCTGCCCCCTTTTTGCGTTTTGCGCACTTTTTTTACTGCTTTCTTGTTCCTCGGTTCTACAAGATGGCTGCCAACACTTCCTGATTTGGAGTGTTGACAGCCAATTAGCATACAGCTCGTGATCGGGAGGGTGCGCGGACCCTACGCGGCCATAGATATATATGTGATTTTACTTTTGATTTTCTCAGCAACTACTGAACGGATTTACACCATTTAACAAAAAGGGTTCTTTCTGAAACAAGAACTACCTCTTTGCCAAATTTGGTGTAATTCCGTTCAGCAGTTCAGGCTGTAGCCGTGGCTAAAGTTTCCTATGGGAAAATGAATGGCTAAAACACGTTTTGGGACCCCCCTATTTTCTCGGCCCCCGCTTGACGAATCACCCCGAGACTTTCAGGATAGGAGCGGACCGCAGCGGGCCATAAAGTTTGAAAATTTCGCGAAGATTCGTCAACCGACGCAAGAGTTATTTCAAATAGAATGTTGCGGATTTCCTATGGAAAATAGGTCCTAACTATAACTATCTACTGGCGACCACCAGTAGATAATGTATATATATATATATATATACACATATATATAAAACTTGGTTTCTTAATATGTTTGCCTGTTTTATATATTTACATGTATATACATATATAAATATTTATATATGCTTTTTATAGTAGTAAATTTAAAAAACATATAACGTAAAATATATTTTTAATAATAATGTTATATTATATACTTATATATAAACATACATATTTATGTGTGTATGTTTATAAAAGTATACATCTGTATATTGTGTTAAATATTACTTAAACGTTTTTAATTAACATTATATTAATGTTATATATTGAAATATTTAAGATATACTGTTTTAAACTATATATCAAAAAATTCTATTTTTGAATGTTTTTTAAGGGTATTAGTGTGAAACAATATTTTATTTCAATATTTTTGTACTTACCATTATGAGTATAGAGAAACAGTATTTTTGTAATAGATATTTTTGACATAATATTCCTGTATCACAAAATTGTTGTGATCGATATTATGTCAGTAATCCCTGATTACATGGAACCTGGCACTCTCTGGGCTTACGAGGCACACTTTAGGATTGACTTATTAATATATAAAAATTAGTTTTCTTACATGGCAACTGCACTCTTCCTTGCATGCGTTACTACAACATCATTAAACCACAGACCACCCAGTGGTGCTCCGGGCAGCCTATTTTTTTATACATGTGGGTGGTGTGACTATACACTGCAGCTCAAAAATGACATGTAACTCATATGCCATTGGTACATTTTCTACACTATTTACTATGGCTTTTACAGAATAGGTAAATAAACCAAATATAGTTATCCAATGCAATTTCAGGGAGCCATTGATCAAACAAAAGCTACAGGCCCCCACAGTGGTAGATGAGGTTGTTTGCCACAGGTGCCCTAGGACCTGCCATACTGTGGCTGTGTGAACTGGGCCAAGTACACATTTTCCGCACTTGTTGCTTAGGGTTTTGAGGGACAGCATCGAAAGGCTTAACAGGGAAATACTGTGTAAGGTCTCTGAATTCAACAGCCAATAAACAGACACAATAACATTTTGTCTGACACTGTGCCTATCTTTTAGTTAAAAGAAAGTGCTTTAATCTCACATCAATATGAAATACTACACAGGTCAAGAGAGGTTTCGGGTACAAGATTATAATCTCTTTTACAATCCTCATTGAGGTGCTACACTTCCTATGTTGCCCTATCCCTGCTGTAGGAGTTTGCTACTGTCTACAGTCCTCAGTATGGAGAAGAGATATGGACAATAATTATGCAGAGATGCAGTTTACTCTGGATTACCCCACTGGAGAGATGTGTAAATCTGTTCAAAGCCTTTTGCCAGATCGAGCTCAACAGGGCAAAATATTAAGGTCATACAGCAGTCTCTTGTTCCATTCGCAGTTGGGACCCCATTTTACCTGCTCAGAGGAGATGCAGCTCATGGGTGTATTCTGCCTATCATACCTTCATTGAAACAGTGACTGCGGTTGCCACCTCTCTCACAAAGAAGCATCTGGCTGTAGTTGGCATGGCAGGCTTGCACAGAGGGTGCTTGTCTCTGGAGGTAGCCGTCTCCCTGGTCGGGTCCAAGTTGGCACTCGTTCACAGCAGATGCAGTCTCCAGACTGTGTCTACAGCAGATGTGAAGCTTCAGCAGCTTTGGTCTTTGGTACGATGATGGCTTCGCCACTGTCATCAGGCACAGGGATCTTCAGATCCAGCATTGGAAAGCAGAATCCCCAGTCTCTCAAGCACATAGCTGGATGACACATTGATGCTTCGCTCTTGGAAGTCTTGGCGCAGTTCATAATAAGAACTGTTCTAGAGACCACAGGGATCCCTCACAACAAGGGTCGCTCAAGGCTTCACTCCGTCTCTTAGTAAGCTTCCTCTAGATGTTGCTCATCCCAGGAACATGCTAGGCTTCTACTGCTAGACATTTTTCCTTCTGCAGGGCCAGCCACTTTCCTTCCCTCTATCCCTCTATCAGCAGTCAAGCTTGATTCTGTGTACGTGAAAACACTCAGATGTTCCAGATAGAAGTGCAGATAGAAGTGCAGGTGTCAGACGATGCCCTTTTACATCTGGGAGTCTTCCTGTCATGCAAGCACCAGCCCTTGTCACCCACTACTCCCTTCCTTGGTCATGAATGACTTTGAAGTAGAATAAAGTGGGGTAGTTTGGAGCCCAATTTTGTACCTATTATTCAGAGAGAGGATGTGGATCCACTGTCTTAGTTTTCAGAACCGGTTTGGGCAGTTTCTCTTTCAAATGTCATTTTCCGGTTGTCTCTCAAACACAGCCTTTGTGCAAGGTGATGGCTGTCACATCACGTAGCAATGATGCTGACTCTACGCAGGAGTATGCAAACAAGGGTTTGATGAAGTTTAAAGTCTCGGCACCTGGCTGTCATCAGCCTTCCTGAAGAAGTAATCAGAACCAGACCAAAGGGCAGGTCCTGCCTCAAAGTTTCCCCACCTTCCAACAACAGGCACTGAAGTTCACCCCTCATCCTTACCATCCACCAAATGACAGTGATTAGGATTAACTAATAAGCAAGCCTCTGCTAACAAGAACCTCATTGAATTTCTAAGGGTAGCCCCGTCTCCTTCCTCCTTCACTTCAGTGTCTGCATCTCCACCATCCAGCTACAAGAATGCAGTCAAGACACTTACACTTTATGGTGAAGCTGCTCCACCCTCCATCTTGTGGCAGTCTAACTTCGGGGCTATCAAAAAATGGATTCCACTGGTACTAGTACTCAGACTCTCACTATACAGAAAACCACCACACGTGGTACACACCCAATGTACGCACATGTTCTAAAAATGCACACAGAATGCCAGCGCCAGGACTTGGGGTTCAACTAAAAGCTGAATTTTATATGAGAGGGGCCAGTAGACTGCTCCTCTTCTTGGACACATAAACAATTTCTGGTCATACTAATGATTCACAAAAACATGATGTGTTGCCACCACCAGTTTATGTAATTACCCCAGGACATGAACAGTAGTTCTATGTCATTCAAGAGGCCCGCTTGGTGCTCCCTTCCAGCTCACAGAACAAGTTCTGAACCTTCTATTACCTGGGACAGGCCTAGGCCTTGACACGCATGCTTGATTAACATGATGCCAGAGCTAAGCAAAAATTCAGAGTCCCACTCAGGGCAAGCGTAAACATCTTATTTGCCATATAGGGAACATTCCCATCCCAACACTGCTTATATGCCTTAACTTAAATAAGGGGTGACCACGGTTTCCGTAATATAAAAAAAAATAAAGGAAGACATAGAGAGGACCAAAAGCCTGAACCTCGCTTACTACCACATTAGGTATTCTCCACGATTCGAGTCTGGGGCGTTACTGGGTTTGAACAATGAAATTATTACAGATAAATTATCAGCCGTCATTTTTTAAGCAATCTTTTACATGGCTCAACTTCCTTTTCCATTCAGCAATAAAGCAGGATATCCAATGTTGCTAATATTGTTGCATGGTCTATTCAAGTTATCTATATGTTATTACTGTGAGCTTGGAAGTAAGGAAGGCAGCAATATCAGGCTGATAAATTCAGCTTGTAAATATAACAGCACTGATCAAGAACATGAGTGACTTTAATGTCTCTACTTACCAGTATTAGTAAACATCTCACTTCTCTCAGTGATCCCAGAAAGCCCAAAAGAGAAATGATAGAAACAGCAGCTCCAACACCGAGCAGAGCATAGGCGACACCAATTGTCAACGAGTCTTCTGCATCAGTGGATACTGCAGCAAAAAAAACATAATAAAGTAACTGGTTAGTTAGTTGAATATAGATCTGGTTGTTTTTGCATAAGCTCATATGCTGGCTCACAATTATTTTTAACAACCTCATCGGCTTTCCCTTTTCTGAGAAAAATATTTATTTTCCTGCCACAACACTGTTACACTGTCATATCTATTACACCATTAGATATCTACGTTTTCAACGTTGCCTTTTTCACCATTACGTTTTTCTTTATTAATGTCATTGTTATAGTTCTGCTTTATTTTTATATAATATAATATGCATAGTATTTATTTTGTATATTTAAAATCGTTGTTCAAATATTTAGCTTTAAAATGCATCTGTACAGTACATGGTTCAAGATAATTCTCCATAGCGAAAACATGGTTGAGAACAACTGAGTGCTATAAGTTAAGATGGCTGCTGTGTTGTTGGTAGGGTGGGTGACGCAGTGCAAGTAATGATCGCAGTGAGACTGGTTACCAGTTTGGTCTCCTTAAGCCAAGTGACTGGCACGTGTGGCAGAGTCTTTTATTTAACCACATTAACAGATCATAGGGAAAAACTACAAACGGGCCACTGTAAGAATGTCCCGCCTTCCATTGGGTTGCACAATGCCAACACTACATCCCTTCTATTAGAAATTGCATTAATAATTTGCAAGTGGGAGTGACACCTACCAACTTAATAAACACAAACTGGTAAAGTCATAATCTCTCCTCAACACCTTGCAGCTATGAGACAAGCAGACGGTAATCCCTAGAGAAGTGGGTGTTAAAGTAAAGTAAAGAAAACAATACAATGAAATTCCCAAATCAACTTAGAAAGATGGAAGAATATTTAAAGAGCAAAAATACTATTAAAACAGGTTAAGTGGAAATGGAGATATGTTCATTTTTGAGATTTTAAGTCAAAAAGAATCTGTAAAATTTGATGCAGTATGATTTATAAAAATCATAAAGAATGACACATTCACAAATTAAGGAAATGAAAAGCTGAAAGTACACTTCGCACACGTTAGACACAGTGACACATGAAAATGAGTCAAGTGAATTAGAAGCACCATAAAAGCATACTTTAAAATGTGAAATGAAGAAAAGTTGCAACTCAGGAGGTGCTGTGTTAAAATGGTTCAGCCCACTCCTACAAAATAGATCTCAAAGAGTCCTGATCAACCACGCCCTAGCTGACCAGATGCCAGTCAAGACTGGCGTACCCCAAGGTTTATCATTTTCCCCCACCCTATTCAATCTGTATATGGAACCCCTGACTGAAATCCTCAATCTCTTGAACATCTCCTACCACGTGTATGCTGATGATACGCAACTTTATATAAAAATTGCCACTCCCAAAGACATCAGCACCCTCAATAACACATTATTTAAAGCACAGCAATACTGACTCGTAACCACCTCACACTCAACACACTCAAAACCGAATTTCTCTTAATCTCTCCACCCAATCCCACCTCAATCATCAAAGACTGGCTCCCACAGTTTACAGCCTTGAACTATATCCCACATTTCATCGATTCAGCAAAATCTCTCAGAATTATATTTAACAACAAACTCTCCATGCAGAACCACATCAGCCCTGCCACCAGAGGGGCCAATCATCTTCTCCAAGTATTAAGGAAACTTAAAACTTTTTTTCCCATTGCAGATCTCAAAACAACGGTTCAAGCACTTGTAATCTCCAGACTTCACTATAGGAATGCTACCCTGGCGGGCCTACCAAAAACAAAACTAGCACCACTTAGGGCTGCACTGCATGCTGCTGCCGAGCTCATCACTGGCATGAAAAAAAAGCGATCACTTCACCCTCGTCCTACACTCTCTAAAATGGCTTCCTTATGAAGCAAGGATTCATCTGAAAATCACTTGCATGACACATAAAGCCCTCCACCACAACACTCCTTGCTACCTGGCCCAGAAACTGGTTCTATCTTGTGGGAATAGATCACAAAGCACAATCTCTCTAATGTTGAATCCACAAAAATTCAATAAAAAAACACATACAAGAGAGCCTTCTCTGGAATTGCCCCAAAAATTTGGAACTCTCTTCTTCTGGAGACAAGGACCGACCCTTCCATAACCCTCTTCAAATAAGAAGTAAAAATGCATCTACTGAACAGCTTCCTGCCCCACTGATGCCATACCTCTTACCTTTACCACTCTGAATCTAAGCGTTCTTGATTTTATCCCTTTGCTCCCTTTGTGTCACCCTACCTTTTTACTGTTGTAACACGTATCTGTATTACATTGTGTTTATCCTCTGTTATTTTCCCATTGTACAGTGTTCTGTTACCAGTAATGGTCATGTTTGTGCTTTATAAAACTTCATAAATAAAATATTATAAAGAAATAAGACAATGCTAATACATATAAACGAGTTATACTAATGAATTTCTAATGCACATGTTGCTTATTAACGTATATTGATGGAATTTAGATATTAACTGAAGAGGCCTAGTGTTTTGATGGTATCTGTCAGAATGCTCCAGTTCGAAAAGTTGGTGCAAAATCATGTAGAAAATAGATAATCGCTTGAAACTTTACATAATAATAGTAGAGCTGCTATAGTTTATGAAAATATAAAAAGATTTTTATAATATGAATTTAGAAAAATATGCACTTATATGAATGTTGTGAAAATTTGTGGTAGTAGGGGATTTCTAACGTTAGCTATTTTATGCAATAATGACTGGTGAACATTCTACATTATGTTTTTGTGAATTGATTTAATTTCACTATATGTGATATTGGTTTAGAGTTTATATTCATTTAAACGTGTGATGCTAACTTAAAGGCCTTTTGGAAATGTTATTTTTTAATGCTGACCTTTCCCCTTACCTAATACAATGGTTAATTTTTTACTAGTGAAATGTTGCTTCATTTGTCCTGTACATGTGTACACCCTGACATTACTGAATGTTTCTTCAACATTCACAGTGAAATATTCCTGTGGGAACAAGATTTCAGCTGTCACTATTAAATGCAGCTTTGTATTTTTTTCCACCAATGTTAGGCCTTTGTAGACTTCTGAATCTCTCGTTTCTCATGAATACCATGGGAAAGCATCTCAATGTTTCAGTATCTCAAGTGACAGTATGTGATTCTGACCATACAATGATCTTTCAAGGATGGTGTGATGCCACATCACTCGAAATAGCTAGAGACTTTATAAAAGAAGAAACCCCAAAAGAGGGGCTACACCATTCTGATTTTTCTACTTGAGACCCTAATGCTCTGCTGATTGATATTTGAACTATCTTTTGCCTTTGGACTGCCTGGTTGATGAACCTTCTTCGCCGAACCATTTCTATATTTCATTCATTTATTGCTTTGTTTACGCTAATGGACTCGCCCTTAATGGATTTTAAGTTTGAACGCTTTTCCCATCTACCATTGGACTGAGAGGTTAGACAGCAAACTATCCTTCTGCCTTAATGGTGGTATGACTCTGTAACTCTGTAGTTGATTCTGAGTAGAACCATCTGGCATTGTTATACGAGCTGTGATATTCTTAACTGAACTTCTCAAGAAATTACTAGTGCCAATTAACTTTGAATCTTTAATACAATAACCAAATTAATCAAATATATGTCTGAGTCTGTTATTGAGTCCTATGGGTTCTTCCATTCAAACAGTGTTGTTTCCTTATGACTTAATGTGTTGTAGGGAGAATCATCCAGCTCAAACAGAGCATCATGTGTTATTTCTTTTGCTTTGTGTTGCTGTTGCAAAGCATTTGTTCTGCATAATCCAACCTCGACTTAACTTCTTTAAGAGGTTGGGTCTTCCTGTTGCTATCCTTTATTTCTACAGCATGGTTTTAAGAGTCGTACAACTAAATTTGATCTCCAATTTGTGAGTTGGCAGTCAATTAATGGTCCTCATTTAACAGCTAACGCAGTGTTTGGTTACCCTAATTTCCATCCCTACTATCAGCGGATAACGATTCGTCAAAGGATCATTGCCTCTGTGGTAAATGGGAGTGCTGTAAACTGTCTAATCATAAAGGGCCCAGTATGGTTAGAGTAGTAAATGTCTCTCTCCATCCAGAGAGTCCTGCAGGGTCCAATCTTCTGTTGTAAGCTGGGTGATATTGGAGTAAGGAATCGTTCTACTTTTTGTTTTCCTCAAGCAGGCAAACAGGAGGACAACCACCTGGCCCTTGGTGAGCAGTTCCAGTCCTTGGGTGCAAGCAGAAGTCAGGATTCCATGAGTCCTGATTGAGTTCTTTTCTTCCAGGAGTTAGGATTCTTCTTCTTCGAGCAGGACTGTGTTCTTCAGGTGAAGTCTTCCCAGGTGCATGAATATTGTGAAGAGGGGATGGGTAAACGGACAGATTTATCCTGGGTAATCAACAGTGATTGAATAAATTCTGCCACCCAATTCTATTTATTTTCTCACAGCTCCCACCTCCTTTTGCAGAACTAGCTCTTTTTCTTATTGTAAAATTACCCAGGATTTCCAGTTTCAATAAGGCAGAACTCTTCTTCAACCAAGCAGGCCTGACCTCAACTTCTTGAACACTCCTGTATTTAGATGAGCTTTCCTCCCACCTGAGAGGGTCCAAACTGATTCTCCCTCCACCTATGATTGGAGGCAGACTGTCTAGGTGGGTCATACTGTGTGGGTGACTTTTGAATGTATAAAAAGAGGCTTTTCCTACATGTCATAGCCACTTTTCGTTGCCCTGTGTTACTGCAGTGCACTTACACACATCCCATCCAGAACATAGTGGTGTCCTGGCAGACATATACTTTGGTCATATAGTAGGTAGTGTAGATACTACATATGACATGTAACCTTCCATGTCAAAGGTGCATTTTAGGCACCATTCACAATGAACTTATATGGAAGTGAAATTAGGTCAAATAGAGAGTTCGACAAACCAAAGTCACAGAAAACTCCATTCCTTCTGCAAGAATTTTCATTGTCCTTTTAGCAATATTTTGTGAAATTGTTGCAAGAAGCGGTGGTGCATCTAGGTCATGTTGTAGCAAGTTTAGACAAACAGGCCAATACAATCTGGGCTTGCCACAAGGCTTGAACAGAAACATAAGTCGATGCTAGACAAAAATGATGATGAAAAACAGTGCAGCCACCACAATGTATGCATTCAAAGGATAAGAAGTGAAGCCACAAATACTGAACTCAAGAACTATTTCCAAAACCTGTTCTGCCATATTCCTCAAGCTTCAGTAAAGTGTGGCATAATTCTGGATCGTACTCACTAAGGGACCAATTACAAGTCTGGTGGCCTGAGAACTGCCAGACTCGTGGTGGCGCAGCGGATGGCGGTCCAGCCACCACCACATCGGCAGTTCGACCACCCCATTATGAGTTGGACTGTTGGACCGCCTTGATACAGCCAACGCCGCCATATAACCGCTGTTCCGTAGAGGTGGTACAGCGGTCCTGAGGTCGCAATATGCTTGGTGGGACCACTGTGGCCCTGCCAAGCATATTACGGTTCCACCCCCACAAAAACTGTGGTGGAGAGGAAACAAAGGGGGCCCTCATGCCATGTGGATGCACACGGGAGGAACACTAGTTCCTGCACAGCATGGACTTAACCATGCCATGCAGGAACCTTGTGTGGCGTTCCCATTGCGGTGCCTTTTTCAAACGCACCACCACCAGTATAAGGTCCAGTAAAAGGTCCAGTAAAGGTCTTAGTAAATGAGTCCCTTGTTCAACCCTTGGTAGCTGACAACAATCAGTCAGGCCTAACTTAGGAGATAGGTATGTAGAGAATTTAAAAACACCAATAAATCAAATAAGTAAGACATAACACACAATAAAAGTCCCACACCAATTTATGAAAATAGGAAATATTTGTATCTTTAAAATTACACCATAACGAAAAAAATCCAATGTATGGAACCGGAGATCTGAATTTTTAAAGATTAACCTCTCTATAGCGCTCAAAAACAAATAGCGCCACTCTGGGACATCTGGTTGCGTTTGACCAGGTCAACGTGAAAGTTTAAGGCCGACCACAATGGAACCCAGGTCGGATACACTAAGCGGGAGGCCCCGGTCAAAATTTTACCTTCACACTTAGAAACTTTGCTGGAGCTTTTTCTTCTGACGTCGATCGACCCTCCACAGCAGGCCTGATTCGGTGAGGGTTCACCAGTTTGGCTTTCTGCGAGGTCCCGATGAAATCCTGGAAGTCTGGAGCTAAAGATCTTTAAGCGAGACAAACCTAAAATTCTGGCCTGGTCACAGTTGAAGGAAGTTGGCTTGACTCCCGACGTCGGGTTGGTCACCTCCTGGAGCTTTTTGTCAAACATTCTCCAAATGCCTCAAAACGTCAGGGGGTGCTTCTTGAAGGTATTCTTGTAGTCCCAAGTGTCCAAAACACCAATTCAACTGTCTAAAACCTCTTTGATGGTCTCTGGGATGTCTGGTCTATAATTCCCACAATGCACCTGGCCAAATCCTTAAAAGTCCACTGAAAGCACTCCAGAATGGGGGCTCTTGGTGGGGATTATGCAGGTGGCTCTGTTAACCTGTAGCTTGCAGGGAGTCCACTCCTTAATCCTTGTTGAAGCAAGGTACAGTCCCCAGGGCTGTAGCACCAGATTGTCCAGCTGGCGCAGTCAGTCAGAGTGCAGGCCTTTGGGTGCAAATCCAGCTGGGCAGTCCTTCTTCTCCTTGTAGTTTCAGGCAGCAGATCTGAGAGACTATGAAGCTCTCACATATTTATTCAGTGTTCTGGGGTGACAAGGAGTGGGGCACCTCTGTTCAATGAGATGCTGGGTGCCACCCAAAAGCATGACAACTTCCTCCAAAGTATGGCATCTTCTTGTCCCACAAAGCACTACACTTCCAAAATCCAACATGGTTGATTTCTCTCCAGAGGAGTAAGAGCTGGCTAAACCAACCCAGAATGTGGCTCATTTCCATTAGCTCTCCTCCCCCTGACCTCTGCAAAATCCTGTCCTAAGCCTGCCATCTGGCTGGGGACAAAGGATGTGGGTGTAGGTACTCATAGCATTCCTTACTGATATGCTCTCTCTTTGAGCTTAGTTTGATTTACCCAGCCCCTCTTTATGACTAAGGCTCCCTGTTTTCCGTTTTTACAGATCTTTACAGATAAATGCAGACAAAAAACAATGTGTTTTCTGTCTGCATTTATTTTTAAATGTGGATAAATAAAGAAAATTGTATTTCTTTTAAGTGACTCTCCTTGCTGTTTTTCATGAATTGTAGCCCAACAGCTGAGCAGATGGACAGCATGGGAAATTAAAAAACAGGATGAAATTTCTTTAAATAATGGCATATGTCAACATACATTTGCGGTATAATGCTAATATTTAGTGGATGTATTGTTACGTAATATGTGGCAGCTTAAATAGCTAAATCACTACAGACGTCAAAGTATGAGTGTGTGTCTATTAGTTAAATAAATATGGAAATGTACAGTTTTACAACTTCATTTACACACAAAAAACTAAATAAATATGGATAAATACAGATAAAATGTCCCCCAAAAATATATGGATAAATACAGATGGAAATGTTAAAAAAATAAATACCATAAAACCGGGAGCCCTATTTATGACCTATCCTCTGCAGCTTCAGCGCTCTCTCCATCAGATAACCCTTGCTATATGCAGCCACTTATCACCTCATCAAGGCAGCCTGGCTAAGCCTGCTAAGGCTGACCAATCAGCAGAGATAACTTCTTTTCTGTACCAGTTGTGACAAATTCAACAGTGACAAGTTGTTGGATTTATCACTACCAATCTTTTAAGTCTTTGAATGACATTTTCCTCCTTTCCCAGTAATAGTTATACTTAAATAAATATTGCAATGAAAGCCTATCGAGCTCAGTACCTACAATGGGGAAAAATAAAATGGGCAGTTTTTCCCTCACCAGGGCATATAAAACATTTTTATAGGGTCCCTGCCTATAGTTACATGGCCCTCCACCCCTGGCTGGGACACGTAGGGGAGACCTTGGGGGTACCTAATATGTACAAATAAGGTAGATTATCAATTTTAAAGTGTCCATACCACCAAAGTTGAATTTGCATATAATTTATTTTTATAGACAGTCTGCAAAGCAAGGCTACCTTTCAAACGACAGCAGGCACTCAGCAGTGCACACATGTGAGTGCATGAAATCTGCTGGGTCTCTAATCTTCCATGCCCTGTTATATTATAGGTAGTTTGAACCCTCTAGCCCTATTATATCCTAGGGATTTATAGGGTCTTTCAATACTAATTGTGAGAATTTACTTTTAAAGACAGGCTGCCAGGCAGGGCTGTCCTTAGAAAGGACAGCAAGCACACAGCATGCAATTACAGAAAATCTGTTGGGCCTCTAAACCTCCATGCCCTATTATGTACTAGGGACTTATAGGTAGATTGCACTCCCTGGCACTACTATCTAATAGGGACTTATAGGACCTGTCATTGGCAATTTTAAGTGTACCCTATTACATGTACCTTTTTAAACATAGCACTTGCCCTGGGCCTGGTTAGCAGAGACAGGGGTACAGTCAGTCAGTTACCACCGGTATCATTCAGCAAACAATGGGGGTGGACAAGGCAAAAGGATGACTTTCATTTCTATCAACCACTTATTCACTATCAGTGGCAAAGGGCATTCAGTCAAGCCACTGGAGGAAGTTAAGAAACTTACAAACATACAAACAGTGGGCAGGAAGCCACCAATATACTGGGAAAGAGACAAATACATTTCCCACTGAATGAATAATTAGATGCTGGCAGAGGTGAAAGGGTGACTCACTGGCCTTTGACCATTTTTGTTTATCATGAATATCCTTTGTAACAATGGTTCTTTGGTGATTATCGCATCCGCAATTAATCAAAATTCTTTTTTAATTCCTCTTGTTCCATTATTATTGTTTTGACATACCTGTTCTTGCTGCCTTTGCTGTGAAGTATAACTATCTTTTAGTACTTCCATGGTAGAGTTTGGCAATCTCCCAAGAAGCTGCCTTCCAATCTCCTCAACTCTGTTAGACTGTCAGGTTGTTCTTTTCATTCCTTTTTTGACGGCTGTCTTCTTATCATTTAGTCATCAGTTTGTTGCTATTCTCTGCACTTTCTGCTTCTCTTGTCTTCTTGTTTCTTATTTTATTGAGTCAGATTGGCTTTTCTAAGATTGGGGGCGGTGCGGGGTTGGATTTATTAGCATATTTACTGCACATAGTTTACTACAATCTGATCTGTAGTCATGTAGTTTCACTTTTACAGGAATTCTTTCTTTGTTGGGGTGATCAAATGTTACCTTAGTTTTAAGGGGTTCAATGATCAGAATGTGGCTATTTCTCACTGATTTCTATCATTAACATAACTCCACTTAATGTACAGGGTGCCTAATTGTCCATGAACAGAGAAAGCTCTGGGTGAGCTCCCGGGGACCCACTGCTGTCTGTCTTGGTACCAACTCAGAGTTGAATTCAAGAAGGACAATAAGCTCCAGAAATATTTATGGTCAAATTTTGGTGGTTGAAAGTTGTTGTAAACCCATCACCCAAAGTCAAGGAAGCCCTTGCACTTTCCTTTTCCACAACAAGGAATTTTAGGATCTCTTACCTTATCCAGAGACTTTCTGCCTCTCATTACAAGGAAGAAATTCTGAGAGATGTAACATTCCTCTTTCACTTTCTGTTTGCTCCACCTCAGCACCCTCCACTCTGATCAGAAGCAGTGTGGAACAAAAACACATCCCCTAGACGGCTTTAGCAAATGAAGAAAGAAAAATGTAGGTGACCGGAGAGGGGACTTAGAGCAGCATTAGGCAAACATCCTCTAACAGACAAAGTAGCACCAAGATACTGGTGTACTGGCCTTCCCACTCTTCAGCTTTGCTAGCTCCCCAATTTGAGTGCCATAATACGTTACTACTTCCAGCTCACCTTTCCTACTGACCGGCTGGGAATCAATCAGGTAAGCATTTGAAATGGCGAAGTACACACTGGGGGCAGGCCCTGGCTTATTCCATTCCCTCAGTCTTCTATTATTCCTTGGCAACCGGAGTTTTCCTTAAGACCTAAAAAAACATAGCTATGCCCATTATTAAAGAAAACAAGCCTGGACCTTCAAGACCCAAACAACTACAGAGCTTCTGCAAACAGACCATTCCTCAGCAAACTAATAGAAAGAGCAGCATTCACCCAGGTGTCTCAATTTATTGAAGAAAACTCAATACTTTCTGACTTCCGAGCATGATTCAGTCCAGGAAGAGGTACAGAATCGGCCCTAATTGTCATCTGGGATGACCTTAAAAAACACAGCAGATGACAATGGGGTCGTTGCACCACTTCTCCCGCACCTTTCAGCTGCCTTCGTAACAGTTGATCATAACCCTATAATTCAAAGACTCCGCCAAGCTGGTTTAGAGGGTAGGGTTCTCTGTTCAAGCAGCCAAACTATGGAAATCATTTCCTCCAAACATAAGATCCACAGATAACTATTTTATCTTCAGAAGATTACTCAAGAGCTGGCTCTTCCATACATGGATCTTGACTAGATCACATCCTACCTTTAAAACAGTACAAATATCATTCATACTCCTCCTTTCTCATCCAAACCCTACATCATAAAAGCAGCTCTATCATCTCACCCATGCTTTTCAACATCAACATGAAATCAATACTGGCAATGATCAATGAGTTTCAGCTCACCTGCTATAACTACACAGATGACATACAAATACTTCTTAAACTGGAAAGTCCCAAAGACATTGGAAACTCAAAAATCTTAAGTTGCCTCCGAGCCGTTGATCAGTGGAGCTATCTTAAACTGAATGTGTCCAAAGCTGAAATAATCACATGTGGCGTTTGGAAAAATTATGATCCACTCTCCACCTGTCCTGATAACCTGGGACCAACTCCTAAAGTATCCAGGGAAGTAAGAAACCTCAATGTTCAAATAGGCTTTTTTAAGCTACCAATGAAAGCCCAAGCTTCATTGCCATGCAATCTGTGACACATCTGACAACCAAGAATTTCCACACTACGTCCAAACTACTATTTCTCTTCTACTGTCTAAACTTGATTACACCAATGGTCTCTACCATGAATCACCTCTATCAACTATGAAAAGACTACAATGAGTTTAAAACTCTGCTGCCAGATTACTCCTACATATAAAGCCACAAGCCCACATCTCCCCTGCCTTCAGGGCCCTACGTTGGTTACCGGTTGCCAGAAGAGCCACTTTCAAGCTGCTTTGTATCACCCACAAAACAATACATGGAACAGGTCCACTTTTCATCAGGAAGAAAACCACAAAATACATGCAACAAATGTACCTCCACTGGAGATTGGCGCTCCGCCTCAAAATCCCAGCATACAAGAAAAAAAACATGGATGGAACATCTTTCAGCCAAACTATGTAATTCATTACCTCCAAACATAAGAGCCACAGATACCTATTTTATCTTCAGAAGATAACTCAAGAGCTGGCTCTTCCATATATGACCACCCCATTCAAAATACAAATGCATACCAATAGTATGTACAAGACACCAATGGTGCATATACGTGTGTTTGTAAACATGTATACTTTGAATATGTGTATGTATTCATATATGTGCATTTCTTTGTACAAATGCACATATTACTTATAAATAAAAATATATGCTGTCTTATATTTATGCTTAACAAATGTACAAACGTACATATTCCTTATGGTTAAAATATATATATTCCGTATATTTATGCTTATAATATATATAGGCCATTATACAAATAACATATAAGCATTTGACTAGATGCTTATGGGTCTCTATTTATTATGATCACTAATATCACAACATAGAAACATGAGTACACAGAACGTATGTTTAAATGTTAATTATTCAACAGACTTATTACCTAAAAACATCATAAATAAATACATCAAAAATAATAACAACAAATAATATTAATTATTGAGAAAAAACAAACAAAAAGAAATAATAGTTTGTATCCCTCTATATATATATTTTATTATTTACTAGAGGAAAGAATTATATATATAAATATATTTTAAAAACACAGAGAAATAAAACAAATCAGACATATTAAACACATACACACATTCATACATGTATAACTTTATCAATATGTCCCTGTATAGTTAGATCCATACTTCAATAACATATAAGGAGATGAGTGTATGCTTATTGGTTTATTTTGTTACAATAACACATATCTGTCACAATGTTAATGAAGAAAACATAATAATAAAATATTTAAAAACTCTAATTTACAGCAAATATGGTAAGCTTGAATTTGTAAATATTTTTTCATGCATGTACATAATGGGGCTTTATCTTGTCCACATTTATATCTCCTTAGTAATTTCCATATGCCTGTCATATTAAAATCTCTATGTATGTGTACCTCTTATGTGTGGTTAAGTATCTACATATTTATATATTTTCCTCCCACTGCAGAGGAAAAAAAGTAAACTAATCTCTCCAAACTTCACCAAGCCAACACTCTATGACTCATCATATTCCTTTTCCAAAATATACCCTACCTCCACTCTCTGACTCCTCCCAATCCTCCTTCCTACAATTACTGCTATTCCTCTTCCAAAATATCCCTTAACTCCACTCTATGACTCATCCCAAAAATCTCTTTACTGTTATGAGCTCCCAAATAACACTGTCCAAACTCTTCCCCCCATCCATCCTTTATGCTATTCATCCAACTAACAGGCTCTCTGACTCCTCCCAAAGCTCTTTTACTACTATGAACTACCAAATAATCCTTTCTAAGCTCTTCCATCCACTATCCAACCTTTATCCTATTCATCGAACAGACTCTCATTTCTACCACTCCCACCACTCCCAATATCAATTTATATTTCCCTCTACTAATCTCCCACTTATCCACCTTTGGGTTCCAGAGTAGAGTGCTACCCACCGAAAAGTGTTTCAACTCCTCCTCAGGGGTAATAAGCACTTTATAGATACAATTATAATTTCAGGAGATTATAGTGAAATGTTGAATTTCAATGCAAACAGATCTACATCTAGAGTGTTCTTCCTGCCTACCCCTCCTACTTGACTGCAGGGTGTGGAAGTGTTAGACCTGACATCCTTGGTGTGGATTTCCCTGTCATTTTGCTTCTGCCTCCTGTGTTTTTTACTGTATGCTGGACTTCATATTTGCTGTTTTTTTTTTTTTTACTCTGGGCACTTTACCACTGCTGATCAGTGCTAAAGTGCAAGAGCTTACCAGTATATCAAATATGCCAATCAAGGATAACCAATCACAATCATATTGTACACAGGGAGCACTTGCACTTTAGCACTGATCAGCAGTGGTAAAGTGCCCAGAGTTCAAAAACTAGCAAAAACGAAGTCCAGCATACAGTCAAAAACAAAGGAGGCAAGTAAAGTGCACTGTGTGAGCCCAGGGCCTGTAAATCACATGCTACTAGTGGGCCTGCAGCACTGATTGTGCCACCCTCATGAGTAGCCCTGCAAACATGTCTCAGGCCTGCCACTGCAGTGTCTGCAAGTGCAGTTTTAAACTGCCATATCAACCTGGCAAGTGCACCCACTTGCCAGGCCCAAAACATCCCTTTTATTACATGTAAGGCACCCCTGAGGTAGGCTCAAGGTAGCCCCCTGGGCAGGGTGCAGTGTATGTGAAAGGTAGAACATGTACTGGTGTGTTTTACATGTCCTGATAGTGAAATACTGCTAATTTTGTTTTTCACTATTGCAAGGACTATCTCTCCCATAGGTCACCATTGGAGCTGCCTTGTAACATCTTACAAATGTAACTTTCAATTGGGAAGAGATAGAGATTTGGAGTTTGGGTTCCCTAAACTCAGGATTTTAAGGCCGTCTTTCCGTGAAGGTGGTTTGAAAATGCCACTTTTAGAAAGTGGACATTTTCTTGCTTTACCATCCTGTGCCTCTGCCTGCCTGTGGAATCCACGTCTGGTTTAGACTGACAATTGGGCTGTTTGTGCATTTACTCTAGACAGTCACACAAAGGGAGCTGAGGTGTGCCCTGCATATCCTGACTGCCCATCACCAGGCTGATAGGCCTTCCTGAGCTAGAGTGGTAGGGGGAGTTGTCACTGATACCTGAATAGGGCTGTGCCTGTCCTCTCACAATGCTTTCTCTACTCCCCCCCCCTCGTTGTGTCGTCTGGAGCCAGGTCAGGGCAAGGCAGGATCTATGCACTACAAAGACTATCCTTTGAAGTATGCCTACTTCAAAGGCGGGAAGGGGTATAAGTATTGGACCTGTAACCCCACATTTTTAGAGCACTTCTGGATCAAGAGGATATTCTGCCAAGAAGAAGAGCTGGAAAAGCTATAGGAGGAGAACTGCCACTCTGCTTGTTGCTGTGTTGTGCTGGCCAGCTGCTTGCTGTCAAGGTTCTCCAAGGACTTGTGTGTGCTTGCTTCCTGTTGGAAGTCTCAGGGTCATCAACGACTTCATCTGCAGCTCCCCTGAACTCCTCTGCTCGGAGTTCTGGCCTGCCAAGTGGTGCCAATTCCAGTTCTGGGCCCTTGGAGGTGGTTTTGCTGCTTCAAGGACTGAAATTCCATGCATCGCCGTTCAGCACCTGTTTTTTCCACTGCAAGCTTCCCATGTGGTTGAAAAACCAACACATCGTTGTGACCAATGAATCGATGCAGTGCCCATTCGCGCGGCTCCAGGATCGCCGCAGCCCAAGTCCCAAAGCATTGTGTCTCCGACATCCGAGACCCCCACTCTGACTTCAACGCAGGCCCTGCTGTGCAGCTGAAGTAAACAGTGCATCACCTGTCCCCAACTGTGAAAATCGAGGCAGCGCCTGTGTTGCCACCGCATCGACCGAGCGCGCCTTTATTTTCCATATATCGCACCTGTGCGCCAAGTCTCCAGTGACGCCGTAAGGATCTGAGGCTGCATGTTCCAAATTCGATACATCGCTTATCCTCACAGTAAGGAATTGATGCAACACTTCTCCTGTTTGCAAGAGAACTGACGCCTCCATTCCCTTGGGACTCAAGAATCGCCTTATCGCTTCTGTTTTCCGACACTTTCCTCTTCTGCGGCTGTTTTTCGTCTTGGATTTTGCCGCATCAAAGGTACTTTGTGCTAAAATCGACGCACCAATGGAGTTCTATGGACAAACTTGCTTAAACCTTAAAAAAGTGATAGCTTTGCTTATGTATGTTGGATTGTTGTCATTTTGATCTTGGTTGGTTAAGATACAGATTGGTTATTTTCCTAAACTGATGTGGTGTCAATTTGTAGTGTTTTCACAGTGTTACTGTGTGTTTTATGTACAAATGCTTTACACATTATCTCTCATTTTGTTTGACCATATGCTATCACTAAAAACCCTATACACATTAGAAGTCCAACGATACACTGGGAGATTAATGAAATTTTCTTTGTTATGTTAAATTAGTTTTGTATGGCGCACAGCTACCCAACAAGGGTTTCCCAGCGCCAAGCCTGAAGGAGGAGAAAAGAAAAGAAAAAGAAAAATAATACAGATGATAACGAATTATTGGTTGAACAACCAAGTTTTTAAAAGTTTGCGAAAATTCATATATGAAGTTTCATTACGAAGTGCAATGGGAAGAGAATTCCACATGGATGGGCCAAGGTAAGCAAACGAACGACCTCCCATTCTTGTAAGTTTAGTCCTGGGCACCAAGAATTTTCCCTGAGTGGTCGATCGTAGTAGACCAGAAGGTTGGTAAGGGTGGACTAGGTCTTGCAGGTATTTAGGGGCAGAGCCAACCTTAATTTTATACATGTAACTCAGGGCTTTAAACTTAACACGGTTTTCAACCTTAAGCCAATGTAGATCTCTCAAGACACTGGAAGTGGGAGATGTTTTAGGAGTCTGGCAGAGCAGCCTGGCAGCAGAGTTTTGTACCACCTGGAGCCTCCGCGTAACATCCTTGTTTGCCCCCAAATAAAGGATGTTCCCGTAGTCCATTCTAGAGGTCACAAGCGCCTGGACTACGGTCTTTTGAGTAGGGGCCGGGAGCATCCAGATGATTTTTTTCAACCATTTTAAAATGGTGAAACAAGTAGCTGCCACCTTCACTGCCTGCTGCTTCATAGATAGTTTGTCATCGATGATGACTCCCAAATTACGGACCTGATCAGTGGGCTGGGGTAAGGCACCCATTTCACTCGGCCAATGCTGGGGACCCCAGAGATTTTTATTTTTACCCAAAATTAGGACTTCAGTTTTTTCGCCATTTAGTTTAAGTAAATTGGCTTGCATCCAAGATGCAATATTACTCAAACCAGTCTGAAGAACTGAAGGTCCAGACATCCTTTCCGTAGAAAGGGAAAAGATGATTTGGGTATCGTCCGCGTAAGAAAAAAGGGACAACCCAGCCTCCTCTGCAATTGTCGCCAAAGGTTTTACATACACATTGAACAGAAGAGGACTTAGGATGGAACCTTGGCGTACCCCATAAGAAGAGGAGTAGATTTTAGAGGTGGCTCTAGATGAAAAGACTTGGAATGTCCGTTTAGCTAAAAAGGATAAAAGCCAGCCGAGTGCTGAGCCAGAAATGCCAAGAGACGGCAGGGAGTTAATAAGCACAGTATGGGACACCGTGTCAAATGCAGCGCTCAAATCGAGCAGTATAAGAGCCACGGTGTCCCCAGAATCCAAACGCTGTCGTAACATTTCTGATACTCTGAGGAGAGTTGTCTCGGTTGAGTAACCTGCTCTAAAGCCGGATTGAGAGGATTGTAGAAAGTCAACAGATTCGACAAACTGAGTTAGTTGCAGGTTTACATGCCTTTCCAGAATCTTAGAAAAGGTTGGAAGTAGAGAAATAGGCCTAAAATTAGATGGCTGGGCCGAGTGGGACGGGTATGCCCAGACGTGGAAATCCCATGAGGCACAGGGTCAAGACTG
Source organism: Calotriton arnoldi (assembly GCA_963921515.1). Taxonomy (NCBI): domain Eukaryota; kingdom Metazoa; phylum Chordata; class Amphibia; order Caudata; family Salamandridae; genus Calotriton; species Calotriton arnoldi. The sequence goes on along the minus strand of CAWUFW010006245.1, from coordinate 101,641 downwards.
ATTTGCATATGGCTGGGTCCAAACTGGAATGGCATGGTGAGCAAAAAACGATGGATTTAGGCCCAGATCTCTGTACTGGGGTGAATGTATGACATTGTTCTGCATTCTGTCCATCAACTGTTGTTTTTGCATTTGTCACCCCGAGTGGGACGGGTATGCCCAGACGTGGGTCCCGTGCTCTCCATGCCACTGGAATCAAGCTATCCTGGCTGAAGAGGGGTGAAACCCCGAAACCGGTCCTAGGATGCTTGTTTCCAGTCCAGGGAGGACCTGGCTTGGCAGTTCGGGCTGGACTGTTCCCATGAGGCACAGGGTCAAGACTGATTTGCATATGGCTGGGTCCAAACTGGAATGGCATGGTGAGCAAAAAAACGATGGATTTAGGCCCAGATCTCTGTACTAGGTGAATGTATGACATTGTTCTGCATTCTGTCCATCAACTGTTGTTTTTGCATTTGTCACCCCGAGTGGGACGGGTATGCACAGACGTGGGTCCCGTGCTCTCCATGCCACTGGAATCAAGCTATCCTGGCTGAAGAGGGGTGAAACCCCGAAACCGGTCCTAGGATGCTTGTTTCCAGTCCAGGGAGGACCTGGCTTGGCAGTTCGGGCTGGACTGTTCCCATGAGGCACAGGGTCAAGACTGATTTGCATATGGCTGGGTCCAAACTGGAATGGCATGGTGAGCAAAAAACGATGGATTTAGGCCCAGATCTCTGTACTGGGGTGAATGTATGACATTGTTCTGCATTCTGTCCATCAACTGTTGTTTTTGCATTTGTCACCCCGAGTGGGACGGGTATGCCCAGACGTGGGTCCCGTGCTCTCCATGCCACTGGAATCAAGCTATCCTGGCTGAAGAGGGGTGAAACCCCGAAACCGGTCCTAGGATGCTTGTTTCCAGTCCAGGGAGGACCTGGCTTGGCAGTTCGGGCTGGCCTGTTCCCATGAGGCACAGGGTCAAGACTGATTTGCATATGGCTGGGTCCAAACTGGAATGGCATGGTGAGCAAAAAAACGATGGATTTAGGCCCAGATCTCTGTACTGGGGTGAATGTATGACATTGTTCTGCATTCTGTCCATCAACTGTTGTTTTTGCATGGGTCAGCATTGGCCTTCTTTAGGAGGGGAAGGACCATAGCATGTTTCCAGTCTGACGGAACAATAGCCTCTTGAATAGAGGCATTGAGCAGCTGCATGATTAACATCAGAGATGATAAATCCAACTGCTGCAACACAGAGGCGGGAATGAGATCGCGAGGAGAGCCGGATTTAATGCTAAGGAGTTGATGTCAAAAAGTGCCCAAGTTTCCAGTTTGGTGGTATACTCATCCCTATGGGCAGGCTCAGTAGTGAAAAGCGACAGGGCAGGGACCACTGGCTGAGTATTTTGTAGTGTGGAATGTATTTGCTCTACTTTATTCACAAAGTACTTGGCAAGACTGTCGCATTGTTGTTCATCTAAAATAGGTGGCATTGACTGTGTATCAGAGCCAGCAAGTTTTTTCACCATAGTAAACAAGGTACATGAACAGTTCTGGGCATTGGAGATGGTGGAGGAAACATAGTCCATCCTCGCTCGCTTTCATGACTCCGTCTAATGGCTTCAATGAGAGAAACCTATTTCAAAGAAAATGCTGATAAGAAAGTGGCTTGGGATATCTTCTGATGTGAATTGATATCCAACATGTCCACACTCATCAAAATCATGATCTCAGTAGTGACATCAACTATCATTTCGTGAAGGGCATCAAAGTTCTCCAATTTGCTGGCAACACACACCTGATACAATGGTACTTAACATCCATTACGCGCAGGAATATGCAGAATCTCAACCACATCTGCTGATTAGGAGTGTATTGTACTGACTATATGTTCATTTGTACCCGGCCCCCATGTTGACCCACCCGTAACTTTACTTACGGATAATCATGTAGAAGCTATTGAGTTTACTCTGCTCGAGGTTGAAAATGCGATAAATAAGCTCCCCCCCGGCAAAGCACCAGGATTGGACAAGATCCCGGGGGATCTCTTCCGGGACGAACCGAAAATCTGGGGACCCTATTTACAGGTTCTATTTAATGCTATTATGAAGGGTATGCCGATCCCTGAAACCTGGGCAGAGGCAGAAATAGTCCCAATCTTTAAAAAAGGCTCACCTCTCCTGCCAGCTAACTATAGACTGATTAGTTTGATTGACATCACACAAAAACTCTTTGCACGGGTAATTCTTGATCGCCTCCAGGGGTGGATGGAAGATCATGAGATATTAAGCCCATATCAGGCGGATTCAGGAAGAACACTTCCACCCTTGATCAAATATATAGACTTCAACTTATATTTTGGAAAACGGTGAGAATGGAGGGTGGCAGCCTCTATTTGATTTTCGTGGATCTTAAGACAGCTTTTGATCTGGTGCCCAAGGCAAAGTTATGGGAGGTACTTAGAGATATGGGGATCCCCCCTTACCTTCTGAGCATACTTCTAAGACTGCATGAAGGCAATTTTGCACAGGTAAGGTGTGGGAAAAGAGGTGACCTGACTTCCCGATTCCCAGTTGACAGAGGAGTAAGGCAGGGTTGTGTGCTCGCACACACCCACCCACTGGATCCAGACACCTCTCGACTGGAGCAAATCATGGGGGCAGGAGATCTTAAGCAGTTGGTGAAGGGCCCAACTCATGAAAAAGGGCATACCCTGGATGGGATATACTCAAACAACCAAAATCTAGTCTGTACTTCACTTCTCCCTCTTTCATGGTCAGACCACCACGCCATACAATTTGAACTGAAGAGTCATGGGTGCCACGTAGATAGTATAAAGCCTACCCAGGAGATTGTAACTAGGGCCTGGGGAAGAGTTGACACTAAGAAACTGGAAGACACCCTGAGGTGCTCATTGTGCCCTCTCCCTTCGGGAGTGGAAGATGCCACATTAGCCTATACGCAATGGCTTGGCACAACCTGTAACCTCATAGCCCCCGAAAAAAAGTGGTCTCCCAAACGGGCCCAACCCTCAGCTCCTTGGTATTCTGAGGAACTTAGAGCTCAAAAACTAGCATGCAAGCATTTAGAACGGGCTTGGCGGAAAAGGTATGCATGTGCCGACAAGGAACTATATAAACACAGTCTCACCGTCTACAAACAGTCACTACTAGAAGCTAAAAGAAACTTATTCACCTTGCAAATAGCTTTAGCTAAGTCCAATTCGAAAGAACTTTTCAAAACTCTTATTAAGAAACTTGCCACCCCCAATGCCCCAAAGAGTCAGAGCAGTTCGGAACTTTGTGACAAACTAGCCGACTTCTTTAAACAAAAAGTAGAAATCATCTTTTCCTCGTTTACCCAAACCGACAAAAGGGCACAGGGGACGCCGTCTATGGACAGAATGGAAAGTCCTTGCCATCCACCGGTTTTAGAACACTTTACACCCCTGGGGATATCAGAAACGATTAAACTTCTGAATTCCATTCGCTCTGGAGCCCCCACCGATCTATGTCCTGCATGGGTTATTAAACAAATTCCAGAAATCATTGGAATTGCACTTACGCCCTTGTTGAATATAATATTCAGTTCAGGCATATTCCCTAAAATGTGGAAGAAGGCCTCTGTTCTTCCCTTGCTGAAGAAACAAACTTTGGATCCAAAGGATCCCAACAACTATAGGCCAATCTCACGGTTTCCTTTCCCTGCTAAGATTTTAGAAAAGGCCATGAACATTCAACTTAGTGCGTTCCTTCAGTCCAATAACTCCCTAGACCCATCCCAATATGGGTTTAGAGCAGACCACAGTACAGAGTCTGCTCTAATAAAATCCACGGAGGAAATCAGAGAAGCCTTGGATAAGGGTGGTAGTGCCGTACTGATCCTGCTGGATCTGTCTGCGGCCTTCGACACGGTCCATCATAAAGTGTTGATGGACCGGTTATCCGATATAGGGATAGAAGGCCGAGCATGGAAACTTTTGCAATCGTTTCTATCTGACAGATCACAGACAGTGGATCTGGATGGCAATATGTCTAAACCATTCTCCCTTCCATGCGGGGTGCCACAGGGTTCGTCGCTTAGTCCGACGCTTTTCAATATCTATGTGGCACCCCTGGCAGAAGTTATTGGATCCTTTGGCTTCCAGCTCACTTCATACGCTGATGACACTCAAATAGTGTTGTCATTGACGGAGGGGGTGGAAAAAGAAACAGGGGCACACTTCCACAACTGTATGGGTGCCATTTCTGCTTGGATGTCCTCCAATTGTCTAAAACTTAATTCCAGCAAGACCGAGGTCATAAAGTTTGGCAATAATCCACGTGTGTGGACACCAGAATGGTGGCCGAAGGCTCTTGGATCCTGCCCCTTACCTACTAGGAAGGCAAAAATCCTAGGGTTATTGGTGGATAACAAACTCACCATGGGGGATCAAATAGGTAAGGTGATCTCGGCCTGCTTTCTAGCCCTAAGAATCATAAGAAAAATCAAGTTTTTTCTTACTGAAAACAGCCTAAAGACAGTAGTAACAGCCCTAATAATGTCGCGCCTCGACTACTGCAATGGTTTATATCTTAACGCCCAAAAGCAACACATCAATCGGCTCCAACTCGTCCAAAATACTGCGGCCAGATTGGTGTCAGGAATCCCGAAATTTGTCTCAGTAAAGGAGGAACTAAGGCAACTTCATTGGCTTCCGGTCAAACAAAGAGTACGCTTTAAGGCCCTCTGCACTGTCTTTAAAGCTATCAACGGAACAGGACCTGACTTCCTTGTGCGTAAATTCCAATGGTATGTGCCTGGTAGAATGTTACGCTCCTCTGGATCTAAACAAGTTCTTGTCCCCTTATTTAAAAAAGTCAACTGGGGAGGCAGGAGCTTTATCACTTGTGCCTCTCGGGCATGGAATGAGCTTCCCTTCCATCTCAGGAACGCTCCGGATCTCCTCTCCTTCAGGAAGGGGTTGAAGACTTGGCTCTTCTCCCAGTAGAACAATTTTCCACGTCTCCCCAGCAGGCAGTGCTTAGCGCCAGGACACCCCAGGGTAACCGTGCGCTCTATAAGTGCGATTGACATAACCCTGTTTTGCCTCTTTGTCAATGCACTGATTGCCCATCTTACCGAGGTTAGGGATAATGACGCCCCCAAACTGGCAGGTACCAAGGTCCCAGCAATGATGTTTGCCAACGACACCCTTCTAATGTCGAAATCCCCTATGGGCCTCCAGAGGGTCCTGGATAGCTTTGCCATCTTTTGTAACAACAGGGGGTTGGAGATCAATACCCAGAAGACAAAGTTTATGGTCTTCAATCCACCCAAGACATCTCGTCCCAACCCCTGTCTAGATGGCACCATGCTGGATAGGGTGACGGTATTTGAATACCATGGGGTCACCCTGACAGAAAACATGGAGTGGGGCCCACAAATTGCTAAGGCCAAGCTCAAGCTAGCACAGACTACTGGAGGAATTATTAAACTATTGAGAAACTCCTCCTCCAAACCTGCTGGGCCCATAGTGGAGATCTATAAGGTGCAAGCTAGGGGTGCGACAATGTATGGGGCTGAATTATGGGGGCACTGTTGTTGTGGAGACATGAGCAAAGCAGAAAACAGTTTTGTGAGAAAGATTCTGGGTCTCCCTTCCAGCACCCCCCTCATCCCCCTACGGCTGGACCTAGTAATTAGACCTATTGAGGAGGAGATAGGCCTCAGACCCCTAACCTTTTGGCGCAGACTATGGGTGACCCCGGAATTAGCAATTTATAGAGCGGAATTAAAAGAGATATTGAGCTTTCCAGGTGCAGCAAAAATCCCTTCGTTCATGTACATAAAAAAAGAATGTAGTAGGTTGGGAAAACCAAGCCTGTGGAGTAATCCAGAGGAAGCGTGTTTTGCAATTTCACATTCCGAAGTGGTAAAAGCCTACCAAATGAGCGAGCTAACAGAGGTCCAAGGGAGCCCGTCCACAGGACACTTGACGGTTACATTTTTATCCCTGAAAGACGAGTATTTATTTGAGCCTTTTTTAGATGATATCTATCCATTCCTGGCAAGAAAATTATATGTCCAGTTCAGACTGAGCACCTTGCCGCTCCGCGTTTTTACCTGCAAATGGTCAAGCACGGTTCTGCGAGAGTGCCCAGCCTGTAATTGGGAGGAAGAGTCAGAGCTTCATGTCATCTTTTTTTGCCCTGCCTACAAACTAGCTAGGAAGCGCTGGCTTGTCCCACTGTGTAGGAATTTAGGGTTTGTACATTGTATAGAGGCTTTTAGAGTGCTAAAGTATGACACCTGCAAGCCCATTGTTTTTGCTGTATCTCGATTCTTGACCACAATGTGGCGCAGGCGCTGGACCTTTGTAGATACGCCAGCCAGGTAACAGATAGCATACCGTCCCTGATTTTTTAGGGTTTTTAATTCATTTAAAAAAATGTTTTTATCATTTTTAACATTAAAATCAATCAAGTTTGTATTGTTTTAAATGTGTGAAATCTTGTTCCTTTGCTGGCTATAATGCAGCTATAATGTACCACCACTGTTTGACTATCCTATGAATTTTTAATGTTGCCTAAATTAATTGTATTTCTATTGTCACTATTGATGGCTCATACCTGGTGCTTGCCTTTTTAAGTTATTGCCTATTGTTTTGTACTCACCGCGCACATGTACTTTAACGAGCCTATTGGACCTAGTTAGGTGTCAGTGCTGATCCCTTTTTTTCATGTGAAATACCAAGGCGATGTAACTGCATTTTTGCAAAAATGATTGGTCATTATTTTAACAATTTTAAACAGTAATGAACTGTTATGCACTGTTTATTGTTAGTATACTTTTTATGGTCGCACAGACCGAAATAAAGTTTTTCTGAACTGAACTGAAATTACACTTCCATGTGGATTAATTGGTGTACTAAGTTATTTGGCCTTACTTGGATTGTTTAATTTACTTATGTCTGGTTTTTCCAAGCTTGTCCACCAAATATTTAAAAAAGAGTCCCAGCGAAAGCAAAACTGTGGATAAAACAATAAAATAGAATGACAGCATTGACTCAAAAATGTATTTTTAAAAAACCTGTCAGTTTACTCGCTAAGTAAAATCCGGAAATTGGTAAGGTATTGACTAAACACAATGGAATCTGCTAGCTAAAGATCCAACCATCAGTACATTTCTCAGTAAGAAAACAAGTATAATTTTCAGATAAGAGCCTACAAATAGGAATGTAATGTCTCCTACTTACAAAATGGTTAACAGAGAACAAACAATGACTTCACAAATGTAGTCATTGTAGTACCTGAATATTTGCAATTGACAAGTGCAAAAAATTTAAGTTCACCACTACAAGGGATTTTATATCAGGGACTACGTTAACTGTTTTTTAAGTTACTAACATATGTTTTACTTTGTGGCTGGTAGCTCATTAATGTGGGCAGTACAATCAGTCCCCTAAGTGAAAGGATTGAAAAGCTGACACCTGATAAACCCTAGCTAAGCATTGTGCACAATATCACCATGAGGACAGAGCCATCACGGAAAGACTGCACACCCTACTAAATGTGAAGCAAGACCCAACTGGAGGCAATAGAAAACTTAGATTGCGCTGAATAGAGTTTGTGTGGAATCAGGTAGGTCCAGGCTGAGGACATGGGTCATCCCACTGACTGAAATTCTTTTATTGCAATTTTATATAGTGCAAACCTGGCACAAGGGCGTTCAAGTACTTTACAAAGAAACCCATACTATTTGAAATATTTGCTTTTCTTTTTTATGCAAAGGACGATACGTTACTTGCCCAGAATCACAGAATGTTTAGCCAAGGCCAGGATTTAAACCTAGCCCTCCCTGTTCCAAAGCTAGTTGTTCTAGGCAGAAGGTCACATCTCCGCTCATGAGTTTCAATATATATTAGCAAACTAAAAGAAAAAGCATGACAAAAACTTTGTGATTTGCATTCAAATTAAGAAACTACGCCACCATCATGAGCTCATGAACTTGCCAGCATGTACACTGAATGGATACCCCATTTATGCACTTACCTTACTAGTAGGCAATAAAGAACGTTTTCTACCATACAGATAGAAACATGTTACAGCATGTCTCAACTTTTATAGACTTTAATCAAAATGCAGAATATCTTTAAGAATTGTTACAAATAAGTTCTTCATACGGGGATATTGTCCACTACTCATGTCAAATTGGAAACTACTGTCACTATGAATACACAGTGACACAACATCAAGTTCCAGGTTTAGTAAAATGGCATTTGCCACTTTGTTCATACTGACTATGCCTATGAGGCACTGGAACTAGAATGATGCAACGGTACCATCCTACAGTGGTAAAGAACAGGCATGTGCTCTTGGAGCTTACATTATAGGGTTAATTAATAGTTTAAGATTAACTTCACCAGTTATGATTCAGCTTTCAGGCACTGCTTCCCTTTTGTAGTTGGGTTTCTCCTGTAACTATATCTATACACACTAGTAATGTAAACTTGGGTAGATCTTGGTTTCAACACTTTGAATTTGTACTCCATTCTCTGGTATTCTTAACGCACTATTACTTATGATTGGTGATACACTTTAAATATACATAACAATGAATTTAAAGAAGTTTACATTTATAGATATTATCACTTCTATCACGTGCATAACCTGGCACTTAACATCTTTTGTCATTTATTGGACCACATCAATTACTTACACATCCTTGCTCACACATTTAAGTTTCTAATATTGAATACTGTACCCCTATTTCTACCTTACAGCTTAATGTTTTGCTATGTGGACTTCATAACAGTCTACATCACTTAAACAAGGGCAGGCTTTATTTTGCCTAGAGCATAAGATGCACCATTGTACCGATATACGAGGTTCCACATAAGCTAAAAAATCCTATTACGCAAAGTATTCTTATAAAGGAAAGTCAATTGTAATCTCAATAAGTTTTTCACATTGGCACTTCTTTAAGTGACCACCGCGTAAATAATTTGCTCCTACCTTTTTTTACATCTCTTTATAGCAAACTACTGTCCAGACAAAGTGAATCAGTAGAAAGATTTTTACTAAAATGTAGAACCATATAGAGCTTATCTCTCTATTACCTTCACTACACTGTGCAGGCAATCCCCCGTTTAACTTATATTAACTTACCCTTATATCATTTGATAGCTGTTCTCCTTACAACATGTTGCAAACGTCATGCTATTTATTATTTATATATTTGGTGCCTATGAAAATATTTGAGGACTCTACCTAACAAAGATATTTCTATTCAGCTTTTTCCTAAAGTACTATCATGTGTTACTTTTTATTTTCTATTTTTTGATTAACACTCTGTATGAATCCAGTAGGGGAGGTTGATCACTAGTATTTTTTGGGTAGCAGAATAATTATTATTATTTTTTTTTAACTGATGACACCATTGACCGTGCTTTCAATGTATGCCTCGTTGAACCTTTCAATGGTGGCAGCATTATTGTAAGGTATTCTACTAACTGCTATGCAATCATCAGAGAATGTTTGCATGATCTCTTAAGAAGTCACTCAGTTATGGATAAGGACTTCAACGCCCACTCACATTGGTCATAATCATTAGGCTGAATGTATCCAGACATTACTAAAATATGATGTGAATACATATGGTTCGTCTTCTTTATGTTTCTGACTGTACTATTACTTACAGGCACATATCACCTGCTAAAGCCGTGATCCGTGAAAAGGAAAGGAAAGGAATCAAGTATTGGCTAATGTGTATGTACAAATTCACTGCACTTCAATTGCATTTTTACTTAACAAGGAAAACGCTAACGTATAAAAACAGATTAATATTCTCATTGTTTGAGTATTTACATACTCCGGTATTTCTTGTCCATTAAAGTGTACTTTTAATAAGACTCCTGAGGGTACATTTTCAACTTGCATTGGAGGGATATTCTGCCACAGATGTGCTGATGTGCTTCACGTGTGCTTATATGCAATGTCCACAGCTAAGAAGAGAAGAAAGCAGTTCAATGCTTTTTCCGAAATGTTTATAAAGAGTGTCTGAGAAATAAACAGGGAGCTTCAATGCGATAACAGGGTTTCCATCTTTATTATCGAAACACCACGCAAGTGCTCTTCACTCCAGAGGAGTGTCACATCTTGCTCAAGTGGAATATGCTCTCCTTCGAGGTCATGTGGCACAGTACCATTTTACTTTTCTTAATCTCTAGATTTTCCTCCATTTCTGAGTATTAATCCACAGTGAGTACCCTGTAGGCTAACTTTACACCACTATCCACCGAAAATGCGATTGCCTCCTTGTATTACCTCCATTTTTAATTCAATATTTAAAATAAACATGTGAGGTCACGCATATACTTACCCAAAGCCGTGAAAAAGTTATTCTGGTCATATAAAATCCACAGGCCACATCCAAGAAGTATGAGACCCAGAAGCTACAAGGAGTAAACAAGGGCAATATCATTACTTTACCTCTTTTAAAGCTTTGACTCAAGAACAGGTTGTGGAATTGCTTACCAGAAATACTCCGTTTAAGAGATTAAACAGATATCTCAGGATTGTTATTTTATCTTGTATTTTCATGGTTTTATGTTGCTGTTTTTGGTATACTTTGAAAATATCTGCAATGGAAAAAAAATAGAAAAGCTCAAATTAACAGTTAGCTATCTGATTTAAGCTGCCAATATATCATTAAAACTGACAGTGTAATAAGAAAAGGATGCAGCACAAGGTACTAGGTAATGTTAATTGTTCATTCAAACATCAGCTGGAATAAATTGTTCCTGTCCATATGAGGGCATTGTATGCAGCCTTAAGGTTGCCTTAAGGTAGGAATTACCTCCTTTGGGGAACGAAACTGCCGGATGGTCTGCTGAAGCACAATATTGCAAGTAAGATGGGCAAGAATAGAGAAAGTTATCATTTTTTATTTTCCCCATTATATACTGCTTAGTGGAAACGCTGGTTGGACCCTATATTTAGGAATTAAGGTGCTAGAACTTTTATGACGGCTGATTTATTATTATGCTGCACATTGATGAGTCTGTCCATTATGACTTTGCTCGCGTTTGTTTTGGACGGCCTAGGTTTTATGAAAGAAACACTAGGAATAGCTCAATCACCGACTTCCACTGACCAGTCTACATTGGGGGTCAGAAATTAATCCAAGTTTTAAATTAGAAATAAATCCAATCCAGATAATTAGATGCCCATTGCCCTACTTAGGGGCTCATTATGATGGGCGGATTCACTTCAGCCCGACACCGACTTGGTCATGGGACTGACCGACACCTGGTCGGCGGTCCTGATTGCCTCATTAGGATGCTCCAAACACTATTCGGGCGCATTCCCATATTTTACTATGGGAGCATGCATTACAGCCGTAACCCGGCCATAATGCATGCTCCCATAGTGAAATGGGAGGTGCGCTTCATCACTGCACCCCATGACAGGCACAAGGTGCAGGGATCAACAGGGGGGCACCACAGGTGCCCCCTCGGCCTCCAACTGGAGGCCGTGCACCAAAGGGGGCCCTGCTGGGGGCCCCCAAACACGCTTTCTGACATGGTTTCCATGTCAGACAGACCAGCATGGAAACCATGCTGGAAAGCATTATTGTAATCTCAAGGGCGGATAGAGCCGCCCTTGACATTACAGGCCGGATTCTGACTGGCGGACGGGTTCACCGAGCCTGTCGGAAGCCAGCCGGAATGACCGGCTGTTTTCCTTTCCGACTGCCTCCATCATAATGAGGTGGTCAGAAAGGAAACCGACCGGTCCATTACGATGCGGCCCTAAAGGCTCCGACCTCAGGTCGGAGCCTTTACGGGCCGTATCATAATCAGCCCCTTAGTGTTACCTTCCAAACATTTGATGAGCGATTATTAACCATCTTTTACAAAACAGAAACTGCAAAGATTATAACTCTTACAGTGCTAGGTTTTTAAATGCCGTTGCTGACCATGGGCCATGTTACAGCAAGTGAGCATTAGGAGGGTTTAGTTAAGACCCAGTCTCTGCCACAGTATTGGGCTGACTAGTGTCATAAGTTTTTGAAGAGAGGTAAGTGATTGCTTGCCACACCAACTTTCAAGGCATGTGTTGCTTTTGGTTGGAAATATATAGCGGCATTTGTTGATGTAGCTTAAGTAAACTTCTGAACAGAGCACAACAACATTCAAAAAACAACCTAACGACACAATTAAAACGTAATATGGCACATCACAAAAGCAGTCAAATCAGAACGGAAGACAACAACCACAGTACAACACGACAAAACACATTGCAAAATTGCAGCATATAAACAGAACAGCCCAAAAAAACAACAGAACATGTCACCACCACAACATTATTGTCACACCTTACCACCTCCAGAATCCTCTTATCTAATAAAGTGATAAAAGGTGTTTGAAGCAAACACTATCTTATCTTACCACTGAGGACATGAAATAGCGTCAGTCAAAAATGTTTTGTGATCCAGCTCCAACAGTGCTTTAAGCTGCCGGTAATTCATTTAAAAAACTGTTTTCATGGAAGGTCCTTTTTTTTTTAGACATTTTTCTATCTGAATTCATTGTCTAAGTGGATTCAAAGAAGCTATTCAATGCACCATTCAACGCTGGGTTCTTAGGTCTGGTTCTTATGTCGTACGTCGTACATCTGGGTCTTATGGAATCTTATTTTTTTTAATTCTTTGGATTCAATGGTAACCTAAGTGCTTAATATGAGCTGGTGCTTGTCGGTGAAGGCCACTGGCACTCATTTTCAAGGACCAGCACTTATTTTTCTGCATGAGACATTTACTGAGAGCCAGAGGGGGGAAAACGAACAAAGCGGATTGACGGAGGAAGAGACAGACAGAAAACCGTCAAGAATGGAGAAAGCAGGAGCCTGCAAGAGTGAGATGGGCAGGATGTGCCTGGTACTGAATTAAAGAGGCCTGAGGTGAATTCAAGACTATGCAGTGGCTGAGGGCTTCTGAGCAGAGCTGTAGGCACCTGTACTCATTCTTTTACAAATTAAGCACTGAACTGACTAAAACCTCCCAGTATCCAAAGCGGTCGGCAAGGGCTATGCCATGCCACAACATTTTCAAATTATTTATAAGAGGTTTAAATGATCACCTAAAAAGTACACCATCCAGGGGCTTGATTAAGATGGCAGAATGGTGTATGGCGCTCTCTGCCGGGCCACATTAGCAATCCTAAGGCATCCTGATGCCCAGTGCAGCCAGCTCGGGAGCCTGGTTCAGGGACAAGGGGGGATGCCCTCTCATTATGGAGAAAACACTGACAGCAGGAATAGAACTTGCAGAGGCGACCTCTGACTCAAGGTGGCAGGTGAACTGTAGCAAGTTGGCCACTGGCGGGGAGGGCCGTGCTGGTTGAGAAAGGGGCAGACGCCTGCCCAAAGTGAGACTATGGTGGTGGAGAGAGCCAACCAGTAGCAGCACGAAGAGTCCCAGTCACTGAAAGAAGATAAGGTGCTCTCCATAGGGAGCAGGCCAGGAAGCAACCAGACAAGATTAGTACTCACTAAGGGAGAGCAGTCGGCAGACAGGGAACTGGGGGGCCCACTTTGGAAGAGAAAAGGCCCTGAGGCCCAGAGGAAATTGACAACCCCACAGCATGAACAAATCGCCTCTATCAGGGGAGCCTGGATCCTCTAGCAGATGTGACGGGCCATGCCAACAAGATAATCGGTCTGTTGCACCAAGAGGCTGCCTGCCGGGGCCCCAGTCAGCAGATGTTGAGACCCTGGGAGGTGAGCTGAGGCTCTAGGGGTGAGGGTGAGGCTTGATGTTAGGATGGGAAAGACCCACCCCATTATTTTATTAAAAATATATATTACTGCCAAACAGTGGACTTTCAGCCCCCCCAAACCACCGGAGGCAGGTCTGGGGTAATTTTCCCTGGGGGGTCAGAAAGACTGTTGCCCCATTTACTTGGGGGGGCATGGCCATGCCCATGCAGAACAGCCTCACCCCTATATTTTTTTTAGTAACACTCCCTGGCATCCAGTGGGCTTTCTGCCCCCCAGGGTGGCAGATGGGGGTAATTACTACAATGTGCCCCAATGGGTCAGAGAGACTGATGTCCCATTTATTTTGGGTGGGGGTATGGCCATGCCCATGTGGGCAGCCCCCACCCCTATATATCTTTTTTTTAATTCCCCCCAGGGGGCACACTAGGGGAATTACCCCAATCTGACCACCAGGGGGTCAGAAAGACCGCTGCTTCATTTAGTTGGGGTGGGGGCATGGCCACCACCCCTATATTAAAATTAGAAAACCTTTCCATGTAGTCTAGTGGGCTTTCTGCCACCACGGGGGACAGATCAGGGGTAATTACCCCCATCTGCCCTCCAGGGGGACAAAAAGACTATTGGCCCATTTACTTGGGTTGGGGGCATAGCCATACCCATGCTGGGCAGCCCCCACCCCTACATTTGAAAAAGAAATCCCTGGCTTCTAGTGGGCTTTCTACCCCCTGGGAAGCAGATCAGGGACAATTATCCAAATCTGCCTCTCAAAGGGAGCAGTAAGACTGTTGCCCCATTTAGTTGGGGTGGGGACATGGCCATGTCCATGTGGGCTGCCCCAACCCCATATTTTTTTTTAATTCCCTGCCGTCTAGTGGGTTTTCTGCCCCACCCCAGGGGGGCAGATCGGGGATAATTACCCTATCAGCTACCCCAGGGGGCCAGAAAGACTGTTTCCCAATTTATTTGGGGTGGGGGCATGGTCATGCCCATGCTGGGTAGCCTCCACCCCCACAAACCTATAGTATTAATAATCCCTGATGTCGAATGGGTTTTCTGAACCCCCGCCCCCAGGGAGCAGATCAGGGTTTTTGCCCCATCTGCCCCCGGGGGGTGGGGCAAAAAAACTGTTTCCTATTCTTCTTGGGGGTGGGGGCATAGCCATGCCCTTGTTGGGCAGCTCCCACCCCTAAAAACCTATAAAATTAATATTCCCTGGTGTCTAGTGGACTTTCTGCCCCCCTCCCCCCCATGGCGGCAGATCGGGTGTCATTGCTCCCATCTGCCCCCCAGGGGAGGTACAAAGGCTTAAATAAAAAAGTAATCAAGGGCGAGCACAAGCCCTTGCCCAAAGGCCGCTCCCCCATCCCTGGTGTGTAGTAGGTGGATCCCTGCTTGGGGATCGCTCTCCTGTTGTGATACCCAAGCAGGGATCCATTGGGCAGAGGTACCATTACCTCTCCAGTTAGAATCAGTGCTCGGGGTTGAGATATCACCCTGAGTACTGATTCAGTGAAAGTAAAACAAGCCTATCGGCTCATTTTACTTTCACTGCGAATAAGTCAGCGTGCCCTGTGAGCCGATCGACATTGCAGTAAAAAAAAAAACTCAGACTGCTCAGGAAGCTCTTCCTGAGCAGCCTACTGTTAGAAAAAATAAAGGACACCCTCTGGTGCCGCGCACCAGAGGGGGCTTTTTTTTACATCCCCAGTGTCGGCCAATGGCCGACACATGCACTGGGGAGGTAGTGCGAGTGTCGGCCATTGGCTGACACCCGCACTTAAAAAGTTAAGAGAGATATTAAGCGTGCATATATTAGCTTAGGGTGAATTGTACTCATCTGAGTCTATTCTTTTGCAGGTTTCGCAGTGCCAGAATCAGTGAAGACCGGGGATGCTGGTAGTATGCTGTCGGCTGGGATGACTGGACAATCAAGACTGAAGTCGTTCCAGGAAGCTGGACAGGATTGTGCAGGTAAGTCTGACAACCGAACAGGGACTTTCTTCTGCTGGTGCTGAGTTACCAGTTGACAGGCAGGGCGTGGCAGGCGGGCGTGCCTTTTATAGGCTTTCATAGGCTCTGGATTCAAAATGGCCCCCTAGAAGATTCCAGAAGGTTTCGGATTCAAAATGGCCACCAAAAAGGTTCCAGAAGGTTCTTAAGGTAGGTAACCTAGTGGAAGTGGGCCAAAACCGAGTGGTGGAGAAGTACTGGCCGTGACACTACTCCATTTTGTTGTGTATGACTACAATGTTTCATGGGGCCCCCAGTTATCTTGCGGGGATAGCGGCAACTCAGGGCAGGCCATATTAGAGGTCATGACAGATAGCTAGACAATACAGGCAACTGTATGGCTGATAGTGCCTATTAAAATGATGCAAAATTTAAACTAACAAAGTAGGAATGTGTGATGAAATATGTTTGGCACTTTTCTAGTGTTGGCTCTGACTTAAGTTATGACTGCTGAGATAGTTATAATAATTATCATTATTTTGATACATTTACTTTGCAAATAATTATGCATAATAAATACCCACTCATTGTGTGAGTTATCTCTCTCCTGGAACCAGAATGGGGTTTCACCTATAAAACCACTGCAGAGGAGAAATCCTCTGACAGGTTTTGTCTGACTCCTAACCCTCCCTGTGTAATAGAGCATAACTCATTGGAGAGAACAGCTTTACTTTTGGGCCTAGGGAGATCTACCCAATGGGTCCCAGTTTGCAGGGAACATAACAAAACCCAATCAGGGTCGTATTCAAAAACCTTATGAATGTGAATTGACTTTGGCGAGAATGAGTCTTTTGGTGCTCACATATTTAGAGCACAATATATTTGTCTTTAGATGTCCTTATTCGGATACTGCCCATACAGTTCTCTTACAATCACTTTGAACAACATTCAGTCAGGAAGTGTTATACTTGGCATGCTATGTTGTCAAGTGTTTCCCGCATGGCCCATTGTAGTTTTCCCTATGTTAGCCTAACTGTGCACATTATAGTCCTCATTTTCTTTGCACACTTTACCATAAAAGCGCTGGCTTTCACACCGAACCTGCATATGTTTTTGCGCTCTGTTCTTTTCCTGGGTTTTAGTCTGAACACCACAGACAAGGACAAACAACAATGTCCCTTGTTATTCTTGCTGGCCAGGCACTGGCACCAAGCCATAACACAAAAATGAAGCTGTTGTTTATGTGCACACATGTCCTGTCATATAGATGACCACAGGAGCCAAAAACACACACATGGAACGAGAGTTCTGAGACAAGATCACTGCGTCTGCTGAGATGTAGAGTGTCCATCTATGTATGTTAAGGGGTCCACCACTAATCCCAGAGATCGTTGATATATAATCATTTAGCTTCAGGGGCAGGGGGTTTAGGTTACTTTGTACTATATAATGACAGGGCTTTTCATGGTATACGGTTTTTTAATCATGATAACAGTATTTTTAGAATGCATTTGTTTTCTATTTGTGGCATGAATACGACATTTCAGCTCACGATAGTTTCAATTAATATTCTAAACTTCCTTCATGTCTCCTGTTTAGCTTATTGTGGACAAGTACAAGTGAGAGAGCGAAAGGGTGTGTCCTGTTACCACGATCCATGAGTGGGTCGAGAGTGTTGTGTTCTGGGGTGCCAATTCAATTGTTTTTCAGGTAAGGTTAGGAGGGCAAGTGAGGCACTATAGCTAGTCGGACTCTGGCTTATGGATGCTGAGGTGATATGGAGCTCAGTCCCTACATACTGATGTTCTATGGTCCCAAGCATAGTTCTGTTCTTCAGCAGAATCCCTGCAACAATGTGAGCAGGTGAAACAGATCCTTATCAGATAAATGTTTGTGTGAATGCTCACAGCAAACTGAAATTCAGTTTTCATTCATTTATTCCTGGCAATATTCTACATTTAATAATTTTGGTATATGGCAAGTGAAGAAGTCAGTGAAGATTTCCAAAATGAATTAATTCAGGTACAATTTGCAGTACAAAAAAATATTTTTAATGGCTGAAAACCTCTGGAATCATTACATAGGTGGGATGGATTTACCAGGAATAACTTCTAATGTATTTTGTTTAACTAAAACTATGTAGATTTTTGACCAATTTAATTCTTCAAAATAATTGCTGTTGGCATTTACCTTGTCTTTTCAATTCAAAACAACTTGAATTTGACTCATTTAATGAGTGATTAGCATTTTTAACAAAATGTATGATACAACAATTCAAGCAATGTTTAAGATTCCAGTATTACAATTTATGTACACTAATTTCATAGTCACAACCTATCTGAAAGCAGAAAATGGATTTTGCCAAATTAAAGACTATATAGCAAGAATAAAGGTTCAGTAAGCAGAAATCGGAAAACAAAATTGCTTGCCATGAAAGAATTGCTTATTATGAACTATGTGTGGGTTTGGAAAACTAATGGGAACACTGTTAGCAACATTTACAACATACACCATGGAATCAAATCTCATAACCCAAATAGGCACGGAGAAGGTAACACATATATTTCTGTTATGACAATGTCCTACACATGTACTAGTTATGTATTTAGTATGTATTTTGACAGAGAGCAAGGTGCAACAATACATCTTTTTAATGCCTAATGGGCCTATTTCAAGTGTGGTGGACAGCCTGGTGGACAGCCTGCCAGCTGGTCAGGTCAGTGGAGGCTCTAGCCTATGCGCCATGGGTGGAGTTCTGCATACCTCATTTAGAGATACCCGTCTGCCTTGCAGGGTTTGATGTGCCTTCAGTGCTTCTGCCAGTGAGGTTAATGTACTGAAGGCAGAGATGAATGCTGAGCAGGAGCCATGTTTGTTTCACATGCACTGCATTAATTTCCTATTTTATCGCAACTAATCTCCAAAGAAACAGTACTATGGCCTTGACATTCAATGAGTCTTATTGCTGTATGCCAGGACTACTGTTTGTTTTTCTAGGCCAGGTCTGCCATGCTTTTGGTGTTACCCCGAAACCAGTTCCAGGATGCTTGTTTCCAGTCCAGGGAGGATCTGGCCTGGCAGTTCGGGCTGGACTGTTCCCATAGGGAGCAGGGTCAAGACTGATTTGCATATGGCTGGGTCAATACTGATATGGTGTGGCATGCAAAAAAACTATGGATTTAGGCCCAGATCTCTGTACTGGGGTGAATGTATGACATTGTTCTGCATTCTGCCAATCAATTGTTCTTTTTGCATTTGTCACCCCGAGTGGGACGGGTATGCCCAGATGTGGGTCCCGTGCTCTCCATGCCACTAGAGTCAAGCTAGCCTGGTTGATGAGGGGTGAAACCCTAAAACCGGTCCTGGGATGCTTGTTTCCAGTCCAGGGAGGACCTGGCCCGGTAGTTCGGGCTGGACTGTTCCCATAGGGAGCAGGGTGACGACTGATTTGCATATGGCTGGGTTCAAACTGGAATGGCATGGGGGGCAAAAAAACGATGGATTTAGGCTCAGATGTCTGTACTGGGGTGAATGTACGACATTGTTCTGCATTCTGTACATCAATTGTTCTTTTTGCGGTACTGTTAAGTCAGCAGTAATACTGTAAGGCGTACTCTCGGTTGACAGAAGAACCCTCCCCTGGAGGCATAGTTAAAGCACCATCAATCCTGCATGAGTCCACCTAGGATCAACACAAGCTCTACCTATAAAGTCACTGATAAGCCACCAGTAATAAAATATGGAGTTCACCCGGGAGCAACAGAATTTCGTTATGCAACATGCCTGTCAATTGTCTGAAACAGAGGAAGAGCTGTGGGGGTCAGCAGCCCAGGATGACACATGCATTGAATCCAAGCATTAGGACAGACCCAAATTAAGGTAGTTCAAAAAAGACTTGGAAATTGAACTGGATCGTCTCCAATTGAACTTCATTTTACCTGGAGTAGAGATTAAAGAAAATGTTCTAAAGAGTGTGACTGTGGCGCGAATCGTCATTTGGTTAGACATCGAGGCATAAATGCAGACGAATTGCCTTCGATTATAAAGTAGACAATGTACATTAACTTTTTGGGACTTAGCATATTTTCTCCAGGAATGAGGGAAAAACAATTTTTGGTCGAGTTTTCTAAAGCGTTGGGAGATCTCAGATTAGCGTCTGTTGCTGTCAAGGGTCTTTACAATGGGAAGATTATGCATCAGCGAGTTTTATAAGATGTACTCCTGTGTTTGCATAATATCCCAACACCATGCCCATTAAAATAGGGATTTATATACAATTATCTTTAAGTATAATATGAATACAAGTACTATTGTGGATCCAAATGTAAATGTAAAAGAAGCCACGCTTCATAAAAAGTTTCTGCCTGTGGTGATTGGTGAACAGACACAACTCATATGCTGGCATGTGTCCACCAGAGAGACAGCAGAGCTATCTTCTAAATGTATTACAGTAAAATTCTAGGGCTACGCAGCACGAGAAAACCCCTGGCGAAGGTTTTGTCCTAGGAGACTACTGAATACAAAAGCAATATAAAAATCCAATCTCTTGGGGGCGTGGCTTGGCCAGCAATCATGGCGGACGCAGAGTAACTGAGCTCCGCGCGCCCGCCACCTAAATCCTACATATATCCTACCCGACTTACCCTGCCTGCAGGATATCCTTGCCGCATAGGACTGGGAAGGTATCAGGCATCCAGCTGGAGCCCAAAGACGGCGATTTCACTACCTCGACAACGTGCGAGAGCGAAGATCGGGCGGAGTGCGCCGCGGCTGGAACTGGGCGTCTCCCGCATTGCCGATCGTCTGGCGAAGTAACGGCTGTGGCCTTGCCCTGGGCTATCTTTGTCCCCGGTGAGGTGAGAGCGAGTGCTGGGGGGCTCGGCGGGGGCGCCCGGCGGTTGCGTATCCCCGCCCTCGGGTCCCCTTAAGTGGCGGTTGGTTGCCGGCTGGGGCCTGGGCAAGGAGGGGCTTCACGGACCTGGCCTGGTCCCGCTGTGGCGTGAGGTCTACTCCGGCCTGGGCGCCGATCGGCTTGGGGACCGCTTGCATCGGGGCCTTGGGGGCCGGGGGTGGCTGCGCTGCGGGCCGCGCCTGCGGAGCCTCGCTGACGCTGCTCTACGAGGTCTCGCCTGGGGAGGCGGCTCACCGTAGCAGGGCTCCTGGGGGTCCGCGGGGCCGCACTGGGCCTTGGCGGTGGAGACGAGGGACAAGGGGCCCGCCCACAGTGCCCCATCGAGCGGCCGCCGGACGCGGGGCTCGCAGCGGCTATCCATTTCGGCAGATATAATTAGACCAGAGTGGGATTGCTGCACAGCGCGGAGCTCCCCCGCACACCCGAGGACCGCGGGGGCTCGGGGACCCGGGTTGGGCCCCCGGGGGTGACCTCCCACATCGGCTGCTATTTTGACTCCCCCGGGGACATCTGATTGGAGGGAGCTGATACCACCGGCCCCTGTGTCTTCCTGGCCATACAGCCCAGGGCCCCTTGGCGGAGGTACAGGAGGTGAGACGCCCCCTTGAGGTGCCACCTAGTCACCTGTAATACACTGCACCTGGCAGCATCTAATACAGAGGACAGAGTAGACTGGAGGCAGTGTCGTATTAGGGGTGCCCCGCGTGTTGGTGGTCCGGTGAGCTTGGTTGCACTAGAGGGGCCTGCTTAGCTACCTGCAGCTGGTTGCGGAGGTGGCTGGAGTAGCTCAGGTGCGGCTTGCGGCCTAGCTGTGGGCGGATTCCGTGGGGGCTGGCCGCGGGGTGCCCCCCCTGGAAAGTCCCCCGAGGGGACAGATTGAAGTCCTCGTGGATCCTCACCCACCGTCCGATTCAGCCATCCATCCAAGGGTGCAGTGGTTGATCTGTTGGCAGTCCACGCCATGGGGAAGGACAAGCCTGGGGCCACGGGCCCGAAGCAAAGTACGCTGGATCAGTATGCATCGTCCACAGGTGGAGGGCCTCCCCCCGGCTCCGTTCCCGACAATGCGGCCTTGCTGGCAGCCATCACTGACATGAGGGACACGCTGGAGGCCAAGATCGGAGTGGTGGGCACCGAGGTCTCCTTTCTGCAGCAGAATTTACGCAAGGCTGTTGACCGAATCACAGAGGCAGAGACACGAGTGTCCTCCGTAGAGGATAACGTACAGACCCTCCAGCGTCAGGTCAATAAATTGACAGTGATCTCACAAGAGCTGGCTGCCCGGGCCGAAGATGCCGAAGGCCGCGCTAGACGCAGCAACCTCCGCTTCATTGGCTTTCCGGAGGGATGGGAGGGCAGTTCAATGAAATTACCGGCAGACAAACTATCGGCATGCTTCGTTGTTGAGAGGGCCCACCGGGCTCTTACAAAGAAGCCACCCCCGGGCGGGGCTCCGCGACCGGTTATTGCCAAGCTGTTGAATTACGCGGACAGGGACGCGGTGCTGCAGTACTCCCATCTAAATAAAGACAAGCTTGTCTTCGACTCCAGGCCAATCATGATATTTCCGGACTACACCCGCATGGTGCAGCCACAAAGACAGTCCTTTACCGCAGCAAAGCGGAGACTACGCGACCTCAACATCTCCTACATGTTACTTTACCCAGCCAGGCTCCGAGTGATCTATAACTCCAAAACTCTATTCTTTGATACGCCCGAAGCAGTCTTTGCTTGGACAGATGAAAGGATGCATTTGAAGCTGCATTCCCCGCCACCGCTGGAATCCGACTCCTCAGTGGGCTCACAGCGTAATCGACCACGCAGGACGAAGTCCAAAAGACGGCATCGCTCTGGCTCAGATCGCCGATCCTCCAGCCCTGCGCAGGCTACCTAACTGACCCTAGGCCTGTAACACTTCTATTGATTCATACTTGTCTTTCCAAGGGCCTGAATAATCCCTCTTAATTTGCACGGCGGGGATTGATTCTATATGTGGCGGCTGGCCGCATTGCCACCGGACCCCCAAGGTTCATGTTGTTGTATGGGATGGGTGGGATCCATTGGGGAGGGGGCCACGGGGCCCGATGTTCGTGTCCTGAGGTCCCCCTCACCGCGACAGATGCTCCTCGTTTTTGGCAGTATCGGGCGGGGGAGGGGGGAGGTTGGGGGGGGGGTTTCTTATTTCTAAAGTTATGTTTTTGTTGTTGGTTTACGCAGGCTCATGTCCCACTCTTCAACTGGTAGACATTCATCATTAGACCCAGACTAGATACATGGCTTCTTCAACTCTGACTCCCCCAATTGGCGAACTGAAGATAGTGACGTGGAATGTCCGGGGACTCCTCAATAAGGTTAAAAGAGGGGCTATCCTTAGGCAGGCCAAACAATACGGGGCTGACATCCTCCTCCTGCAGGAGACGCACCTTCTGGGCAATAAGGCCCCCTGTCTAGCTAGATTTGGATTCCGACAAGTTTTCCATGCCGGATTCACCAGGGGTTCCCGTGGGACGGCCATTCTCATTCACGCCCGAGTCCCCTTCCTCCATAATAAAACCTGGACAGACCCCGGGGGTAGATATCTTTTTTTGATGGGGACCCTTCATGGGGAACAAATCACGCTGGGCTGTGTATATGCCCCTCCGCCCCTCGGAACCACATTTGTTGAAAGTCTGACTCGGTTGTGGGGTGAGCTTCCTGAGGGCCTGTCAATATTGGGGGGCGACTGGAATGACACAATGACTTTCCTTGACAGGAGACGGGGATCCGGGGTGGCTCCCCCCATGGGCACCTCTAAATTGTCATCCCTTGCAGGTGCACTGGGTTGGGCGGACTTGTGGAGGGTATATCATCCATCCGAGATAGGCTACACATACATGTCGGCAACACACGGTTCTCAATCCCGATTGGATTATTTGTTTACACCACAGGGTTATGTCCACAGGTTCTCCCAGGTTTCACACCTTCCGAGGGGATTATCCGATCATTCGCCTGTCACGGTGACACTTCTCCTAAATTTTCGGAAGCCCCCGTTTCGGTGGCGGATGTCCCCATGGCACCTACGGAATCCAGAGTATCAGGAGTGCATTCATACAGCGGTCCAAGAATGTTTCTCTATGAATACTGACTCCACTCCCTCCAGAGCTACCTTGTGGGAGGCCCTGAAACCTACCATTAGAGGGGTGGACATCAGTTATAGGACCACCGACAAGCGGAAACGTGCCGCCCAAAGGCACGAACTAGAGGCCCATTGCCTCACTCTGGAAGCTGAATACGCTTCAATACCTACTCCAGCTCTGTGGAGAAATCTGTCCCTGGCACAACAGCAGCTGCATCAATATCTGACCGATGAGGCCAAAGAAATCTGATTGGCGTCCCAATACCGGATTTACCAGTGGGGGGGACAAATCAAGCAAAATGTTACATAGACTATGTCAGGCCAGGCAGGGCCCGGCCGTGGTTCCTGCCATCAGGGGAGAGGATGGAGTGTTGCGCACCGCTCCCGCAGAAGTTCTAGATGAGTTTGTGCAGCATTTCTCCTCGTTATATGCTCGGAGGGAACAGGTTTCAAAAGATGTCATCGCGGAGTTCTTGCGGGATATCCCCCCACAACGGCTCTCCGCCCAGACGAAGGAGCTCCTGGACGCCCCCATTACACTGGACGAACTGACAGCTGCAGTCAATGCGCTGCATTCAGGCCGTGCTCCCGGCCCCAATGGTTCCCCATGGAGTTCCTCCGCTCCCACATGACCGAGCTGTCCCCACACTTGTTGGGTTCGATTCATGAGGCCTTGGAACAGCGATTACTGCCTCTGGACTGGCGCCAGGCTGAAATAGTCCTCTTTCTAAAGCCTGGTCGCCCGCCGGAAGACCCATCCTCGTACCGCCCCATCTCCTTAATCAATTTTGAATCTAAACTACTCGGGAAAGTCCTGGCTGACCGCTTGAGGTCGTGCATTTCGGACATTGTCCATGCGGACCAATCCGGATTCATGCGCATCGTGCCACCCGCCATAACATTCGTCGGGTCCACAACGCCATGGCCAAGGCACCCGAGTTGGGACGCTCCGCGGCCCTGCTTTTGGCCGACATTGACAAGGCCTTTGACTCCCTTAGTTGGGAATATCGTTTCCAACTCCTGGAGGCGGTCAATCTCGGCCCACGCTTCCTAGCTTATGTACGCCTACGGTACACTGACCCTGAGGCCTCTGTGCGAATAGCCGGTCATCGCTCCTCCTTCTTCCCAGTGGGCAGCGGCACACGACAGGGCTGCCCCTTATCTCCCCTCCTCTTCGCCTTGGCAGTGGAGCCCCTGGCGGTATGGATTCGCAGGGATCCGGTACTTAGAGGATTTGATTGGCCGCACTCTCAGTCGGACCGCATTGCACTATATGCGGACGACATCTTGTTCTTTATCACCGATCCATGGATTTCAGGGCCCCTTATCCTGCAGATCCTCCGGGTCTTTGGCCAGAACTCAGGGCTCCACACCAATCCTGCCAAGTCGGTGCTGTTTCCAGTCTGTGGCCACCAGTGAAGAGGCACGTGGGCGTCCCAGCTAAAGCACGAAACGGACGGCTTCCAATATTTGGGTGTATATATATCCCCTTATCCGCAAGTCTCGTGGACGCGCAATGTGCTCCCGCTCCTGGCCAATATCCATGAGGATACGGCGGTTTGGTCCTCTCTACCACTTTCGTTATATGGGCGGTCCGCCATCTTTAAGATGGTCTCTCTTCCCAGGGTTCTATATCGCCTCCAGAACTACCCATATCATATACCGCGGGCGTGGTTTGCACAGATCAATGCCATACACAATAACTTCCTGTGGGAGGGGGTGCGGTTCGTGTTGCACTCCAGACATGCACGCAGTCCACATATTGTGTGGGTATCGCAGCAGCAGATGTATATTCTTACTACGCGGCCGCACACCTGTTAATTATTAATGACTGGTGGTACAATTCACCCACGGACCCGGCGTTCGCTTTAGAGCATAGAGCTATGGGGAATACTTCTCTTTTGCACCTCCTATATAGCACAAAGAGTTTGGATCCTTTACCCCCGGCCACCCAGACCACAATCAGGTTGTGGAGGTATGTGGTGCGTCGAATGGGATGGCATGGACGGCTTACACAGGCAACGCCCCTATGGCACGGATCTTATTTGCGGCAGGTGGTGGCCCTGAAGGGATTCCGTCAATGGGACCTGATAGGCATCTCCACCCTGGGGGACATTATGCGGGGTACAGATCTTAAATCATTTCAACACCTACTAGACGAGTTCCAGTTACATAAAACTCAATTTTATAGGTACCTCCAACTACGGCATGCCCTGTCTCCCTCACAAAGCGATACCAAAGGCGATGATGGACGGAGCGTTAGAGCAAATCAAACACTCACCCCCAGTCAACTGATCTGGGTTTAATCCATCATCATTCTTTAGCTCACTCCACCACCCCAGTTCAGACATGGCCATATGCAAATCAGTCTGACCCTGTGCCTCATGGGAACAGTCCAGCCCGAACTGCCAAGCCATGTCTTCCCTGGACCGGAAACAAGCATCCTGGGACCGGTTTCGGGTTCAAAACCCTCATCAGCCAGGCTATCTTGAATCCAGTGGCAAAGTGAGCAAGGGACCCACGTCTGGGCATACCCTGCCAACTTAGGGCGAACAACGCGATACCAAAGGGGATGATGGACGGAGCGTTAGAGCAAATCAAACACTCACCCCCAGTCAACTGATCTGGGTTTAATCCATCATCATTCTTTAGCTCACTCCACCACCCCAGTTCAGACATGGCCATATGCAAATCAGTCTGACCCTGTGCCTCATGGGAACAGTCCAGCCCGAACTGCCAAGCCATGTCTTCCCTGGACCGGAAACAAGCACAAGACAAGGAGGGCTTGGCAGGATGACATCCCCGACCTGACGGACGATGATTGGGCTGAGGCCATAGCTAGTCCCCGGGGTGCTGCGGTGGCTTCCAGATACCGCCTTATCCAGTTTAAGTATGTACACTGCGTATACTTTACCCGGTTGCGCCTCTGGAGGATGGGAATGGTGGCGTCCCCCTTGTGCCTGCGTTGTGATAGGGAAGAAGGGACCTTTCTTCACACAGTGTGGAGCTGTGTAGCTCTGCAACCCTTCTGGCATAGGGTACTGACCTGCCTTAAAGAGGTGTTATCCTGGGACCTGCCGTCTGATCCCCGTTTGGTTCTCCTTCATGGGAAAGAGGACATAGGAGGTAACCGGTACAAACAGCATCTACTCTTTCTTGCCCTTACCATCGCCAAACGCGATATCGCTCAAATGTGGAAGGGTACCTCCCCTCCGACAATGGGCAAGTGGCGTAGAGAACTAGATAAGTGCATAGGTGCCGAAATGGCTGTCTTTCAGGCAAGGGGCTGCCCTCAAAAACATAGAAAGATCTGGTCCCGATGGGCTGCCTATAGGGGATCGATCTCCCTCCCCTTCCAGCACAGTCCCCATAGGGGTGAATCAATGGGTTGTTCACGGTCTGTTTTCCACAATGCATTTCTGTATCTCCATGGGTTGATAAAAATACTAACATATGCTTACCAATGTAGAAGGGGTGGGGAAGCTTGCGTACAGTTTTCAATGTGTTTTCTTTTGTTATATATGCAAATTGTGCACATGGACGGCTCCGCTCATTGTAATCCTTTGCAAATTGTTTTATATGTTGAAAAGTGTCGGGCCCTCGCCCATGTGGTACTCTCAAAACTCAATAAAATATGTTTTCAAAAAAAAAATCCAATCTCTTGGTTTAAGGCAGAAAAAACTGTCACGCGAAATAAAAAGGATGACTCCTCACAGAAGTTGTTGATCTTTATAAATCAGCCTCTTGGTGTGCTGTGACGTTTATCTAAAGCTTCAGATAGAAATACGCCAAAATATATCTTAAATGTGGTTCTGCCATGTAGAGAAATGCCCATTCGGCGCTATGCGTTTACGTAAGTATCTCAATCTCTCACACACGTTCACTTTATACTGGCATCCACGGGCAATGCGCGTTATAGATATCAATCAACGTTTGCAATTCTTACCCGCATTAGCAGTTCAGTCAGAGTTGCAGATGTTGGATTCTTCCTTTTATGAAAATCAGTAAATATTTTTTTTTTTCCTGAGGCTCATTTCTTCATTGAATTGTAGCCGTTTAAGAAGCGCGGTGTGTTGTCACGTAAACACAGCTACCTGCCTGCAGTGGTTCTAAAGTACAAAGATCAACAAACACTTCCTCCTTGGGTAGAACAGTTAGGTCTGAACACATCTCGAGGGTGTGTACTGTAGATATCAGCAGCCAAGAATCTGTACGTTTTGGCGCATGGTGCATTTTTAAGTCCGGGCTGACAGCGCCAAAGTTAGAACAAAGACAGTAGGCCAGAATTATTCATTGTGAAAAGCATGTGTAAAAGCCAAAAGGTCTTTAGGGGAGCACAATCATCACACTGTGTTAAAGCTTTGTAGATAGGTTATTTTTTTACAGGAACCCCAAACCAAGCTACATAAAGCACACCAAGTAATATAGGGAACCAAATCAATGCATGAATATATATGCTAACAATGAGGAAGATTCCCTCACAATCTACAGAAGTTGCTAGTAAGATGGGAACACACTTCCACTGTAGGGTCAATATCGGAAATCCATATCTACTATAAGCAATAAGTATCTTTCAGCAAGAACAAATAAGATCCTGTTTCTCACCATATGGTCCTCATCTTAGAGGGGACAGTTGTAAAGGTTTAGCTCATAGTGGGTGCCACGTGGGGAGTGACCAGGACAAGCATGGTGGCGGTCACTCAACACTGAGCTCCAGGACAACTGGGCCCTGCCAATGTTTCCATCCTGACAGGAAAGGTGTGCCAAACCCCTGGCGGACCTGAGTGACAACTGGGAACCCACGTGGTGGAATCTGGCACATTTATGGTTGCAGGAGGGGTGGATGCCGTTGGATCAAGAAAGCGGGCTGGTCCAAGCGGCTGACACAAGATGGCAACGGACTGTGCCTGACCCGATCCTGAACTGCTGAAGAGCTGACCGGTGACCTCTGACCAGAATGATGACACAAGTGAGCCAACAATAAAGAGAGGGAGAAGGGACAACAGTCACAACACGGAAGGCCGCACTACCAAAAGATTGTGTGACAAAATTGCCTGAAAAGTTGGGCACCTCACACAGAGACAGGCAAGAGCGGTGCACGTTAGCTGCTATGAGTGCTGTGCCCAGAGAGAAGGGGAGAAGAAATGGGCTCCTGCAATAATCCTCGCCCCACCCCTCTGTCGTGTAGTTCCTATAGTACCCCTGAAGGACCTGCGCGTTTGGATAACATATACTGCGGGCTTGGTGGCAGACTAACTCTGAGCACCCCCACCGTATATGTTAGCCTAGTTTGCATTAGCTAGCTCGCAGTGCCACTAGTGTCTCCTCTTATCGGGGAGAGATTAGTTTCTGCCAACCTTAGAACATGACAACCCTGATTCCCTCAGAATCGTGGAAACAATGTACTACCTTTCGCTCAGTCACTCGTGCTCACTTATTCGGTTTGTCTCAGAGAGTTACACAGAATAAACAGTCGGGCGTTTCAATAAGTATTTATTGAACAGTTGTTATTCTAGTGTAAAATATATGTGCTGCGGTAACCAGCAGACAATAGCAGAGATATATTATCAGCAGTACGATAAAAGCAAAGGGATAGAACAGTTCTACCATATTGCAATAATCATGAATACATACATGAATATAAAAGCATTATGCAAGTGCGCGTACTCCTACGATGCCTAACTAAATGTACCTGAGTGTACCTAGCATATGTGTAGATCTAAAGCCTAAGAGCCAAGAATCCTTCTAGGATTTAGTCGAACCCCCATACCTGAATAGAGAGAGTGTGGGACCCCGTCCTGGTCTCGAGTTGGATACCCCATTAGGGCTGTGTCAGACCGCTGTCAGCTGGAGCAGCTGCATGCAGGAGCTTCAGCGTCTCTGGTCAGTGTGTCAGCATGGAAGTCTCGGTTCCCTCTGTCTTACCGGGGCAAGATGTGGTGTATTTATACCCTAAAGAGTCTCGGTCCTCAGTATGGTTTGTTTGGACATGAGGAAGACGTCAGGGGTGAACTTTGTACATACATATTATGCCAGTGGTGTATTCCTAGAGAGCCATGCATAATTAATGAGTACAGTGTGGGCCTGTGTTTGGAAAAAACCCTGCTGTATTCAAAACCACAGGATAGATAACGTTCAGCCCTCAGAGCTCGTTGTGTACTAGCTGGGACCAATGTAGGTGAAAGATCATGCCTATATAAGGAATCATGACTATAATAGGACATGTACAGTTATGACCATAATTGGGCATATGCGGCTATGACCATAATAGGGCAAGTACGAATATGACCATATTAGGGTAAATATGAACATGTCCATTTTAGGGCATGTACGAACGGGTCTACATTAGGGCCTCTATGCGGGATATAACACTTCCAGGCACACATGTTCCTGAGAATCTGTGGCAAATCTGTTGTAAAGATGAAGAAGCGGGTAGCGGAACTGACACTGGATTATGGCCACAGGTGGAACCAGAGAGACCCAGTGAGAAGACATTATTATAATTATTATTTTGAATTTATAAAGCACGACTATCACTCAGCGGGCATCTTGGCGCTTGTAAATCAGGGAAGAGGATTCGGGCATTTTTTGGGGAATGGGCTATCTTTCCATGCATTTATCTATTTCCAGGGGTACAGCCAAGTTTTTAGGTCCTTCCTGAAGCTCAGCAGGCTTGTGTTGGTTCTAAGGGAGAGAGGAAGCTTGTTCAAGAAACTTGCGCATTGTACCTGGAATTTGTACCATGCATTTGATTACACCCAGGGATCAATAGAGAGCACCAGAGCGTTATGCCAGCATCACCGGTGAGTGGGAACTGGTGAACAGAATGGAGCTGAAGGAGTAGTGGGCTAAAGATACAGGGAGGTGGGGTCCACTGGACAACAAAACGGGGTGCCCTCCACCCCATATGGACCTTGGCAAGTGCTGGGCTCACTGATCAACATTCAAAGCTACCAGGACCAAAACAGAACCTCAGCAGGTAGCCCCCTCCCATTTCCCCCTCCTACTATAACCATTTTTTCTCCAGGCGGATTGCCTCAGTGACAAGGAGACAAATTTGAGCTCGGCGCTAATGCCTGGAACAGCGGGTTGGCGGGCCCCAAACCCACTATGCTACATTGATTTAAAAGGTCCAGGGACATATTCAGAAGTTCTGAAGTGCTAGAAGAGAGTGTTAGTCGCCACCGTGGACATTAGGAACACTGATGAACAATAAGAGAATTGATTTGTAGAGAAGTTGGGCAGCAGGGCGAACCATCCAAATGTTGCACAGAGGGGGGCTGCCCTGCAGATGTAACAGGACAGAACTGAAATGGGGTTAGACACAACTGAAAGACTCAGCCTAGACCACACCGTGGGCCTCTAATTGTGGGCAAGAGAAGCATCGCTCATAAGACAACATGGGCAGATTAACTAAAATCAAAACCCTGGAATGGCAGACCAGCCCCAAGAGTCACAGTTGGCTACAGGCATTATTGGATCCCTGAGCTGCAAGGGGGGCATGCACTCCAGATGGCTCAGATAAATTGGATGCCATTTTAGCTGTCATAGCATCCACCGGTACTCTTTGAAATCCAAGATAGACACAGTAGCTTTGGACTTAAACTTGCTGCATGAAGACCAGATGAAAATGACAGCTCAAGTTTAGAACCACAAAACCACTATTGCAACAATACAGCCATTAGAAACAATGCAGTCTGAAGAATCAGGTAACCAAACTGGAAAAGAGATGGAAGCACTTGGAACACAGAGCAGACAATTTGGAAAGAAGGGCAAGGCGCAACAACATAAGGCTTGTAGGCCTGTGGGAGAAAGTTGAGGGGACATGCATGCCCACCTTCATGGACAACTAGATTAAACAAGCAGCGGGCCCTGAGGGATTGTCACCTTTTTTGCGTTTGAAATGACGCATCACATTACTGGCACACCCCGGTCACCTAGGGCTCCGGCGAGACCTGTGGTTGTGCAATTGCTCCATTATCGCAATAGAGACCACATTTTGCAACAAGCGCGACTACTGGGTCAATTAGAGGTCAAAAATAGAAAAGGTCATGATATTCCCAGATTATTCTGCAAATGTGTACAGCAGCATGCCATGTTCATCAAAGATAAGTGATGGCGGGGAGTTAAATACCGAACTGAAAATCATGACGGACACTGCGTTTCAGTTTTTCACAGATCTTCAAGAGATCTGGTACTGGATAGAACTCCACACCGGGCAGAAAAATGAACGATGGGAACCTGCTCACTCCAGCAGAGAGGCCTGCAAATGACGACGAAGGGAAAGAAGCAGACTATGGAAAACTCAATCCAAACGGGAAAGGGACCAGGCAGTCGTGGCTACAGCGGACGACAGGAAGGCAGGCCGAGTAAGGTCAAGAAATGCATCCACTGCAAGTTCCAGCAACAACACTATCAGAGAACTTGGAAGAGTCATCCCTGGCACTGCTGATGAACTGATATGAATGTAGGGGGGCAGAGGAGGTTCCCTGCATAAACAAAAAAGGGCCATGTCATGTGATTGGCATTTGTACCAAACCCTTCAAAGGTGCTGTTGGGGTCCGGGGGTGATAAACTTGGAGGTTCGGCAGACACCGCTGGCACACAGCACCCCAACCTTATCCCCGAGGTAGTGAGAAATCGGAATGGGATACGAGTTCATGTAAATGGTTTCCAAAGTTTGGACCGAGAGCAGGTGCTCAACAGTTCGGGCAGGAGTACGTTGGGAAAAAGTTGTAAGTAGGTAGATATCACAACTGCTAAGGAAGGCATGCATGCAGAGAGACATGACAGGACTGGATCAGTGGGTCGGGGGTGACTTGGCCCCTGTAGGGAATGTGGTTATGGCAGATGGGAAGTTGATG
The DNA here is from genome assembly GCA_963921515.1 of Calotriton arnoldi. Classification (NCBI taxonomy): domain Eukaryota; kingdom Metazoa; phylum Chordata; class Amphibia; order Caudata; family Salamandridae; genus Calotriton; species Calotriton arnoldi. The sequence continues at coordinate 69,052 of CAWUFW010006245.1, read as the reverse complement.
CACTTCAAACAATGTTGGGCCTATGCTACGGGAATATTGACTTGGGTCAGACCAGGGGGTTCCTTTTCAGATAAATTGTAGAGGGGAGATATTTAATTCTGTGTGGCACACTTGAAGAAAAAGATATAGCACTCATAAATGTGTATGCCTCTAACACTGGCCAAGTCATGTACCTGGACAAATTGCCAAAACACATATGTAACATGACGCACTACCCATAAGGCATTGGGGAGACTTTAACTGTGTCACTGATAGACATCTAGATAGGTCCCATCCACCATTGCAGCAATATGCTGGCATCAGATCGGATAAAACCTTCAGGAACTGGACTGACCTCTGGAATCTGATGGACTCCTGGTGTGTGCATCTCCCAGGGGAGAGAGACTACTCGTTTTTATTAAGAAATATACGTGATTTGCATGTCTGACTCAGTAGGTTCTTGTGTTCACAGGTGTTCGTGCCATGGTGACCCATGCTGAATACTTGGCAAGGACACACACTGACCACAACCCCTTGATTATGTCCCTGCAGTGGAGTGAAGAGAGGGCAGTGATCCCAACATGAAAGTAGAGGCACTAGAAGATCTAGTCTTCAAGGAAGAAATACAGGAAGACATCCAGAACTATTTTAGGGAGAACCAGGGTACAGCTTCGCCCCACCTCATACAATGGGAGGCTTTTAAGGTGGTAATCTGTGGCAGGTGCATCAGGGCCTCAGTGGGAATCCAAACCACACTGATCCGAGAGAATGAACAGCAGGAGTTGGCCATGAGAGAACTAGAAAGAGGGTGGCCAGCAAGCCAAGAATTGGCTGATGCCCTTCACGAAGAAAGGGAGAAATATGTTCAATATCTGGAAAGAGTGAGAGGTTTTGATTATAAGGAGTCCCTGGCAAGAGGACATGGGAAAGAAGACAGAGCAGGCAGACTACTAGCCTGGATAGTCAACCAGCAAAAATGAGGAAGTCCCATAGTAGGGAAAATTAATAATGGCAAATTATGCTTTAGTAGAATAGTATGAAAAATACTATGAGGCTCGGGAAGTGACCACTGAGTACTCATTACATCGCCTCTTAGGTGAAGTGAGCTTAGGCTCTATCTCCCAAGAGGTCAGAGAAATGCTAGGGAGTGAAATCAGCAAGGGGGAGGAGTGCAGAGCTATAAAGAGTATGGCAGTGGGAAAGGTAGCAGGTTCAGATGGTCTCCCTGCTGAATTTTATGCTATCTACCTAGAGCAAGTGACACTATCCCGAGTGCTCTGTTTGACACAGCTAAGCAAGATAAGAGATTGTCGCCCACGGCCTTTGATGGCAATAATGATAGCTCTCCCCAAACAAAGCTGAGGTGTATTGCAGCCATTGCCTAAAAGTCTCTCTCAATGCTAAACTCGGACTATAAAGTCCTTAGCAAGAGATCAGCTGCTAGACCCCTACCTCACATGCTACATATAAGTCACAAGGATCAGAACAAATTTATTACGGGATGAAACACAGTACTGAATGCCAGAAGGCTAGTGCGGATACTGGAACAATTAGGGACTGCAGACCCCTATGTAATTGTGCTTTCCATTGATGTAGAGAAGGCATTTGATTCCTTATAGTGGGAATTATTATATGAAGTAATGGAACAAATGGGCATAAGAGAGGATTTTTTGGGATGAACTCATTTACTTTACATAAACCCGAAAGCCAGAGTCGGCACTGGCTAAATGATATGCAGGCAGTACAATATTGGCAGGAGTACTAGGTAGGGATGCCCACTATCCCCACTACTTTTTTCAATTGTAGTAGAACTGCTGGCAGTGAGAGTTAGAACTAGAGGAATTTACAGAGGTATTCTGACAGGAGGCAAAACACATATTTCACTGAATGCAGCTGCCACACTGATGTGTATACGGGTTAGGCAAGCGGAACCTAGAGGGGGCAATTGAAATTCTGCGAGAGTTAGGGGAAGTGTCTGGGTTAAAAGTGAACAGGAGCAAGACAAAAATCTTCCCAGCGTGACAGTGAGGTGCAGAAATTGAGAGCCCAATCATAACCAGCAGAGTTGTCATGAGAAAGAGACACCATGAAACACATAGGAGTCCAAATATACAGACCTGAAAAAGACCTAATAGAGGGAAACACCAGATCTGCCATGAGAAGCAACACAAATGTTTGGAAAAGCTACCTTTTATAGTGTTTGTAGGGTTGCACTGTCACAAATTGTCATACTACCACGGTTGCTTTACTATTTTCACACACTCCCGGTAACAATAGGGATGGGCTGTTCTGGCGAATCTTGATTGACCTTGTCTGGGGCTACTGGATGGTGCTGACTTGCTTTAACAAAATTGCGTCTGCTGGAGAAAGAAGGGGGCATGGCAGCCTTAGACTTTGAGTTATATTACCTGGCGGCCTATGTGCAATGGATCACAGATGGGTGAAGTAATGTCTAATTGGCAGGGGGATGTGTGATTTCATAAGCTGAACCTCTTGGACTTACTGGCAACACTGCTGAAAAGCTCGGGGAAATAACAGAAGGGAAGATAATCAAATCAGAGTAGTAAAGTCAACTTGTAACCGAGAGCTCATTAGGACACACACTAATCAGCCGTAGGCACTGAGGCTCCTGCTCAAGAGTCTTGGAGACCTATACGGTGGAGGGACACAGAAAGAATTGACCCAGCTACAGGGCGATACTGACATCCCAAGGGAGGCAACTTCTACTGTATTGACCAATACAGAAAATAATCCAATCACTCTGAGGATTGGGCACGTGGTTACAAACAATATGCACTGCAGGTGGGAAACAAAAGGCCGTAACCTTGATGTGCTAGTCATCTTTCATCAGGCAGAGGCTTCCATAGATAACGTGAGGCTACAGCTGGCTGGCGATACACAGAGAGATATAATGGAAGCGGAGTGGAGTAGGATACTATAAAAAGCCCCTAAAATCTCCAGATATGCACGTTTTCGTAAGATCCAGTTGCACCACATACACAGGGTGTAGCTGAAACCTAAAACAATGAATAGGATATATCCTAGGAGGCAAGCGACCCTCCCCAGGTCTGCAAGCCAGGATGCGGCATTCTACCACATGGTCTAGGATTGTCCTGAATTGAGGGAATACCTTGACAGAGTGGCCGCTGCCCTTCGATTTATGGTGGACTGAGATATCCCATGTACTCCAGGAGGGTACCTTCTGGGCCTATTTGCCCGACCGAAAGTCAAGAAAGTCACAACTAGGTGCATTGTCTTAGCGCTAAAACTAGCTAAAATACTGATAACTGGAAAGATGCAAGAGGACCAAACTACAAAACTACAAACTACAAAACATGGTTACAAGAACCAAAAAATGGGCAGCGGCGGAAAGCTCTTTATTACATGAGGGGGCCCGGAGAGGCCAAAGGCCCCTGACATTTTCAAGAGCTTGGACACTGATATCTACAATATAGGATGTACAGGAAGACGTACCGGTGCTCCTCAGGCACCACTAATTGAAGAACCATCAGAAATGTGAACAAAAATGGATATGGACAGGGAAATGAATCTTTGAATTGACTTTTATGGCACACCTGTCCTTCACTTCAGGATTCTGTCATGTAGCGGAGAGGCGTGTATCTCCTTTGCCTGACCCTCCTCCATGGTACCTCTCTTCTTCTCTCTTGGTACCACTTGGCTTCTCCCTCCTCCCTCTCTCCTTCCCCTCTAAACCCCCCCGTCCCCCAACTTATTAAATTGTGATCTTAATCCATACAGACACTGTATGAGCTTGGTTATGTCTAGTTAAATGAAAATGTAAATGTCTCCCTATAGTTAGTAAGGTGAAGGGGGTGGACCTTATATTTTGCCATTCAAGTTCTCACATAAGGAGACTTTGTACGATGTCCACTGTGTTGAGAGTATGATTATTAAAATCAATAAAAATAGTGGGTGCCATACCGAGTCTGAGCTCTTCTTGAACAGATACAATTACAAAGATCGACACCACCTCCTTCTTCCTGAACTCTGGAAGGCATTGAGTTACTGGTTGACAGGGGTGAAACCCTGGCCAAGCAGAAACCACAATCCTTGTCAGGGTGAGGCACAAGCCAACCCTAAATTAACCTGTGCTCAACACTCTTGTAGATCGGCACAGAACAGTCAGGCTTAACTTAGAGGCAATGTGTAAACTATTTGTGCAACACTTCAAACAGGAATCAAGTGAAACCACCACTCAAAAGGATCCCACAACAGGTTTAGAAAAATAGAGTAATTTGTTATAAATAAAACAAGACAAAAATGGCAAAGGTCCAATTAGTAGCACCTGAGGCGTAAAGCGACAATTATAGATATCTGGTCGTGCCTGACCGAGACAAAGTCACAACTTCTGGCTGACTGTGATGGAGTATGTGCCGGCTACAGGGACACAGTTAGGCCTCCTGAACAGGCTACTTTAAATCCTGGTTTGCAGAGAGTTGCGAGGATCCACGTCAAAGATGCGTTGCGCAGGTGTAGCGATGCGGGGGTTCGAGATGCAGCGAGGATACAATGTGAGGGCCTGCGTCATTGTTGAGGATCCTGTTGACGGTGCTTGCATTGCGAAGTCCGGCACAAGGATGAGGCGAGCAGTCAGGGCGATGTGTCGGTTCTGAAGAGCTGCAAGGCCCGATGTGGAGTTCTGCGTCGTCATCGAGGCTGCCATCGATGAGGGAAGCGAGGGCCTGCTCTGGAAATGCATTGAGCAGTGCCGGTTCTGATGGACTGTGACGGCAATGCAGGTCTTTGCGACAGGTTTAATCCACGCAGGAACAGAGATGCGTCAGTTCTGGCCAGGGTTGTGCCGTGCAGCGTTGGAGAGGTGGAGGTTCCCCTGGATCCACAGAGGCTGGCAAAGCACCTTAAGACCACTTCCAAGGGTCCAGGCCTGGGGTAGCACCACTTGGCAGGGTAGACTCACAGATGGCAGAGTCCAGGTGCAGGTGCCAGGTTGTTGGAAGCCAGTTGTGCCCCTGAGGGTTCAGATCAGTAGACCAGCCAACTAGCCCTTGGAGTCACTTTGGGTTCAAGAGATGCAGGTCCAGTCCTCCTCACCCAGGCAAGAGGGCAGCAGGCAATAGATCAGCACAGCAGGGCAGCAGTTCTTTCAGAGCAGCAGTTCAGCAGAGTGGCATTCCATTCAGCAGCACAGCATTCATTTTTCGTGGCAGAGTATCCACAGGTCCAGAAGTATACTGAAGTGGTGGTGTCTGAGGTACAGTATTTACAACCAGTTGTGCCTTTGAAGTGGGGAGAAGCTTCTAGAGGCATGCCTTTGGAGTGCACAGGTGACCTGATTTCCTGGCACTGGCTCCAGACTAACTACAGTGGGTATGTATCCCTTTCTGCGGAGACAGGACACAGCCTATTCAAGTGTAAGTGGGTCTGGGTCCAGCTCCTCCCTTCCATCCATCCTGCCAGTGATGGCCCATCCAGTCACACGTATACTCTGTGGCTGTCTAGGAGGAATGTACAAAGTCCAACTGTCAACTCCACCCAGTCATGTGACCCAGAGACAGGCTCTAACAGTCACTAAACATGAAAGAGTTACCTATTCCCATTTGTAAATTACACTTATAAAATATAATAAGGAAATTCCAATGTTATTCTATGGGAGAGGTAGCCCTTGCAGTAGTGAAAAACAAATGTAAGCGTTTTTCACTACCAGGACATGTAAAACTTACAAGTACATGTCCAACTTTTTAAATACACTGCACCCTGCCTTTGGGGCTGTTCAGGGCCTACCTGAAGGGTAACTTATATGTATTAAAAAAGAAGGTTTGGGCCTGGCGAAAGGTTTATTTTGCTAGGTTGAAAGGACAGATTAAAACTGCACACACAGGCTATGCAATGGCAGGCCTGAGACATGTTTAAAGTGCTACTAAGTGGGTGGCACAATCAGTGCTGCAGTCTCACAAGTAGCATTTAATTGACAGGCCCTGGGCACAGGTAGTGGCACTTCACTAGGGACTTACAAGTAATATTAAATATGCCAATTCTACCATGGTTTAAGGATAGAGCACAAGCACTTTAGCACTGGTTAGTAGTGGTAAATTGCACATAGTCCAAAGTCCAACAAAAACTAATTCAGCAAAAATGGATTAGTGAAGGCAAAAAGTCTGGAGATGACTCTGCAGAAAGGGGCCAAGTCCAACAAATCCCATGTCTGCAAATCTCCTCAAAACTACCTGACGCTCCATAGCCCTCTGTGGGACCAAACTTATCAGTGACTACCTTACAACGTTTCTCAACTGCCTAAAAAGTGGTAAGGTCACACCCCTTGTTTGGACGGGAATAAACCCTGCACGGTAAACAGGTGGGGCAGGAATATCCCCTGCATGACTAACAGGTGTGTACCCCTGCCCTCAGTGAAACACCTCAATATGATATCTGGTCTCCTAGTTTTTTTAGGCCCTGCTTATATGCTAATCCAGTGTGTGCCCAGAGGGCTAGGCCTGTCACTTGACTCTGAGGACTAAAGCCTGGTTCTGAGATCTGAGAGGATGCATCCAGCGAACCCTCTCGCTAACATTGGACTATTTTCATGTCCTGAGTTGTCGATATTAAGTGGTGGTGGCGTCGTACTGATTTTATAATCCTAGTACTGAATAGACCTTTTTCTCTGATTTAGAAGAGATGTGGCACCAATTGGTCACACTCATGGAAAGTTCAACTTGAATGAGACACCCAGACCCTTGTGTTGACATCCCATGTGCATGCCAAGTGCATTTTTGTGTATAACATGCATTGTAGCAGGACTCTGTTTGGCTGCTAATGTAATATTGCTGAAACCAGTTAGATCCATTCTGTGTTGCTCTTGATTTAACATGGCACAGGATGGAGGTTGTGGTACTGTCTCTACAGATAGTGGAAGTGTATTGCCTGTATTTCTGGACTGGTGAGTGTAATCTTAGACACTGAAGTGTGGGAGGATAGAGGTAGGGTTGCCTTTAGAGATTTCATGTAGACTTTTAGCAGGCGACTGATGATTAGTCCTTCCTGAGCACTGCCTATTGGGTTAGTGAAATATGAAAAGGAACCACTCCAGACCAGTTCCTAAGGTGGTACCCAATCCACCCCATTTGGATCCAGTTCTACGTTATTCAAGCCAAGCAAGGGAGTGCTCTGAACATTACTGGAAGAACTGCTGAGAACCATGGTTGGTGTCTGTCAGCTAGTCTAGCAGAGGTAAGGGGATATCATATGAAGTCTTGGCATCTTTCAGAAAGAGCTGTGGGTCTGCCTGTGACATGGGAGCCTCTCTGACCTACTGAGAAGGGGCAGAAGGGTGTCTGTTCCCACAGCTGTTGACTCCCTAAAGAAGCATCAGTCCAGCTGCTCAGCCTCGAATAGGTGTAGCAAGAGAATGGTTGGGTGTTTGTGGGACAGTAACCGGAATCTGCCAGAAGGTCTTTTGGCCTCCACAAGTATTTTTACCGCCAACAGAGGAGGCCACCAAAGTTGTACTGACTCTACCTTCTACACACTAAGGGCCTAATTACGAGTTTGGCGCTCTCAAAGCGGGCTGCCACGCCGGCGCTCCGCTGCGAGACTGCCAAGCCAGTAGTCACTCCGCCCATTAGAATAGGACTTACTTCCTGGTCTGGCAGGCGGTGCTTTGGCAGATCCCATGGCAGTGCCATATGGCTGGGTTCAAACTGGAATGGCATGGGGAGCAAAAAAACGATGGATTTAGGCTCAGATTTCTGTACTGGGGTGAATGTACGACATTGTTCTGCATTCTGTCCATCAATTGTTCTTTTTGCGGTACTGTTAAGTCAGCAGTAATACTGTAAGGCGTACTCTCGGGTGACAGAAGAACCCTCCCCGGGAGGCATAGTTAAAGCACCATCAATCCTGCATGAGTCCACCTAGGATCAACACAAGCTCTACCTATAAAGTCACTGATAAGCCACCAGTAATAAAATATGGAGTTCACCCGGGAGCAACAGAATCTCGTTATGCAACATGCCTGTCAATTGTCTGAAACAGAGGAAGAGCTGTGGGGGTCAGCAGCCCAGGATGACACATGCATTGAATCCAAGCATTAGGACAGACCCAAATTAAGGTAGTTCAAAAAAGACTTGGAAATTGAACTGGATCGTCTCCAATTGAACTTCATTTTACCTGGAGTAGAGATTAAAGAAAATGTTCTAAAGAGAGTGAGTGTGGCACGAATCGCGAATTGTCATTTGATTAGACATCGAGGCATAAATGCAGACGAATTGCCTTCGATTATAAAGTAGACAATGTACATTAACTTTTTGGGACTTAGCATATTTTCTCCAGGAATAAGGGAAAAACAATTTTTGGTCGAGTTTTCTAAAGCGTTGGGAGATCTCAGATTAGCGTCTGCTGCTGTCAAGGGTCTTTACAATGGGAAGATTATGCATCAGCGAGTTTTATAAGATGTACTCCTGTGTTTGCATAATATCCCAACACCATGCCCATTAAAATAGGGATTTATATACAATTATCTTTAAGTATAATATGAATACAAGTACTATTGTGGATGCAAATGTAAATGTAAAAGAAGCCACGCTTCATAAAAAGTTTCTGCCTATGGTGATTGGTGAACAGACACAACTCATACCTGGCGTGTGTCCACCAGAGAGACAGCAGAGATATCTTCTAAAAGTATTACAGTAAAATTATAGGGCTACGCAGCACGAGAAAACCCCTGGAGAAGGTTTTGTCCTAGGAGACTACTGAATACAAAAGCAATATAAAAATCCAATCTCTTGGTTTAAGGCAGAAAAAACTGTCACGTGAAATAAAAAGGATGACTCCTCACAGAAGTTGTTGATCTTTATAAATCAGCCTCTTGGTGTTCTGTGAGGTTTATCTAAAGCTTCAGATAGAAATACGCCGAAATATATCTTAAATGTGGTTCTGCCATGTAGAGAAATGCCCATTCGGCGCTATGCGTTTACGTAAGTATCTCAATCTCTCACACACGTTCACTTTATACTGGCATCCACGGGCAATGCGCGTCATAGATATCAATCAACGTTTGCAATTCTTACCCGCATTAGCAGTTCAGTCAGAGTTGCAGATGTTGGATTCTTCCTTTTATGAAAATCAGTAAATATTTTTTTTTTTCCTGAGACTCATTTCTTCATTGAATTGTAGCCGTTTAAGAAGCGCGGTGTGTTGTCACGTAAACACAGCTACCTGCCTGCAGTGGTTCTAAAGTACAAAGATCAACAAACACTTCCTCCTTGGGTAGAACAGTTAGGTCTGAACACATCTCGAGGGTGTGTACTGTAGATATCATCAGCCAAGAATCTGTACGTTTTGGCGCATGGTGCATTTTTAAGTCCGGGCTGACAGCGACAAAGTTAGAACAAAGACAGTAGGCCAGACTTATTCATTGTGAAAAGCATGTGTAAAAGCCGAAAGGTCTTTAGGGGAGCACAATCATCACACTGTGTTAAAGCTTTGTAGATAGGTTATTTTTTTACAGGAACCCCAAACCAAGCTACATAAAGCACACCAAGTAATATAGGGAACCAAATTAATGCATGAATATATATGCTAACAATGAGGAAGATTCCCTCACAATCTACAGAAGTTGCTAGTAAGATGGGAACACACTTCCACTGTAGGGTCAATATCGGAAATCCATATCTACTATAAGCAATAAGTATCTTTCAGCAACAACAAATAAGATCCTGTTTCTCACCATATGGTCCTCATCTTAGAGGGGACAGTTGTAAAGGTTTAGCTCATAGTGGGTGCCACGCGGGGAGTGACCAGGACAAGCATGGTGGCGGTCACTCAACACTGAACTCCAGGACAACTGGGCCCTGCCAATGTTTCCATCCTGACAGGAAAGGAGTGCCAAACCCCTGGCGGACCTGAGTGACAACTGGGAACCCACGTGGTGGCATCTGGCACATTTATGGTTGCAGGAGGGGTGGATGCCGTTGGATCAAGAAAGCGGGCTGGTCCAAGCGGCTGACACAAGATGGCAGCGGACTGTGCCTGACCCGATCCTGAACTGCTGAAGAGCTGACCGGTGACCTCTGACCAGAATGGTGACACAAGTGAGCCAACAATAAAGAGAGGGAGAAGGGACAACAGTCACAACACGGAAGGCCGCACTACCAAAAGATGGTGTGACAAAATTGCCTGAAAAGTTGGGCACCTCACACAGAGACGGGCAAGAGCGGTGCACGTTAGCTGCTATGAGTGCTGTGCACAGAGAGAAGGGGAGAAGAAATGGTCTCCTGCAATAATCCTCGCCCCACCCCTCCAGGCACACATGTTCCCGAGAATCTGTGGCAAATCTGTTGTAAAGATGAAGAAGCGGGTAGTGGAACTGACACTGGATTATGGCCACAGGTGGAAGCAGAGAGACCCAGTGAGAAGGCATTATTATAATTATTATTTTGAATTTATAAAGCGCGACTATCACTCAGCGGGCATCTTGGCGCTGGTAAATCATTGAAGGGAAGAGGAATCAGGCATTTCTTTGGGAATGGGCTATCTTTCCATGCATTTATCTATTTCCAGGGGGTACAGCCAAGTTTTTAGGTCCTTCCTGAAGCTCAGCAGGCTTGTGTTGGTTCTAAGGGAGAGAGGAAGTTTGTTCAAGAGACTTGCGCATTGTACCTGGAATTTTTACCATGCATTTGATTCCACCCAGGGATCAATAGAGAGCACCAGAGCGTTATGCCAGCATCACCGGTGAGTGGGAACTGGTGAACAGAATGGAGCTGAAGGAGTAGTGGGCTAAAGATACAGGGAGGTTGGGTCCACTGGACAACAAAACGGGGTGCCCTCCACCCCATAGGGACCTTGACAAGTGCTGGGCTCACTGATCAACATTCAAGGCTACCAGGACCAAAAGAGAACCTCAGCAGGTAGCCCCCTCCCATTTCCCCCTCCTACTATAACCATTTTTTCTCCAGGCGGATTGCATCAGTGACAAGGAGACAAATTTGAGATCTGGGCTAGTGCCTGGAACAGCGGGTTGGCGGGCCCCAAACCCACTATGCTACCTTGATTTAAAAGGTCCAGGGACATATTCAGAAGTTCTGAAGTGCTAGAAGAGAGTGTTACTCGCCACCGTGGACATTAGGAACACTGATGAACAATAAGAGAACTCATTTGTAGAGAAGTTGGGCAGCAGGGCGCCCCATCCAAATGTTGCACAGAGGGGGGCTGCCGTGCAGATGTAACAGGACAGAACTGAAACTGGGTTAGACACAACTGAAAGACCCTGCCTAGACCACACCGTGGGCCTCTAATTGTGGGCAAGAGAAGCATAGCTCATAAGACAACATGGGCAGATTAACTAAAATCAAAACCCTGGAATGGCAGATCAGCCCCAAGAGTCACAGTTGGCTACAGGCATTATTGGAGCCCTGAGCTGCAAGGGGAGTTACGTAATAATGGGGAAACCCGATAGGCCACTGGACCTGGGTAGCATGTGGTACAAAAGATAATGTCACAGTGGAGAACATTCATATCAAATAGAGAAAACAACAAAGGATCTATGTTAACAGTACAAAGTACGACAACACCAATGAACTCATTCCACCAATGGTTTGTGATTTTAATACATCACAGGAATTGGAATGAATCAAATTGTAAGGTACAATGTATTTCACATTTAAGTATTTTGAAAGGCAGGTGCACACAAAGTGAGGTGGCTAGTGCAAAGAAGGGATAAGTGAAAGTGATGTGCAAAGGGAAGGTAGTGCACGTATATACATCAACAATCAGTAATGACAACCTATCCTGCCAGATATCTGGCATATACATAAATGAAAAATCATAACATAATGAAATAGATGCAGATATACACTCTCTGTCATCTATGTTTGACAAACAAATAAAACACTGTCGACGTTTCGACCCCTATATAGACCAGCAAACTTCGCGCCTTGAGAGTGGGGTCTTCATCAGGACTGAGGTTTGGGGAGGTAATGGGCACCTATGGATAATAGGATGAAGTTAATGCGGTGGTGTGTCAGTCGTGAACATATCTAACACTAATGCTATTAAGGATAAATTACCAGTTACAGCGAGAAAACGTCAGGCTGAAAGTTTGTAAGGTGGGCCGTGTAGGCTCCTGCGGGAAAGGGAGACATAAAAGAAAGAACCACTAGGATCGGTACTTCATCTAGCGGGTTTGAGGAGTATGAAAACAGAACAGCCATTATCAAAAACTTACTCAGAGTTGGCGTAGGAAATCGTGGTAATTAGGCCAACGTTGATCAGTAACCTATGGCTGAAAAGAAAGTATGTGCCATGTCAAAATAAATGCCACCATTGCAACGAGTTAAAGCAAAAAGAGATAAAAGTGGTGACGTAAAATATATCTGCGCATAAGCAAACATGTCGGATTTACTTTGTATGCCACATATGATGTATTAAAATCACAAACCATTGGTGGAATGAGTTCATTGGTGTTGTCGTACTTTGTACTGTTAACATAGATCATTTGTTGTTTTCTCTATGTGATATGAATGTTCTCCACTGTGACATTATCTTTTGTACCACATGCTAGCCAGGTCCAGTGGCCTATCGGGTTTCCCCATTATTACGTAACTCTTTAAAGTGCAGGCTAGTCCTGCGAGGGTGTTTTAATTCTTCCCTTCCGTCAGTATGACAGAAAGCGAGACACTTTATTATACTGAGGAGTGTATTGCTAGTCTGATTCAAGATTCTTCCAATAATCTCTTCCTCTCAACAAATACCCCCAACATAGATGTTTCTTTGAATTAAAAAATCAATAAACTTGAGAGGTTAGAGAAAAAACTAATTAAGACCAGATTACATGGACACCTTTTGACTAAGTACCTACAGGCTAACATCATACCTGTTGGTCTCCAAGTTAAGAACGAACCGGCAATATTTGTTGATCTACCCAAGTTCAAGGAAGGCTTCAGCTTCGTGGCTAATAACTGCTCTCGCCACTGGATGGTGCTGGGTGTGGAAACTGCCTTGGAACAGGTGGAAAAATTGACAAAGGAGATTGGTGACTTGAAACGGGAAATCTCAGCTGACAACGCTTTGACCAATGCTAAGGAGGCTTTGGAGCGGTTAGAGAAAACCGTTAAGGAATTTGATATAAACACACAAGCCAAGAAACTTGACAAACTCTCTAAAGACATCCGTTTGTATGATAAGAAACAAACTTATCCATACTTGCAGGAGGACTACTTCAAACAAGACCAACAGGGACGTTTCACAAACAGGGGTCGAGGAGGCTACAGAGGTAATCGAAGATTCACAACTTTCTCAGAATCCTCTGGCTCCACAGGGAGTGAAGGTGACCAGCCAGGCACCAGCTCCGGGTATCAATACCAGGACAGTTGGTACTACCCGCAACCAGGACCCTCTTTTTTAGAGGACGCCCAATGGCGACCGCCAAAAGGCAGGAACACAAACTGGAACAGGGGCCCAACGCGAGGCCCGCCCCAACAAGGCCAGGGTTGGGACGGAGGCAGACAACGGGGTCAGGTTCCCCCAGGAACAACACGGAGAGATTCAAACCAGACGACGGGTATACCGATGGTAACCGACCGAAAGGATCCGATCATCAATCTATCTGCACATGAGTTGACCAATGATGAAAATATGATCCTCAGCAAAGGTTTATCTTTCGTGCCAATAAGGTACCCGAATAAATTTAACGTCCAGACTGAACTCCATCGGTTCTTCAGGAAGATCCGTTTGAGGTATCACTTTAGGCATTCACCTTCCTTCACTACGTCTCACACAGGATTGCGGGTTCCATCAACTTTCACCCCCACTTCCCAGATGGTGTCTCACCAAATCCTCACTTACGAAAGCATGGTCCTAAAGGAGGCGCTTAAGACATGCTCAACCAAGAAATATGTGAAACACAATGTTACAGCTGCGGAACGCAAGGCACTTGAAAGCTTGAAGAATAACCACTACATTGTGATCAAACCCGCCGAAAAGGGCGGGGCAATTGTGGTTCAAGACGTGGATGCCTACAAGAGAGAACTCTACTCCCAAATGAATGATGGGGTCAGCTACGCAAGATTAAATCACAATCCGACAAAGAAGATTAGTACCAAGATCCTACGGACTACTGAAAGTGGCAAGGAGGCTGGATTCTTATCGGACTCAGAATTCCAATACTTAAATCAAAAGCAGCCCCGTTTGCCTACCATTTATACCTTGCCTAAGGTACATAAGAACTTGGAACAGCCACCGGGCCGGCCCATTGTGTCCGGATGCGGCTCGATACTTGAGCCGCTCTGCAAATATGTGGATTTTTTCCTGAAGCCATTAGCGGAAAAGTATGCTTCCTACCTGCGCGACACCATGCAGGTGATCAATATGGTTGATGGCATGCCTTTTGAACCTGTTTCCCAAATCCTTGTCACAATGGAGATTGTTTCGTTATATACGAGCATCCCCCAACGTCATGCCCTCGAGGTAATTAAAAAATACCTGGACAAAAGGACTCTACCTGCACTTGTTCCAACGGAGTTCATCATACAACTGTTGGAAATAGCTATGACACAAAACTTTTTCTACTTTCAGGGCGATCATTTTGTGCAGATTAAAGGGGTGGCCATGGGGGCCAGCTTCGCCCCTGATCTGGCAACCCTGTATATGGACAATTTTGAACAACTATACATCTATAATGATCTGAACCCATTTAAACACCAGGTTACATACTGGAAGCATTATATAGACGATGTCTTTATGATCTGGACTGGCAGTGACTCTGAACTCCTCTCTTTCTTTGGTTGGCTGAATGAAAGGTCAATTGACCGTCAGTTCACCATTCACATGGACAAATGGACCATTGATTTTCTTGATATATCAATAAAGGCCGCTAACCACTGTTTTACACCACTCTCTACCGGAAACCCACCGAAAGGAACACTCTTTTACGATATGGCAGCCACCACCCTAGGGGACTACGTGACAACTTGCCCTTTGGGCAATTCCTCAGGATCAGGAGGAACTGTACACAAAAAGAAGATTTCTTTACGGAATCTGATGACCTCATCGATAGACTGATAGAACGAGGATACCCCAAACGGATGGTAAAGCGGGCCAGGAAAAGAGCTTGGCATAACCCGAGGGACTCATTACTCACACCAAAAGTACATCCTAATGAGAACATGGAAAGGCTGATTTGTGTAACAACTTTCAATACAAGGAGCAATGAAATCAGGCGAATTGTCAACAAACATTGGCCAATTGTGGCCGACGATTTGCAGTTACCCATCCCCCCCATGCACTCATTTAAGAAAGGCAAAAACGTTCGAGACCATGTGGTCAGATCCTTCCTAGAGCCCCCACCACAACCAACCATCCAATCAATGTGGCAACTTCCGGCATTAGTGGGACACTACAAGTGTGGGAACTGCAAGGCCTGCGATTTGACAATTGAAACAAAACAGTTTAACCATAACAACTGCACAACGGATCTTAAAACCCACACCAACTGCAACACATCTAATATAATCTACGCAATTCTCTGCCCCTGCAACAAAGTCTATATAGGCCAAACAACCCAAAAGATCAAGGCCCGAATACTGCAACACTGTAGCAGGGTACGGTGCGAAACAACAGCGGCACCCCTAGTCGAACACTTTCAAACTTTGGCACATCCCCCCGAATCCTTTAGATGGTTGGTGATTGAAGCTATCACATTGGGAATCAGGGGTGGTGACTTGAGCTCCATATTGAACATCCGGGAATGTAAATGGATGGACCGTTTCAATTCTGTCCATAATGGCGTTAATGAAATGGATGTTACGTATGCCCAACTCTCTATAGTAAATGGGAATTAGGGGATACATCCTTTGCCATCTAGCATTAGATATAATCCAATGCGATACTGTCTGTTTGACATATTATTGTATGTAGGTCACAGAATCTAAGACTGTGCGCCAGGCTTTTGGTCTGGACAGCATGTTATTACACTTTACATATGCCAGTACTTTGAGTTTCTGACCGACTCGGTGAACAAGCACCCAATACGTCCATAGCTCAATAACACCCTCAAAAGGTCCCATGTGTTATTTGTCACGTTGTTGGTGATTAATACGGACTTCAGTTTGATACCTACTTCATTAAAGTATAATATGGCGACATTAATGGATGTACAATCATGACCATCCCTCCGCCATCATTCCAAAATGTTATAATTATTGTCCGTGTTATGGTTTCATATTTTTAACACTAGCATAACCATGATTCATTTTCCATCATATTTCAATAACCAGAAATGTGTGTGTATATTTATATGTTAAATCCTATGATCATATAACCAGAAATGTGTGTGTATATTTATATGCCAAATCCCGTTGTTTTGCTCCCTTTGAAAATGTGCGCTGCAACAGGCAGACAGGACGTGTCACACTATGGGCAACAAAGAGGGCAGATTCTGACCTCTCACCGTCAGCAGCTGGCAAATGAATAGGTTGTAAAACAAAAACACTTTACCATGAACGTACTCAGCGTGCACGCTGGTTCCCGATACTTAAGCATCTTCCGTGACCCAGCCACGGTGTTAGCTGTTTTTAGAAAGTCTTCAAGCAACCCACAGGTATGTTCTGGCCCCCGGACGAGACTAGTTAGGCTATTTTAAGATTAACTTTGCCCATACCAGGCACTTGTCAGGAAGGAATTCACACGCGCTGTCATTTCAGACGCGCGTTTGTTTTTCATGCTGGTTACAATGTAGCCATTCAATAAAGGAGGGATTTCACACGCGCTGTCAGTTTATTTCAGACGCGCGTTTGTTCTTCACGCTGGTTACAATGTAGCTATTCAACATAGGAAGGATTTCACACGCGCTGTCAGTTTATTTTGGACGTGCGTTTGTTCCTCTCGCTGACTACAATGTATCTATTTAGTCAGTTCCCATCTAACGGCTTCTTTTCACGGCTTTCAAACGCGCATCAGCGCTTTTTCCATATAAATGTGTCTGATGTAATCCCCTGCCTTGCAATCACCGCAATCACCGCGTTATCATGCCTTCTTTAAACATAAACGTGCGGTTGGCATTTTTACTAGTTAGGTGGAATATGCCTCTATATGTGGCATACAAAGTAAATCCGACATGTTTGCTTATGCGCAGATTTATTTTAAGTCACCACTTTTATCTCTTTTTGCTTTAACTCGTTGTAGCAATGGTGGCATTTATTTTGACATGGCACATACTTTCTTTTCAGCCATAGGTTACTGATCAACCTTGGCCTACTTACCACGATTTCCTACGCCAACTCTGAGTAAGTTTTTGATAATGGCTGTTCTGTTTTCATACTCCTCAAACCCGCTAGATGAAGTACCGATCTTAGTGGTTCTTTCTTTTATGTCTCCCTTTCCCGCAGGAGCCTACACGGCCCACCTTACAAACTTTCAGCCTGAAGTTTTCTCGCTGTAACTGGTAATTTATCCTTAATAGCATTAGTGTTAGATACGTTCACGACTGACACACCACCGCATTAACTTCATCCTATTATCCATAGGTGCCCATTACCTCCCCAAACCTCAGTCCTGATGAAGACCCCACTCTCAAGGCGCGAAGTTTGCTGGTCTATATAGGGGTCGAAACATCGACAGTGTTTTATTTGTTTGTTAAACATAGATGACAGAGAGTGTATATCTGCATCTATTTCATTATGTTATGATTTGTCATTTATGTATATGCCAGATATCTGGCAGGATAGGTTGTCATTACTGATTGTTGATGTATATACGTGCACTACCTTCCCTTTGCACATCATTTTCACTTATCCCTTCTTTGCACTAGTCACCTCACTTTATGTGCACCTGCCTTTCAAAATACTTAAATGTGAAATACATTGTACCTTACAATTTGATTCATTCCAATTCCTGTGATGTATTAAAATCACAAACCATTGGTGGAATGAGTTCATTGGTGTTGTCGTACTTTGTACTGTTAACATAGATCCTTTGTTGTTTTCTCTATTTGATATGAATGTTCTCCACTGTGACATTATCTGTTGTACCACTGAGCTGCAGGGGGGCATGCATTCCAGATGGCTCATATAAATTGGATGCCATTTTAGCTGTCATAGCATCCACCGGAACTCTTTGAAATCCAAGATAGACACAGTAGCTTTGGACTTAAACTTGCTGCATGAAGACCAGAAGAAAATGACAGCTCAAGTTTAAAGAACCACAAAACCACTATTGCAACAATATAGCCATTAGAAACAATGCAGTCTGAAGAATCAGGTAACCAAACTGGAAAAGAGATGGAAGCACCTGGAACACAGAGCAGACAATTTGGAAAGAAGGGCAAGGCGCAACAACATAAGGCTTGTAGGTCTGTGGGAGAAAGTTGAGGGGACATGCATGCCCACCTTCATGGACACCTAGATTAAACAAGCAGCGGGCCCTGAGGGATTCTCACCTTTTTTTGCGTTTGAAATGACGCATCACATTACTGGTACACCCCGGTCACCTAGGGTTCCGGCGAGACCTGTGGTTGTGCAATTGCTCCATTATTGCAATAGAGACCACATTTTGCAACAAGCTCGACTACTAGGTCAATTAGAGGTCGAAAATAGAAAAGGTCATGATATTCCCAGATTATTCTGCAAATGTGTACAACAGCATGCCATGTTCATCAAAGATAAGTGATGGCGGGGAGTTAAATACCGAACTGAAAATCATGACGGACAATAGTTACAGTTTTTCACAGATCTTCAAGAGGTCTGGTACTGGATAGAACTCCACACCGGGCAGAAAAATGAACAATGGGAACCTGCTCACTCCAGCAGAGAGGACTGCAAATGACGATGAGGGGAAAGAAGCTGACTATGGAAAACTCAATCCAAACGGGAAAGGGACCAGGCAGTCGTGGCTACAGCGGACCACAGGAAGGCAGACCGAGTAAGGTCAAGAAATGCATCAACTGCAAGTTCCAGCAACAACACTATCAGAGAACTTGGAAGAGTCATCCCTGGCACTGCTGATGAACTGATATGAATGTAGGGGGGCAGAGGAGGTTCCCTGCATAAACAAAAATGGGCCATGTTATGTGATTGGCATTCATACCAAACCCTTCAAAGGTGCTGTTGGGGCCTGGGGGTGATAAACTTGGAGGTTCGGCAGACACCGCTGGCACACAGCACCCCAACCTTATCCCAGAGGTAGTGAGAAATCGGAATGGGATACGAGTTCATGTTAATAGTTTCCAAAGTTTGGACCGAGAGCAGGTGCTCAACAGTTCGGGCAGGAGTACGTTGGGAAAAAGTTCTAAGTAGGTAGATATCACAACTTCTAAGGAAGGCATGCATGCAGAGAGACATGACAGGACTGGATCAGTGGGTCGGGGGTGACTTGGCCCCTGTAGGGAATGTGGTTGTGGCAGATGGGAAGTTGATGCACTTTAAACAATGTTGGGCCTATGCTACGGGAATATTGACTTGGGTCAGACCAGGGGGTTCCTTTTCAGATAAATTGTAGAGGGGAGATATTTAATTCTGTGTGGCACACTTGAAGAAAAAGATATAGCACTCATAAATACTTATGCATCTAACACTAGCCAAGTCATGTACCTGGACAAATTGCCAAAATACATATCTATCATGACGCACTACCCATAAGGCATTGGGGAGAATTTAACTGTGTCACTGATACACATCTAGATAGGTCCCATACACCATTGCAGCCATATGCTGGCATCAGATCGGATAAAACCTTCAGGAACTGGACTGACCTCTGGAATCTGATGGACTCCTGGTGTGTGCATCACCCAGGGGAGAGAGACTACTCGTTTTTATTAAGAAATATACGTGATTTGCATGTCTGACTCAGTAGGTTCTTGTGCTCACAGGTGTTCGTGCCATGGTGACCCATGCTGAATACTTGGCAAGGACACACACTGACCACAACGCCTTGATTATGTCCCTGCAGTGGAGTGAAGAGAGGGCAGTGATCCCAACATGAAAGTAGAGGCACTAGAAGATCTAGTCTTCAAGGAAGAAATACAGGAAGACATCCAGAAGTATTTTAGGGAGAACCAGGGTACAGCCTCGCCCCACCTCATACAATGGGAGGCTTTTACGGTGGTAATCTGTGGCAGGTGCATCAAGGCCTCAGTGGGAATCCAAACCACACTGATCCGAGAGAATGAGCAGCCAGAGTTGGCCATGAGAGTACTAGAAATAGGGTGGCCAGCATGCCAAGAATTGGCTGATGCCCTTCACGAAGAAAGGGAGAAATATGTTCAATACCTGGAAAGAGTGAGAGGTTTTGATTATAAGGAGTCCCTGGCAAGAGGACATGGGAAAGAAGACAGAGCAGGCAGACTACTAGCCTGGATAGTCAACCAGCAAAAATGAGGAAGTCCCATAGTAGGGAAAATTAATAATGGCAGATTATGCTTTAGTAGAATTGTATGAAAAATACTATGAGGCTCGGGAAGTGACCACTGAGTACTCACTACATCGCCTCTTAGGTGAAGTGAGCTTAGGCTCTATCTCCCAAGAGGTCAGAGAAATGCTAGGGAGTGAAATCAGCAAGGGGGAGGAGTGCAGAGCTATAAACAATATGGCAGTGGGAAAGGTAGCAGGTTCAGATGGTCTCCCTGCTAAATTTTATGCTATCTACCTAGAGCAAGTGACACTATCCCGAGTGCTCTGTTTGACACAGCTAAGCAAGAGAAGAGATTGTCGCCCACGGCCTTTGATGGCAATAATGATAGCTCTCCCCAAACAAAGCCGAGGTGTATTGTAGCCATTGCCTAAAAGTCTCTCTCAATGCTAAACTCGGACTATAAAGTCCTTAGCAAGAGATCAGCTGCTAGGCCCCTACCTCACATGCTACATATAAGTCACAAGGATCAGAACAAATTTATTCCGGGATGAAACACAGCACTGAATGCCAGAAGGCTAGTGCGGATACTGGAACAATTAGGGACTGCAGACCCCTATGTAATTGTGCTTTCCATTGATGTAGAGAAGGCATTTGATTCCTTATAGTGGGAATTATTATATGAAGTAATGGAACAAATGGGCATAAGAGAGGAATTTTTGGGATGAACTCATTTACTTTACATAAACCCGAAAGCCAGAGTCGGCACTGCCTAAATGATATTCAGGCAGTACAATATTGGCAGGATACTAGGCAGGGATGCCCACTATCCCCACTACTTTTTTAAATTGTACTAGAACTGCTGGCAGTGAGAGTTAGAACTGGGGGGATTTACAGGAGAATTATGACAGGAGGCAAAACACATATTTCACTGTATGCAGCTGCCACACTGATGTGTATACGGGTTAGGCAAGCGGAACCTAGAGGGGGCAATTGAAATTCTGCGAGAGTTAGGGGAAGTGTCGGGGTTAAAAGTGAATTGGAGCAAGACAAAAATCTTCCCAGCGTGACAGTGATGTGCAGAAATTGAGAGCCCAATCATAACCAGCAGAGTTGACATGAGAAAGAGACACCATGAAACACATAGGCGTCCAAATATACAGACCTGAAAAAGACCTAATAGAGGGAAACACCAGATCTGCACTCAGAGCCATGAGAAGCAGCACAAATGTTTGGAAAAGCTACCTTTTATAGTGTTTGTAGGGTTGCACTGTCACAAATTGTCATACTACCACGGTTGCTATACTATTTTCACACACTCCCGGTAACAATAGGGGTGGGCTGTTCTGGCGAATCTTAATTGACCTTGTCTGGGGCTACTGGCTGGTGCTGACTTGCTTTAACAAAATTGCGTCTGCTGGAGAAAGAAGGGGGCATGGCAGCCTTAGACTTTGAGTTATATTACCTGGCGGCCTATGTGTAATGAATGGATCACAGATGGGTGAAGTAATGTCTAATTGGCAGGGGGATGTGTGATTTCATAAGCTGAACCTCTTGGACTTACTGGCAACACTGCTGAAAAGCTCGGGGAAATAACAGAAGGGAAGATAATCAAATCAGAGTAGTAAAGTCAACTTGTAACCGAGAGCTCATTAGGACACACACACTAATCAGCCGTAGGCACTGAGGCTCCCGCTCAAGAGTCTTGGAGACCTATACGGTGGAGGGACGCAGAAAGAATTGACCCAGCTACAGGGCGATTCTGACATCCCAAGGGAGGCAACTTCTACTGTATTGACCAATACAGAAAATAATCCAATCACTCTGAGGATTGGGCACGTGGTCACAAACAATATGCACTGTAGGTGGGAAACAAAAGGCCGTAACCTTGATGTGCTAGTCATCTTTCATCAGGCAGAGGCTTCCATAGATAACGTGAGGCTACAGCTGGCTGGCGATACACAGAGAGAGATAATGGAAGCGGAGTGGAGTAGGATACTATAAAAAGCCCCTAAAATCTCCAGAGATGCCCGTTTTCGTAAGATCCAGCTGCATCACATACACAGGGTGTAGCTGAAACCTAAAACAATGAATAGGATATATCCTAGGGCGCAAGCGACCCTCCCTAGGTCTGCAAGCCAGGATGCGGCATTCTAACACATGGTCTAGGATTGTCCTGAATTGAGGGAATACCTCGACAGAGTGGCCGCTGCCCTTCAATTTATGGCGGACTGAGATATCCCATGTACTCCAGGAGGGTACCATCTGGGCCTATTTGCCCGACCAAAAGTCAAGAAAGTCACAACTAGTGCATTGTCTCAGTGCTAAAACTAGCTATAAGACTGATAACTGGAAAGATGCAAAAGGGCCAAACTACAAAACTAAAAACTACAAAATATGGTCACAAGAACCTAAAAATGAGCAGCGGCGGAAAGCTCTTTATTACATGAGGGGGCCCGGAGAGGCCAAAGGCCCCTGACATTTTCAAGAGCTTGGACACATTGATATCTACAATATAGGATGTACAGGAAGACGTACCGGTGCTCCTCAGGCACCACTAATTGAAGAACCATCAGAAACGTGAACAAAAATGGATATGGACAGGGAAATGAATCTTTGAATTGACTTTTATGGCACACCTGTCCTTCACTTCAGGATTCTGTCATGTAGCGGAGAAGCGTGCATCTCCTTTGCCTGACCCTCCTCCATGGTATGGTACCTCTCTTCTTCTCTCTTGCTACCACTTGGTTTCTCCCTCCTCCCTCCTCCCTCCTCCCTCCTCCCTCCTCCCTCTCTCCTTCCCCTCTAAACCCCCCCACCCCCCCCAACTTATTAAATTGTGATCTTAATCCATACAGACACTGTATGAGCTTGGTTATGTCTAGTTAAATGAAAATGTAAATGTCTCCCTATAGTTAGTAAGGTGAAGGGAGTGGACCTTATATTTTGCCATTCAAGTTCTCACATAAGGAAACTTTGTACGATGTCCACTGTGTTGAGAGTATGATTATTAAAATCAATAAAAATAGTGGGTGCCATACTGAGTCTGAGCTCTTCCTGAACAGATACAATTACAAAGATCGAAACCACCTCCTTCTTCCTGAACCCTGGAAGGCATTGAGTTACTGGTTGACAGGGGTGAAACCCTGGCCAAGCAGAAACCTCAATCCTTGTCAGGGTGAGGCACAAGCCAACCCTAAATTAACCTGTGCTCAACACTCTTGTAGATCGGCACAGAACAGTCAGGCTTAACTTAGAGGCAATGTGTAAAGTATTTGTGCAACACTTCAAACAGGAATAAAGTGAAACCACCACTCAAAAGGATCCCACAACAGGTTTAGAAAAATATAGTAATTTGTTATAAATAAAACAAGACAAAATGGCAAAGGTCCAATTAGTAGCACCTGAGATACTCAATGTTAAAGATTTTAGTGAAAATAGCGCCAAAAGACGTAAAGGGACAATTATGGATATCTGGTCGTGCCTGACCGAGACAAAGTCACAACTTCTGGCTGACTGCGATGAAGTATGGGCCGGCTACAGGGACACAGTTAGGCCTCTTGAACAGACTACTTTAAATCCTGGTTTGTAGAGAGTTGCGAGGATCCACGTCAAAGATGCGTTGCGCAGCTGAAGCGATGCGGGGGTTCGAGATGCAGCTAGGATACAATGTGAGGGCCTGCGTCGTCGTTGAGGATCCTGTTGACGGTGCTTGCATTGCGAAGTCCGGCACAAGGATGAGGCGAGCAGTCAGGGCGATGTGTCGTTTCTGAAGAGCTGCAAGACCCCGATGTAGAGTTCTGCGTCGCCATCAAGGCTGCCATCGATGAGGGAAGCGAGGGCCTGCACTAGAGATGTGTTGTGCAGTGCCAGTTCTGATGGACTGTGGTGGCAATGCAGGTCTTTGCGACGGGTTTAATCCACGCAGGAACAGAGATGCGTCAGTTCTGGCCAGGGTTGTGCCGTGCAGCGTAGGAGATGGGGAGGTTCCCTTAGATCCACAGAGGCTGGCAAAGCACCTTAAGACCACTTCCAAGGGGCCAGGCCTGGGGTAGCACCACTTGGCATGGTAGACTCAAAGATAGCAGAGTCCAGGTACAGGTGCAAGGTTGTTGGAAGCCAGTTGTGCCCCTGAGGGTTCAGATCAGTAGACCAGCCAACTAGCCCTTGGAGTCACTTTGGGTTCCAGAGATGCAGGTCCAGTCCTCCTTACCCAGGCAAGAGGGCAGCAGGCAGCAGATCAGCACAGCAGGGCAGCAGTTCATTCAGAGCAGCAGTCCAGCAGAGTGGCAATCCGTTCAGCAGCACAGCATTCATTTTGCGTGGCAGAGTATCCACAGGTCCAGAAGTATACTGAAATGGTGGTGTCTGAGGTCCAGTATTTACACCCAGTTGTGCCTTTGAAGTGGGGAGAAGCTTCTGGAGACATGCCTTTGGAGTGCACAGGTGACCTGACTTCCTGGCACTGGCTCCAGACTAACTACAGTGGGTATGCATCCCTTTCTGCGGAGACAGGACACAGCCTATTCAAGAGTAAGTGGGTCTGGGTCCAGCTCCTCCCTTCCATCCTGCCAGTGATGGCCCATCCCGTCACACGTATACTCTGTGGCTGTCTAGGAGGAATGCACAAAGTCCAACTGTCAACTCCACCCAGTCATGTGACCCAGAGACAGGCTGCAGGCAGCAAATGGCTAAGGCAAGATAATGCCAACTTTCTAAAAGTGGCATTTTCAGAATTGAAATTTTAAATCCAGCTTCACCATAAGTTAGGATTTTAAGTTGCAATTCCAGAGTCACTAAACATGAAAGAGTGACCAATTCCCATTTGGAAATTACACTTATAAAATATAATAAGGAAATTCCAATGTTATTCTATGGGAGAGGTAGCCCTTGCAGTAGTGAAAAACAAATGTAAGCGTTTTTCACTACCAGGACATGTAAAACTTAAAAGTACATGTCCAACCTTTTAAATACACTGCACCCTGCCTTTGGGGCTGTTCAGGGCCTACCTAAAGGGTAACTTATATGTATTCAAAAAGAAGGTTTGGGCCTGGCAAAAGGTTTATTTTGCTAGGTTGAAAGGACAGCTTAAACTGCACACACAGGCTATGCAATGGCAGGCCTGAGACATGTTTAAAGTGCTACTTAAGTGGGTGGCACAATCAGTGCTGCAGGCTCACAAGTAGCATTTAATTGTTAGGCCTTGGGCACAGGTAGAGGCACTTCACTAGGGACTTACAAGTAATATTAAATATGCCAATTCTACCATGGTTTGAGGATAGAGCACAAGCACTTTAGCACTGGTTAATAGTGGTAAATTGCACATAGTCCTAAGTCCAACAAAAACAAATTCAGCAAAAATGGATTAGTGAAGGCAAAAAGTCTGGGGATGACTCTGCAGAAAGGGGCCAAGTCCAACAAATCCCATGTCTGCAAATCTCCTCAAAACTACCTGAAGCTCCATAGCCCTTGTGGGACCAAACTTATCAGTGACTACTGATGGAGCAAGGTTTCATAAATGAAACTTGCTTGTATTCAATCCTCCTCACAGTATTAATTTATGAAACTTGTAATGTTAATACTAACCTTTGCATTCACGACACGACAGAAAAGGAAGCTTGCCTATGTGTTTTACTAATGAATAACGCTTGTTTGTAATTCAAAATGGCCGCTATGCGCGGGAAAGCTCAATGCGCATGTCGCAATCATATCACATGGTGTGACGTCTTTCTTTGCTTGGTGGGAAACTTCTGCTTCTGCGCAGTGTGCATTAAAATGGCTGTTTAATGTTTTCACATGCTTCAGCTTGCTCTCATGTCATTACTAAATTGTCGTTTCCTAAACGCTACTAACGCGGGTTAGAATATATAATTAAATGGGAATAGAATAGAAAAAGTGGGCATACAGTGAAACATTTTATTTGTGATTTTAATATTTTCTTCTTGCACTTTTATTAGTTCGTAAACTTGGGCCTGGGTTGGTAACCTGAAACTCGAGAGGCAAATGGTTCTGCGTATGTGTCCTGTGTGCCTGCCAAATGAAGTCAATCTGGACGTCGTCCAAGGCCGCGACCTGATGGCCGAAGATGCTGTACTTTGGCTTTCCTGTTGCATATTGACACATTGTCTATGAAAATTGGTTTACATTTGTCATGAGACGGGTGGGAAATAAAGCGAATGTATTTAATTTGAAGGGGTGGGAATGTAAAGACAATATGCTTTACAATTTAGGCCAAATCGATATGGTGCGAGAATCCACCCCCTGTCCCTGTCCAATCAGAAGTAGTGGCCCCATATTTTAGTAACATTAAGGGGAGGTACATGGGCGTAGAAGGGTATAATAGAATATAGCATTAGTTAATTAGTCAGAGCATGCGTTCACGAAGAACAGGCGTCCATGCTGCCAGAGCGCTCTTAGCTCCAGACTGCCAAGCTGATCGATTGCAGACTGAATCCCTGTCCTGAAGAGGTCCTGAGGAGGGGGCGGCGGAGTCCATTAGAAGGAAGGCACGGGAGAATCGAGGAGAAGTCGAGTATCAGAGAGGGGAACGACGCAGGCGTCGTTGTAGAGAGGTCACCGGTCCTGTCCTGATCCTGGAGGAGGTCTTTTGCTCTTCATCCTTCCTGGGTCCTATTCTTTCAACTCCTTGGCTAAGGGGTTTGGTTCTCGCACTTAGGTAAATATAATGCAACCTTTAGTTGCGCTGCTATCTCTATCCTCTCCTCTTCTTTAAACACTGTCATTGATTAGCAATAATCATTTCTATGCTTAATCTTGGGTATTGCGATTAAGTACCATGTGGCTCTGTATTTTACTCTGCTAAATCTTTAGATAAACATTTTAAAACTTCCGGACTCAGTGGTTATTTCAGGATTATGTACTATAATGAATGTCACTCATTTTAAATTTCCCAATTAGCAAAGGATTCATTGGTAAGTCATTACTCTTCAATCAGGAGGTAATTGGTAGCAGGGATTTGATAGAGAGTAACAACTGATAAAACCCAGCGTAAGTATTAGCGTAGTATGAATGTATGGGCCCAAGTGAGTATCTGGTGTATGAATGTTGTTTGCTAATATTGCGCTGGATCACTACCTTACAACGTTTCTCAACTGCCTCAAAATTGGTCAGGTCACACCCCTTGTTTGTACAGGAATAAACCCTGCACGGTAAACAGGTGAGGCAGGAATATCCCCTGCATGACTAACAGGTGTGTACCCCTGCCCTCAGTGACACACCTCAATATGATATGTGGTCTCCTAGTTTCTTTAGGCCCTGCTTATATGCTAATCCAGTGTGTGCCCATAGGTCTAGGCCTGTCACTTGACTCTGAGGACTAAAGCCTGGTTTCGAGATCTGAGAGGATGCATCCAGCGAACCCTCTCGCTAACATTGGACTATTTTCAAGTCTTGAGTTGTCGATATTAAGTGGTGGTGGCGTTGTACTGATTTTATAATCCTAGTACTGAATAGACCTTTTTCTCTGATTCAGAAGAGATGTGGCACCAATTGGCCACACTCATGGAAAGTTCAACTTGAAGGAGACACCCAGACCCTTGTGTTGACATCTCATGTGCATGCCGAGTGCATTTTTTGTGTATAACGTGCATTGTAGCAGGACTCTGTTTGGCTGCTAATGTAATATTGCTGAAACCAGTTAGATCCATTCTGGGCTGCTCTTGATTTAACATGGCACAGGATGGAGGTTGTGGTACAGTCTATCCAGATAGTGGAAGTGTATTGCCTGTATTTCTGGACTGGTGAGTGTAATCTTAGACACTGAAGTGTGGGAGGATAGAGGTAGGGTTGTCTTTAGAGATTTAATGTAGACTTTTAGCAGGTGACTGATGATTAGTCCTTCCTGAGCACTGCCTATTGGGTTAGTGATGGGGGAATAGAGGTGACTTAGCAGATTCCATTGTTAAGACAGGGCCTGTCCCTTTTACCTCTCCCTGACTGCTACTTCAGGAAGGCTGATAACAACCATGTGCTGGGGTTTCTTACATTATTCTGCTCATGTTGTGGGCCCTCCTGAACAGAGCCTTTATCGTCACCGCCTGTTATGACAGTGAGATACAAAAAAACATGAAATATGAAAAGGAACCACTCCAGACCAGTTCCTAAGGTGGTACCCAATCTACCCCATTTGGATCCAGTTCTACGTTATTTAAGCCAAGCAAGGGCGTGCTCTGAACATTACTGGAAGAACTGCTGAGAACCATGTTTGGTGTCTGTCAGCTAGTCTACCAGAGGTAAGGGGATATCATATGAAGTCTTGGCATCTTGCAGAAAGAGCTGTGGGTCTGCCTGTAACATGGGAGCCTCTCTGACCTACTGAGAAGGGGCAGAAGGGTGTCTGTTCCCGCAGGAGTTGACTCCCTAAAGAAGCATCAGTCCAGCTGCTCAGCCTGGAATAGGTGTAGGAAGAGAATGGGGTGTTTGTGGGACAGTAATCGGAATCTGCCAGAAGGTCTTTTGGCCTCCACAAGTATTTTTACCGCCAACAGAGGAGGCCACCAAAGTTGTACTGACTCTACCTTCTACACACTAAGGGCCTAATTACGAGTTTGGCGCTCTCGAAGCGGGCTGCCACGCCGGCGCCCCGCTCCTAGACTGCTAAGCCAGTAGTCACTCCGCCCATTAGAATAGGACTTACTTGCTGGTCTGGCAGGCAGTGCTTTGGAGGATCCCATGGCAGTGCCTTTCTAAGGCTCATATGTGAGCTTTAGAAAGGCATCGTCATGGGACCGTGGAAGCACATTCCAGCGTAGAAAGAAATGCACCATGTTGTGCATTTCTTTTCGTGCTGAAACTGGGGGTGCAGACATATAGGGGCCCACCATGTGCAACCCCTGCATGCACCCCCGAGCACAGAGGCAAGTTTCCTCACTGCCACACTTTTCATGGCGGTCTCACTGCCATGAAAAGGAGGATGGAGAGGAAACTCCAAATATGTTCGGCGGTGCTGGCTGTGGCACCGCCTACATATTCTTTCCAGTGAAAGACTGCCGGCCCAGTGGGATCCTTGATCCAGACAGTGCCGCGTCTTGTGGCGGTACGACCACTGCAGTTGCACCACAGTGCGGCGGTTGTCAGACCACCACCGCGACTACAGTGGTCCTGTGGACCACCGTAGTTGTAATAAGGCCCTAAGTCTGAGGACCTGCACCGGGGACCACAGGATGGGTGCCAACCTTTGGGAGTGCCAAGGCCCAGCTGACTGGAGCCAACTTCCCAGCACCCAGCACTGCATGAAGAGACAGAGGCACGCAGTAAGCATGTCTGCTAAAATATGTGACTCTTCCTGCATGCGTACACATAGGACTATCAAGCGCCCAACTTTTCAGGTAAAACGATTGCCTCAAGTGAACATTGACTATGAGCTTTACTACAGACTTATGTGGATTCCATGCTTTAACAATAGACTTGCTTAAAGAGAGTAAAGGAAACACAAACTGACCTACCAGGGAAGTTGCTCTTCTTCACTCATAGTGATCTTGCTCCTGCCATTTAATTGAATCCACTGATTTCCTTGTAGATAACTCCTGTAGCACATGTAGAGTACAACCTTGGGATGAGAAACATTTTTTATGTGTATTAGCTTGTTTTGGTTTCATTAAAGTATGTCTCTTGTTTCTACTAGGATATAGCCTTTCCCCCAATCTCTTGAACCTTAACATCAAACTGCTTGGTGCATTCTAAACTCTTCTCCCACCTCTGTACTGACATCCATGTCTACCTACAAAGTCTAATCCCATGAAAACACAGCCCTCTTTGCCACAATTCTGAACAAAATCTATTCTTGGATGTCCATCTATGATGTAAGAGTAAACTCTGTCAAAAAAGGATTCCTCTTGATCTTCCCAAACACTGGCCCATTATAGTCCAAACTTGGCTTAATAATGTCAACCTGTTCGACTGCAAACCATCCAACATCGAATTGCCAAATCTCTTCGGATGACTCCCAACAAAACTTAAAACTTCTAAGTTCACAAACTCCTGGTCAAAGCCACACAATACTAGAACAAATTCCTCAAAGAAATCAAACCCTTCATTTCGCAGGTATATTTCAAATCTGTGGCATGATCTGTTGTACTATCTTGAATCAATTATGGTTCTACTGGATAGCATTCCCAAACTATAGCTGCCCCACTCCCGAAAGCTGTAAAATTAGTCTTAGGAACTAGATGAGATGAACACATCATACCAATTTTGAACACTTTCTACTAGCTCCTTATAGAAGTCAGGAGCCACTTTATGCTGACCTGCAAAGTACATGAAGCTCTACATTAAGGAACTCCTCCTTACGTTTCCTGAAACCGGTGAGTCACTAATAACATGAGTCCAGAAACCCCAATCTTCAAGAACATAAACATTCTGAAAAAAACATTCACCAGAAGTGTTTCCATGGAATGAACCCCATCACCCAAGACATGCGAACCAATTAGGATTATGGTGTATTCAAGCAAGAGATTAAGTCCCTCCTATTTCAATGGCATTGCCATATTGAGTCCAAATACATCTATTGTGCTTGCTGATTACACTTCACTGAATCCCTCAGGTTCCGCAAACTAATTCCAGTGGACAAAACCTCCAACCATCCCAGCTGCCAGTACAGTAGCAAAGTGGCTTCACTCCTATTTGTCAGGTAACAAGCAGGCAGTGTACCTTCCTCCTTTTAGCTCAGAGTTTAGGTCTATTAAACATGGTGTTCCACCAGGGTCATCAATTAGTCCAATACTTTTTAATATATACATGTGCCCTTTAAATTCACTTAACAAGTCGCTGGAAGGAAATCAAAGGATGACAATCGATGCCTTCCATGATTGCATGAATTTTATTATGGGCTGGCTCAAATCTAACTCTTTGAAGTTTAATGGAGACAAGACAGAGTTTCTTTGCTGCTCAGCTAACAAGTCCCCGGTACCACTTCCGTCTAACTTCTGGCCAGTTCCCTCTGACGGGCCCCCATACCGTCAGAGGCTGTCAGAAACGTAGGGGTTATTTTTTATAAGAAATTGAGCCTGGATTTTCATGTAAACTAGATTGCAGGGCCCTGCTTCTCTTTAATTAGAGCACTACACAAGATTCTCCCATTACTACCTCTCTCATCTAGAGCTCTGGTAGTTCGTAGTGTGATCTTGAGCAGGCAAGATTATGGTAATGCCTTGCTGCTGGGAGCTCTGAAATATCTGCTCAATCGCTTCACAAAGTTCAAGTAGGGATGGCTAAACTGGCCCTGAATAGACCTAGAAGGTCCTCAGTATCTTTGGCTCTGAAGGATTTGCTTTGGCTGCCATTAAGACAAAGAATAATTTTTAAACACCTTTGCATATTTTGCGTTATATCATTCTTAATAGCCTCACCCATTTTTGCTGGGTTCCTTGTTTCTCAGGAGCGGGAGGAGAAGGGTGCAAAACACAGCAAAAGTGGGTGAGTGTATGAATATCTGAGTTATTTTCAATGTTTTTGGATTGATTCCTGAGAGTCTGAAGTAAGGATGTACCTGATGGTCTATTTGTGTTCAGTAACAGTTTGAAACAAATCAGATAAGTAAATCGGATATGAGCTCTGTTTTGACACATGAGTTTGCTTGCATACAATGAGCATAAATGAACTGTTAAGGCTATTAAGAATGATAGAACGCAAAATATGCATGTCACGAATTTCTCTTTCTAAATTGAGGAGAACTGTATTGTGTATGATACAGAAGGAGTTTTAGGGCTAAGTGCTCGCACATAAGTACTCATTTACTGTACGATGGGAGGTGAACATGAAAGTTTCATTATCACAATGAAAGTAATGTGCACTGGGTAATGCATGCCACGAGTGAGAACCTTCACGGTGCGATGGGAATCGACACATGGGATGTCAAAAAAAGAAATATTATGAAGGGGCGTGGCCAACAAGATGGCTGAGTAGGTCGTGCGGCATTGAACTCCGTCCTACTGCGGCATTACTCCGACACTATCCTGTGGTGCTGATTCCAGCATCGACCTTGCCCCGTCATCCTGAACACCCGGTGAGCCCCCTGGGAGGGCTGAAGCTGTGGGAAGGTGAGCAGGTGGACGTCCAGGCGACGAGACCGCAGCGCAGCTGGAGAGCGGAGCCGTCATCTTGGCCCAGGAGTCGCTCGCGATAGGGCGCGCCTGGGACCTGGAGTGAGCGGTCTCTTCGACCGGAGCCTCAGTTGAGCTGATCTGCAGCGGAGGCAGTCACCGCACTGACCTGGGTGTTGGACTTGTCCCGGAGGTCGGGTGTGCGGCTGCAGACGCCTGGAAGGCGGTGGGGCCTGTGCGACCGGCCGCCGGAGTTTCGCGGGGGTGTGGCCTACCCTGCCGGGGGAGTCAGGCACATACTAATAAACCGGGCGGGCTGCTGACACGGAGGCACTTGGAGAACATTGACGGCTGGAACGCGCTGTACTGGGGTGGACTCCTGAGGTGCAATATAGCCCGGACGGGCCTGTGGAGGCTGGGAGGTGCACGGGCCTGCAGCGACGGCGTGAGGGAATCCCTCCTAGTGGCACTGTGGGGAGAGTCCGCCAGAACTTTGCAGCGTGAATGCTTGTGATCCCCATATGCTGGACAGATATCTAAGGGGCGGCGGAAAGCCAGTGCAGGCTGCAGTGGAGCTCTAGTGCGGCTGCTCAATTATACTAGAGGTGGAGGTACGGCGAATCCTGGTACTGGGAAGCAGCCTCGGTGGAACTGTGAGACAAAGCGGCGACCTGCGTGCATGGTGGCCGGTGCCGACAGCGGTGGGGCCCCACTGGCTGTGATTGTCTAAGAACCTGGGAGCCAGATTGTCAAGGTGGGAAGAGGACAGCGGAGTGGATCGCGGGGTGCGTTTGCGCCGGTAGGAGTGGTGGCGGTGACTGAGCGGTGCCCACCATGGGGAAGGATAAGGGGGCTAAGGCGCAAACGAACAAAATTCTGAATTATGCGCAGCCCCTACCCCAGGGACTACAGCAGACGGATGTGCGTGAGGAGGCTGATGAGGAGAGGGCACAGGGGGAGGACGCGCGAGATCCCTCTCTGAGAGACATACTGGCGGTGGTGCAGACGACCAGGAACGAGATGGTGACCAGAATTGACGCGGTGGCGATCGATGTGAGCCTTCTGCGATGTGACCTGCGTATGGTCTCGGACAGGGTCACATCTGCGGAGCAGAATGTGGATGCTCTTCAAACGGAAGTAAAGGCTCTACGGACCACAGTTATGGACCTCCAGAGGAAGACGATTAGGCTGGACGAGCGCGCCGAGGATCAGGAGGGGCGCTCCCGACGGAATAATCTGAGGTTTGTGGGGTTTCCTGAGCCGGGCGGAAGGGCCCTCCGCTGAGTTGTTCTTGGAAGACTGGATAACGAAGATCCTAGCCCCTGGGAAACCGTCCAAATTTTTTAACATTGAAAGGGCCCACAGGGCATTGGTTACCCCGCCAAGGCCAGGAGCGCCGCCGCGGGCCATTATAGCCCGCTTCTTTAATTATCGGGATCGGGACTGCCTTCTACAGTCTACCCGCACCAAGTCCAACCTACAATTTGAAGGGCATCACATTGCTATTTTTCCGGATTATACCCAGAGGGTGCAGGACCAATGACGTACCTTTCTGGCTGTAAAGCGGCGTATGAGGGAAGCAGGGTTGAAATACAGCCTTCTGTATCCGGCCAAGCTCCGGGTGGAGCACAAGGGCAAGACTCTGTTCTTTGGATCGGCGGAGGAGGCCTCCGACTGGATGGACAGCACGGGAGATCGGGAGCTCTGGAAGAATACGCAGACACAGTCGGGACAGCGCACAATGTCCTTGGACCGGAATAGACGACGCCGCCGAATGTCCGAAGGAACGGGACATCGGGACACCGGGGATTCTGGGAGGGTTCAGGTGTGCGCAGATGGAACCTTGCAGGTGGTGGAGGGTTTGCAGGACTCACTACTAGCCTCATCGGAGGTTATCCCGGACACAAATGTTGACTGAATAATTGGTGGGGAATGAGGACGATGGCTGGGACACTGGATATACAGATAAGTGCCTGTATCGTACCACTTGTGATACTAAATGTTATTTGATGCATGTTCTAAGTTTGGGGTGAGGATTAAATGTCTATGCGGGCCGCGGGGGAGTGGGGCACGCCCCTCACTAGTGGCTGGATCCTCTCCCAGGAGCTAGAGGCCCAGTCCTTGCGCCCGGTTCGGGATCCAGTCACTTGCGTGGCACTGATGTTCGAAGGGAGTCGGAGTGTGCCCCTATAGGGCGGGCTCTGGGTCTCAGGGGAAGGAACGTTGGGAGGAATCCTACTTTGTTTTTGGGTGAGCCTGAGGGGGGTGGTGTAGGGCGGGAGATGGAACTGCTCACTCGCTACGTTAGCGGGGGGAAGGTATTGTTTCACTGCCCAGGGGGAGGGGGGTGGATCAGGGAGTTCGCAATGTTGCGGTTGATGTTTTCGGGTGTTGGGGATGACAAGGGGACACATGTCTGGGTCAAAACTTGCCACTGAACGATCGGGTTGAGAATGTCCAGGCGGGATGGGAACGAGATTGGGCCGCCAGATGTATGGGCATATGGCTCCCTCCTTGACGAAGCTACTTACATGGAATATAAGGGGAATGGCCTCACTAGAGAAACAAAGACGGGTGCATGCATTTTTACGGAGATATAAAATAGCCATAGCGGGGTTGCAGGAGACACATGTTTGGGGGGAGACGCTACCATTTATTAGACGTAGATGGCGCGGACAGATTTATGCCACCTCGTTTTCGGGATTTGCGCGGGGCACTAATTTGGGTGGCTCCTGGGACCCCTTTCCAGCATTTACATCATGTGCTGGATCCTGAGGGACGGTATGTAGTATTACATGGGAGGCTGGATGGCCAGGAAGTATGCCTGATAAACGTGTATGCCCCTAATGTGAACGTACCCGCCTTTTTTTATGACGTGTTGAAGGTAGTGACCCCATACTTGGGGGGAGAAGGTATATTCCTGGGGGCCGTTAATTGTGTCTTGGATGGGATGTTGGACCGTGAGCCTCCCCGTGCGAATACCAAACCAGGCATGACTGGGGTTCTGACAGATGTGATGAGGGGGATGGGCTTGACTGATGTATGGCAGATCCGGCATCCAGCGTCGCGGGTGTTCTCCTGTTACACCCCGGCATCCAACACGTACAGTAGGCTAGATCATTTTTGGTATCGCAGACTTTGATGCCTAAGGTGGTGGAGGTAACTTACCTTCCAAGGCACATTTCGGACTACTCCCCGTTGCTGGCGACACTGAGTATGGCCAGACCCAGAGCCGTGATTCCTACATGGCGGCTCCAAGCGGAGGTGCTTACGGACCCGCCCTTTGCCGGGAAGCTGAAGGAGGAACTTACGTCTTATTTCTGGACTAACTGGGGCTCGGCAACATCGCGGGGCATGGAATGGGAAGCGATGAAGGTGGTTGTGCGGGGGGTTTGACTCAGCACAACTTATGGTGTTCGGAAGCAATTGGAAAGGGACATGCAGACCGCCGAGCGACAACTGGCGGAATTGGAGGGGGTGTTACTGTCAGAGCCTCAATACTGGACTGAGTGGAGGGAAAAGCGGGAGGAATTTCTGGCGGCATTGTGCCGCCTGGAGAAGTTTCATTACACCGCATACCGGCAGCGTCTGCATGCGGAGGGAGATCGCTCCGGAGCATTGCTTGTGAGGTTGATCCGTACTGAGACGCAGCCCTCAGTTATAGTGCAGATGAGGACTGCAGATGGGCATATGGTGTACAGCCAGCATGGCATTCTGGATACCCTGGCGGACCATATGGCCGGAGTATACGCGCGGCACCAGGACCCCACGCGGGAGGACCTGGGGGATTTTCTTAATACGCTAGGGCTTCCATGCTTGGAGGCTGAGATCGGGGAGTTGCTGGATGCGCCACTCACGAAGGAGGAAATTCTGGGAGGGATTAAGTCTCTGAAATCAGCCAAGAGTCCCGGTGGTGACGGCCTACCGGCTGAATTCTATAAGACATTTGTGCATGTCCTGGCAGACTACCTCATTGAGGTATACAACAAAGCTTTTCAGTTGCGGGCACTCCCGCCATCCATGAATGAAGTGGTGGTGGTGATGCTTCCTAAGGCGGATAGGGACGATCAACTTCCAGGGTCATACAGGCCCATATCCCTGCTTAACCTCGATATGAAGATCCTTAGCGGGGTTATGGCCGCGCGTTTGCAACCATATCTGTGTAGGCTTGTTCACTCGGATCAGGCGCGTTTCATTCCTCAGCGTAGCACGGCCATGAACCTCAGACGCCTGTCTCATGTATGGCACTCGTCCGTGCTTCAGCAGGAGGAATGTGCGTTAGCACTTCTTGACATCGAACAAGCGTTCAACTCTGTGGGATGGTCATATCTATGGGAGGTTCTGCGGGCAATGGGAGTGGGAGGCCGGTATTTACAATGGGTGCAGCTGCTGTACTCGGAGCCCTGTGCTAGGATTAGAGTGGGGCGGTTAGTGTCCCGGGCCTTCCGACTGCATAGGGGCACCAGGCAGGGGTGCCCACTATCGCCATTGCTTTTCGCTGTGGCGATGGAGCCCCTGGCGGTGGACCTCCGAACAAGGATGGCGCCATTCGGGATCAAGTGAATCTAACCACATGGTGTCCATGTATGCGGACGACACATTGGTGTACATCAGGGACCCGGGAGCGGCAGTGCCGGTGCTGTTGCGTGCTTTGGAGGGGTTTGGGAGTGTGTCGGGCTTGCGGATCAACCAGGGGAAGTCCAAGTTGGTTCCGCTGGGACGATTGGCCCTACGCGTGGATGAGGACCTCCTGGAGGTGGGTCTCCCATGGGTCCGGTCTGCACCACGATATTTGGGGGTTCGGCTAGCAGATACTGCGGAGCAATTTCTGGCGCATAATATCGGTAGGGTCGTAGAGGGTCTGAGAGGCTTGGTACGTTTCTGGCGGGAGTTGCCATTATCCCTTATGGGGAGGATAGCGCTGACAAAAATGGTGGTCCTGCCCCGGTGCTTGTACGCGGTGCAGCACTCCTTTTATCGGATCCCCGATCCTTTTTTGTTGAATTAGACAAGCTTCTCGTAGACTTGTTATGGGGGTCCAAACGCAAACGAGTTAGTCTGGCCACTCTGCAACGAACTTGGCAGGCAGGGAGGTTGGAGGTCCCTTGCCTGGAATACTACTACATCGCCGCACAGCTCCAGCACGCAGTGCATTGGTTGGATGGGGACAACAACTGGGAAAAGACCCTGCTGGCGGCATCTTTTGGGGAAAGGGAGCTACCCGAGTTACTGATGATGGGGGTGGGGTGCCTCCGACATGCCCCCATATAGTGCGACATGTGGCGGAGATGTGGGAAGTGACGGTCAGGAAAGTAATGAAGAGGGCTCCGTATGCTTCGGACATGCCCCTGTGGGTGGTCCAGCCATTTCGGTAGATTGCTGCATCAATGTCAGTAAGGAAATAGCGGGAGGGGGGTTGTCAGACCATGGGCGACCTATATGATAATGCGCGATACATCACACGTGAACAGGCTAGGGAGAGGTTTGAGCTGGGTCCAGGGCAATTCTTACAATATGAAAAGATTGCTCAGGTGGCAAGGGACCTCTGGCCCTCGTTCCCGGATGAACCTGCGGTCTCCCGGACGCTACAGTTAATAATGTCTAAAGGCAGAAGGCTGGTTTCACATTTATATCGGGCGATCCGGGATGATCGAGTAACTGGGGGCTTACCGGTTCAAGAGAAATGGGAGGCGCTGACAGGGGATACCTTTAGCAACAGGGACTGGGTCAAGATCCATGAAGGGGTCAAACAAGTGAGTGCAAACACGAGGTTTAAATTAATTCAATTTAATTATGTACACAAAACATACTTGACCCCGAAGGTGTTGCGCAAGATTTATCCGGAGCGGTCGGGGCAGTGTCCACGGTGTGGAGAAGCGGAGGCTGCGTTCATACACATGGCCTGGACATGTCCTGAGCTGTAGGGATACTGGGCGTCGGTTCTAGGGATACTGAGGGGGGTGACTGGCTGGGAGATAGCAGGAGAGAACCGGGTGGTATTGCCGGTATTGTTGCCTCGCCCCAAGAAGAAGAACCTTAGTCGAAAGCTAGTCCTTTTAGGGCTGGTGCTTGTAAAGAGGCGGATTGCCATATCATGGATGGGCCGCCGTTCGCCCAGCATATCACAGTGGGTGCGGAATGTGCAGGAGTGGGCTACTGCAGAGGTGATTCGAATGTAGCGGCTCAGAAAAGATGAGAGACTAGAAGAAGACGTACAGGCTTGGAGGGCTATGGTGGCAGAGCTGGTAAACGGGGGTACAGACGGAACAGATAGCGACACAATGAGGGGGAGCGTACACTCAGGGCGGGAGTCAGAAAATAGCGACAGGGTAAGAGATGCAGGGTAGCATGGTTCTACCGGAAGGGGCAAAAGAAATGGAGAGATTCGGCCCATCAAGGCATGCCATACGGGATCCTATACCAGACATGGTTGGGAGGGGGCGATGGGGGGGGGAGTTTTTTGTTGGGGGAAGGGGGGGTGGGAGGGAAGGCAGGGTACTTGATCCGCAGCGCAGAAGCTCGGGGTGGGTTGGTGCATGGATTTGTAAGTTTGTTCATGATTACGGCATGATACGGAAGATACATACGGGAGAAGCAGAAGGGAGGGTCACCCGGGAAAAGTGTGTATATTACTGCTGTTGTACGCAGGTTACGGCCTGCGGGATTGGGACAGTGACCATTCAGTGTGTTATACCCATGCTTTGGCACATGGTCCTATATGTACAATCTGTATGTTTAAAAGACCAATAAATATTTTTTTTTTTAAATATGACTACACATCTAGTTAAATGTGCCCAAGTCCAGGTTGAAACCCAGTCTACAATTTAAACAGTAAACACATGCCTACAGAATATAGTTGCAGCAGCAAACACTAACAGATTTTGGCAGATTTCTGTAGTCGTCCTCACAGACTTTAAAATTCAGTGCACATAATTCTGTTTTACATGAGCAGAACTGGGTAAGGGAAGTGATCAGAACTCCCATCACAGGGCTAAAGGCAAGGCAACCCTAAATCATGTTAGAGAGGTAATGCTACAGAGAGATGCAATTGGAACAATTTCCGCCCGAGATTGCCGGATGCATGCAACTTAATTGTAACTGACAATCTGCTGCAGTCGTTAAATATGTGAGTTTGTTGGGTCCTCATGGCCTTCCAACTAGCGGCCCTGATCCATGCCATTTTTTGGAATATCCACACAATAAATTCAGACAAAATAAATCCAAACAGTTTATGGGCATAGTGATTATCCTGAAATCCCGATATGGAGTCCACCCTCCTGGGCCTAAGCTAGGCAGGTGTGCTACAGAAACAACAACCAGTCTACAAGCCCAGACTATATGCTCCTCCTGGATGCAGGGGAGGGGGTGGGAGGGCATTCCAGCCAGGAAGCTATCTGTTTATGCAAACTAAATCTTGAATGAATCCGAATTATTGGGTTTTGCAACTTTGTGCAATTTGGTTTTCCTACACTTTTCACAGAATTCTTTCACGCGGGAGGCCAGTCGGAGTGGAAAGTC
Organism: Calotriton arnoldi; assembly: GCA_963921515.1. NCBI lineage: Eukaryota > Metazoa > Chordata > Amphibia > Caudata > Salamandridae > Calotriton > Calotriton arnoldi. Next base: position 29,180 of record CAWUFW010006245.1, on the reverse strand, counting down.
ACACAAACCACCAAATGCAATCTCGCATGATTTTTTTTTACCAACGAGCACTCCTTGATTAATTTGCACACAACCGCTGAAGCGTAATTTGTGTGACAGGAATGTTGTTCATGAGAAGTACACGTCATGCAAATCAACAGGTGCACACCCCGCGTCCCCTTCACTGCAACTAGCTCGACAACCTAGCATGAAAAGAGTTTGTAGGGGAGGGGATCGCAGTTTAGTAAAATAAAATGTTGCAAAAATGCCACAAAATTCCCAAATTTGTGCCAAAAAATGTGCTAATCCATGCCACAATATCCTTGGGGTTCTGCTTATATTCAAAGTACTGAAACAAATGTGTGTGTGTGTGTGCGTGCGTGCGTGTGTGTGTGTGACATTGCTATCACTTTACATGTGCAATATAATTGCAATTTTAAAGCAGTACACGGATGTTCAAAATGATTTTCATGCTGTATATTTCCGATAGTCTTCCGAACTAGATAACTGCACATTTAAAGAGTCATTTCAACTAATAAATCATCTTCATTTTGTTCATTAAAAAAAAAAAAAAAAATAGTATGATGATCGGATATAATGTGGCAATTTTAAATTACAGGTTGGATTCTGAAAGAAGAAAAGGGCAAGTATATTCACTGCCCAAGCATGCACTAGCTTGCATGCATCACATATACAAAATAGCATAATGAGCTAAACAAACTGGGGAGGTGTGTTGTAGCACCCTGACGAAAGCCCCGGACCTACATAGGCCCTTAGAGTAGGGCTGAAACATGTTGGAAAAGGGTCGTAGGACCATTACATACTAAACATCCCTTGCAATTTCTAGTTTTAACATCCCTGACTACTCTGCCAACAAAGGGATACCTTGGAGTATTCGAGGGAATTTTAATCTTTAGTTACGCCCCCTGGTCTTTTTCTTTTAAGAGCTCCCTGGAAAACGGTTGAGCCCACCCTGACCTTTAGGAGTCATGGTGAATCCGATGATGAAGCATGACACTACTAGAGTGTGTGAGGCTTATTTAAAGAAAAGGAAGTCTTTCCTTTTCCGCATTTAGAAATGCAGTGTCATAGTGAAGACTAGCATTCCCCAGCACGCTACACCTGGAACCGTAAGTGGGAAACTTGCAAGTTGCATGTATGTACAGAAAGGGAGGACGTATCCCTCCTTTTTTCCGTTCCGACAGTTAAAGGGCCTCTCTACCCTCCGAGTCTGGGTAGGGGCCACCACCCCTCCCAGATCTTAATGTGTAACATTTACTCTATGTTCACCGATGTTGAGGGAATTAGGTGGAGGGTGTTTTTGGAGGAAGGCTAGGGGGTTTATGTCCAGCTATCCGAGTTTTACACCAATATTAGGGCAATGGTTGTGGAGAGGAGTGGGTTGCACCTTAAGTGCCTGTCATTGCTATTATTTTGCTAAGTGTTTGTGAAGTCGCTGTTGTCCCTATTATTGTGTGGAATTGTCATGCGAAATGCCCAAAGAAATTGTTTACGAAGAGTAGGAATTGTGATTTCCAAATTGCGATTCTTACCAAATCTCAATTAGGAAATCGCAATTCCTTATGTAAGAAAACTTACAATTTCTAATTAGTGGTTCCAAATGAGTCGCACATGGACCTACCTCATGAATATTAATGAGGTAGTCGCACTTTGCAACCCATTGGGTATCGGAGCCATCACAAGTATGGTGGCCTGCCGAGGTCAGCATACTGCTTTTTAATAAAGAATTATTATTTTTTTTTAAATGAAGTCCATTTTCTTTATAGCAAGACGGAATGTGTTTCAAAAGAAAAAAATTAAACTTTGAAGATTCATTTTTTAAAAGCAGGCAGTGATCCATGGGACCACTGCTTGCTCATAAAAAATATTTTTCCAACATTCTTAAAGGGAAGAGTCCCAAGGGGATTTCTTCCCATTTGCGATGGGTTACCACCACTTTTAAAATGGCAGTAAAGTATTACAGTTTGCGACCAGAATACTGTCACAAACAGTAATACATACCATACCGATTCGGTATTTGGAAGGGACTCCCAAAACACGTCCCTTCCAAATACTGAATATCAAATGTAAATTGCAATTCGGTAACAAGTAACAGATTCGCATTTTGTACATGTGAAAAAGCATTTTTCCGGTCTCAAACGGCCCAATTCTGCAAATCGGGCCGTTTGGGACCGGAAAAATGCTTTGTACATCTGGCCCTTAGAGCATGTTGACCACTTTCAACTGCTCGTCCAAATAAACCCATATGCTTACTCTCCAAGCTAAACTTTACAAAAATGTGTAAATCAGTGAGCATAGGATGTGTAAATGTGGCACATAAACTCTTACTACTGACGCATGATGTGAATGCATACTTTAGGGCTAAGAGAAACTAATACACATTCATTTATTTATTTTTGTAGTTTTATATAGCGCGAACTTAGCCCGAAGGTATCAGACTGCTGTATATTAGCACCATTTGTGTTACACAAGGACACATTCATTTTGGTTAGGCACAGGGAGATTAAGTGATTTGCCTAGAATCACAGGATGTTGAGCGTTATTGCTGAGACTCGAACCCAGTTCCCCAAGATTTGAGATCGACCGCCCTAACCATTAGGCTACATCCTCTCCCAATTTACAATTAATTTATATAATTTATGTAATTTATGGGATGCATTCAAGGTGAAAACTACTGGAAAAGAAATGTTTAAATACGACCTGTTTTTAAAATTGACATAACTTAAAATCCAATTTTTTTAATTCTGTGGCATTAAAGCCATTGGTACACAATGCCATTGATCCTCTATCTTATATAAATGCAGTTGTTTAGAAAGTCGTGCACACAGTGAGAAGGTGCTGAATTCCTATTTCCACATATACTACTGTCTGCCCGGTAACATCCGTAAAATAATATTTAACTAAACAAATTGCTGACTTGGGAGGTATACCTTAGCTGAAATGTTGTAAAACATTAACTCCCGATTTAGTGCCATGCTCTAAATAGATATAATTGCATTATTTTGACCTTGGACATTCCACTTCGTTTCAGTTTGTTACATGCCATTATTTTTGAACTACGGTATTCATCTTATCTCTGTTTGAACATTTGTGCAGAACGCACAGGAGGTGCATTAACTCATCACACCCCTGCACCATTAATCAGCTCTCAATTTCTGGTTGAGAATTGTCATTTGATCTTTTAATCATGTGTTTCAATGACCTCAGTTATTAATACAATTTTGTCAGAAATATAGTTCTTTTGAAACACCACACAAAGGTGCTTAAATAAAAAGTAAAACACATTAGTGACGCTTGCACATATTTGTTAATGGCAAATTACAGAACTTCCCTCTAAATGTATACTCTGAAATATGTAATGCAAGTGTACAACAAATGTTGACCAGAAGTCCTCAATGTCATTAGATAAGGGAGAAAGTACCCCCTGCCGTACATTAGAAGGATATTGCAAGTTATCGAGGAGTTCCATAACTATATGGAGGAACAAGGCCGAAGGCCGAGGTCCTTTATATGGTTATGGAACTCCAAGGTGACTTGCTTATCATGTACGCCAGGGGGTACTTTATCCCATATAATACATGGACACAACATCACCTTTACAACAAACCACTTAAAACCTTGGTACGTAGCTATTTCATATGAAGGAGCTGGCATGCTTGCAAACATGAAAAATAAATATACAACTTCTAGTGCAAAATTAAACACATCAAAAACCTGTTAGTTACCTGATGCAAACAGATATTAGAAACAGTTCAATAAAACTCAGTTTTTAAAAAATAAAACAAAAAAACTGCTCTAGCTCGGAATGTGTAGAAACATGCAGAAAGATTCTAGCTTTTCTCTATGCGAGTAGCGCAAAGCATAAACATGTTCTCTCTGCTTGTCATTGTAGGCTAAAAAATAGAGCAGAATAAAGAAAAGCCACATTTTATTTTTGTTGCTTTAAACTGCTGCTCCGTGACCTGACCTGCCTTTCACATTGACTGCTGGCTCAGGTATTATGACATCAGAATTCGACTGTAATGACTTATAATAGTTTAGCTCTGATGTCTTTTCTTTATAATCAGTGACTGAGTGTGTCACAAGTCACTGATTATAAAGAAATTAGAGACTAGTGTTTATATAGGGATTATAGAATCCCATGCAATATATAAGAGATAAAGTACCCCCTGCCGTACATGGAAAGGATATTGCAAGTCACCGAGGAGTTCCATAACCATATAGATGAACGAGGCTGAAGGCCGAGGACCTTTATAAGGTATTGGAACTCTGATATATTTTGCAATATCATTATCATGTACACCAGAGGGGACATTACCCATATAGTACATGTTCACACCATCACCTTTCCCACAAACCACTTAAAACCTTGGTGCATAGCTCCTTCATATGAAAGAAGGAGCATGAAGAATAAAAATGAAACCTCTAGTGAAAAATTAAACACATCAAAAACCTTTTAGATATTTGTTGCAAACAGATATTAGAAACAGTTCAATACAAGTCAGTTTTTTAAAAAAACAAAGAAGCTGCAGTAACTCAGAACATGTAGAAACATGCAGAAAGATTATAGTTTGTCTCTTGCATCAAGGAGTGAAAAAATAAACATATTCTCTCTGCTTGTCATTGTAAGCTATTAAAATAGAGCAGAAGTGGGGGCGTAGCCAAAGAATATGGCTGACAGGACGTGCTCATAGGCAGCTCCGCCTCCCCACTGACCAATTCATCATTTATCCTGCCTAATAGGCCCCATCCGCGCTGTATTAGTCCCAGTCCCATGGAAATACTGGAGATGGGGCTTTGTTCGACCTGGACCGACCTCTGCCGCCTTCGGAGCCCATGAGGTGTTGGGCCTGCTTGGGTGGCAGGACCCGCGAGCTGCTGTTCGTGCCCCAACTGCAGCTCAGAGGTTTGCCTGCTCCCGGCTGCAGATGTCCCACGGCAGTGGGGGGCTCGGCCGGCAGCCCCCTTGCATGCTGCTGACCCGCTGGGACGCTGCCATGCCCCACGTCCGGACCTGTGAGATCCCAGGCCTGTGGAGCGGAGGGAGGTGAGCGGCCCATGTGACTCCGTGTGGTCTCGCGCAGCTGGGCCCCCTGCAGCTAGGGAGGACTGAAGTGCTGGCGGCGTGGGATAATAGCACCGGGACCCCGCTCGATTGGAGTGGGGCCTAACAAGGGGTGAAGGACTGTGCTGTATCCCCCTGGTTGCGTGAGGTGCTGGTGGCTGCCCGGGGGAGCACTGGTTCGACAGCGGAGGGCTCCTCTTCCCGGTGCTGACAGATGGTGGTGTGCTGGCCTGGTGTGGTGTTCCCCTTGCGAGGAGACAAAGAGCAGCCCAGGGCACTACACAACCCACTGGTAGGTCCTTCCTCCCCCTCGGGTGATTGGAGCGGGTGTGCTCGGGGGGAACTTGGGCCTTTGTGGAAGCCCTTGAGGGCTGACCTGGCTGCTGTGGGGGGCTGTGTTCCCCGAGGGCCACTGTTGTTCCTGCCATTGGGGAGCCCCAGTGCCTGTGACTGGAGTGTGGACGGGGACCGGCAATCACCCGCTCCCCGGGAGGCGAACTCCCAGCCTGACTGTGGTACCGGGGTCTGCATCGCTGGCAGGCCTGGGCACCTGTGAGGAACATGCCTGGGCCCGGTGGGTGGGCCCTCTCCTGGTGGCTTGATCACTGAGTGGTGCTTCCGTCTGCTGTCTGCCCTGGTACCATGATGATTCTAGGGTCCTCGCTTGTCCTCTTGCCCAGGCTGAAGGCCTACATGCCTGAGGCACAGCCCCCCGACCAATTGGACTGACCTTGCTACGCGGGCCCACGTCAGCGCCGCCAACATGGGGAAGGACAGATCACAGCCCCAGGCCCAGGGTAACACCATCACTCACCGGGACAGTCCCAGGAGTGTGAGACAGAGCCATCCAGCCAGCTCTACTAGCAGCCATTCAGGGTTGCAGGGAAGCACTTGAGGGACAAATAGCAGGTGTATCCATTGAAGTCAATCTCCAACGTGCAGATGTACGCAAGGTAGCTGACAAGGTAGACAATGCAAAGGTCCATCGACTCAAGCAACAGATATCACAAATGTAGGTGGTCACGAATTCGCTGGAAAACAATGCGAATACTGCACACATTTCCTCAATCTCTCCCGGCAGGATATGAAATTACTAAGTGTGCAAAACAATGAGGTGGCCATTAGCGACAGCACTGGGATATAAACGGCGATCAATAAAGTGACAGTGCCTAACTAAACACATTCCAGCTGAATGCAGTGCTGAAGGTGGAAACGAATCAAAAGGAATAAACTGCACAATAAAAAGCCGAATACAGTACAGATATAAACGGTCAAGTGCTCGTAAGAAGTAATGGGGCAGCCGTGTGGGAAAGGCCTAGCATACGCCAAATGGCTAACAATATAAAGCAACAGTGCAAGAAACAGATAAAGTGCAACCTCCCTTTTCATCTAATCGGGTGTCTTAGCAATAAAGTGATAGTGCTGATACAGTACTATTACATACCAGCTAGCAAAATGCTATCTAAATGCCGCCGCAGAGTAAAGTGAGAGTGCGAGAACCCAACATCACATTAAAAATACTCCTAAAATGTTGGGAAAAGTCTATGTCAATTATCCTGAACATCATCTTCCACAAAGGTTGACCCCCAGATCTTTTTATAGCGTAGTATATTATGCACGCGGGCAAAATACCAGTATTTCCTTGTGCTCGTTTTTCTCATCTTCTTTAGCCACTCCTCAAATTTTGGCTTCCGTGAGGACTTCCAATGACTGGTATTAATAGAGTGAGACACTAAAGTAGAAATAAAAATAAATTGAGCACATTATTTCCCAGGCTGTGAAGGGATAGTGAGGCCAAGCAAAATATTACTGGCTGGGGGTTTAACCTCACATCGAAGCTTAAGAGAAATATGCTAAAACATCTGTGACCAAAATTCAGAGATGGCCTCACAAGTCATAAACATATGTCCTCAATCTCCCACTCCCTTACATCTGGGGCATGTTCTGGTAGGAGTGCAGGACATTTTGTTAAGCCTTTCTGGGGTGTAATAGAGCATCCAAGCATCATTCTGTGAAAGTTTACCCCCGCAGCAGCATAAATCCATATTCAAAGTACTTCGCCCAAGTCTCATCATCAATCTCTATCTATGTATGCCCCAAACATGTTGCCCCAATTTTAGAGGTAACTATAGAACTGTCAGGCCAAAGTTACCTATACAAAAAACTCAGGGAATCATTCACGTTATCGGGGCTGAACAGTTTCCTGATCAACCTAGCCGAACTGTAAACCTCATATAAAGAGAGGCTATTAAGAACAGAGATCATCTGTCTATAAGAGAAGCTAAAAGAAACTTCCTGCGAGGTATTACCAAAGCAAATATCTACCACTGATTTTATCCTGATACAAAAAGTCTCTAATCCTAAAAATATGAATCTTTGCCCACTTCTTAATGGCAGATGGCTAGAGCCCGGTCACATAATGGTATTCAACCCCCATTTCCGGGTGAGGCAAAAATAAAATTATATGCTGATGACTTTGCCCTGTATTTGCTCCCAGAAAGCAGAATATTGAAACAGTGTAGCAAGAGATCCGGAGGTATACAAGATATGGGGGGTATAAAATGAATGAATCCAGTCTTTGTTGTTCAATACCTCTATGGAGGTCCTACCCTTGGCTGTCAGGTGCAATTACAAATCCACACCAAGAGATATTGAGGGATATTTTCCTCTGATTCTGTCCTGAATAGTTATTGCTTAAATTTCACCCCGCTTTTTAACCAAAATCCATTCTCTCTTCGCCCTTAGGAAATCTCTCCCTATTTCCTTAATAAGATGGATATCACTAATAAAGATGTCGATTCTTCCTCTTATATTATTCCTCTTAATAAATTTCCCCTGCAGATTGGAAGCAGGGTTTTTTCACAAGTTGGAGAGTCGTTTTTCAACATTCATATGGGGTAATAAATCTCCCAGGGCTAATTTAAAGATACTCCAACTGCCTACGATGGAGGGCAGTTTGGCACTCCCCTGACTCAGGACCTACTACTCTGCGTATGTTGCTTTACAGTTACACTGCTTTGCTATGCAGGGGTCTCAGTATGACAACTTTTTGATTTTTATATGCTTGGTTGCTGTGGTTTAGTCAGTTTGTCGAGAGCCATTAATGAACCCAAAATACTGAAGAAAGTGAGGTATAAGACCTTGTCGAACATTATTGTTTTGAAGCAACACTTTTTCCGCAAATTTAAAATACCTGTGATTCACGCTGCAGTCCCCTTAGCATGCTGTTCTCCCAATGTTAGATTCTTTGGATTTCCTGAATGGGATAACGGTCAGTCAGCGGAGGCCTTTCTTGAGGGTGGGCTGCACAGCACTCTGCGCCCTAGGGGCCACTCAGACTTTTTGTGGTGGATAGGGCCCACTGGGTATTGACCCGCATTGCTGCCACCAGGAGCCCCTCCCAGGGCTGTCATTGCCAGGATTATGAACTACTGTGACAGGGACATTATCCTGAGGGCCGCCAGGGAACTTTTGGTCCCGCAATTTGAGAATCACAACATCGCCAACCCAGACTACACCCATAAGGTTCAGGAGAGGCACAAGTTCTTCCTTGCTGTAAAAAAAAAGTACTGGGAGATGAACCTGAAGTATATGCTGTTATATCCTGCGAAAATCTGAGTCAACGCCGATGGGAAATCACACTTCTTCGAATATCCGGAGGAGATGTGGCCCTGGTGGGATCAATCTCCTCGGATCTCGACACATCCGCTGAGTACTGTGGGCCCCTTCCATGATCGTACTAGGAGGGGCTCGAATGGACGCCCTCGAGGTGGAGATGGTGGCCAGAGGGTGCCAAGGGGGCTCGGCCCCATTGTGGACACAGAGGACCGCACCATAGACTCTGCTGCAGAAGATCAACCCTTGGTACCCGAGACTTTGATTAATGCGACCCCCGCTGAAGGTGGTGCCCATGACTCTCCACGGACCACTGACGTGGTGCCTGAAACTGTGATATCCTGATTCGGGGAGTCCTCCATTTCTTATTGAACATTAACCTTGTTGGTTCCGCACATCAGCTTTGATCACTTTACTCCCCCACCCGGGGGAATGTTTGCTATTGGGTTGGAACCTGTTAATGACTGCCCCCTGTGCCCTTTCGGTATGGTCGGCGCACTATCACTGAGTGGGGCAGATGGGATTGTACACCTTTGATTCCTTTTTTTGCATTGGTGAGAGGGAGTCTTCCGGCGGTAGGGCTTCTATCCCTCTCTCCCCCTTTCTTTTCTTTTCTTTCTCGTTCTTTCTCCTTTCCCTTAGACGTGACACTCGTTGGTGTCTGTTGGGGATTCGGGGCATAGTAGTGTCCGTCCTGGCACTTTGATCTGATTTGGACTTGTATGCTAATGTTGTTCTGTTATATCTGTCCGGTGTGAGGGATTCGTAATTGTTTTTTTAAAGTTGACCTTAAAGGTTTATGCCATTAAGTTGCAGGGAGGGACGTCTTGATTCGCACTCACACTTACATTTACCATTGTCAGTCCCGACACCTATAAATTGATGTCCTGGAATGTGAGGGGTCTGGGTACCTATACAAAAAGATATAGCGTGATGTCCTTCCTGAAGCAGAATGTGGTCCAGATGGCATGTCTACAGTTTTGTATGCCTGAACTCAGAATCTAAAGATGCCTCTTTTAGTGAAGGTGATTTTTACATTCTGTGTTTGAAAATACCACTTTTGGAAAGTGGGTATTTTCTTGCTCAGTCATCCCTTGTGCCTCTGTTGGAATGTGGATTGCCTGTCTGGGTTTTGGATGACAGAAGGCTGGGGGAGCAGGAGGGGCGCCAGATGGTCTAGGTTGGTCAGGAAAGGGCTGAAGAGACCTGGGTTACGATGGGGGAAGGGGAGGAGATTTCCTTGCACCTCAAAGGGCCTGCTCTGCCTCTGACAAATGCTGTCTCCACCTCCTGCCAGGAATTCACACCAGAGAAGGCAGAACTGGTCCTGACCGGGCACAGGCCCTCTCTGCCTAAGAGATCAAAGGATTTTTGGACATAAATGCTGGGTCCCAGACCCCTGAACTTTAGAACTCATCTGGACAAGAAGACTGCCAAGAAGAAGAGCCGGAGAAGCTGCGAAAAGGAACGACTGCTTTGCTGGGTGCTTTGCTGGGCTGACCTGCAGTGGCTGCTTTTGTCTTGGGTAGTGAAAGGCCTGGACTGGACTTTCTGCAACCTAAATTTGTGAGTCTCTCCAAGGGCTTGAGGTAGAGCTTGCCCCCTGTTCACGAAGTCTCAGGAACAGCAAAGACTTCAAGTTCTTCGACCCGCAGCACTGGGGACTGTGTGTTTTGTGCTGCAACCCGAAGAACACCAACTCGACGACGTCTACGACGCCACTGCCGACTCCGTGTCCTGAAGGCAATGCAGTGGGCACCGCTGCAACGCTGCACCGCAACCCTGGTCTCACCGACGACGCCTGTTGATGCCGCCACTGAGCCGCTGCTTGCACCGTGACCTGTGGGCACCGCACTCCGCACCGCCTCGCTTCGCGCCGAAGCTTTGGCACTGCAGAGGGCACCACCGCAACGCCGCACCGCGACCCTGGTCTCACCGACGACGCCTGTTGACGCCGCCACCGAGCCGCTGCTCGCACCGCGACCTGTGGGCACCGCACTCCGCACCGCCTGGCTTTACGAGGACACCTTGGCCTGCCTGACGCCGCCACTTCCCGCTGAGATCGACGCCGCTGCTTGCACCGTGGGTTCGGGGGCACCGCTCGTAAGTTACACGATGCACCGCCCTCATCCCACACCGCAGCCTTGGCCTACCGACGCCGGCGCCATCGACTCCAGTTCGTCAGCCGACGACAGTGCTTCAGCAACGACGACGCCGCTGCTTGCACCGTGATCTGCCAGCACCGTGATGAGCACCGCCTTCATCTCGCACCACGACCCTGGTCTCACCGACGACGCCATCTGACACCGCCACCGAGCCGCAGCTCGCACCGCGACCTGAGGGCACCGCACGCCGCACCGCTGCACTTCGCACCGCAGCACCCGACGCCTGCCGACGCCAGCGCTCCTGACTCCATCAGAGAGGAGATCGACCTGCAACGCGTGTGACTTCGAGGGCCCCATCGCCCTGCATCTCTGAATGGTACTGTTTGCGGGTCTTCCCGACACCATAGCTGGCCTGCGACCCCGCGGTCAGCCAGAACTGTTTTGGATTTGTGTGTTCACGACGCCGTGGTAGCCCGGATGTCGCTATCCACACAAGGAACTCTTTTTAATCAGCGTATTTTTGAATTGTGAACTTTTAAGTATAGTATTGTGGTTCTTTATCGTTTTTGGTCTTGTTTTAATTATATAAAAATATTGGATATTTTTCTAAACTGGTGTGGTGTGCTTTTGTAGTGCGTACACTGTATTACTGTTGATTATGTGCAAATGCTTTACACACTGCCTCTATGATAGGCCTGGCTGCTCGTGCCAAGCTACAAAGGGGGTGAGCAGGGGTTATTTTAGAAGTGTAACTCCCTTATCCTGACTAGAGTGGTGGTTTTTGCCTGGCTTTGGCCCGCGCCCTAGCCTACCAAGAATCCCATTTCTAACACACACCAAACAACTTTTTCTGCCTTTACTATGTCAGTGAATGTGTTTGTTGCTTTGGCCTTTGTTTTGAGGAATAATTATTTGAGTAGGATAGAGAGGATTACAGGCAAAGGGTCAACATATTTGGCATGTCCTGGGAAGCCGTCATTGCCATTCTCAACTGATGTGATCCTTGATGTAGTTGCAGAATGGGAGCAGAGGCTTCATTCTTCTACAGACTGCCATCTTACCATGCAGCACATATTTTATGCAACACACATCGCTGGCACTCCATCAACATGCAAGCTTCACTCTTGTGTATACTACTTTTATTGGGAGCACATATGATAGTTTCATCTTCAGTCAGTCACCACTTGCACTTCCCTTGGCTGCTGGAGATTCTGGTGACATGTGGTGCATTGGTAAATAACAACACTAACAACATCTCATATTGGGACTACATGTGTAGTTGGGCTTGGGATCTTAAACATGCTCTTTAATCCCTATGACACAATACACACACAGTACCCTCACACGCACTGCATGTATGTAGGCATAATCTACTACCTTTGCAATAGAGGACATTTTTAAAACATTTACATGACTTTGTTGCAGGTGATGTTGAGCATACTCTCTCTCTCTCTCTCCCCATCTCCTCACACACTAGAGACATCCAACCACAATACCTCAACAGACATGCAATATGGCCCACATTTGCACATGAGCCATTATGGAATGCACTTTTGGGATCCTTAGCTTGTGATCTAAATGTGTTGACTGTACGGGGGTGCCAAAATTTGTGTGCAAGGTTGTTGTAGCCAGTTGCATGTTGCAGAACATCGACATGCGATGGGGCTTAGATATAGATCTTGACCCTGATCTACGCCCACATCCAGGTACCCTGGGTAAGGTTAAGAATAGAAGTCATGGTATTCAGGTTAGTTAACTCATTTGTTTCTTGAGCTGCTAGTTTGGGTGCTGCATTTATGGGGGTAGATGGTCTGTTGTCAATGAACGGTAAATTACAACCTCATTGTCCATATATACCATCCTGAGAAAACTCAATTTAATTTGCATAATATCATCAACAAGCATGCTATGCTCTAGTTAAAAATAATTTGCTTCTTCATTTTCTGTAACACTCAAACACGTTTTATTAACAACACTTAAGTACAAACTATCACATAATACAATCATGTTTTTTGACCAATATTCTAAAACACTTACTTTCTACACATACATTAAGTACACAAACAATCCCTGTTATTAGTTTTGCGATACTATCAATTGTTTTGGGTTTTCTCTACATGCAGGGTTCTTCCTTGTTAGAAATGGGGATCTCTAGTTGGCCGCGGCTGGCGCCGAGGTCCAAATAGGGATCCTTCTTCCTAAGTCAGAGTAAGGGGGCTACACCCTTTGATAACCCCTGCTCAACCCTGTGGTAACGTAGCACAAGCAGACCGGCCTATCTCAGAGGCAGTGTGTGAAGCATTTATGACCATACACAATAACACAGGAGAGACGCTACAAACGGACACCACAAGTAGTTATAGAAAAATAGTTATCTTGATATAGACTGAACACGAGGCTAAAAGCACTCAAGGAGCCACAATGCACACAATTACAGATTCACTTCAAAAGCAATAAAGGCACTCAAAACGGGGGTGGAACGGACTTAGTTCGGGGCCGGGGTCCACGCGACCCGGTGATGCACAATGTACCTGAGATGCAAAGGGGCACGGCACGCAGCCTCACAAGGAAGCCGCGGTGATGACAGGTGGAGTCGCAGCGGCCACAGCTCCCGGCTGTAGCGGTCCGCGGCATGCACTCACGATAATCCTGGGACGGGGCTTAAAGGCGGGCACCCAGCGGTACCCACAGGTGGTAACAAGATCCTGGAAGTGGTGACTAGTGCGGGCACTCAGCGGCACAGCTCCTCAGTTGCAGCAGCCCACAATAGCGATAGCGATGATTCTCGTAGGACGGCAAATGCGGGCACTCAGCGGCACAGTTCCTCAGCTGCAGTGGCCCACAATAGCGATAACGATGATTTCCGTAGGATGGCAAATGCGGGCACTCAGCGGCACAGCTCCTCAGCTGCAGCGGCCCACAATAGCGATAGCGATGATTTTCGTAGGATGGCAAATGCGGGCACTCAGCGGCACAGCTCCTCAGCTGCAGCGGCCCACAATAGCGATAGCGATGATTTCCGTAGGATGGCAAATGCGGGCACTCAGCGGCACAACTCCTCAGCTGCAGCGGCCCACAATAGCGATAGCGATGATTTCCGTAGGATGGCAAATGCGGGCACTCAGCGGCACAGCTCCTCAGCTGCAGCGGCCCACAATAGCGATAGCGACTTCCAGCCCGCGTTCCCTGCAGTAGAACCAGAGGCACTGGAATTCTCAACAGAGGCCTCACCTGCGGGTAGAATCCCCCTCAAATAGGAATCCAGACGGCTGATGGGTGAAGTCTAATGTCCCTGAGACTTCAGCAGGAGGCGAGCTCAAATCAGGCCCTTGGGTAGTTGCTTCAGCAAGATGAATGAAAGTTTCAAAGTCCTTTCCCTCTAGTTACACGGACAGAGGTTCGTCTTGGCATCCATAAGTAACACACCCGTGGGGGTTTTCGCGCACATCTTTATACCCCCCTCGCCTTTGTTCTCTCAAAAGTCACAAGTCACTGAACCCAGTCAGAACCAGTTCTGGGAGGTCCTGGGGGCACGTTGTTTACGAGGTGGCATCCTGCCCTTTAGGAGAGGGGGTCTGCCATCAGACGCACCGTGGGAGGGGGAGCCATCATTCACTTTGCCAGGCGCAGCCCTGCTCAGATCAAAGGGTCACCCCTCCCCATACTCCACCTGCAGATCTCTCTACTCGACCCAGGTCGGGTTCAACCTACTCTGTCCCTCCAAAACCAGACAGCCAATACACATAACAGCAGAGCACACTGGAAGACTTAGGCAAGAAAATACCCACTTTCCCAAAGTGGTATTTTCAGACACAGAATATAGAAATAACCCTCACTAAAAGATGTACTTTAATATTCTGAGCTCAGGCATACTAAATTCGACTTTCCACTTTACAAGCTGCTTCTGTGGGTGGCGCAATCAGTGACACTAGGCCCAAGGGAGAACAGATCACTGAATTGTCCCAACAGTTGGCGACAATCACTCTGTTGCTCAGGGGTCAGTGTGGCGGAGAGGACCACACCCTCCACTGACCCGTCTTGCTCCTTTGCACACAGGAGGTCAGGAAGAGGCTCACTCTCCCCCTCCATCCCAGCATCTGTGGCCAGGAGCATGCCCACTTCGGACCTCTCAAAGTGGGGCTTCAGGGAGCTCCTGCGCATCTGGGGCCAAAAAAAGTGGGTGACCAGCCTCTCGAAGGTCTTGGTCTGCCCCAGATGTCCTGCCAATGGCACATCATGAGCCAACCCCAGTAGGAAGGCTCTGAAGCACTGGGGTACCAACAGCACATGGGCTAACCCAGGCTCAGCAACCTTAGGCTCGCTGTAAAGGAGGTAATTCTCCCAATAGATCAGATGTGACCCTGACTGATCACCTGCTGCCTGGGCTGCAGCCTGTCGCTGCAGCCCCTCGAGAGAAGGGGACATTTTCTGCTGTTCACAAAATTCCTCCCTGGTGGGCCCTCCTTCCTGCTGCCAATGGGTCAGCTCAGGCAGGTCCCCCAGTTTGGCTACCTGTTTCCCTGTAGGCTCCAGGGCATTCCCCTCAAGGTCTGCTCCTTCCTGGACCGTGGGAACTATGGGGGCCGGTTTCCCGTGCCCCCTACCCCTTCTCTGTAAGGCAGGGGCCTGGGCCATACTTTCAGGCTCCAGGTCCTTCTGAACGACCTTACTGGCTGCCATGGACCGAGTGGTCACACATGCCCACTCAGGCAGACCCAACATTTCCAAGTGAGATTTCCTCTCCACTGTAGCCCACGGGGAGTTTTCTAAATCGTTGCCCAACAGACAGTCTACCGGCATGGCTGGCCTCACAGCTACTTGAAGAGTTCCTGAGACCCCCCCCACTCAAAGGGAACCTGAGCCACCTCACACTGGCTCTCAGAGTTGTCTGCTGACACTACTGGGCAGAATGCATGGGGGACAACCTGCTCTTTGGACACCAACCGGGAGCTGACAGCAGTCACACCAGCTCCGGTGTCCCTCAGAGCCTCCACCCTATGGCCATTGATGGTCACCCACTGCCTGTACTTCTTAGTGTTATCAGGCAGCGTGGGATTAGGGACCTTCTCTAAGTCTCCTAGCGAGACGATGGTCAATTCCACGGGATCCCACCCACCTTGGGCACCCATCTCCTCCCCTCCCAGGGCTACACTAGCAAGCTGGCGGGGTGGTGCACGGGTTGGGGCATTGAGGTCCCTCTGGGGACACTGGGGATCATAATACCGGTGGCCCACTTGACCACATTTAAAACAAGTAAGGGGCCCCCTATGAACAGGCCTACCTGTCGGGGGCACTGGCTTCTTCTCAGGGGGAGACTGGGACACCACTCCTTGGTTCCCTTGGGAATTACTTTGGGGCCCTCTCTGGAACTCCCTCGGTTTACCCCTGTTCCCCCCACTTCTCTGCTGGGGACCCTGCCCACCTTTGGCAAAGTCTCCCACAGGACCCTTGCGACCCGGGTGCTCACCCAGCAGTCCGCCTCCTCAGCAAGCTTCCTAGGGTTAGTTAGCTTGCTATCAACAAGGTGCTGGCGTAGCTCTGGAAAACAGTTACTAGATAAATGCTCCCATGCAAACAAATCATACAGTTGCTCAAAAGTTTCCACTTTGCTACCCTTTACCCAGCGATCCATTGCTCTGCAAAAAAAAGACACATATTCGACCCAAGTGGTACCCTCTAACTTCTTACAGGTTCTAAATCTCTGCCTGTACATTTCTGGGGTCAAACCATATCGCGTCATCAAGGCCTCTTTCATATGGCCATACACCATCCTGCTCTCTTCAGGCAGATCCAACAGGGTATCCCTCCCATCACTCACAAAGCGTCCCCATAACCCCGCTCCCCAATCCTTCTCAGGGACCCGGTGCGACACCATGGCTATCTCATATGCGGCAAACCATTGCCCAATATCCTCACTCTTATGGAAATCCTTGATGACATCCTTGGGTATATACACTCTACTCTCGGTAGGTACTAACGGTATGCTGCCACCAGAGGGGGAGATCTCTAAGCTCTTAGCCTTGATCTCCAGCTCCCTCAATACTCTCTCATGCTCCAGTTTCATTTTCTCAAGTTCAAATGCCAACCTGTTATTCTCAATATCCAATTTTTTACTCTCTAGGTCCTTCTGACCTTCTAATTTGGCCATCTCCAAACTATGCCTCCTATCTCTCTCCCTGTCCTCCATCTCTTCTGGAGACAGACCCTTTGAGGACACACTAGTACCTGGATTGGAAAGTGCTTTACCTCCCACTAAATCCACCTCGTCATCCTGCTGCCCTCCAGCCTTCTCTCCCTCATTCCTAGCGGACTCTCTCGCTTCTAACCAGGCCTTAAGGGCCTTCTGATACTCTTCCTTCCTAGAGAGACCCGCAACAGGGACTGTGAATCGCTTGCAAAAAGACTTTAGCTGTTTGGCAGTGTAGGTTTGTAACCTCTCTTCCTCAAAGATGAGATCCTCCGAAGCATTGGACGTTGGCCTACCCGTTGTAGACATAACTGGCAATTACAATCGACAATAGAACAAAATCAAACCGTACGTGGTTGCGCCTAGGCCTACACTCACTAGTAGCGTACACTGGTTATTGTATGTGGATCACAAATGCAAGTCCTGATCCTCACCGCTGACCACCAATGTTAGAAATGGGGATCTCTAGTTGGCCGCGGCTGGCGCCGAGGTCCAAATAGGGATCCTTCTTCCTAAGTCAGAGTAAGGGGGCTACACCCTTTGATAACCCCTGCTCAACCCTGTGGTAACGTAGCACGAGCAGACAGGCCTATCTCAGAGGCAGTGTGTGAAGCATTTATAACCATACACAATAACACAGGAGAGACGCTACAAACGGACACCACAAGTAGTTATAGAAAAATAGTTATCTTTACATAGACTGAACACGAGGCTAAAAGCACTCAAGGAGCCACAATGCACACAATTACAGATTCACTTCAAAAGCAATAAAGGCACTCGAAACGGGGGTGGAACCGTTCGGGGCCGGGGTCCACGCGACCCGGTGATGCACAATGTACCTGAGATGCAAAGGGGCACGGCACGCAGCCTCACAAGGAAGCCGCGGTGATGACAGGCGGACTCGCAGCGGCCACAGCTCCCGGCTGTAGCGGTCCGCGGCGTGCACTCACGATAATCCTGGGACGGGGCTTAAAGGCGGGCACCCAGCGGTACCCGCAGGTGGTAACAAGATCCTGGAAGTGGTGACTAGTGCGGGCACTCAGCGGCACAGCTCATCAGCTGCAGCGGCCCACAATAGCGATAGCGATGATTCTCGTAGGACGGCAAATGCGGACACTCAGCGGCACAGCTCCTCAGCTGCAGCGGCCCACAATAGCGATAGCGATGATTCTCGTAGGATGGCAAATGCGGGCACTCAGCGGCACAGCTCCTCAGCTGCAGCGGCCCACAATAGCGATAGCGATGATTTCCGTAGGATGGCAAATGCGGGCACTCAGCGGCACAGCTCCTCAGCTGCAGCGGCCCGCGATAGCGATGATTTTCGTAGGATGGCAAATGCGGGCACTCAGCGGCACAGCTCCTCAGCTGCAGCGGCCCACAATAGCAACAGCGATGATTTTCGTAGGATGGCAAATGCGGGTACTCAGCGTCACAGCTCCTCAGTTGCAGCGGCCCATAATAGCGATAGCGATGATTTCCGTAGGATGGCAAATGCGGGCACTCAGCGACACAGCTCCTCAGCTGCAGCGGCCCACAATAGCGATAGCAATGATTTCCGTAGGATGGCAAATGCGGGCACTCAGTGGCACAGCTCCTCAGCTGCAGCGGCCCACAATAGCGATGGCGACTTCCAGCCCGCGTTCCCCGCAGTAGAACCAGAGGCTCTGGAATTCTCAACAGAGGCCTCACCTGCGGGTAGAATCCCCCTCAAATAGGAATCCAGACGGCTGATGGGTGAAGTCTAATGTCCCTGAGACTTCAGCAGGAGGCGAGCTCAAATCAGGCCCTTGGGTAGTTGCTTCAGCAAGATGGATGAAAGTTTCAAAGTCCTTTCCCTCTAGTTACACGGACAGAGGTTCGTCTTGGCATCCAGAAGTAACACACCCGTGAGGGTTTTCGCGCACATCTTTATACCTCCCTCGCCTTTGTTCTCTCAAAAGTCACAAGTCACTGAACCCAGTCAGAACCAGTTCGGGGAGGTCCAGGGGGCACGTTGTTTATGAGGCGGCATCCTGCCCTTTAGGAGAGGGGGTCTGCCATCAGACGCACCGTGGGAGGGGGAGCCATCATTCACCTTGCCAGGCGCAGCCCTGCTCAGATCAAAGGGTCACCCCTCCCCATACTCCAGCTGCAGATCTCTCTACTCGACCCAGGTCGGGTTCAATCTACCCTGTCCCTCCAAAACCAGACAGCCAATACACATAACAGCAGAGCACACTGGAAGTCTTAGGCAAGAAAATACCCACTTTCCCAAAGTGGTATTTTCAGACACAGAATATAGAAATAACCCTCACTAAAAGATGTACTTTAATATTCTGAGCTCAGGCATACTAAATTCGACTTTCCACTTTACAAGCTGCTTCTGTGAGTGGCGCAATCAGCGCTGCAGGCCCACAAGCAGCATTCGGTCTACCAGCCCTGGGCACGCACGGTGCACTATACTAGAGACTAACAGGTAAACCAAATGAGCCAATTATGGGAACATCAATTCATACAGTCAATTTACAATAGGGAGCATTCGCGCTGTGGCACGGAATGGCCGTGGGACAGCGCCCAGAGCATCTAACACCAGCAAACACAGAGGAGACAAAAAGCGAAAAATGGAGGGGAGACCCACGCCAATGGTGCCAGGTCTAACATTCCTCCTGCATGTGAAGGTATCACCTCCACACACAGAGGATTCCCTAGCGTATGCAGAGTCGTCGTCTACCCCCCCACCCCCACTTGCAGAGGTCTCCGACATGAATGAGAAAGTCTCCACCCCAGTTGGGGGGCTCTCTGCTAAGTGTGCAGAACATGACATATGGTCATAAAGTACAGTTGTATTTTATGATTACGAAGTCTCCACTCTCTATACTGAGAGGGTGGAGACATGCAAGTCTACACTTTGTTGTAACTTTACAGTCCAGAAATGTTAAATAGGCAAAAGTAGTACATTTACTACAACTACTGAGGCTACCGATTCCGATCTCGGTCGGAGGCGCACCCAATACTATTCGGCCGGGAAAAAAGCCATGCGAAAGCCTGTTTCCCGACCGATCCGTACAGCACACCGAACGAGCAAGTACGATGCGCACAATAGCAAAAATTCCGGCCGAGCCGTACTCACCCAAACCAGGTCCTGTTCTCCGACCGAGGCGAATCCGGAAACGCCGAATCGAGTCGCACGGAAGGAAAAATGCAGCCCCGTCCGGCCGGACAAGTACGATGCGCTTTCCGTGCGCGCCGAACCCGTCGCTACGCACGGCACGTCAAAGCATCCGGGAGAGGCGCACATAAGCTCCGAATCGCGCCACAACACGATCCACGGCTACGAGGCGAACACGGCACCGACGAGGGCGACGCGAAGCGGCGAGGGCGAGCGAAGCGACGAGGACGACGCGAAGCAACGAGAAGGACGAACGACACGAACCAACCATGAATCCCTTCGTCCCGATCATACCAATATTCTACATCTACTACCGGAACAGGCACGGACGCGTACGGCGCAGCAAGGTAAGCCAGACACCAACCACAAAACACATACAACACGTACACGACACATCACACACATACACGGGGATTCTGAATATACTTATACCAGCAACAGCAGCACCATAGGGGCGGGATGCCCATCACCAATGCCACATATGCACACAGGGGCCTGAATGCGCACCACCACCCCAACCCAGGGGGCTGGATGCCTACCACTACTACCACCCTTAGCCAGGGGGGCTGGATGCCCACCACTACTACCACCCTTAGCCAGGGGGGCTGGATGCCCACCACTACTACCACCCTTAGCCAGGGGGCAGGATGCCCACCACTACTACCACCCTTAGCCAGGGGGCAGGATGCCTACCACTACTACCACCCTTAGCCAGGGGGGCTGGATGCCTACCACTACTACCACCCTTAGCCAGGGGGCTGGATGCCTACCACTACTACCACCCCCACTCATAGGATGGACAATGCATGACACAACAAGCACACCACAACCTAGGGAATGCAAGATTAAGACATCCCCCCACCACCATGACAAGCGTGTGTAGGCTGTGTCAAATGCCTACAACACCGAACATGACTTTGAACATACAATGTGACCCCCTAGCACATGTGCCACACATATATGTGTGTGGCACCCACAATGCAAGCAGCCCATGACCATTGTGGCAATGGGGCCTAAACCCCCATCATCACAGTGACCAAAAGGTAAGTGTGGGGTCCATAGCTGAAGCACATTTTGACCATTGTGGCAATGGGGTCTAAACCCCCATCATCACAGTGACCAAAAGGCAAGTGTGGGGTCCATAGCTGAAGCACATTTTGACCATTGTGGCAATGGGGTCTAAACCCCCATCATCACAGTGACCAAAAGGCAAGTGTGGGGTCCATAGCTGAAGCACATTTTGACCATTGTGGCAATGGGGTCTAAACCCTCATCATCACAGTGACCAAAAGGTAATTGTTGACAAAGAAAGAGCTGCAACTGCCAAACTGCATGGATCATTCCTGGTCACAGAACCAAAAACTCATCTGTGGCAAAGTAGTGTATGTGTCCCATTGCAACATAAATTGGGGGAGCCAAATACTGCAGTGCAAATGAAACATTCCTTTGGCCATGTGCAGACAAACAACACCCATGGGGGCTGAGACCGTCAACAGTCATCAATGACACAATGACAGAAGTGACCATCAGAATGCAGAACCACATATTTGCACCAATGGGCACACAAATGCAGATATCCTGTGGAGACAGCAGATGTGAGGTGAACAGATACCATACCATGGCAGCAATGGGACACACAAACCATGATCACTGTGCTGACCGATGACCTAGGAGTCCCAGGGACAGCAGGGGAAACACACCAAACAACATACAGCCAATGGCACACCCAAGATATGCCAATGCAGTGGTGCAGATGCACAAACACAAACAGGCAGACCAACACTGTCATCATACACAGCAGGTGAGGGGTGGGGGTGCCAGTGTCCCCAGGCAACCACACAACACATGAGGAGAGCTGAATACCAATCATACAGATGTGCATACACTGCCACACTAAGGTAACTCATGGATCCAAATCCCCTATGTGGGCAAGCAGGCATTGTCAGGTGAGAGGGAGCACAAAACACACATGTCACACAGGCACGTAGGAACAACAACTGACACAGCAAGACACAGACACACCACAGCACCACCCCCAGGGCCCCCACAATGTGGTGACCCTGGGCTGAATAAAAATACCACTGTGATGACAAAGCTAAATGTCGTTCACACTGTGAACCACAGTCAGGTGTCCTGAGCAACAAACTACCATCACACCTACACAAGCACAAATCAATCAGCATGGCCAGTAAGCCAAGGCCAACATGGAGGCAGGGGCCTAGCCGGGCAACAACTCTCATCTGCACACACTCAACACCACACCCCTCGACCTCTGACAATGTGCAGCAGTGAAGTACACATGCACTGGTGACATTGCACATGCACCCATGACTATTCCAGGGTGGTGGGTGGGAACCAAGGTGTAGAAACACATCACACATGGACACTCAACAAGACTCCTGAATGTCTGACACACTGCACACTACGCTGTACATGGACATGACGGCAATACCACACCGACCAATGGGATCCCAGCCACAGTCACACACCAATGAAGAAGCCAAGGTCACCCACAAAGAACACACATAGACAACAACCAACATTGCAGCCCGGACCCTGAGGAGTGCCAGCAGTCACACACACAACGTGTCACAATCACTGAAAGATAACACAAACTGGAAATCACATGACAGGGGCAAACAACAAGTGCCAAGGGGAAACCTGACTGTGACCCATCTGCGTCTGCACACAAACTCAGCCCTGACCGAAAACACACCTATGGGTGACACCCTGATGACCAGTAATGTGCCATGCACCCACATCACAGAGAACACAGGGAGAAGACTTTGGGGGAACATAGCTCAAGTCAGCAAGCATCACAAACAGGTACAACACTAGGGATCACAGCATGCGCAGATGAATGGAAGTGAACACACAGACATGCACATACAACACACACCTTGGGCGCAGGCAATGTCACACGTGTACACACTGCCATGAGGGGACTCCACTCCTGTGTGAGGAAAGCTGTGCCATATGTTGCCTCAGTAGGGCCCCATCATGTCAGCTGAGCACTTGGTCACACAATCAACAATTAGCACCAAATGAGGGCTCCCATCACATCAGCCTGGTCATGGATGTGCCAACGGAATCATCAGCACAGATCCAACACACTTGTATAGCAATGTTGCACTGACTACACGGATGAGTCCTTCCCCATTGATGCCCAAACCTGCATGTCCACTGGAGATGGCAACACGGTCAGGGAAGTAGACAAATGCAACGATGGCAGGCACAACAGATGTGCAGGGGTGGAAGCCACAGATATGAAATTGCCAATGTAAGTAGGAAACCCATTGCCAAATACTGAACACATGACACCCTCAGATGCTGCTATTGATGACATGGATACACCACATGATAGGACACATTCCCCCTGGACCACATGGGTTCCTGCACAGTAACACTTCATAATCATGAGACCAGATATCACCATCACTGCAGCAAGGGCATGGTTAGCAGCACCAACAACATGTACATCTGAAGCATGAGCACTAGAGAAAAGAAAGTTGCTTTATTCAGCATATGTGTTGTTTGATAACGACGTCCAGAAAAAATAGAGCAAAGGCCAATGGCCAGTCCATTGTCAAAGTTCAAACAGGGTGACACTGGCAGATGTCACCCTACGCATGCCTGCACAAAACCAGGGACAATCCACTAGGAGGGGCAACCGGGGGGCAGGCCAGGCACCGCAGGGACAGGATCAGGGCTCACCAGGGGAGTCAGGGAAGGGGTGGTGGGTGCTGGAGAGCCACTGACAACTGCAGTGGAGGTGTCTGACATGGTGTGTGCCGGCACAACTGGGGGCATGACTCAGATGTCGTGGGTGCCGGCACAACTGCAGTGGACCCTGCAGATGGGGTGGACAGGTCCGCCACTGCAGTGCCCAAGTCAGACAGGGCGGTAGTGGACTCCACTGCAGTGCCTACCTCCAGGGGAGGAGAATGGGGAACAGGCAAGGTGGGTTGGACAGAGGGGGAGGACACCCTCACCACATCAGTGGCACAGACAAGCGCAGCGGGGGTGTGGTGCTGGGAGAGCAAGTGGCAGGGGGAGAAGGCCTGATCCTCTTGGGGATGGTATATCTGTGGGTGGGGGAACCTGGGGCAGGGTGTGGTGGGGGCACCTGTGCAGTGGGGGCCTGAGGGATGGAGGACGGAGACCTTGTGCCTGAGCTGCAGGGCGGTGGCGGGGTCTTGCTCTTACCACTCCGGGGGACTTGCGGGTGGGGGCCTCAGTCCGTCTGCGCCTGGGGGAGGGTGTCCGGGGGCGAGGGGCACTCTGCTCCGTGTGGGTGGGCTTCCTCTTCCCCCGGGATGCTGGAGCAGCTTCATCGGTGGGGAAGAGGCCGAGGTCACAGAGGAAGAGCTGCTGTGACTTTGGGGTTGCATGTGAGGCAAGGGAGGGTGCTTTGGAGGGAGAGGGAACTGAGGACTGCGCAGTGCATGTGGATGCGTGTGTGTGTTCCAGGGCCCCATCCCCTGTGAGTCTGGCTTCAGTCCCCTGAATGTGCGTGCGTGTGCGTTTTGTCATTGGCGTGTGTGTCAGTGTGCTGGATGTGTGTGTGCTGGTGTGTGCCTGTGCCGGTGTGTGTGTGCTTGGGACGGGTAAGGTGCTGGGGAGTGTGGATGGAGCAGAGGCAGGAGGGGTGAGGGACCGTTTGAGGAGGGACACTGCTGCCGTCAGGGAGGAGTCCATGGACCTATTGCCCCTCTGTAGGTCAGACATGCCCGATGAGATGCCCTCCATGAACGACACCAGCTGAGTCAACAGCGCGGTGTGCGCATGGAGGACACTCAGCATGGCTGTCTGCCCTACATGGAGCTGGCGAAGGAGGTACACAGACTCCTCACTCAGGGCAGCAGGGGACACAGGGGCAGGGGGTGCGGTGCCTGGCCCAAAGGAAACACGCTCCCGGACATGGGAGCCTCCACGGACCTGGGGAATGGGAGCCGATGGGAGGGCGGTGGTGGTGCTGGTGGTGGCGGGGACAGCAACACTAGCTGGGGTGTGGTGGCTGCTGACACCCGCCTCCACAAGGGAGTCATCCTCCGAGTTGCTCTGGTCCTCAGCTGAGGTGGATGCTGCTGAGGACTCCTCGGTGTGGCTCCCCTCGCCCTCCGTGCCACTGGGTCCCTCCGACCACTCCTCGGCTGCTGACCCAGTCTGGCTCTCTGGCTCCTCCTGGTCCGTGGAGCTGTCCCCTTCCGTGGCCGTGGATGTATCTGCAAACAATGGGGATACAGACAGACATCAGTCACCTGCACATAACGCACACACCACTGTGAGCACAGCACATCACAGAGCAAGCCCTGGCATCATCAGTTGTACATTGCTAAAAGTGCCCTAATTGAACAGGAGAAGTCAATTGTCAGTCTGATGCCAAGCATGGCACTCACATCCCACATGGCCTTGCACCCATCTGTCTGGTGTCTGTTGGATTGCAACACCCCAGTGTTGACACATGCACCAAGTACACAGTAGTTGGACAGTGCAGAGGACACGGTGTGGACACATCACAGCTCTTGCCACTGAGTCAGTACAGGTTTCCGGATGAAAGGGATGCCCAGAGTCAAATAGGAAATGCATGTGATGCATACCAGCGACAGACACCATGATGCACCCATGTCCTGATAGCCAGCGCCACTATGGTGTGCATGTAGCACATGTCACTCCCCTGCAGGCTCACCAATCAGTAGACACATGCCATGGCGGAGGCATGACTGCAAAGTCATACATCACTGTCTCAGTGATGTATGACTTTGCAGCCAGACAACAACACTCTGCACTGTGTCACAATAGTAGGTCATGGGGAATGCAAGTCCTGGAGCTGCACAAGTGCACATGTACATCCCCCACAACACATCTTCTTAACCCTCATCTGTCCAGGTCATACCTATTGGACATATGGTAGACCTGTGACACTACCCTCTGAACCTGAGCCCCTCACACTCTGCTGTGCATGGGGAACAGCTGCCTGAACTTCACATTTACATGCCCCAGTCTGCATGGGCAGCTGATCAGACACCTATGTGTCACACAAGTATCGTCTCCTATGGTCACATCTCCAGTGGCATGCTGAGCCCCTACCAAGAAACTCCACAGCAGTCCTGGCGACTAATCCACAGCACACTGACACAGAGGCAGACACCTGAGGGGTCAAATCACTGTGCACAATGTGTCCGCTGATACACGGGAGTGGGAGTACAGAGTGTATTGTATGGCCTGGAGTAGGCATGACTGTCCAGCCCCACATGAATGAGGGATGAGCCCTGGACTGTAGGCAGCTGGCTAAGTATGTGTGACACACGTCATATACATACTCCTGGGGCCCAAACATTGTTCCCACCCGCAGCATGGGTGTGTGCCAGATACCCCAGCCACATGTGGTGGATCAGCTCAGCAATTGGACCACAGATCAAAGTAACACGCTGAATACATGTCAGAATACAGGCATTGTGTAAGCAATGGACCCACCCATGATGCCCACCACAGAGTCAGGGAAACAGATGCTGTCTCCCACCTTGAGTCAAGCAAACTGCAAGGACACAGTCCTAAGTGACAGAATTCCCTGCATGTAAGGGCCACACCTGGGTATCAGATGAGGAGTGGGCAGTGCACAATAGAGGGACATGGCTCCTGGACAACATGACTGCTGTACTGTGGCAGTTTAACCAGGCCCGAGGAGGGCACATAGCATGTTAGACAGAGTACACAGTGCAGTCTTTGACTCACCCCCTCCTTGCTGCTCTCTGGCCTTCAGCTGCCCATCCAGGTCTGGAAAGACCACCGCCAGGATCCTGAGCATGTGGGGGTCAGGGTCCGTGTTCCGCCCCTCCTGCGAGGAGGCGACAGCTTCAGCTGGACCCGTGCAATCCTCCGGGTCCAGCCCCGAAGGTCCTGCCACCTCTTTTGGCAGTTGCGGATCCGGCGCTTGTAGACCCCCACGGACCGGACAGCCCGGACGATGTCCTTCCATATCTCATGCTTCCGATGGGCAGAAGCCTGTCAGGATGACAAAGTGATAAGGCCATTACTACACATGCAACATATCCGTGCATGACACAGTTGCATATACATGTCGCAATCACAGGGGCACATGGTGTACACAGGCAGTGCACGGCTGCCCATGGACAGTTTTCCAGAAGTCACTACATGGTATCATTGCATGGGGAGTACAACCCTGTTCAGAAGCACTGTCACTGCACCATACCTGTCCAGTGCAAGTCACTACACACTATGGGGGGTGACAACTACTCAGTGAGCCTGCTAGCCAGTGGCGTGCTGACTCTCAGCCTTGCTAGTCAGACAAAATGCACATTCAGAAAGGCAGTGCACAGAACACTCACCTGCTCCCCTGGTGTCCCATACAGCTTGCTGTACTGTGGAAGTAGGCTGTCCAGCAGGGCCTGGTTCTCCTCAAGGCTGAAGGCTGGGGCTCTCTCCACAGTACGTGCCATTGCAGGGTCCAGAGGGGCAGAGACAGCAGCAGTGCAGTGGCAGATGTCGTCCTGGAGCATGTAGTGCAGGCAAGTGGGCTCTCAGGGGAACAGGCAGCAATATATATGTGCTGGAGAGGCAGATACTGTCCCTTGTGTCCAAAGTGATAGGTCCAAGTCGTTTGCATCTTCTGAATCTGGCCAATCCATGGAATAGCAGCACCAAAACACGCCCACAGCATCCTTCAAAACTTCAACTTCATGACATACATGATTTTGCAACATTGTTGTGGGTGACCAACTGAATTCCCAGCAACCGACTCGTTCGAAATTCGAAAACGCGTCCGTTGCCAGGCAAGCCCATTGTCAATGGGTGCGCACCGATCGGTCCATTGCGGTACAACGCGCACAGGGGTACAACGCGTACCCGCACACATTGAAGGCAATGGGCCGGCCGGAGGCACCGATCGGTCCATTGCGGTACAACGCGCACAGGGGTACAACGCGTACCCGCACACATTGAAGGCAATGGGCCGGCCGGAGGCACCGATCGGTCCATTGCGGTACAACGCGCACAGGGGTACAACGCGTACCCGCACACATTGAAGGCAATGGGCCGGCCGGAGGCACCGATCGGTCCATTGCGGTTCAACGCATCACTGTACATGTGACTGGCATAGGTCAGCATGCCTGTCTCAGATGGACATATGCCAGCCACAGATAGCTCCCAGGGAGTGAGGGGCACACCTACATCACGACAGCCTGTCCAAACCTTATCATAAGGCATGTAAGGCTGCATTTCCTATTGTGTGTATGTTGGTGTACATGTTGTCCTGTGGGTGTCACCTGTGGGCAGCCACCCCCAGGCTGTGCACGTGTTCATGGGGACAGGATCCTGGGTGTTACGTGTACGTGACCACTGTGATGTGCAACTGTTCATATCTGTGCATGTGTCATGGTCACATTTCACAGTGGTGTTTGTGTATGTCATGTCACATACCCCGTGAGTCCCATGTGGGACGGTATGTTTGAGCCAGGGTGTCCCAGTGGCACAATAGTGATGGCCCTCCACAGTCTTTGTGCATGTAGTGTTTACAATGTCTCTGATTTCATGTGCACAATGGGAGACAGTCTCCACATCCACGTTGTGTGTGCATGGACTCTGATGTTGTGCGTGTGTGTCACAGACGTCCATGTCTGTCCTGCCATGGCAAGTGTGGCCACTACCTGTGGGGGTCATGTTTGTTTTGCTGTGGTGTACACATGATACTCCAGGTGATGCCAGTGTCCATGTGGCATTACAGGGTCCCTGGGAATGTGCCTGTCGTTGAGCTGTGGTGCCTGGGGCACATCTGTCCTCACATGTCACTGTGGGGGGTGACTGTGACACGGCATCATGATATCCAATGGGCCAACCTGGGACAAATTGATGCCACCTGTAGGACCGTGTTGACAGATGTTGGCCATGTATGTACCATACATGTCGTTCCGGTACTGCACACTTCATGTAGTTGTGCCTCATGATGATGTATGTTGGGATCTTGAGTGTGTTCAATGCCGCATATGTGGGGTGACTGACGATCTTGCTTACTTCTCCTCTGCACTGCAGGGCTCCTGCTGT